>JASJOG010000181.1:0-666100 GCA_030142905.1 Heliopora coerulea
TTCTGCTAGGGCTGCACCAAATCATTAAAATCTCACTGGGAAAGGGAAGGAGGCCTGCCTGTTAGTGAGTAAAACTACTGTACTTCGTATCACTAGCAAATGACGTAGCCTTCGCTGTCTCGGTTCATTCAAGTACCATGGCTTTGTTCCCACAAACTCCTCCAGGGAGACGATCTAAGTTCCTTTTTCTCAACAAATCTTGGCTGAGCCCAACTGAAGCTTTTCCTTCACTTCTCACACTCTGAATTTCGTTTTTTCACGTTTTCACTGTTATTAGAAACACTGGTTTAGTTACCTTAGGATAATGGCACAAACTTCAACGCTCTTTGTGATTACATTTTCATCTGTGCGAGAATTCTTCCTTGGTAGTGTTCCTGCTTTTGATCTACGATACAAGAACAAAAGTGTTCATACTCATAGAGAAGCCCTGTCGGTAAAAAGTTTCGCAGTAAAGCCACTTGGTTATATTGAAATAAGGAAGTACCAAAAAGTGAAATTAAACGGCCAATTCGAGAGATCAGAGACTGAAGTTAATACGAAAGAAGTTCTTCCCACGTTGGTCGCCATTTTGGTCGCCAACGGGACTGTTACGATAATGGATATTTTATGAGTCTACCATAGCGGATAAATTTACACTGTACATGATTAGTCTAAGAGATATCCTAATTAATGAAAGATTTTCAGCGCTTCGTGAAGACATTACTTCAGCCACTCAAACCAAATGAACATTTTTAGAAGCTGACAAAATTGCCGGGTCGTGCGAACACGTGTCCAAATTTTAATCTTAAAAATAGTCCCTTTTGCGGTGAAAAGGTGAACCCTCGAAATAGCATTAACCACATTAACATTAGTATACGAAAAACTCGTCATGAATTAGTTTATTAACATATATTACCTTTATTTTACAGATGCACTAAAATTTCAAACCTTCCCTCCATCTTCACTTTCGAAATCTGTACTAGGAGCAAGCAGTTCTGGGACATTGCTGCACGACACGAGTTTGACGAATTCCGAGCTTTGCCGATCTTTCAACGAAGCGTAAATTTGCAAATTTACGCTTCGTTGAAAGATCGGCAAAGCTCGGAATTCGTCAAACTCGTGTCGTGCAGCAATGTCCCAGAACTGCTTGCTCCTAGTACAGATTTCGAAAGTGAAGATGGAGGGAAGGTTTGAAATTTTAGTGCATCTGTAAAATAAAGGTAATATATGTTAATAAACTAATTCATGACGAGTTTTTCGTATACTAATGTTAATGTGGTTAATGCTATTTCGAGGGTTCACCTTTTCACCGCAAAAGGGACTATTTTTAAGATTAAAATTTGGACACGTGTTCGCACGACCCGGCAATTTTGTCAGCTTCTAAAAATGTTCATTTGGTTTGAGTGGCTGAAGTAATGTCTTCACGAAGCGCTGAAAATCTTTCATTAATTAGGATATCTCTTAGACTAATCATGTACAGTGTAAATTTATCCGCTATGGTAGACTCATAAAATATCCATTATCGTAACAGTCCCGTTGGCGACCAAAATGGCGACCAACGTGGGAAGAACTTCTTTCGTATTAACTTCAGTCTCTGATCTCTCGAATTGGCCGTTTAATTTCACTTTTTGGTACTTCCTTATTTCAATATAACCAAGTGGCTTTACTGCGAAACTTTTTACCGACAGGGCTTCTCTATGAGTATGAACACTTTTGTTCTTGTATCGTAGATCAAAAGCAGGAACACTACCAAGGAAGAATTCTCGCACAGATGAAAATGTAATCACAAAGAGCGTTGAAGTTTGTGCCATTATCCTAAGGTAACTAAACCAGTGTTTCTAATAACAGTGAAAACGTGAAAAAACGAAATTCAGAGTGTGAGAAGTGAAGGAAAAGCTTCAGTTGGGCTCAGCCAAGATTTGTTGAGAAAAAGGAACTTAGATCGTCTCCCTGGAGGAGTTTGTGGGAACAAAGCCATGGTACTTGAATGAACCGAGACAGCGAAGGCTACGTCATTTGCTAGTGATACGAAGTACAGTAGTTTTACTCACTAACAGGCAGGCCTCCTTCCCTTTCCCAGTGAGATTTTAATGATTTGGTGCAGCCCTAGCAGAAGTGCATCAATTTTGTTATGAAAGATCTAATGTACAATTCCTTGGATATGTATCGTAACACCAAACGTGTGCTTTGTATTAAGACTCTTCACTTGAACATTATTTTGCAAACTGCCTTGTATCATGTTTGTCAGGACAAAGGTTAGGAGTTTGGAGAAAGTGATCTGTTAAAGAGCCACCAAATTTGTCAAATCTCAATACAAAATAGTAGTGTTGCAAACTATTGCAATGCCCCTTTTTGGGAATGTCATGAACACATGCTTTAGTGCAAGCCCTATATTTGACAATTGGCAGGGAGGTGTTTATCATTTATTTTGGTAATATTCTGCCCATTGAAGGGTGTAATCTGGTTACTGGAAGGTTTAAATAGGTCTTCTCATGAAAGAATGTTGATTACTTTCTTACTTTACTTTTCATTGTACAAGAAAGATGAATCATATGTTTTTAATGTATATCTATGAAATATTCAACAGTAATGCTAAAAAACAAAATGTAACTGATTTTTTCCTGTGTTTTAGATAATTTCCTGGAACGACAGTATAATAGAGAAATACAGCATATGGAGGCTTGAAGGTTATCGCATTCATGGTATGCACATGAAAATTTTACTGATGTCTATGCGAAAAATATTTTGCTATCCAACTTTGTTTTCATCAATTTGCATAAGAAATAGAAATACTGCTTTAGGATGTGAGATCTAACTTCTAAATCAACTTTTCATAATACCAAAAATGAAGGTGTTCGGTGTATATTTTCATGAAATCTGGCTCTGACCAACTGAACGTGCTTCAGGTGTATAACCTTTTCTTGTTGTGCTGCAATATCTAGAGTGTATTTCTGACACATGTCTCAAAATATTAGAATTTGAAATATGATGATAACAGCAGCCAGGTAGTTAAGTACATTCAAACAGTACATATCATTGCATTTTAAAATGTGAACAAATTTGCATTATTACTCCTCTGCTGGACTTCTTCCCCGTTATATTTGACCAGCAAATTTAGTGTAAGTGAAATTCTGGAGTTCCTCGTCAGATTCATGCCACTTCAACAAATTCTTCATGGTGAAATGTTTATTTGCCTCATTGATCAGCCAAGCAAATGCTTAAATCAATAATAAGTCAGCTTGTGAGAGCTGATGAAAACTAGAAATGAAACATTTTGACAAAGTTGGATAATAAAGAAATAAAATAATAGCTACATAAATATTTTGCATAAATGTAGTTTAAGCGCCTTAAAAATGTATCTGACGGATAACTGCTTCAACCCATGTCCTTTGGTCATGCCACAGTCAATATTTGTGTTAATGGTACAAAATAATTTTGTCTTCCAATTCGCCAACTTGCAAAGAAAGTGTGCAGAATGAAAATGAAATAATTAAGAAAGTTTAGTGTTAGTTTAATAATATAGTTTTTGCTTATTTAAATTTGTTTTAATGTGTTTATTTATTTTACTTATTTTACATAGTTGCGTATTATTTTATTCATTTATTTGTTTATTTAATTAGTTTGTTCATTTATCATTTCATCAGTTGGTTGCAATGGATTGAGAACAGGATACCCAACAATACAATCATTCAATTGTTTCTTCCTAGTGGTTTAAAAAATTTATTGTGCTTAATATTTATTGAAAAATTCACTAAAATTTACCTTCAAATGATGAAGGAAAAAGTATTTTGAAAATTAATGAGGTCTGGAAAATGATCTAATAATTGCTATCTGGAGATTAATCATTGTTCCAAAAGCATCCTGACTTGCTAACAAAAATAAAGCTTATCATCGAATTCAATTCTAATATTCTTTTATCTGAGGGCCCTACTGATCTTGTAAACATTTTGAAGTCTAAGATGACTTTTATAAATGTATGACTTCCATTTAATTTACTTTCTTAAAAAAAATTGTTTTTGGCAATTGTTGAGACAATTTGAATAAAACTCCTTTAGTCCATCTAATTACTGGTAAATCAATTTTTTTGTACATCAAAGGATTTGGGGTGAAGCATTAACCATGATAGTAAACCAGCTAGCGCATAGCAATACTAAAAACAAGTGTCGTCCAGTTGTGTGAAAGTGTCAAGCAATGTCAAAATTTGACTGTTATTTTACCGAAACAAAATTATATTTATAGTATCTGAAATGTGGCCATTTGAAATGTACTAGTCTGAATGTATGGGTACCATATGAAACGTAATTGTTGAAAATAAAGATGGAGAACCGCATAACTCGTATGGTTGGAGTAGGGTTTAAATGGCATTACAATTAAGGAAAAAATCTGTTTAATAATTCAAGCTAAATTGTCCCAAAAGTGGGAAGCATTATATTGTACTGCTAAGGTAGTGTGGCATTTGTTTGTTTGACTTTAATATTAAGTTTGTGGAGGTTTGGTGTTTCCGGTTTGGTTAAAATGCAGTTATACAGCTTCATAACTTTCAGACAACTGGACCAGATTTAATTAAAACAAAACTGTTTATTTTTTAAAATGAAAATTTAAAACTTGCCCTGGTAAAAAACATATTAGATAATGCTTTGGCAATCACGTATTATAGTGAATGGAAGGCCTGGAGAATGGCTCCAGGAAAAGAACTGCTTAAATCTAAAAATCTTTCTTTAGTGGAACCGCTTCAGTCTTACCAACCACTATGGTATGCATGATTTCCAGGCATTATAAAAACTTGTGGTTGTTGTTGTTGTTGTTGTTGTTGTTATGATTACTCAGTTTATCTTAATGCAAAGTGGAAGTTGATAATATGGTTTAACTGAGGAAGGTACATAATTATCAAGTACAGCAGGTTAAAAGCATTTGTCTTTAACAGTCAAAATAGACCATGACATTGCAGTTGGTTTGAATGTAAACATCCATGTAGGCTTGTTGCCAAAATTATCAAGAAAGATCGGATTTTTACAATTTTAGGCTTCAAGATAATCACCTTTTCTTACAAATTCCAAAATGTCTAACTCAAGAAGTGTGTATGTAAAATATGTTACTACAGCATTGTATTTAGCCATTATTCTAAGGCTGTATGTATGGTATTGAATGGGATTGTTTTCATAATGGCAATTGCTTTGGCACAAATTTCAGGAGAAAAAAAAAGCATAGTTTAGTTTGTTGCAAACCACATATTATTCTTTAAGAAGAATGGATATGATTATGAATGTGATTTAAAGTCACATGATATACTGTATTTCGTTTATCCAAAATCTTATGAAGCAATGAAAATGTAAAAACTTTAAAATCTTTTGGGTAATGTTAAGAATTAATTGCCACATCATTTGACATAATGCACCAACTTAGTAATTGGCTATAATTCATTGAATTGTGATGTGCATTTCATTTGCCTGTTAAAGAATGGCAGAAATTTCTGGAATTTTTTTTTGTTGAATCCTTACTTTAAGATTCCTGGTGACATATGGTTCGGTTATGCAAGATAAATGTGCCATAACTACATGGTTGACAAGCAAAAAAAGGTCAAAATCATCATA
Organism: Heliopora coerulea; assembly: GCA_030142905.1. Taxonomy (NCBI): domain Eukaryota; kingdom Metazoa; phylum Cnidaria; class Anthozoa; order Scleralcyonacea; family Helioporidae; genus Heliopora; species Heliopora coerulea. Next base: position 5,571 of record JASJOG010000181.1, read on the forward strand.
CCTACTGAAGTTTGCATACCAACTATGTCATGGATGGTTTATTTGTATGTAAAATTAACAGTGTACCTATCGTTCAGTTTCGCTCAATGTAATCTTGTTCCACTCTGCATTAGCGGATTGTGCAATGACTTGAACAGCCAAAATACCAATGAGCAAAAATGATATAGGAAAAGAAAAGTGTATGGGAGAGAATCCATGTGTTTGTACAGCTGGTTAAATTATACTTGTTGCCTATGAAGCAAAGCCAAGTGCCCTATGTTGTTTGGAGTCATGATGTTAACCAAAACTTCATTTCAACTACCTGTACATGTACTGTTATTTGTATGTCTTGGAGACAAACACCTGATCAAAATGCATTGATACCCCAAAATCATTGTAATTTATATTGAGGTGAGGATTGTTTCCAAAGAATCTTTGGTACTAAGAGAACAGAAAACTGTAAAGAAAGGAATGCCACAGTGCATCTGCAGTGTTACCTACACAGTACAGTCCATTTTTTGAGAGAAATTTATTTTAGTGCTCAAAGTGCCTGTTCTAATTATGAATGAAAGTTTTGTTTTCAAGGACTGTTTTTGTATTCTGTTGAGAATCTTAAAAGAAAATCTCTTCAGGGATGATTTTATACTTCCTTACAAAGAGCAAAGTAAAAACTGGAGATCTGTATTACAACAGTCGCACTTACGTTATGCCTCGTCACCTCTATTATTTAATCAGCTGTATAATTAACTTCCAAATCTTTTGGAGTCCTAAATTTACTGATCACTTCAACACTTGGGGATGTGGAAATGCCATTCTTCAAAACAAAATTGTCTGGCATTAACCTGCACTTAGGACTGAAATGGTTTATTACTCAAATTTATTGGACATTAAACATTTCTTTTTGTTGATGCAGTATATTAATGAGACACTTTTCCTTTTCAACTTTTATGGATATTTTAATGGTTTGCTTTTCCTTAATTGTTGTTTATTTAAAAAAAAATTAACACTATACAGAATTTGAGAAGTTTATAAAAGTGCAGGATTTTCTTTTTTTTAAGTGAAGAACAATTAGATTTGCCACATATAATCATCGTATACAAGGAGTGTTTTATCTGATTTCCAAACATGGAGATGTGAGTTAAAAAAATGATCCCTTAGCTAACAGTTACGAAGATTGCCAAGCATACAAGTACCACACAAGCCAGCTGGTGCCTTCATCCTTCACTGTGCAAAACATAAACAGCAGCTTGCCTTTCTGAAAAATTTGACTTACACTGACATTTTTTTTGAGAACATGCAGGTTAAATTTATTTTTATGGCAGAATGTCAACTAAGAAGACAGATGCTTTATTGTCCAATAAATTTTCTGTAATGTCCATGTTGGGTATGATTAGAAACAATTTGAGGATTTTGTGCAGTACCTTTGCAATTGGTATTCGGTTGAGTCAGGTCATTTATCAGTCCTAACATAATGGTGGGTTATCATACAAGAGGACAGATCATCATGGCTGATGCAGACTTGGTCTTTTTGACAAGTAAGTGTTATGCTTTAAAGAGATTTTTTAACCTGACATTAACCGTAGTATTGTATTATCCAAAAAAATTTCTCCAAAACTATCAGTTTTCATGAGGTACCCCATCTTTGTCACTACTGCCAAATGATGTACTGTATGTATGTATCAGCACCAATGTTATTTTCGGAATTTCTAAGCATTTATGTCAATTATATCAAGAAACACAAACAAATGCTCACTGAAGAACAGAATATCTAGTCAGTCAAATCCATTGAATTATTTATCCAATTTCAATTGAATTTTTTTTATTGAATTAAAATCGTCGAAAACTGGAAGCATGCAACAGATCATAAAAACATGTGAAAGATTCTGACATTACATTATAGGTGAAACACAATGTTTCTTGCAGCATCCACACATGGAGAACTGTGTTGGGAAAATGTGGTGAAGCTGACTTTTTTTATCCATCTTGATGTGTTTGAGATAGCTTCACAATAAAATTCCTATTTTAAGTGTGAATTCGGAATTTTGTTTTGTTTTTTTTTTTTTTTGCAAAATGATTTTCAAACGACATTTGGTAAAAATTCTTTATACATGCAAAATTGTTTTGCTAAGAATGTGAAAATTTTCCTCAATATTAATGAAATGTTTTGTAGTGGTTGTGAAAAAAAGTTAGAATTAAGCCATTTTCTGGTCATTCTTTACTCTCCAAGTAATTTTCATCACCTTCCTGCATCAAGTTTAACAAAGTTCTTTGACTAACATTATTGTCAGGTTAAAAAAAAAGAAAGACGTTTGGCTGCTACATACTTGATTGATTTGTTTGGTTTCTCGTGCTGTGGACTTAATTTTCCATTTCAACACAAAACAAAAAATTCTGAGCAGCCATGTTCTTTCTGTTCAATTGTGCAAAGAGAAAAATCTTGCAATGTTTACCTGTTTCATGTTATTGCACAATTGTTTATCTCTTTAAGTGTAATGCTTGCCTTTATCAGAAAAGATCTAAGTAGTCTCTAGCTGTCTGTAAGAACTGTTGCCTTCCCACTGTCTCACACCAGTTGTTCAACTTTGTTTTAATGGACTAGCCTGGTGTTAGATTGTTGGGCAGGCAGTGTTTGTACTGATTGCTTGATGAATATAGCTTTTGTTGGGTTATACCCTCCATGTCTACCAAAGCAATATTCATTTCACAGCCATATTGTTCTCTTTTATAATGACTTGCACATACAAAGGTGGTTCTTTTCAAAAACTTTATTTGAATTGTAGTTATGCTATTACAATTGATGTTTGAAATAAAAATTTTTACAAATTTAAAAAGACTCCTTTTTGTTTAATTATTCAATTCCCATGGGAATTCCCCTATATATACAAATAAACTGCCCCGGCCAACTCCCCAAGTGCTACTCCTACTATTAGTAGAAGTAGCACTCAGGGAGTCAGCCGGGGCAGTAAAGAGAACCACCAACTTCGACAATTGTGAAGTTGCTGTCCTCAGAGAGCAACCTTACACCTAACTAAATATAATAACAACAACAACATAACAATTTAATCATGCAAATTTTAACATGCAAATTTGAAATCCATATCCCCTGAAATTACCAATGCCAAACTGACAGCATGCAGACCCATACTGCCCAACTAGCTCCTAGCAACTGCCTCATCTTCCTTATCTTCCTTATCTGCCTCATCTGCCTCATCTGCCTCATCTGCCTCATCTGCCTCATCTGCCTCTACTTTCCTTCGTTCGTTTCTCACACACTACCACAAACACACACCAACAGTCACACTTTCACCTGCCGTCCCCCATCCCCCTACCCCCACCCCAACCGAATTTGAAAATGAATGAAACATCTTGGATCCATTCACGGATAATTTTACATCAAAATAAATTTGCCAAAACAGACAAGTTTTCCTTTTTTCTTCAGTTTAGTTGTAAAATAACTTGAAAAGTTTTCATCCTGAACCCTTTCCTACACTGCACACATAATGCTCCACCCACATTTACATGTAAATTACAGTAGTAAATATAAAGAAAATAAAATAAATTACATTATGCTATATTTACCTTAAAAATTACAGTAATAAAAAACGTAAAATAAATATATATAAATTACATTATACTACATCTACTTAACCCACCTAAACACTAAAAATTTAACAAGTGCCAAAAAGTTAACCTACTATGTGGCTGGCCCAGGGTCAACTGTCTTACACTTAATGAGGCCAAAATGCATTAAAGGGTAACATGGTTGCTCTCTAAGATGATACATTTACTAGATCAAAGAGGATTTCTATTTGATGAAAGTTATAACTTAATTACTCAACATAGAAGTCAACTCCCTCATGGATTTTGTCTTTTCTTGTGTTGCAAATTTGAAAACCTTATCAATTTTACTACTGAGACAATGGAGCTTATCAGGTTTAACCAGTAAACTGTTGAATTTTGATTATCTTTTTTTATATATGAAAACTGAAAAGCACCTTGTTTGTTTTTAAAAAAGGTAGGATGTATTTTCTGAAACTTATTTTGAACAACAGAAGTGCATGTTGCTGAGGTTGTGTCAAGCCAAAGTGTGTACCTGAGTAGCTCAGTGATTTTTGGAATGCCAAGTGAAAACATTGACCGTATTGCAAACTCTCACATAAAACAGGACTTTGTGAGGGAGTTGACTTTGTCCATACAGCCATAGCATATTAGTGTCTTTCATGTAGAGGCAAGTGGTCCACACAAGGAAAAATGTGCCTACAGATTTGACTTGAGGACAAACTTTTGCTTATTCGGACCAACCTATTATGTTAAACAGCTTATACTATGCTGGATTTTTTTGGTCCATATCATTCGTGGACCAATGAGTATTATTATTTAGTAGGATTTCAATTTGGTAAACATGATTATGTTACACTAGCTCTTGCAATCAATTTTAGCACAATGCTTGAAAAATGGAAAACCAACTTCAGCAAACAGATGTAAAAATTCAGAAGAAACAATATGTAATGGTTTTGAAATTGGAAAGTAATGCACAGAATTGCCATATTTTTGCTCAATTCATAAATTTTGGAAAAGAAACCATTAAAATTATTTTGATATTGTACAATCCTTTATCACAACTGGAGACCTTGAGTTTTGTGTAGAAAATGACTAAGTGTTGACTGGAGTATTTTCAATATTTTTCTGCTATATATATGAAAGACATACCAATAGACTTTGACTGCATGTCGTTTTATCCAGCTTACTTTCTTAGGATAATGGCATGGTTACAATCTGTTCCTTTTTTTTAATATTTTTTTTTTTAAATTACAATTTTTCAGTCCATTAGGGCTGTTTTATGTTCAAAAAAATTCCAAATTGTTCTCAATCATATTCATAAACTTTTTAGAATGATTCAATTCAAATCAACTTACCCAACTGGAGATATTTCTCTTCATAATAGTGAAGGTATGTTGCTATTTTATTTGAAAAAATTAATTGAAGAGCCAAAAGTGGACATATCATCATTCCTTTGGTGTCTTGTCTTCTGATGTTTTGTTTTTGTGTTTTTGGGGTTTTGTGAGTTTTTCTCAATTTGCTTTTATTAATGGTTAATTACAAACAAAGGTTTAAACCAATCTGAAAATGTTGTTTCTAACCATACCATACCATAAGGAAAATGTTCACTGGATATGTCCATGTACTTCCATGCTAACTTACACTCCAGGTTATTCTATTTGATGATGAAAATACATCATGGAAAGCATTATAATACTTTTTGTTGTTTTTTTTCAGAAATCTACCAAAATTAAATTTGTTGTTTCATCAAAAACCGGTTGTTTTTTTGTCAAGAAGGTATCCTCAAAAATGCTTGCTGAATAGTTAGAAATGAGATGTTCAGAAAATGATATTTTTTAGCTTTTATCATGTAACGTTTTGGGATTGTTTTTGCATTTTGTTTTTGTTGTATTTTAAAATATAACTGAATTGTATGTAATGGGTGAGTAACTTAGTATGAAAGTCTGAACATGGATATATTGTGGAAGTGGATATCAAGCAAATTGGACAGCTGGTTTCAAACAGTCTTGTAGAGTTTAAAGCATCATCCTTATTTAATTCACAGTGATAGTCCTATAAATGCTTGCTATCCATTAATCTGTTATAACCATTTTGTTTTTAGAATTCTGTGGAAGAAAAGGTTTTAAGGAAAACCACTGAAGGTTATTTTCATCGACAAAGTAAGGAATCCTCTTTGATCTGACTAAAATGTATCAGCTATTGCACTAAGTTACAGAAAGGAACTCACAGTCATTGGTGATTTATCTTGTAAGGGCTTGTTCTGTTAGTCTTGGGGTCCATTCATCCACTGTAACAGGGGTAAAAGTTCCAGTTCGATTGGGTTGTCTTTTGGTCTCTGAGTAGGCTTTGAATCTGAAAAGATGAGGTGAAAATTTTGATTAGAGTTATTTTCAAGATAAAGTTGAGAAAAACTAATGTATTGTGCTTGTAAAAAGGTGAAACTTCTGTCTGGTGGCCAAGACAAAAATGAATGTAATGGTTCTTGGTTTCATATTAACTAGAGAAATAATGGGAGCTATGTGTTGTCGTTAATTTTAGGTACAGTGCAGTCATGGTAATCTCCTAGGCCATAGCAATTGCTTGAAAGATGCCCATATGGTACAAATGTTGCTTTTTAATTTATTTTAAATTTCATGTAAGCTCTTTAACACAAAATCATCATCTGAACTCCAATTTTGATGGGTTTTTTATTCATAAAATGTCTTCCTTTGCACACCTAAGTTCAAATTAGCTAACCAATCTTTAATCAAGATATTTCTTTTTAATGTGAGAATATCTTGACCAATTACATGCTGGTCTGTGCACGACACTATGCCACATTTTGGTGATAAAGGTCTGTACGATAGTCTTGACTTATTGTTGCTCCTATCTAAACATCTTCCAAGACATCCCCAAAAATTAGAGTTTTTAAATACCAATACCAGCATTTAGAATGGGTTTTTTCTGTATTTTATTAGTCAAGGAAAATGGTACCTAGTCCCAAATGTTGTCATTACTGATATGAAAGAACTCTTCTTTCAGTCATTTCAAGTTTCAAATTGCTGCAGTTTCTAACCCGGTTAGTAAAATTCTCAGACTCCTACACTTTCCATAGATTAGATTAAAACCATTACCAGCTGAGAATTTTTGAAGGTATAAAGTAAATTCTGAAGCACAACTTCTTGTAAACCCATTATTTGAATAAAAATAAGACAATAGAAATGGTAAAGGTAATATTTTAGCTCTGTCACAAAGAGATTATCTAAGCTTTACTAAAATTCAGAGTGAGCCATTAACCTTATACATGCTAATACACACACATATGATGTCATGGAAAAAAGCTGTTAAATAAAAGAAAGTAATCATGCCAGTGGATGCATTCTGACAGATTAGATGATCATTGTTCAAGGAATAAGTTAAGCTCTTTGGCTGCTTTGAGCCTATTGTTCAACTCTAGCCTTTTAACTCTTAGAAATACTTCCTCTTGGGACAATAATAAATTGTAATTATTATTTCTGAGTTAACTATCTTGAAGTAATTAATTATTAGATTTCCATTAGTAAGAAAACTAATGTATTTGAGACAGGAAATGAATGATTCTTAAGGTTTTCAGATAGGTTGCATCAAGTCAGCAGATCTTCGACTCTGTAGCAATGAGGAAAGAGATTGGTGATGGGTGCTTATTTTTTTAACCTTTTTGCAACAAATCTTGAATTAAATTGTTATTTTATCTCACAATTTTCTCTCATCTGCATGTTCCACATCAGGATAACGGCTTGCTGGTAGAGTCAAAATAATACCTTTGCCCTGCCTATTCTCTCGTTTTATAACTCCAATCCTAAGTTTACAGCAAGTTCTTTGGAATTTGCTGTGTTTTTAAACAGTAGGTTAGGTCAACTTTTTCTTAAAGCATTCCTAATAGAACAGTGACATTGAAAGATCGAGGAAACGTGGCCAGGGTTATACATAACCAACAAAGAATAGGTGTTCTCTGACCAAAATGGTTTTTATTGCGAGCTTTCTACTGTTAGTCTATGGTCTTCGGTGGGTTAATTATAATGAGGTTACAAGTGTGGTTCCTCTTTAAATATACAAAGCAATAAGCATCAGACTAAAAATAAGTGTGACAAGCCAAGAACAAAGTGGTGCCGACAAATATTATCTGTTCATTAAGATAGAGTATTGTCCTGGTAGGGGTTTAGAGTTGTTGTCAGCTTCTTTGATGGAGGCAGTGTGCAATGATTCTAGTGTTTTTCTGATTCTATAGTTTCCGCTATCTATAATTCCATCATTATCCATGTCTAAGTGATGGTCGAGTGTCCATGTGTGGTTAGCAATACTAGAGCTTTGTGCAAAAATTTTTATGTTTTTTATGTGTTCCTTTATCTGTGTACTGAATGCCCTCTCAGTTTCTCCAACATAATCCCAATTGCACTCAGTGCAAGTTATCTGGTAAACAAAGTTCTTTTGTTCTTCTGTTGGTATATGAAATGTCAGTGAACCTTCACCTTGCACTTAGTGCGATTGGAATTATGTTGGAGAAACTTGGAGGGCATTCAGTACATGGATAAAGGAGCATATTAAAAACATAGAAACTTTTGTGCAGGGCTCTAATATCACCAACTATGCATGGAATCTTGAACATCATATAGACATTGATAATGCGAGAATTATAGATAAGGGAAACTACAGAATCATAAAAATACTAGAGTCATGGCACAGTGCCTCCATCAAAGAAGCTGACAACAACTCTAAACCACTACCAGGACAGTACTCTATCTTAATGAAGAGATAATATTTGTCGGCACTACTTTGTTCTTTGCTCATCCCAGTTATTTTAGACTGACACTTATAGCTTTGTATAATTAAATAGGAACCACACTTGTAACCTCATTATCAATCATCCATTGAATACTGTAGACCGACAGTTATAAGCTTGCAATAAAAACCATTTTGGTCAGAGAACACCTATTCTTTGTTAGTCAGAATTTTGACAGTTATGCGTATTTGTGCTCTGTATCAGCCAAGGATACCAGCAGTGATCCAAAACATCCTTATAATCAGTATTGAAGGCAGCCTCCTTTCATTTGTCCACAAGAAATGGATCAGATTGGCTTATGTTAATTTAATGCTTCTTTATACTTAAATCATTTTTTTTCACCACCGCACTTTGCTGATTAGTTTTGTCCTACTTGTTTTCATGAACCCATATCTACATTATCACATGCTGTCAACTGGATAGCAACGAGCACAGACACACGTTAAGCAATTTTCTCCAATTACATCATTCATGCTGAGAAATGGACATTCATGAAGTTGAAGTACCATACTTAATTTGTGGTATTAAATAGGATTGGATTTTAAAACTTTTAGTCAGCTTGCTATGGCCTTCTTATCATGACATACAGTATTTTTATGATGTGGTAATGATTGATTGTGTGCATGGCTGTGTTATGGTAATAACTCTTTTTAAGAAACTCACCATTTGTCATCTTCCATTGACGAAGGTTCTTGATTGTTCAGAATTTGGGTGTGGCTTGCTTATTTCAGACATCTCATTGACTTTGATGAAGAATCTGTTAAAACAATTAATGAAAAGTTTAGAATTATATTTTTACCAACTGGTATTGAATTGGGTTTAATTTTAACATTCACTCATCTCTCCATGGCCTTCTTATCATGACATGCAGTCTTTTACGACGTGGTGATGAATGTATTTGTGGCTGTCTTGTGGTAATAATGACTCTTTTTAAGAAACTCACCATTTGTCTGCTTCCACAGCAGAAGGTTCTTGATTCTTCAAAATTTGGGTGTAACTTGCTAATTTCAGATGCCTCAGTGACTTTGATAAATAATCTGTTAAAAAAGTGATAAAAGGGTTAGAATTATTGTTTTTTACACAAAATATAGGTAACATTTTGCTTGTGTTATATCATGTTACCAATTGTATTGGTATCCAATAGGATTGGATTTTAATACTTCCAGTCATCTCTCAATGGCATACAATAGATTTACGACATGATGATGAATTTGTGGGTGGCCAGTCTTGAGGTAATAAGGGTTGTCCTTAAGAAACTTACCAATCAGTCGGCTTCCACTGCAGAAGGTTCTTGTTTCTTTGAAATTTGGGTGTGGCTTGCTCATTTCAGACATGTCCTGAACTTTGATGAATAATCTGTTAAAAAATTGATGAAAAGCTTAGAATTGTATTTTTACATAAAATATAAGTGTTATTGTATTTTGATTGTATTATAGTATGTTACCATTGTATAATATTAGCAGTTATACTATTGTATTGGTATCCAGTAACATTGGATTTTAATACTTTCAGTCATCTCTGCATGGCATACAATATTTTTATGATGTGGTGATGAATGTGTGGGTGGGCAGTCTTGAGCTAATAAGAGTTGTTCTTGAGAAACTTACCAATTGGTCGGCTTCCACTGCAGAAGGTTCTTGTTTCTTTGAAGTTTGGGCATGGCTTGCTAATTTCAGAAAGCTCTTTTTTAACAAGGATTTTAGTCTTTCTTCTTCATTCTGTCATACTTTGGGAAAACTGTTTGGTGTGCTTTAAAAAATCTGTGAAAACAATTATAAATGGATAGGAATGAGCTTGGTTAAGCCCGAGGGAGGCTAATGGAAAGCAGGATTTAAGTGGATAAAAATATGGAAGTAGTTAAATTAAACAGAATGGGAAGAATGGAAGTAGAAATGAATGGGAAGTAGGATGCTGGACACTTTGGGAAACCAGGGGGGAGAAAGTTTGTTGCTGAAGTGAAGTGATTATGCATAATTAATTTAGTTAGTCAAACTGTTTAACTTGGCCTAAAGGAAAATTAAACGATGTAAACTTTTGAAAAGCAATTCTACCAGGACTACCTTACTTACAGCGTTGTAAAAATGTGATTCCCAAGTCTTTTCTTGCAATTAAAAGCTCTTCCCCCAATCTTTCGGAATTTCAAGGACGCCATCTTGCCTTCGACCACATGGTTTGTATTTCAGGCAATTTTTGACGAAGTCTTTGTACCAAACTTTCTCCAAATGTCTATTTTGGCATTCTGGATGTAGTAGAATTTCACAGAGGAAGTGTGGAGATGTCCGATATAGTTTTATGGCCATAATTTCCCTTGAAACGAGCCAGTCCGGATCTCTTCGTCAAAGCGTTCATTCTACACGTGTACATCAAGCTTAGTGACCTTTCCGTCCAGCTTATCCCCCTGCGCATAATTGTAGTATTTAGCCGTTTAGCTTAGCGTTGGTTAGAAACTTCAAATAACGTTTTAAAATACTTTTTGAGCAAGTACAGTTGTAATATTTGACGATAATGAAGCGGTGTTCGTTTTTACTCTTAATCTAATTCTTGTTTCTTCAAAATAGTCGTTTTATATGAGGGTTTTTGCTAATTTTTTTTTTTCGTTCTGTGCTTTGTTAAAGAAAACAATACTACAATTAGATGATTGCTTTCATCGAATACCACAATGGCTTAGTGGACAGACCCTGTTGCGGGCGTTCAAGCGCTCCTAGGATCGAGGCGCCGCGGTGACGCTACCGTTGACCCCAAGTTCCAAATTCAGAAGTACAAAGAAGAAGGGAAACGGAAGAAGAGGCAGAAGAGAAAGTGGGAAAAAAGGACGGAAATTTTTATAAAATCTTCGAAAAAATTTGACTTGTAACCCTTCGCTTGTCAACGTCTATTTCGGGTTCTCCTCTGCTCACTACGGTCGTGCTGTCGCCTCTACGACCTAGTGGTGTGGCGTGCGCGTTACTGAAGTCCTAAGATGTCTGCCCTAGAGTCGCGGAGTGATAGTCGCGATGGCGTATTGATAATGTAGTCGTGTAATATCGTTTATGTCATCTAGATTCCTTACTTTCATCTCAATCCAAGCTGTTTATGTACGAAGCAAATTGTTTTGTTCCAAAGATTGTGGGACATGTGTCGATCGACATTTATGAAATAAACTTTTTGTGTTATTGCTAATAATCAATGCCGTTAGTTTTGTGTTATGTTGGATAGCCCGGGGTGAACGTGAACGCCTACGAAACTTTGGGCGCGAGTTCGGTTCTTTGGTACATTAGATTTTTTTCCCCTTTCGTCCTTCTCGCTTGTGGAAGGTGTCAGTAAAACGATAAAGACATTGCTCTAGTGATAACCTTTACTAAAGCTTCGATAAAAGCTTTTACGAATTTTAATAGTTGAATGTTGATGTTCATTGAAGCATACTATAAATTGGGCTACGCCTTGACGATATATTGTGGGACATTTTGTATTAATTATTGTTAATATTTTTATTCGTGGCGGACACCCATGTGAGAGATGAACGAGGGTTCTCTTTGCACTCCCAGTTTCGTTAGATCTTGTTAAAGGCAGAAGCCGGCTTGTTAGTCTTTAGAGATTCCGTGTTCATTCAAGCATGCGATAAATCCAGCAACACGTCGACGATATATTGTGGGACACAAGAGACATTCCTCTACAGAATGTAAACGTTCGAAACTTGACGTTCATTGAAGGATACTGTTAAATCCAGCTACACGTCGACGATATATTGTACCAGGAACACTTATTTGTAGAAGATAAACGTTTGAAGTGTGGTGTTCATTGGAACATAGTATAAAGCCCAGCTACGCCTTGACGATATATTGTGGGATGTACTGAATTGTTAATATTTTTGTTAATGGCTAACATCCATAGCAGAGTTTCAAAAGAGTTCTTTTAGCACTTAGTTTGAGATTAACTACGTGTTGCACTTCTAGTTATGTAAGATGCTTCTTGTTTAATAGTTGATGTTCATTGAAGTATACTATAAAATCCAGCTACACTTCGACGATATAATATGGGACATTCTGAATTAATTGTAGTTAATATTTTTATTAATGGGGAACACTCATTCGAGAGTTTAACGAGAGTTCTTTTGAACTTAGTTTGAAAGGTTACTTGGACATACAAACATACCGAGGATTAACTGTCTTGCACTCATAATTTTGTTCGATGGTTCTTGTTTAATTTAGCACCACCTTAGTTTTAACATCACTTTAGTTTGGGGCCTCCGTTATTTCGGTGCCTCCTTATTTAGATGTCTCCTCATTTAGGCGCCCTCTAATTTTGGTGCCCTCTTATTTCGGTGCATCCTTATTTAGGTATCCCGTTATTTTGGTGGACCCTTATTTCTGTGGCCTCTTATTTTGGTGCTCCCTTATTCTAGCGTCCTCTTATTTAGGCACTCTTATTTTGGTCCCTGCTTATTTAGGTGTCCTCTTATTTAGGGACCCTCTTATTATAATGGTCTCTTATTTCGGTGCCCCATTATTTCGGTGCACCCTTATTTCTGTGCCCTCTTATTTGTGCCCTCTTATTTCTGTGCCCCTCAATTTCTGTGCCACCTTATTCTGGTGCCCTCTTCTTTAGGCACTCGTGTTTTTGTGCCCTCTTAAATTGGTGCCCCCTTATTTCGGTTCCTCCTTATTTAGGTGTCCCCTTATTTAGGCACCCTCTTATTTTAATGCTCTCTTTTTTCGGTGCGCTCTTATTTAGGTGTCCCGTTATTTCGCTGCACCCTTATTTCTGTGCCCTCTTATTTCGGTGCCCCTTTACTTTGGTGCCCCCTTATTCTAGCGTCCTCTTATTTGGCCACTCTTATTTTGGTGCCCCTTTTATTTCCGTGCCTTTTTGTTTAAGGGGACACCTAAATAAGGTTCCTCCTTATTTAGATGTCCCCTTATTTAGGCACCCTCTTATTTTATTGCTCTCTTATTTCGGTGCCCCCTTATTTCTGTTCCTTCCTATTTCTGTGCCCTCTTATTTCGATGCCCTTTTATTTCGGTGCCGCCTTTTCTGGCGCCCTCTTATTTAGGCACTGTTATTTTGGTGCCCTCTTATTGTGGTGCCCCTTATTTTAATGCTCTCTTATTTCGGTGTTCCGTTATTTCTGTGCCCTCTTATTTCTGTGCCTTTTAATTTCGATGCCCCCTTATTCAGATGCCCTCTTCTTTAGGCACTCTTATTTTTGTGCCCCCTTATTGTGGTGCCTCCTTATTTAGGTGTCCCCTTATTTAGGCACCCTCTTATTTCAATGCTCTCTTATGTCGGTACGCCCTTATTTCGGTGCGCCCTTATTTCGGTGCCCCATTATTTCGGTGTCCCCTTATTTCTGTGCCGTCTTATTTTGATGCCCCTTTATTTCGGTGCCGCCTTTTTCTGGCGCCCTCTTATTTAGGCACTCTTATTTTGGTGCCCTCTTATTGTGGTGTCCCTTATTTTAATGCTCTCTTATTTCGATGTCCCCTTATTTCTGTGCCGTCTTATTTCGATGTCCCTTTTATTTCGGTGCCCCCTTATTCTGGCGCCCTCTAATTTCGGTGCTCCCTTATTTCGGTGCCTCCTCATTTAGGTGTCCCCTTATTTAGGCACCTTCTTATTTTAATGCTCTCTTATTTCGGTGCGCCCTTATTTCGGTGCCCAATTATTTCGGTGCACTCTTATTTCGGTGCACTCTTATTTCGGTGCCCTTTTATTTCTGTGCCCTTTTATTTCTGTTCCCCTTTATTTCAGTGTCCCCTTATTCTAGCGTCCTCTTATTTAGGCACTCTTGTTTTGGTGCCGCCTTATTTTGGTGCCTTTTTATTTAGGTGCCTCCTTATTTAGGGATATCCTTATTTAGGCACCCTCTTATTATAATGCTCTCTTATTTCTGTGCACCCTTATTTCTGTGCCCTCTTATTTCGGTGCCTTCTTATTCCAGCGTCCTCTTATTTAGGCACTCTTATTTTGGTGGTTTTTTATTTGGGGTTCCTCCTTAGTTAGGTGTTCCCTTATTTAGGAACCCTTTGATTATAATCGTCTCTAATTTCGGTGCACCCTTATTTCTGTGCCCACTTATTTCGGTGCCCCCTTATTTTGGTGCCCTCTTATTGTGGTGCCCCCTTATTTCGGTGCGCCCTTGTTTAGGTGTCCCTTTATTTAGGCACCCTCTTTTTTGAATGTTCTCTTATTTCGGTGCCCCTTTATTTCGGTGCTCCCTTATTCTGACGCCCTCTTATTTAGGCACTCTTATTTTGGTGCCTCGTTATTTCGGTGTTCTCTTATTTAGGCACCCTCTTATTATAATGCCCTCTTATTTCGGTGCGGTTTTATTTCTGTGCCCAATTATTTTGGTGCACTCTTATTTCTGTGCCTTCTTATTTCGGTGCCCCTTTATTTCGGTGTCCGCTTATTCTGGCGCCTTCTTATTTAGGAACTTTTATTTTGGTGCCCCCTTATATCGGTGTCCCCTTATTTCGGTGCCTCCTTATTTAGGTGTCCCCTCATTTATGGACCATCTTATTTTAACGCTCTCTTATTTCGATTTACCCTTATTTCGGTGCCTCCTTATTTTGTTGCCCTCTTATTTGGGTCCCTTTTATTTCGGTCTCCCTTATTCTGGCGCCCTCTTATTTAAGCACTCTTATTTTGGTGCCTTCTTATTTAGGTGTCCCCTTATTTGGGCACCCTCTTATTCTAATGCTCTCTTATTTCGGTGCCTTTTCGTTTCGGTACCATTTTAGTTCAGTGCCCTCTTATTCTGGCGCCCTCTTACTTATGCACTCTTATTGTGGTACCCTCTTATTTTGGTGCCGTGTTATTTCGGTGCGTCCTTATTTAGGTTTCTCGTTATTTCTGTGCCCCCTTATTTCTGTGCCACTTTATTTCGGTGCCACTTTATTTCGGTGCCACTTTATTTCGGTGCCCCCTTATTCTGGCGTTTTCTTATTTAGGCAGTCTTATTTTGGTGCCCTTTTATTGTGGTGCTCCCTTATTTCGGTGCCCCCTTATTTAGCTGTCCCCTTATTTAAGCACCCTTTTATCTTAATGCTCTCTTATTTCGATACCTCTTTATTTTTAGCTTTATCTAGATGTTTGGACCTACTGTACTCATTATCCTGACGGAATTTTCTGGCGAAAATTTACCACGTTGTAAACTAAAGGCTGAAGATTAATCCTGTAAATTTGTGCTTAATTTAGTCAAGTAGTTTGGTAGAATAATTCGACTGAATTAGGTGAGAATTACTAGAAATTTGGACTTGTTGTACTCATTGTCCTCGCGGAATTTTGTGGTGAAAAATTAGCACATTGTAAAGGAAAACCTAAAGATTAATCCTGTAAATTTGTGCTTAATTTTAGTCGGGCAGTTTGGTAGAATAATTCGACTGAATTTGATGAGAAATGCTAGCTTTTTGGAGTTACTGTGCTCATTATCGTCGCGGAATTTTATGGTGAAAAATTAGCACATTGCACAGCAAAGCCTCAAGATTAATCCTGTAAATTTGTGTTGAATTTAGTCGAGCAGTTTGGTAGAATAATACGATTGAATTTGGTTAGAAATGCTAGATTTTTGGACCTATTGTACTCAATATCCTGACGGAAGTTTCTAGTGAAAATTTATCACGTTGTGAAAGAAAGCCTAAAGATTAATCCTATAAATTTGTGCTTAATTTAGTCGAGCAGTTCGGGAGAATAATTCGACTGAATATGGTCAGAAATGGTAGCTGTTTGGGCTCATTGTACTTATCATCCTCTCGGAATTTTATGGTGAAAATTTACTACCTTGTAAAGGAAAGCCTGAAGATTAATCCTGTGAATTTGTGCGGAAATTAGTCGAGCAGTTTAGTAGAATAATTCGACTGAATTTTGTGAGAAATTGTAGATTTTTGGACCTGTTCTACTCATTCTCCATACGGAATTTTATGGTGAAATTTTACCACATTGTAAAGGAAAGCCTAAAGATCAATCCTGTAGATTTGCACTTAATTTAGTCATGCAATTTGATAGAATAATTCGATTGAATTTGGTGAGAAATGCTAGATTTTTGGACCTATTCTACTCATTACCCTGACAGAATTTTCTGGTGAAAAATTACCACGTAAAGCCAAAAGATTAATCCGGTAAATTTGTGATTAATTTAGTGGAACAGTTTGGTAGAATAATTCGACTAAATTTGGTGAGAAATGCTAGATTTCTGGACTTATTCTACTCATTATCTTGACGGAATTTTCTGGTGAATGTTTACCACATTGTAAAGGATAGCCTTAAGATTAATCCTTTAAATTTGTGCTTAATTTAGTCGAGCAATTTGGTAGAGCAGTTTGGTAGAATAATTCGACTGAATTTGGTGAAAAATGCTAGATTTTTGGACTCATTGTACTCATTATCCCGACATAATTTTCCGGTGAAAGTTTACCACATTGTAAAGGAAAGCCTAAAGATTAATCCCAAAACCAAAATCTCCCACTCAATGAAGAGACGCATCTAAAACAATTCTGGAAACTTATAAAATTGTTGATTATCCTCAAAAATGTGACATTTAGACGCATTATTCCGATATAATTTTGAAGGAACATACTCATGACAATATACCGGTATTAAGCTTTTAGGCTGACTTTTCTCAGAAATGTAACGTCTTAGTGCTTTACTAGGCTACGTGTCCCACAATTTTTAGTTGATATTCTGATGTTTAAAAAGGCAAGCCACTATTTCTCCGGTTTGTCGAAATCGAAAAAGAACACTCATGATCAGTATTTAGGTAGAATTACCGAAAATGATCTGTCAATTTCGAGTTCCCTCACCATCCCGTCATGTATCGACTTAAATTGAATCATTTAATTAAAAGACATCTTTTATTTATGTAAACAATTTATTTATTACGAAAAAGTTAAAAAAATTTGACGTTTATATACAGAGCATGATATTATATCTATTACATGTGGGAGTCGGACGTCCGCAAACGTCCGTTCTTGTTGTTGTTTAGATCAGTCCCCGTATTTTTTACACTAGCCAAAGCATGATAAATTTACAAAGATTTCTAAGCTTCGTAATCTTGACTTTCCGCGATAAATCTTCTACTTTAAGTACGAGTCACCTGGATATGTCAAGTCCTGCTGCTCCATTGGAAGGAGTCCGCTTACGGTGAACTCTTCTCAGGAAGGTTGTGGCAGGTCCGGCTTGGAGCCCCCTCTAACTGGCGGGCTACGTTGGACCACGTCCACCCATCACAAGATGGGATAAAGGGCGAAGCTCCTTTAACAAGGGAGTCTGAAATGAAACAAGAAACAAACATAAGTGTATGTATATGTATATATATATATATATGTATATATATATATATGTATATGTATATATATATATATATGTATATATATATATATATACATATATATATATGTATATATATATATATATATATATATATATACATACACATACACACTATATTACATATATGAACACAGTGGAACCCCGCCGCACGACCACTTTTCTTTTTCCCGAATAAGAGCTAATTTTTTTTCTTAACTGAAAACCTCGTTAATACGACCACCTCGTTAATACGACCACCTCGTTAATACGACCAACGACCATATTTTGATGTCCCCTACTGTTTAATACGACCACTCAACGTGTTGAGTAATGCCTTTTTTGATATCAAATTCTGATACGCGGTGTATAATTATCTTAATCAATTACACATACGGCAAATAATTAACACTTAAACGTTTTCAATAATCATTTTAATTTTTATTAAACAGATAGAACGTGATTAAATATGTTTTTGGGTCGTTTTATCGTTTTCTTGCCTTCTTTTTTGTGCCACTTTCCTCTGCTGTTCTCTTTCGGCCACATTCCATTTCGACTCTAACGGATAGGTTATTCGGGATCTCCAGCATATTTGCTTAGCAAGTCAATGTTCTTTTCCTACCCCATAAATTTGAAAATGCATGGAATCTCCATTCCATATCCCCCGCCCCGATTGACAGCTGTTCCAATAACTTTAGCTTCTGCTTCACTGCCGCTCTTTGCTAAAAGATGGCGAACTATCCCATTTCCATGATTTGTAGAAGCTAGTGCCCTTGGAATGTGACCAACTACATCTCCTTCCTTAATCACCGCAATAGCGTTCTTGTCTTGTTCATTGTCGTGTTCGTGCCTTAGTTCAAGAACTTCATCAATCTTGATTCTCCAGTATTCTTTGTAAACATGATATCCCCTTATCCAAGAAGGAACTTCGATTACTTTTGTGCTAGAAATATTTTCCATCGGGCCCGACATGACTCCTTCGACGTTACCGGCGAAAATACGAGTGTATGCACGCGCAAGCTATGAAAAGCGCCGAATGGAATGTGTCATCGATCCATATTTCACACTTTTTCTAATTTAATCAGTGCAAAATTTCCACGCATGCCTCGAGGATTTTCCTGATTTATTACCTTTTGTCCGAACACGCTTCCCAGCTTTGTGTATAAGCACTTTGACCAGTCATCATGTCTTCAAATTGTAAGCGAAAACGGCAGGCAATATCCTCAATGCAAGATACTTTGGATTTTCTCGAACAGAAAGGAAATTCAAAAACGGCAAATGAGCTCGCCAGAGTAATCTGCCAAGCTCGAACCGACTGGCTTTAGTGTCGGAAGAACCCACGGAAACTTACAGATTTTTTTAAACCTAAAGAAATTTAAATAACTAATATAGGGGCTTATTATCAAGGTTATTCATCTCATTTGGTTAATTTTGTTGAGTTGTGTTCAGTTAATAAAATTTATTTGTGGATTATTTTGTGGTTTTAGTGTTATGCTAATTGAAATCTGACTTCGTTTGCCATGACGTCATTTAAAAAAAACATTTGTTACGTATCTGATCCACCCCCCTTAATACGACCACCCCGCTAATACGACCAATTTTTTTCGGCCCAACGGTGGTCGTATTAACGGGGTTCCACTGCACATGTAATTTTTTTGAATAATTTGAATAATGACGTCATTAATTTATGATAATCAGCAAACCCATCTCCTAGTACAAGCAATCTTGCGTTCACACAAATGTATAATAATTTATTATAATGAGGTATAATTAAGCAAATTTGTTCATTAACTATTAATGACCCAATTAAATCTATAATTAATGACCTAATTAAATCTAGTTCTATTTATACTGTGAGTCCCTGTATCCTGCATGTGGGAGTGAAATTCAGTTCTACGCATGTGCGAGACAACCTTACTTAAATATTCATGTTCTTTTTCATTAAGTTCTCACCATGTTTTTCGATGAAAATGCCGAGGATATGCCACATGTATTGGGAAAACCAGTAATATTCGAAGTGTATTTGAGTAATCAAGTAGAAATAAATAAGTAGAAATAATAAGACTGAGCATACGAGTGTTCGTACGATTCAATGTATGTCTTAAAATCTAATTTGTACCTCAATTACTTGGTATTTCACGAAGCAAAAAACGGATTCAATGATAAGTCCTTTTTCAGCTGGTCTAATTTTAAAATAAACAACAAGGACGTGATGAAAACGCAGCAAGTCTTTGGCTAAGTGAATGGTTTGAACCGGGAGAATCGGTACGAGTTGTTGATATCTAAACGTCCACATCGGAAAAGTCTTGACAAAGACCGTTTGTGGTGTTTGCTGTGGCTGACGTTTCGATGGTCTTAGCCCTGGTTAACTTCTGAGTCGATGACCGCCGCTGAGGTCATTGAAACATCAGTCTTTGCAGACACTACAACAGTCTTTCTCAAGTCTACTCCAACCTGAACGATCAATATTCTTTGCCTCATGGTACTGCCGTCTGATGGCACAGTCTTCCGATGGCACAGTCTTCACACTAAAGGACAAATACTTTTGCCTGAAGAAAAGCTTTCTGCCGATACCTCAGTATTCATTCTTTCGTTCATTGCTTTGTGATATAATAGGAAGTCGTAGCTAAGTTACGCAAGCGTAGTTAAGTCCAACAAACCATTATTTCTACTTGATAATTCAGCGCAAATAAATTTACAACATTTTCTTATTCCCAAATAAAAAGGGATCAATCCAAGGCAATGTGAAATAAAACACTCTTGGAAAACAGAAACACGAATACTTAAACTTAGATTTAAATTTACCGTGTCCTTTTTGTTGATGTTTTTCACATCAACCCCTGCACTGTCACTTTCGATGCAATTTTACTTCCGCAACTAGCAACTTGCACAATGATATTACACAGGAACTGATAGAATGTTTTGGTTTCTTCTTTGCAAAGAAAATTCCAGAAGAAAATTGAAATTTGAATACGAAAGAATATTTACTTTTTCCTGGTAGGCAACCGACTATTTGTGTTCACTTATCAACAAATGGAGAACTAGCCATGTTCTCTTTATCTTACTCATTGATTTACTGGCTGACAAATACTGCATCACAGAGATCTAGAAAAACGGGTACTGATTACTTAGTGAACTATTCTGCATCACTTTCGAAATCACAGTAGAAAATATAACAAGTCTGTCGAAAATAAATTAAAGTAGATTGATAATGGCCCAAAGGAGTGACCACAAAATAAACCAGTTAATGATGAATTGGAGCTCGTTTTGGCTTAGTTTCACCAGCTTCTCGTAAGAATGTCCTCACGGCGGTGATGCATCACTGTCGTATTCTTTGCGCGCGTTTACCTGACAATCTTTTCTCAAGTGTTTGTCATATGCTTTGATCACTGAAAGCTTTTATTTTCAAAGTACAGATATTTATTAGATGATATATCTGCTGCTAGTTTCTCGGTAGAATTGATATAAGAAAAGAATATGAATTTCTATTTACAGTTACGGGAACTCTTCAGCATATGATAGTCATATTAGAATCTCTCATCGTGTTGCCATGGCAAATATGCATACCGTAGATTTAAAATGCTTTAATAATATCATGACGTGTTTGAATGTCATTATTAATATTATGATTATTATTACTATTATCCAATATAGTATTATTATTATTATTTTTATTATTAGTAGTATTATAACAACTCGAACACCACCCAACGAAGGACAGTGGAAGGAGTCTCAGCCTGCTACAAGCTCCCAGCATCCCGCCAGGTAAGGCCGCAACAGATTATTATTGTTATTATTAAATAAGTTTTTATTTCAAGTTACTATATTATTTTTTGAATCTGTAGATGACTATACAGTCGAAAACGTTGGGTTTGAACGAATGTGTGAACTATAAGCAAAAAAGTCTCAAGCTGGATATTAATTATTTTGTTGGATGAGAAACATCAAGAGCGCATGCACTATCCCACAATTCTTACTGTGAATACAAATTATACAAATTTTGGATAATTCTCCAAATGAACTAACCGGAAGAGTTTTTTCAAGTAAACAAAATTAGAGTCAAAATATTCACAGGGTTTATTTACAGGATTAGTAATCAGTGAGGAGTCCAAAGTCTAACTTATTCGGTCGCCGTGTTGTGAACATCTTAATAAAAAAAATCAATAGCATTCACAGAACTTGAATAATTTTGGGACACCTTCCAGAAAGATGGTGGAGGCCGCAAATATGAGGACACAAATATCTGAGTTACCGACGCTTAGTTAGTTTCCGCTATTATCTTACTTTGTATTTTAATGAAGGAAAGAAATATACGGATTTAAATAATTTGACTCCTGTCATCGCCAACGAAATTCCCAAATAAAAGACATCTGTATTTCACATTAACTTAAACAATGGCCATGCGGAACTTAATGTTAACTAGAAATAAATGTCTTTTAGCTATCAGGAAACTAAACAATAAATAGTGCCAAAATTTTACTGAAAGAAAAGGTCAATTGCTTTTTCCGGTTACAATCATAATTAACTAAAAAATAACCTCTGCTTTTACATTAGTCTTTATTCAGATATAAGCAACAGAGCCTTGTTTGACTCTCATACAAATGGTTTGAGTTTGATTAACATAAATAAATGACGTCTGCATATTTGAAAAATTGAAGTATTCCAAAAGCATAATGCCCCCAGAGAAAATAAAACATACTTGGGGAAACATATTGCCCTTCTGTGAGGACTTTGTCGACGTGAAAAATTATTTGATATAAATACTACAAATACGTGCACGCAACAACCCCTCGCCCACCCTTCCAATATATCTCTCGAGAGTCCAAGTAACATTAATAATTTTTCAAAATTGTCAAAAAGACAAATCCCCCTTACTATAACTGGAAGAGGGCATGTAATATAAGAAAAAGACAACATTAGCACACGAATATTAACATCCCAAACTGGAAATTGTTTTATATTTAAACTGTCCGTCGTCATATTTACGTTTGAAAGTTTGACTCTGCTTTATTATAACAAAACGTTTGGAGAAAATAACCTTTAACGGTTTTGTAAATAATGGGATCCATCCTGACAATTCTACTGCTAAACAATGGATGTTTGTATCAAGACCCTGTATTATATGCAATCTTGACGTGTTTCTTGTCGTTTTTCGATGAAACTTATCACTTTTTTTCACTTTGAAGAAAGATATTTTAGTAGATGGCAACACTTCCGTCTTAAAAGCGGAGCATTCTTATAGGTTACCGGTCGGATACCAGCATTACGGATAGCTTATGATTGAAAAAAAATTTTTTGATATTTTTTGTATTAAAAAACTGATAAATCCTACATTGTCTTAAAGTTAATTAAAAATTTCTTGTAGAAGTGCTATGATAAAGATTTATGCTAAGTGTTCATCTGGAGGTAAAAGACTTTGGTAACGAAGATGAAACGAGTTACGAAGCCGATGAAATAAACAAAGAAAACATGAGAGTTTTGTACTTTTATTGCTGACCTAAAATCGGAAAATACAACACATAAAACAAAATATGACAAGCAAACCTTGTGCAAGTTTTGTCGAAAGAAGAACGAGAAGAGGGAAGTAAAAGACGTACTTTTTCCACGGTAAAACATCAATAAAAAAGAAAAATGGCGTACAAATCTACAACTTTGCGTATTTTCAACTAAGCATTCAGTGGCAGCTCAGTACAAAGGGTTCATCGGTAAATTTACACAAAGACGACTTTAAACTTTCTTGAGAGGTTTTAAAATCCTGATGAAAACATTACTGGTCGAATACGGTAAAGGTCATCATGCACAAATCGTTCTCGTTGTAAGAAAAACTGAAGCGGACAATTGTTTTGCCGAAGAATAATTTGGTGACCAAAATCAAGTAGCTTTGCAGCGAGTTACCTGGTGGCTCTTTACCTTGCATTTTTGTTTCGAGCCAAGAATACATCCTAACGTCTTCAGTGGGGCGACATATCATAGGGAAAAATCCTGATTGAGGCAATGAAATCTTTGTGTGGAAAGTGGAGGAAGCATCCAAAGACTGTCATGGCCTGGACAACTCTTCTGGACGATGAGTGTGCTATCCCACTTCTCAAACAATTGACCATGAACGCTGTTCATTTGCTGCAACAAATGAACAGTTGGCCAATGCATATTCCAAGGAGCTAACTTTGAGAATTGCTGTTTCAACTCACAAATTGTCCAGATACTAAGATGGACTATAAAAGTGAAACCAGCCGCAAGCACCAAGAGAGCCATTTCGTTTGCCGGTCTTAAATCATTTACCGGCTTCAGTGTTCAAATGATGTAAACAACGTCTGAGAGATCCATAAAACGGAAAAAAACCGAGACCAAACTGGTTTGCTTCGGTACGGACCTACGTAATCTAACGTCTGATCAACAGCATACCAGTCCCCGAGCTTGCACACGGCCTTCTTGAGTGATCGGCCTTCTTTTCGCTTTGCGTATCTATAAAGATAGATACGCAATGCGAAAATTTTTCTCCCTAGTCACCACGCGTGTAAAAGGACTCCACGCACGTCGAGATTAGTACCCTCGCACCGCGCTTCGCGCGGTGGGCGAGGGGAATTAGAGTCGGTACCTTTGAGAATGCCACTATCCCAGGTTTCCATGACTGTATAGGTGACTGTGAAGTCCCTTGATCAACTTTTAGCGGACGGCAACGTTTCTCCAAGGAAAATCTGCAAAAAGATTGTCTTTTAAGCGAGATCTGTCAAACCCGACAAATATATTCATACTACAGAAACTACACAATACACTGCGCTGCGCTGGACTGCACTACACTACAATACACAAAACAGGACTACATTACACTGCGCTATGGTACACTATAGCAACACTGTACTGTGTCGGATTGCACAATTCCAGGACTAAGTAGGAAAGCTAAATAATTACAACATAGAAACAGCAGAAAGCAACTCAGCAATTATGAATCTATATGTATTCCAAGTATTCAAAATGTTACTTAAAATTATTGCTGCAAGATAATAACAAAAGCTAGTACCCAACATCACTGACAAATTTAGGATACACTTTTTTGGATACTTTTTAGGATACAAATATATATGTATGTGTGTGTGTGTGTGTGTGTGTGTGTGTGTGTGTGTGTGTGTGTGTGAGTAAATTTCATCTTACTAAGTGCAGATGTTTGTAAGCTTGAGAACAAACTTTTCATCATATATATATATATATATGACAATTTTCTTTCTATTTCATTCAAATTGAAATAAAAATAAAAACTAAAACAAATACATGTAAAAATATTTAACCTTGTTTCATTTTTACAATAATTCTTTGTTTTAATGTAAAATTTAATAAATATACAATCAATCTAAAAAATACAAAATAAAAGTTAATGAAAAAAATTCTGTTTCACTTTGCCATAAAAATAAAATAAAAATGATTGTAATTATCTTAGTGATGTTTTATTTTCACTTTAATTGAATTCAATTTAATTTAACTACAGTGTGAAATAAATTACATTAAAAACCTGACACAATAAGGATAAATAAAAATATTTTAACTTCATTCAATAAGTAAGTTAGTTACTCAAAAATGCTCATTCTTTGTTTTATTATTGGTTCTTCCAATCAGTTTCTCCTTTAGTTAATAATCCTTTTGAATGGGGAGAACTAATTCAAGAATATCACTTCTAATGTTTTATATATTTAGGGCCTGTTTATTTGGAGGTACAGTAGGTTAACCTTTCTATATGTGCAAGGGTTAACCCAGTTGAAGGGTTACCTTTGTCTATTTTCTTTCCCCGTTTTGTTTGCATGAGTACTAGGTAAACCTGGCACCAGGGCCATGTTTTTGTTTATCTAAGACATGTAAATGCATGGGGTATGGTAACCCTCCCAGATGGGTCATGTTTCAGTGTAAAAGCACAAAAAAAAATACAGTTTGTTGTATTGTCAGCAATGACTTTGGAATTGTATATGCCAAGCAAAATCTTTCAGAGATATCAGGCAAACAATGGTGTAATGAATAGAGAGAGAGCTACCTCAGCATCAAACTATTCTATGCAATCAACAAATTTAGGAACAAAGAAAGAAAATGACTGTTGTGATAAAGACAAACTCTTAGTGAGAATGCTGAGGGAGGGTGACCTTCTTAGAGAAATTACTCCTGTTAGAAGAATCACCTTAAATCATGTAAACTAAGGCTTGTAGAAGGGTCACTCTTCCTCCTCGTAAACAGGGGCTTAATAACTGATAATCTGTGATCTTTCCTGCCCAGCAGTTTTTCTCTGGCCACTAAAATTGCCTAGCATTAGCCATAGTAAACTATTATGTAAGTCAAATTTGGTTAGAAAAGAATTAAAGGAAATTTATGGTTTCCTCGTTAGTATATATATATTCAGAATTTTGTCCACCAATGTTCCAATAATCCAGCATTAGGTTAAGACTAGTCTCGCAAGTCTTTGCCAAATAAACTTGTTTGGACTTTTTGTAATGAAATTATTGCCTAGTACATAACTTTTATGACTGGCATAATAAACACATTAGTGCTGATAAATGAAAATAAGTTTTGTGTGACAATGCTGACTTTTTGTCACTTTCGTTAGATGTATTAATCTTATTTTCACTCACAAGATCTACTGCACTCATGCAAGACTTTGTTGCCACATTGGTAACTCATTCGCACCTCATTGGTACCTCATCTTGTCTGCATTTAATGAGAACTTTAACTGCTACTTTAACTGCTTGTCAAACTCATTTTTTTAAATCAAACTTTCTAGTATTGGGCAAAGTAAAATTCCAAATGACAACCTCAAGTTATTTTCACAGAGCGAAATACGATCAGAGGGAAAATACAGAGCGAAATACGAGCGAAATACGATCGTGGGAAAACTTTGTTATTTGAGTGATAAGCTAAGCAAACTATACCATTCACCATAACAAAGGAATGTTTCTAGTGTTCTTACCAGATGAAAATGGACATTCCAGGATTGTTGATAAAATGAGATCGCTGCGTCAAAAAGCAATTGGTTCAATTTCATCACGGTAATTCGGCATCATCATCATCATCATCATCCAAAACAGAGTTCATCCTTCCACTATTCCACCATCAAACAGGCTTTCGTGGACACATATTTGTGATCACGTTTTACAACCATGTTTACAAATGTAGAGTGGAGCAGTGAAGGGTTTTACGAGTGAAAACTGAGGGCTGCGGACTGTAGTTGGAGCCTAGGAACTAACTAGGATTTGAAAAGGAACAATGACTAAATTTCAACAAGTTGGTATGAAAACTGCTAAGCAGATTCTTTTTTTTTGACCAGATAACATGTGCTTTTTTCATATGTGTATATCACACTTGACAGAGTACTTGGAAATTCCTTTTTGAATAAGTAGGGGCAGGGGTGGGGGGATAAAAAATGCCGAGCTGAGCTAAGGTGGTTTGCAAAGGACATCAGGGTCCCTTATCGCTCAAAACTTTGAAATATTTTCATCAATCAAAAAAATGCCTTAAATTATTCGGTTGTTCCCCATCAAAAGTGAGATTAAACCTTAACACAAAACTTCCAATTTCATTTTTTTTTTCAACCTATAAAACGTTTGAGACGACACGTTTGTAAAACAATTCTTGCAAGCATGTTATGCTTAACATTTCTCATCCTTAAAGCTCAAATTCTTATGTGTTAAATTTGTTACAAGTGAAAAACAGGCTTTAGTCTGCGCAGTGGGGGATAGAATTGTTTACAGATGTATCTTTGGCTTTGTTTACTTTACTCCCTGCACACTATCTTTATGTTTATGTGCACCTGTTATTGCATAGTGAGAAAATTATTGGAATGAGTTTGGCATGATGGCGAGAATCATCGAGGTCTCTGAATAACCAATCTAAGCTTTCGTCCTCAGCATGCAGATCACACAAACGTCGGTCTGAAAACTCAAGCTATCGTACTCAATCTCACATTGGACATGGAAGTGTGTGTCTGAATGCAAACAAGATTTAATATTGAAATACGAACATTAAAAAAAATGATCAGTGAAAAACGTAATCAAACCCAAAAATTCGACAAAAGAGGCAAAGAAACGTACGTTTTTCAAGAATGTATCATCATAACTCTTTTTTAGCGATGCCCAGTAAACAAATAAAATGAGCTATAACAACAGAAACTTCATCCGACTGACAGAACACTCTTCGATGAATCGTCTTTTTATAAGCACGGAACAAATTCGTTCCGCAACCGAAAGACTTTACCGCTACGGAACGGACAGTATATTTGGGATTTTGGCATGACAATATCATCAACGTTGAACTAAGGTGGTCAGTCATAGATAGCACGTCTGTTTTAGAAACGATTAAAAACTATTTAAACTTTCGCCGACAAAAAAACATACCATATCATTTTTCCAAAATACGACCCACTGGACGCAAGAAACGATGTCGATCAGACTGCCGCCTCATAAACACATATCTATATCAGGCCAAACTTCAAAAATGCACCGCTATTTAACGAGGGCTTTCGATTATCTCCATAACTCTATACATATTCAGTACATGCGCTGAACGCAGTTAGTAACCCCAAGATTGCCTTAAGCATGGAACACAGTTTAATAACTTTTCCAAGAAATTTCGATCAAAACAACAATACAAATGTGAAAAGCTATACGCCTTTACCGAGCTCACTCTTACGCATGAAGTACTCGATATACATAATATTGGAGTATATCACCTGAGCGCAAAAAGGTTCTACCAAGAACAGGCTCGTGTGAGGTCGCGTGTCGTTCGATCAATGTTTCTCACAACTAAAATAAACCAATTCCAAAAAGATAAAGGAATTGCAAAAGCAATTTCTCGCCTTTTTTCATTTTTTCCATGTCGTTTATAGGCTGCTTACGCAGTACTCTATCTTATTTCGTTGTGCGGTTAAATCGATTCCCGTTTGGGAATTTTAAGCCTTTTTTGTTTTGTTTTGTTTTTTTTTACCGCCATGTTTGTTGACTTTTGACTGAGGCCAGTTTCACGGAAAACACAAACACCACCTGCTTTCTCAGATTCATCGTTTATTGACTTCGATCATCCAGTTGGTTTAACCCTTTCGTAATGGCAAGTCTCCTCCTGACGAATAAAATCATCTGGCCTTAGCCAGAGTAAAATAGTCCGCCGTTAGGTATAAAATGTGAAAGCATCGCTACAGGGAGTAGTTCAGTACTCTTTATAGTGAGATGAAGAAGAAATAATATTTCTGCGTTACATGTTTGGATTAAACTTGTTGAACATGGGATAATCATTATTAGCATATACCTTGCGGGTGAATTGTGTTTTTAGCGCAATCTGATTGGATCCTCTATCTCGGAACATCCTGCGCGATTCACCTCCGAGCAAAACAATATGGCTTCCCGTTTCGTTTCAGTTACGGAATTAAATTGTCTTGAACAAATGAAGCCGCCGAGTCGGACAATACCAAAAAAGCAAGGAAATTTGACAATTAAATTTTCAGAGATATGTATTTCTTTTACTTTTTAGAGATAAATGGCTTCAGGAGGCGTTCGAAATGTTTTGTTTACATATGATGAGCGAGCGACTAGCCTACGTTTCTTCAAATTGATTTAAAATTTTGAAAGAGTATGTATGTGAAAACAATTATGCGAGGTATATGCTAAAAAAGTTATTCACCTCAGTGTCGGTGAATGGTGTAGATATTTATCTCTCCGCTTCGCTGCTCGGTAAATATCCACCACAATTCACTTCCACTTCGGTGAATAATTGTTCATCGTTCTATGCTACAGATACTGTAAAAAAGTGAACAAAGGTCTCTTTAATACTCCTATCGTTTATTAACAATTCAGTTCTACATGATTTGTTTTGATTTTGTTAAATTATACATGCATTCTCTTTCGTATAAAATTGGTTTAATTGTTTTTTAATTAAACAGTTTATTATCTTAAAATAAAAAGGTAGGATCCTCCAGTTGTCTCCTGTAATATCAGTATGCCAACATTCATTTCTTCACCCACGTCCTCTTTACCGCGACTTCCATTTTGGTTTTTCTCTTTGCTTCAAGGCTGCAAGACAATAACTTGTCTAGTGAGATTAACCTTTGATCATAATGGTTTCCCTTTGTAAGATATGTCAAGTTTACTATATGATTGTCCTTGCCGTGATTATGGTGAAGACAAAGAACTGCTCCGGAAATCCTTTGCTTCGAAGCTCCGTCGATTCCGTTTTCTGCGTCTCCTAACCCGACGAGAGGAGAGAATCCCAAGGTATCCCTCTGAAGTTTTAAGAAGGAACGTCAACAGTATTCCGAGGAGAGCAACGAGTACGAGAAACTTGATTACTGCTACCATTTTTACTTTCCTCCTGCTACACAACTTAGCCAAAGTGCATAGACCACGTTTTGTCAATGCTCGATGCTGATACAGATCTTTTTCTCGAAAAAATTTTCCCAAGGTTCCACAGCAACCAATCAACAATTTGTTGACTTCTCAAGAGTGGGAGGAAAGAGAAAAAGTGAAAATAAACTGACACCATCAGAGTAACTGGCGGATTTCCAATTAATCATCAAGCCAGCGATCGGATATATCATATAGTTATATATATATATATAACTATATGCACCATATAAATATAATACATACACCAGCGCACCAGACAAAAAAAAAATCTGGACGTTAAAGTGTTAACATTCGCTTTTTTTCGATCGACTCACACGCTTTTTATATTTCGTTACTTAAATAAATGTGTAATGTTGATGTTATGACGTACTAGTTGAATTGATGCAATAACAACGTGAAATGAATGAACTGAACAACGTTTTCCTTAACCCAAATACGTGGGTTTATGAATGATTTGATCGACGAGAAAAAAAATAAAGTGTTTATGTACAGTAGTCCAAAGGACGTCGTTGTGTCGCTCGAAAGTTGGGTAGACATTTATTACTAACGATAAGTGGTCTAGATCCAACTTTTTTACGGAATTGGTTGGTCTAAAGAAATTCTGTATTTAAAAAAAACAAACGCTGTTTTTCGTAGTCTATCGCTACAATTACGAAGCTAGCTGGTCAGCAAGTCTACTCATTACGTAAATGATGCTCTCAAGACTGATTTTACATTATCGTACGAATCATGTTCCGAAACTAAAGTGCAGAGGGAACATTTCATACATGATAGGATTTTTAGGGGTATCTTGGCATATGATTTTAGGATGGCGTACTCACTCCTTCACACCCTCCAGCGATTTCCTTTCTTTAGTTTTAGTCCGGGCTTGTATTTTAGTCAGTCAGAGTTAATGTTTACAGAGTTTCGTTAATACTGTCGTACCATGGAATAATTTCATAATCTGTGTGGATGATGTAAACTTTTATGTTGGTGTACTACTATAAGATCATAGCCAGTACATTAGATGAAGCTGAAGTAAGGGTAACATTAGGAATTACTGAGAACATAATAATTACATTATCAACATCGGCATTGAGTACCAAAACAAATAAAGATCACCTAACTAAACAGGGCCACCCAAACAAACACTTTTGTGATCTTTTCCTCCGGAAAAAAATTGAAAACTGTTCATATTTTCTGTCAAAGAGGTGATATATTCATCTTAGTATAACAGTCGTTGTCTTTTTAATGCATTTCTCCGACAATGCTTTCGACCATTGGACAAGCAATCACAAAACAAGAGATAAAATGACGTGTCAGGATAAACAGTAATTAAAATTCCAAGAATTATTTTTCCTTGATGGCGAATGTTTTGGTGCTTGGTGATTTTTAAGTCGAGGCTACGTATATCAATCCGCAATCAACGATGCGAAGCTTCTTCGAATGAAGGATTGATATTTATGAAGTTTAGAGGAAGAAACAGATGAAGAGGGATAACGAATACAATATTTGAATTTCTATTTAGAAAAAAGTACCTACATAACAACTACTTAGGATAATTTACTCGCTTCCTTATCGTAGTAGCAACCTAAAATCTGAAGTATACAAATTTATCATGAGTCAGTTTTTTTGGCCGCCTAGTGTTTCACTTTCACAAGATAAACTGCTTGACATCCAGGGGAGGGTTTAGGAGAAGGCGCACCAGACGCGTGCCCCCGTTTTTGATAAGTAGTCATGTGACTTCTATTGACATCGCCGAATTGACATTTTGCCAGGAAACAACCAATCTTGATATTGTAGCACTGAGGTGAAAATCAGTCATTGACTGATTAATTGAATAAAAACGTCACTTGGGTTCAGCGATCATTTAAACCTGACGTTGGCATGGAAGAGGTTGTTATTCGCGTTGTTTATGCTTCGATGATGACGACAGCAGCATAAAAATTCTTCCACTCAAACGCAAAATGGTGGAATGAAGTCTTGATCCGTCCCCGACATCGATACTTACTAAAACGATTTGCATGGCAATGAAGCAATGATCTCCTCTGCATGGAAAATTATGGCATTTGCATCAAAAATAATATCAACAAGACTAAGGATCTCACAAATACAGAAGAATGTTAATTAAAAGAGGAACATCTTTATTTAAACTCTGTACGTCTAAAAAGTGGACATCATTTAATATTTTTCTCCAGAAGCTTCATTTAGTTTGTTTTATCCAATAGTTTTACTTTGTTGTTTGAGAGAAAAATTTTAACTTCGGATATTTTATTTCCTCAAACTATTACACGTCTGATACACGGTGTGATTGATATTACATGAATTCCATTCTTATTGGTTGATTGAAAAATACCTTAGTAATTCTTGCCCTTTCTGGCTTTGGACGTGGCAATTTTCCCGTTTGTTCGATGGCGTAGCTCTTAACCAGCCAGCAGGGCCGTAAATGACCCTGCTTTTGTTCTTCTGCTTTTCAGCCATGCCAAATTGATAAATCAAGCAAAAAAGCGCAATTCCAAACTTTTTAGATATAATATTGACAAAAATCGGATAAAACAAGCGAGCAAATGGAGCTCCTTTCTCGCCTACCCACCTCAGGGAGACAGCGAGTTTACAGGCCATCCACACCGCCCCTCCCGCTCCCGCACGTGTGCTCTAAAAGTCTTGGCGCTTTCCTTTTTGCGTCATGCCTGCAGTATAGTTCAGTATCCTTTG
Source organism: Heliopora coerulea (assembly GCA_030142905.1). Taxonomy (NCBI): domain Eukaryota; kingdom Metazoa; phylum Cnidaria; class Anthozoa; order Scleralcyonacea; family Helioporidae; genus Heliopora; species Heliopora coerulea. The sequence continues at coordinate 38,250 of JASJOG010000181.1, forward strand.
ACGTGGAACGCTTTTCTCGGTGTTGTTCAAGGTACATTTGAGAGCGTTTTCCCTAGTTTAAGTTACTGTCATTTGTTTCCACCCAAATGTGGTAGCCAGATTGGTAGCCTTGATGCCAAGTCCATCAACACACGAGATATCTTAAGAAGTTTTGCTGTCGTTGTATAGCAGATTCAAGAGAAATTGTTTAATCGCAAAACGAAGAACAAATATACACGAGCAACAGTTCCAACGATTCATTCGCGAGACGCGTTCTTCTCGAAGAGCAATACCAAGAGCAAAAAGGGCGAAAAACAAAATACCTTTCGACCAGGGATCACACCCACGAAACTAACAGCAAGTGAGCTATTGGTTAAATCAAATTAGATTAATCAAAGGTGCAATGAACTAAAGTGCAAGTGTTGATGCTCGGAAATACCATCAGTTTGAGTGCTACCAAAACAAAAACAAACAAACAAACAAAACAGTCTCAACGATGTGTCGGCGGAACAGAAATGGTGAAGAACCTTTACCATCCGTATGTTGTGACAATCATAGACATTGGATCCAAGGTATACACGAATTCCTTTAAAACGTATGATATTGTGCAAGAACAAACAGCAGTAGCTTTCAAGTAATTCCACAAATCGATGAAATTGGCTGCAAGGCTGTTTAGATCAACTGAAGGGAAACAACTATTCCGCTGATCACAAGAGTGAGCATAAATGACGCAGTAATACAAAAAGGTGATATCGTATCTTCGCAAGTCTTTGAATTAATGTATGAAACAGGTAGCTATTTTTCCGACTGCACTCTAGTGTGTATTAAAATATCAGAGTGTATTAGAATACACTTTGTCTAGCCATGTGAATTTAGGCAGCAAAATGGATATTGCAAAATGCATGTTTCGTAGATTGTTTACTTCTATTCTCAGTTACCCTTGGCGTTTCTTTGTTAACGCCGTTATTCTAAAAGAAATAAGTTACCTTGAATGAATGGCGTAGTTGTAGTTTTTAAGGCTTGGGGGGCTTGTTAAGGCTTGGGTTTTTTTGCCAGCTATATTGATGAGTTGAGTAGATAATATCAGTGTAATTAAGTTTGTATGTATGAAATACAGCCAGGTTTCTTGATTTACAGCTTCTTGCAGTCATCAGAGGACTAAGATATACTGGGCCAATTTTGTTGTGCGTTCTTGGTGATCTAACAATGAAGCTCCAACTTAAAATTTCAATCGAGTGAATTGAGCAATAAAAGGAAATCCTGGGTTGTAAACCAAGCCAGAATGGATATTTACAGTTTCGGTAGTACTGTACATAGTTATAATTCTTTGTAGAATAAGGAAGAAGTTTTTTAAATTTATTTTTGACTGCTCTTTTTTTTCCCAAAGAAATATTTAACGAACCTGCACGCAAGCCTCCACAATGGCAGCTGAGTTCAATTGGTTTTTTGGGTTCAGGACACTCAATTCATTTGAAAAATCTGAATTATTATTATTATTTATTGTTATTAGTAGTAGTATTAAATAATTATTGAGAAGCATTTCAGTCTACCCGATACTACATACATACATATACTTATATATATATATATATATATATATATGTATGCATATGTATATAATAGTGTATAAAACAAAATTGTAATACCAAGTGGACTCTATAGTTTGATTGTATGTATTTATTTCTGCAACTCGTTTCACCACCTTTTTTTGTGGCTTGTCAAGCTATTTACAATCTTAATGTGTTCATGACATCATTTATAAAGTTTTATTAAATTTAATTATCTGTTATTGTTTTAATTTGAATTCACAGCAGGTTTGAACTTCTTAATAAAATATTCTTTTATTGCCCTGCGTGTATCTTCGTCCTCTGCAGTTATTTTGAAGAAAGAAAAAACAGTAAATTTTATCTTTGTTTTGTGTGCATTGTGCAATGTGTGGACTGGCCGGTAGTATACGGTATTTACTGTCCCTGATGTGTTTGCGATGTAGAGTCATCCTTTCGCGTAGTTTAGTCTTGGTTTCACCAATACAATTTTCTTCACATCTTGCCCACGTAAGAACATATAAGACAAACGTGCTGTTACAGTTCTATTTCAGAATCATCCTCGGGGTATTATGAAACGGAAACATCACAATTAACCTACACTGCCGAAGCCAACTGAAAATATTGACTCGAGAGGGATTTGAACTCGCACCTTTGGGATACCGGTATCCCGACTAACTAATCGACATTTTTTGTTGATTAGTTAGTGCTGTTCCCCTTTCGCGTGACTTTTCCATAATATCATTAGTGTGAACCAGGCTTAACGTTTCAGGCTTGCATTGAAGAATTATCTTGATCATAGTTAATCTGGATTTAGTTCGTCTGTCGTAAAACCACAAGCGTCATTTGTGTGTCATCATATTTGATGACCAGTTCATCAACGCAGGCATATAGGCTTGGTTCTGTGGTCTAATGTTAATCCTTTTTTGTACAATTCAGCACTCATTAGGTCAAGATATGTACGCTGTCTGAGTTGTGACAGATACGTTTCCAGCTAGGGAACTCGTAAACAGATATAAGTAGATAAATCATATAAACATATAATAAACAGATATAAGTTGTAAAAAGATTGTTGTGATCGAGGTGCCAAGCGGAAAACGAAGTCTTGTTATGAATATGATGACCCAGCAAATGGTTTTAAGTAGACATAATGCACACATAAATATAAAATCTTTAATACTGACGTTTCGTTACTTACTTAGTAACACCTTCAGAGTGAGTATTTGCCATGTGGGAATGGCTTAACTGTTACAAAATTAGAAAGTGACAGGATGGGACCAAGCAAGGTGACAGGAATCAGAGACGCGTAATGAGCTGAAAGGGAAATTGACAGATGGAAAATTGATTGATTCCTGGAAATTGACTGATTCCTGTCACCTTGCTTGGTCCCATCCAGTCACTTTCTAACTTTGTAACAGTTAAGCTATTTCAATCATTCCCACATTGTAAATACTCACTCTGAAGATGTTACTAAATAAGAAACGAAACGTCAGTATTAAAGATTTTATATGTTACGTGTGCATCATATCTTTACTTAAAATGATTTGCTGGGTCATCATATTCATAACAAGATCTCCGTAAAAAGATATTTAAGTAAGCACTTGTAAAAGAACTTCTGTGGTACTATGGCGAAATTTTCAATAACGAATGTTTTTGAATTGTCCGATATGCCAAGCTCGACCTCTTATTCCTTACTTTCGAAAATTTGCAATAATTGTATGTTAAATCAACAAGACATATATTAACGCTAATGGAAGGCTAAAAACGAACAAAGTAACGGAAATTCACGGAAACAAGAAGCTAATATTTACAAAGGAGGGAAATAAACCCAGATGGAACAAAGAGAACACTTTTTATGAGAACGGAAAGGAAATATACGAGCAAAGAACATCGATCGTCTGCCTACGTCGCACAACAATAAAGTTTAAAAAATGAGAAAGTCCTGGAAGTTGAAAGTGCGAAGGCAAGAAAAGTCGCGTATGCTAATGACAAGACTAAGTTGGCGAGTCAAAGTGACATTTGGTCCATTATTCAACAGCCAAAGATGGAAATCTTGACGAACGTGGAGAGTAGCATGGTAAAGATTTCATGACAATCGAAGAAAACTGATTTTTTGGCATTGTTTAGGACGGGAATTTTTGTTGTTGTTGTATTGTTTAGGTTTTATGGTTAATTTGTATTCATTAAGACGGAATCAGAGCTATAGGTCTTAATTAAGGCGGCGCAGAAATGGGTCAGCTTCTCACGATTGCGCGTGTACATGACTCGACGTATGGTTTCACATACATAAAACGGTGACTTGAAGTGGAAGAAAATGAACATATTTCAAGTTGTTAGCTCCAGGAATAATTCTTTTAAACTATCTTGATAATATCTTTGAAAAAAGACGAACATCTTTCATTTCAGACATAGTATGAAGTTATTCTTGCTTAAAAGTTTATGAATGCAACTTAAAAAGCTACTGTTCATGAACAGTAGCTTTTTAAGTTGCCTTGATAAACTTTTAAGTCAAAGTAGCTTCATACTATGTCTGACTCTTCACCTGTCTGAGTTGGGAACTTGATTTTTGATTTCCTGCAGCATTTTACGAATCTGGCAGGCCAACATTAGCGTACATTCAACCTTTATCTAAAGTTCCATTAATACTGTATTTAAGTAAGAAAGATATAATTTACGCTCCACAAAATAAACACGACTTAACACTGACGTAAATGACATTGAAATTCGGGTTAGTTTCATGAAGCTTCAATTTCCCAATATACGTAACCCGAGGTAATTAATCCCACAGGACATTAGTGAAACTACCATTATCACGAGATAATCCCCAGTCGTTACGAGCTCGTTGCAATGGAGGAACTAGACGGAAAGCGAACTCGTTTAGTGAATATGATCGTCCAGCAAATGGCTTTAAGCAAAATCATAATGAAGGCTTAATATCTGAAGAATATTTTGTACGAACGTTTCGTTACTAATCAATAGAAGTTCGGTTAAACAGATAGTGCAAAATGTTATCAGCCAGCTTTTCATATAAGCGCAAGCAGTTTATTTTTTTAACAAAGTTGCAGTTATCACTCCGGATTAAAGCCTAGAGTAGATGACACCCGACAGGTCAATGATAAAAAGTCCTCATCGACAAAGACCCAGGAGAGTCTGAAGCCTGAAACACCCAGGCCAGTCACTTGTGGTAGTGAGTGTCTACAACGTCGACCATTTTGACTGGCTACCAAGCTGATCTCTTTAGCCAGAGAAGCTGGTCGCTTTAAGGCTTCTTCTGTCATGGGTTATCAGACACTGGACACGCTGCTAAAACGCAGTGAAGTGATTGCGTGACCACGGGGTTTCTCCATGGTCTTTCAGAGTTGATGCGTGAATGTAGTTCGTATTCCTCTGTTTCACGAACCTTGCTGATACAAAACAATACCAACTTACTCATTGAATAATATCACACATAAGCAATAACATGGGTTTGGCACTTTAGTCTATCACATCATCATGACATCACGGATTTATTAATTTTATTTCGTTTATTTGAAATTATGATCGTACTCTTGATTCTCTTGGCAAGTTTTATTAGCCCATTGCAGACCTATGTTCTCAATGTAAATAAGTGTTTCAGCGCACGTGCTGAAAATGGCTTACTCAAAGGTAAAAATTGTCACGAATGTGATCAAGAAACCAGATTCTTTTTACGCATATACATTTAAAGTGGAAATGTTTCCATTCCATTTTTATTTGTAAGAATGGCTTCTTTTGGATGAAAATTGAACATAATATTTCAATTTGCCGTAACTCCAGATCCATGTATAATTAAGTCCGTCGTCTGAATTAACTATGAAGATGACGTTCCAGTAAATCTTTATGTACCTATACCATTTATACGTTTAACAGAAGCGGAAATCATTGATATAATATTTATACCTTAATATACAGGGGCCGCGGAGGCGGGGGGAGGGGGGCTGGGGGGCTGAAGCCCCCCACTTTTTTGGAAAGAAATTAAATATTTCAGTATCGCTTTGAAAAACATCTTAACTATGGTGAATGGTTATACAAGGCAGTTCTGAAAAGAACTACAGGAACCAAAACAAACAGAGAGAAAGTAAATACTAAAAAGAAGCACTATGCATTTCGGCAGACCACTCTTCAGGTGCAAACGTCTGCTAATTGTTGAGAAATGAGTTATCAGGTTATATTTATACCTGATGTATAGGCAATGTAAAGGCAATGTAAAGGCAATGTAAAGGCAATGATGTCAACCCACGTAGGAGGAATTAAACATCAAAATAACCCCAATATACATGGATTCCATAATCTTTACAAAGAATGGTGAGCAGCACTTTGCCAGGATGCTAAATTTGGAGTCTGAATAGTTATTGGCACAACATCTGTTTGACAACAAGTGTCGACCGATTGCCGCCGAGTCACAATCGTTTGAGCAGAGGTACATTGCCATGTCGGTTGATTTCTTAATGGTACGGTCTTGTTTCGTATAACACTTGGCACATGTTGCTTGATCCTTTCACTAAACCGTTGAGTTGTTCTATCTACATAGCGAGAACCACACTCGCATTTTAGTTTATGATTTTAATTATCCGATAAATATATCCGATATTTGAGTGACCAGCTGATAGTATTTGAGTTGTTCCTGTTAATATAACCAGTGTTTCGTGATTTCTGAGTAAATAGTAAAATAAGAAGTGTTCACGACCGTCTCAGAAATATTGCATTTAATTTTTCCAGGCGTTCATGCTATCGCCCCCTGTCAGCCCCCCCCCCCCCCACTCAAAATATCGTTCCGTGGCCCCTGATATAACCAGTTACATAATGTTGCTTGCATAGTGTTATTGAATCTCGACAATTTCATGACGAAGTACTTCTTAGAAATGACAGTAAAAGATCCCGTATGGGCACACCATGTTGTATATTAAGTTTGGTTGAGTTTTTCTTGGAGCGTCAGGACATCAGAGACGACTATCGTAGCAAGTTTATGGCTATTAGTTGACGTGCAGCAACAGCTTTGTTTGCAATCTTACTGACTTCTCTCCTTAAACTTCAGCCACGCAAGAGATTCTTCGTGTTGCTCACACACCGGTATGTCGCCGAGCAACTATAATCGGCGTTTTTCGTTTTGTTCTTTTTCCTTTTTCTAATATTTTTGTTTTTGTTTTTTTCTTTGCTATAGTTTTTTAATTTTTTACCATCATTGCATCATTTTGCTGTCTACCGTAGCGGCTTCGCCTCACTTGAATTTTATCAACAGCTTAAATTGCCACTTACGGGCAACTTTATTCGGGTGTTGACCGGTGTGATAAACTTTCAACGACTTCATTCACCTACGCCTAGTTCCTACCACATTTTGACGCCTTGTTGCTGATCTGCCTGTGAAGACTTGACATTGCTCTAGCACCGAGTAATGGGGATTATAAAATTCCCAAACCGACATTATCTTCTGTCATGCTGATTTCGGAGAGTTATTTTGTGAACGCGTGCCTTACGTCTTCTATGACTAGTCTGAAAGACAATTGTCTTACGTATCTCTAGGTCTAAGCCAGTCACGACCAAATTAAAGGTATTTATACCTTTAGCTCTAACCATTGAGTTACATGGACTCAGATGGTGAGCTAAGGTTGCATTTATGTGCTGGTTCATATTGATGGTAGACATATGTACTGCCAGTCTGCCAGTCTCGATATGTTGGCTATTTATTTTAGTGACAATCAATGATGTTAGAAGGTTACGGGTTCGATTCCCGTCAGGAAATCAGAAAGTTTTTCTGAGTAGAATAGCTTGAGAGCGTATGTATAAAGAACATCATATAACTACCAAGCTACTTCATTTGATAAGATTTGTTAAAATAACACAAAGTGTATGTTGTAAAACACAACGAGATGTTCTAAAAAACGCACCTTTCCAGAAAACACGCTTCAGGGTGTATTGGTTACTGAACAAGCAAGAAACACACCTTGCGATGTGCTAAGACACAAGGTGTGTTGAGAGACACACACCTAGGTGTGTTGTACTAACGCATCTCATTGCGTGTTAAACATTGGACCAGAAAAATGTATGAATTAAGCGCACCTTTGTTTTTTTAGAGTGTACAGCTAATAACAGCAAAGAGATCGTGACAAGCTGTTTAAATTTACTCGACACTCAAAGACAGACTAGTGGCACAAAAATTGGCTTGACGTACAAGGACTAAAACTAGCAGAGATACACATCATTAAATGGATATTCCCTGATGAAAGCGATAATATGAAGTATAGTCTTAAGCTCGACTGAGTTTTGATTCTATTCCTGGAATTTTAATTTTGAAAAAATAATTGGACACATGGAGTTTGTCTACTTGTATATTACAAACACAACTAGTACATTGCAATTTGACAAAAGAACTAAAAAAGTAAAATTATTTTGTTTTCACCGGCTCTTTTGCTGTGTAAAAACTCGGAATATGCATTAAAGCACTTGCACAATGTCCGCTGTTGGACCTTTTTTATTGTAGTGGAAGGAATCTACAGGGATATTTGTTAATCTAATCCGTGGGTATAACTACGTGTTCACACTTTTCAGCTTCGGTGGATGCTTATTCTATCGTCAGTATAGCACGTGGATCATAGAATGTTCCCAGAACTATGAGATTCAGGAATAGTTTTGAGTCCCAGACCGAAAGTGACTCCGGAGCTTTGAGATGTTCTCACTGTCGATCAGGCTTCATCTTCGATTACTGTCTGGGTACTAAAAATTTATGCTGAGTATCTCGACATAGCGCAACGAACTTTCTCGATGGCATGTCTGATCCCAGTTTGCGAACACTTCAACTGCTGTAAGTATTTCTCGTGCTAATGGGATCAAAGCGAGTAAAACAGATTTTTAGACAAAAGTGAAAACACTTCATGACCCTTTCCAATGTTTCTGATTTTGCGTTTGTCCAGATACTCAGGCGTTCACTAAACTTAAATACCTTGGCAATAAATGAGATAGACCCCTTGGCTAATTTATTTCATGCCTGCCAACACCATAGTTTTACTCATCAAGAAAGACGTCCTGGCAAGATGGCGGTTAAAGCAGTATCATTAAAGGTTTAAAAACCATCTTCGTTAACATTTTACCGGACGTAGGAGTCATTTGGCAACTTTATCATTTAACTATGGCAAACAGCAGGTGATTTTATTCTAAGTGGACGTTGAAGTGCAACCGCAACAGGCTACTTGACGTCGTTAACATAACCTAGCCTTGAGCAACAAGGAAAAAGAATTATAGCTGCGGTAGGATTAATTGAATTATTAGGTCTTTGAACCACACCAAGGAAAAGCATTAGAAGTAGGAAATTTAAAAGAATGCCGCCTGATGATTTCGGCGTAAATACATCTTCAACAAACCCAGTCGTAAAAAGAAATGAGCAAGAAACCGAAATTTATAAGAGGTCCATTGGGCCTGCGACGCAGAAATTTACGTGGATGTATTAGAAATTGTAAGCTTTGTAAATTAGACAGGATAAATTGAAACATGTTGGGCTATTTGAACGTCTCGAATCGACAAACGGACTCACGCACTGTCAGGAAGATTAAGGAATTCCTGGGCAAACAACAAACTTAACGAAAGCATTCGTTTGGCGCTCAGTTCAACAGCTTGCCACTGCTTGAATGGTGAAGAACGTAAACAGCTCAGTGGATCAGTAATTCTTTTAAATTAACAACTTGTAAAACGTAGTTAGGTACATACACGTACAAATTACAGACGAACACTAACTCATGCGCAAGCCTTGTACATGAACGAGAGCACCTTCAACCATTTCACTGAAACAGGAAACATTTGCTCATGACGAGGTTCTTCTGCGATAATATGTGAGGGCGCAAAAAGCAGTTGAGGGCGGAGGGTGTGATCGTAGTCTAGCACATACTTAAAAAAATATTGGCAAAATGCTGGAAGCATGCAATTTTCTCTCACGATGATAATACTACACCACAGCGTCAAATGTAAAAATTAGAAATAAAAAAATAAAGAAAAACAAACAAAACGATAAAAATTAGCGGTTTACGGCAACATCCAGTGAGCAGTTGCAGATGATGGAATGATTTTCACTGATATTTAGCATGCATGAACTCTATCGGGAAAACATTGCACTGTGGACTTGTTGCCGGGATAATTTGGACTTTGATTAGGTTAACCAATTTAGCAATTTCTAAAGCAGCAATTAAAGTAGAGCAGAAGCAAATCTCAAAGAACTCTCAGGATTTAAAATCTACTTGACGATCTCTCGATGCAATATTATTAGTACTAAGGATGTAGAACTGACGCACAAGAAACCAAGTTACATCACTCGTTTCTGTTTTATTTTTTGTCGCTGGATAATTCAGTCACACCCAGGAAGACCACTGAGATGTCATGACAACTAAATTAACAAATTAGATGTTATTTAAGCTACTCTTGTAGTTTAGACTCAAGCTATATATTTCAAATATTATACAATCCATGCAAATACAGTCCGACGTACAATTCTATTAGTAGAGGAGCTAGAACATCTAAGAACTGATCCAAAATATTGACACTACTTGAACTTAAAGGATTTGCATCCTTTAGGCATTCACTACATTCATACCAAGCGGTTCAATTAAAAAGAACGCTTCCTGACATTAATAATTCAACTTTCGCCATGATAAAATCCCGCTATCGCTTTGAGGTTGATCACGACAACCGCACGTTATGCTCAGAGGAGAAACAAATATTTTAGAGAGGATATGACTGGACTTTTTGCAAGGTGTCCAGTCTGGAAACGAAGATAAATGCTTTATGAGGAGACCAGTCTGAAGCGTCATAAAAGTGTGCACGCTATCGTACCCGTGTAATGTAATTAAACCGTAAGTTAACAAGCATTATGTGACGTAACTCTTTAGGAATACTGAACAAAAAAGATTCTCTCAATATCTACCTGATTTAGTCACAACAGTCAGTACCGCGAGACGTTCATAAATTAAAAGTTGGTGAGAGTTAGTTGAGTTTTCTCTCAAACAAGTGTATCTTTATGAGTTGTAATCACCAAAATTTTGAGAACTTGTTCATTTTATCTCTCTTACTACGAGATGATCTGATTTGATTAAGATCTGAGTTCATAATCAAGACTGTAGAATCCAAATAGATCCTTTCGCATCTTTCTTAGAATTGATCCCACGCCAAATTGATTGCCTTTTATCTTTGGATTTTCTTCTATTTGTTGGTGGGGCCGGTGTGCTCCTTCTTCTGGAAGTTCTTCTCCGCGAAATGGTCCCAACATAAGCTTCAGGCGTCAGATAAAACTGACTAGCAATCAATAAAATTGTAAGGTAAATTATTATACCTTTCGCCTTCAATCCCATTCTATTTTAAGCTTTTCTTCTCGAATGTGTGCGGGTGTGCCTGGTTCAGCAATATTTCATGACGTTCGAGGCTTGGGTTTATCTTCCTTATTCTTTCCAACTGGACGCAAGACAATATATTGGATCATGGCTAATGAAGTTGGCGCAGCACATGGCACCGAGGTGGAGACGAATTATGGGGTGGTTAATGACGTAAGTTGTCACCTCAACTTGTCCCACGGAGGTTTGTGCGGGTCAGCGATTCCGTCAACGTCAGATGAATTGAAGAGGTCAAAACTTATACTGTGCCTATGTCAATGCTTTTTTCTCACGACGTCACGAAATGCCTTTTAAAGCTCTTAGTTTACCTTCGCGAGCTTGATTTGTTCCTGAATTGACCAAAACAGTTGTTTGAAACAAAGCCGTCCTTTCAACAGCAGTCTGAGCTTGGGCAGCGCGTCAGCTTTACACAAGTAAAACGTGAAAGCGACTGCTATCATATGACAAAAGATCCTTGGCCTTAATGTGGCTTAAGCTGGTGCAATTGTCAAGGATGGTCTGCTAACTACCGCATGTCCGCCGCCAACAATCGGAAACAGTTTGCCACAAATTAAAATTCCTCTCATGTAATATCAAATTTATGTCACTGACCAGTGAAAGTTAAGCGCAAAGATTGAACCAGTCCAAGCGTGAAGAGTTGTTTTTGATAATTTTCAGCGTAATTCGTTCGCAATTGACCGTGGGAATTTTTTTTATTATTTACGAACGACGTACGATTCATCATAGAACATCTTTAGGTTTGAGTGAACGTGTTCATTAACATGTTTATGAAAGATAATTAACTGTCAATGTGTTTAGTGTGTTCTGTGCATTTTCACTTAAAGTCGTATTTTTCAATGTTGAGAAAGTTCAGCGGATTAGATCTCCAACGATCGCAAACGTGACAAGAAAGGGGTCAGTGAATGTAACTAACTGCGAAAAATTTCCGACAAAATCTTGTCAGAAAATAAAATGGTCCGAAATATTTGGGGAAAGAAATTTTTAGAACGTTATAAAGTGATATGTTTCTCTAAATATGACAAACTCGTATAAGTAACAGATTCAGGCAAATGATACTTCTGTTGCCAAATTTCTGTTTAAAATTAGAGTGCAGGGATGTTTACACGTTTTGAGATATAACAAATGGTTTCTGCTCTCAGAAAAAAATGTCACACTGACATCACACTTTACATTTGTCGTCGCATTTTACAATAAAATCAAGGTTAAATTAACAGTAATTTGTCGCGTTAGTGTTTATCCAAACTTACACGCGATTCAAATTAACATTTCTTCGTTATTGTCCAAAATTTTGCCCGAGTTTTGTTCTAAATGAAAAAAACACGTGTCCGCAAATTTTGCGTCCGAATTAATCCGACCGATATTTTTCGCCTATAGTGCATATCAATATAGCGCTTTTCAACGGTCCGTGAAGACACGGTACGTTACCAATTCAATTTTAGTGAAATCGCTAAAGGAGAGACCCTATTTCAAAATAATCCCGCCTATAATGCCGTAAGATTGAACACGAAATCATACGACATGGTCTACACATTTTTGTCCAATTTCATTTGAAATTTAAACACTTGAAATTTAAAATTAAAACGGTGTCAGATCAGAAATGTGAATTCCAAATGTATTTTCCCCCACCTCTTAAGATTCTTCAAAATGTCTAATCAGAGTTAGAAATTAGAACGTTAGACTAAAGTGACAGATTTTCAAACGTACTGTAAAATCTGTACAATTGAGACTGCATCCCGGTTTCTCGCGTTATTTTAAATAGCTAACTCTATTGGAACTTTGTAGCTATATGTTCAAATAGTCACGCTTGAAACAATTTTCCAAAATTCGAACGAAAAGTTCCTTCTTTTTAGGTTTGTTTACGCATTCACCATTGAATACTTGTTGTCAGCCAGAGCTCGATATTGAATTTTAGTTCAGTAGTTTGAGAGGTGTGGTTGGTTGGACTGCGACTGGAGAACAACATCACGTGAAGTACTAAACAAGTTTCAGTAACACTTAACACTGTTAGCACTTGAGAGACACTGCACTCACAAGCATCTTGCAAGATTCAATTTTGTACATGTCGGCAGTCTCTCATTTGTTTCGCTTTTTGTTTCAATATGTGTACGGTTACAAATGTATTTTTTCCTGCTGCTTTAATCAAAATGGCTTTGTGGTGGCCTCGCTTCGCATAATTAGAATTGAATACACTAGTTAATAGTACGTCGAGGATTTTGTAGCCACTATTGGGTTACCATTACCATCTATTTCGTAGTGTGGAAGACATTTGTCGCTCTAAACGTTGGCTATCCATTTTAGACTTCCACGAGTTCCTCGTAACCTATTTAGGAGTACAGTATGACCGATTTCCATCTGCTTAGTTTTATGACAAAACATGTTCACTTAAGTGTTGTTTTCCTGACTTGCTTTCTCAAATATGTAAGAAAAACAAAAACTATCATATGCCAAACGTTTGGTCTTCTGTTAAAAATGTTTCTATATATCGTTTTTACAGTGTGGGAAACCTGAAGGAGTGAAAATCGTTTCGTCTGATCTGTCAACGGAGCGAACCATACCCTAAGGGTGCCTTGTACTCTTGGAATACATATATTGACATAACAAACATGGTTTAAATGATACGCGTAAATTTATGAAGTTTAGTGTTCTGTTTAATCTACCCATAGACTTTGGTAACCAAGATCTACCACAGAAGACAATTTCAGCCCTATGGACGTTCAGTAAAGATAACATAACTAAACTAGAGTATCTTCCTGGCAAATTATTTAGGCGTAGGATAAACTTAGAGTGCTTTTAACTTTTGAGATGTGGAATCAGTTTTTCGAGCTTGATAATTCACAAAGGAAACATTGAGAATCAGGAAAATCCTCGAGACGCCAACTTTTCTTTTTTTTTTTTAAACGTGCACTTCTGCACAAAACGTGCTGTTCTAAATCGATTGGCGCAGTTCCAACAAAACTAATGTGCAATTCTAAACTACGTAATTCCAGCTTGTTGGCGTAAGAGATCATCGAATGGAAGAAGCATATACATATGAGGCTATACATTCATATGAGGCTATATATTCATATAGCTTCATGTGGTTTAAATCTTACAAGTTACAACTAAGTCAACTGTATATGTTTTATCTAGTACCGGTCTCACGGCATCAAATTTCGCGATATGGAATAGACAGAAACGGCCACCTTTTGGGGTCGGATGAAGTACAATTCAATGCTTGGTGTCATCTATTTCCTGATTTTCTAACAAAATGTCACTGTTCATCAGCTCTGGCAATAAAGACTCTGTGGGGTTCTAAATTTTTTTCCAAAAAAAACCAAACCTGAACGACATATGAAGCGGATTATTCAATCCTAGACAGTAAATCCATTTTGTATAAGGTCAATGAAACGGATGCAAATTGGTAAGAATGACAGTAAATGTCACTTTACCTTATAACCTGTTTAAATCATACACATTCTTTGGCAGACAGAACTTCATTAATCTATATCGAACCCTCGAAAGACGACGTTTTAATGACGCATAGTATAATCTGCTTTGTAGTCCTTACCTAAACACCAAGACTAAAACAAGCCTAGTATAAACAGTTACTATCATTAGCTAGAATTGCTTTCATGTTCTCATGCTGTATTGGTTTTGTTGTGACACAACTAGTTTAAATTATTGGGGTTTATATTCACAATGATGCACTATGTTAATGAAAGATATAGGAAGGAAAGGTTTCAAAGACCGGCTTGTAATGATCAGTTTCCCAGAAATTTCAGAAAGAATGCTTTATCAGGAAACCAGTCTCAAACCCTAGCAAACTGTCTCGGTGTCATGTTACTGAATTCTGACCGAGGACGGATGCTACGATACTAAGCCAACACTTCAATGTTCTGTTGCATCGCAAAAGTCAATTTGAAGAGTTTAATTGAATTGACTGAGAGGCGGCGGGTTAGTATATGCACGGCTGCTCTAACAATTAAGATAAATACCACGAAGAAATAACGAAGTACAAATAGAATAACAATACCAGAAATACTGTGCCAAAGAATAATGAGAATTAATCATCCATAAAAACATTATAAAGAATTTCAGCAAATTGGAATAAAAACTAGCAGAATTAGTTCCAATCTAAAGATAACTAACTAGACTTCTTATATAAACTAGAATATTGAGAAGTAATATGTCATACACGAGAAGGAGTGTTTCATCAGTTATCCAAACACCGAGAAGTGAGTTGAAAAACGAGGAGATAGCCGAGTTTTTTTTAACCAGCTTCGAGGTGTTTGGACATTTGATGAAACACGACTTTCGAGGGTATATTACAACTCTAACGAATCCTTATTTAAAGAGAAAATCGGGTTTAAAGTTGTCGAAATTTGATGCTAATTAGTATCATATATCCAAACCACGTGCCGGTACTAATTTTCGTCGTGTTTTGCTAATGAGTTTTTAATGAGTCTGAGATGTAATATATCACACTTACCTTATTAGGAATCCACCATCAAAACTGCCTTATCGGACGCTCCTAATCCAATCAATATTTAACAATTTGAATGATCCACTAGTAGCAGCAAGTAACCACAGGAACGTGACTTGTTGATTCCACGTGGACAATTCGCACAATGGCGAAAGACAGAGCTCTTTCCGTGCCGTTTCCCAAATATCACAAATATTTTAGATGTTAGTCCAAATGTTTCGTGAAATATCATTGGAGTGTCGAAAGCTTATTACGTCCTTGCAAATGCCTCAAAGGCATTATTGGGCACTGTGATTTTTTTAATGAGACGAGCTAGCATGACACATGAAAACCCTTGATGGTTTAGTTTCACTCAGAAACCGACATGACGTCGCACGTTTTATGATTTGTCGGAACCGGTCACTTGGACTGAACGGTATGTCAAATATTTGCTAGGAGTACACTGCTAAGGGTATACTGATATTGCTGGAATAAAATAGCTTTTACTGGTCACCTTAACTTCTTGAGGATGCCGTATGCTGTCTTTGGTTTCAGTTTTTATATATTTTTCGTGAAAGTCATCAAACACTTCAAATACGTTTCGTAACAAAGATGGGCGTTGATTATGACTATCACCAAGTTTCATTTCAAAACAATTTTTTACATGTGACTTGAAAAGCGCACGGACATCTGATGGAACGTTTTGCTTTTTGCTTGAAGTTACTACGAAGAAATTATTTTCAAAACACAATGTCTACGCCTGTGGCATAAAGCAACGAGTATTCTTGATCCAATAGTACTCAGTGGTTACGAAACGGAGACCCCCAAACACGAAATTCCTCGCTATGTTGGTATAAGAACAATCTTGGTGTGTACAAAAAATCTCGTTACGGCCATTTTCGCATTACTGAAAAATTCATAACGGCGACCATATGGGATTCATTGGCAGTATTGTCGGTATATCGGTATACCGGACTATCACTACCGAACAAATAGTGTCTCATGTCTCATGCTGTTACACACAATTTTTTGTTACAGACAAAGTCATGGCGTAACAACTTTGATTTAAACAAGATTACACGTCAAAATTCCCTGTAATAAATTAATATAAATATATGAATAAATAAAATTAATTAAAAAAGGGATAAATAAATTAGTAAATAAATAAATAAACAGATAAATAAATTCATTGATAGATAAGTGATACAAATAAATAATATAAATAAATAAGCAAATAAATAGTTAAATGAATAAATTTATAAATAAATAAACGAGTAAATAAATGAGGAAATAAAAACAAATATATAGACGAGGAAATGACAGAATGAACAGATGAATGAACGAACTAACAAATACACGGAATGATCTCAGGACTAAAGACTTTCATAGTTACACCAAAAAGCTATACATAGAGAATGCAGAAAGAGTGAAAAAAGGTTTGACGTGGGATCATGTGACCCACTTAAACCATGCTCAATCCTAACGTCGAACTTCATTTCTTATCTTCACGAGTTATTATATTTGGTACTACTACAGTTTGGCGGACCCACCTTGCCGCTGGTCTTTTGCCGCCGGCTCAGCAAATTAGGAAACGAGCTTTTGGCGCGAAATTTAAAATAGCATACCTCAGTGTTTTCACTACGGAACCTAAAATGCCGCTAGTTTATGAAGATATCTGCAAATTTGATAAAGATTAGATTACTTTTTGAGGACCTTATTACGCGAAAAGGCTTCCTGTTTGACCTACTGGCTCACATCTCACCAATATCACTGTTTCTTCATCAACGTCTGGGATTATTTCCGGAACAAACTCAACTCTAACCCTAACCTTAGTTAAATGCATATAATAAGAAAGCAAATAGCCTTCGTCGCCTCACGACACTCTTTATCTCTTTCACTCCAAATAATCAAATGAACGCGTTAGCATGCATAATTTTCCCGCCAAACGCTGCCTCGCTTACTTACTGAGCCTGCGGTAAAGACCGGCGGTCTAGCCTTAGATTTGGACCTGGGTAATTCTTGATAGAAATATACATACATTTAGAACGGCATGAGAAATTTGTGCAGAAGCTCAAATTTGTTCACTGTTACTTTATTGATAAATTCGGTAGTTCCCAATGTCACGGGAAAAATTTCCAAATGTCTAAGAAAGCCTCACCTCAGCAACAGGCCGATACTTCCATAATTTTATTTGGAGATGTTCATTTAAAAGTTTACTTATTTTTTAGTATAGATACTGTCCCACTTGTGAGGCTGTGAATCATAGCCGACATTTGGGCGTACTTATCAAGGTTCAATTGTTGTTCCTTCAATAACTGTTCCTTCTCCTTGATGGTGCAATCTCGCTGACTGCAGATCAATTCCAGAGAACTAACCTGAAACAGTAAACAAAAGTATTCTTAAGTAATACCATGAGATGAGGTTTAATAGCTAATGCACCGAAATTTCATGGTATTGCTTTGTAATATCATGCTTGCCGAAATTCAACTAATATTACCTCTAGTGACGTCAAACCGGGTCGTATTAGTCCTAATACGACCCGGTTTGCGTCACTGGAGGTAGTATTAGTACAAATGAATTTTAATGAGGTAAATTGGTTCTTAATGAAACCTGGAAAAACAAAAGAAATTGAGGCAAATATGATATCATAGTGGTTATGCAATACAGGCACGTAGCGAGAAATTTTTCATGGGTAGGGGGGGTTCAATGTCGAGCAGCTTTGGGTCGCTACATATTTTCAACGCGCCCAAAAATATACCATCTTCCTATATATACAACTCCACTCCAGTTCAACACTTGAGAACAGAGTTGTCTGCGCATAGTGGCAAACAAGATTTAGACTCGTGACCGTACCTTTTAAAACCGCTTGTTAGACTATTTCATGTCTGTTTACAGAATTTTTTAATGTACAAGAAAATACGGATAGATGATAAAGATTTCGCATTTTTTTTCTTCACTCCTGTTATTTTATGGACAAAGGTCAATTTTGGGGGCTTCAGCCTCCAGGTACTTAAATGAACTTTATAAAGCAGGGTCTAGATTGGGTTCACCAGGGTTCAACCCTTCAAATATCAAAGCTGGCTAGATTGTGATACTGTCTGTAGACTGTCATGAATTCATTATTGAATTAGGAACTCAAGTTCGCTGTAGCTATGGCGGGGGGGTTCGAACCTTTCGAACCCTCCCCTCGGCTACGCCACTAATACAAAGTCCAAGGCGCTTACACCCGTTTTACAGGTTGCATATCGACTATGTTGCACTAAATTCACTGACCAAGGAGACTCTTGCACTTGGAAACTTAAGCAAAAGAGAATGGTGACTATGAATTGAGTGTAAATACCAAATAACCAATGTGATGTAATTCAAACTTCACCGTTATTAGCAACCATATCAATACAGCGTCCGAGCACTTCAAAATTTGCACGTTGTTCGCGAAATTATAATATTCTCGACAATTCCTTCCTTATGTACAAGTTACAAACATATTAACACAGCGTCCATGTAGATCAAAGTCAGCGAGTTCGAGATTAAAATATTGTCGACAATTCCTACCATATGCACAAGTTACAGCCATATTAACACAGCATCCGTGTAGTTCAAAGTCAGCACGTTCGAAATTATAATATTCTCGACAATTCTTACTTTATGTACAAGTTACAACCATATTAAGATAGCGTCGGTGTATAAGTCAAAGTCAGTAATGTTAGCGAAATTGGAATATTCTTGAAAATTCCTACCTTATGTACAAGTTACAACCATATTAATACAACGTCGGTGTATAGGTCAAAGTCAGTAACGTTCGCGAAATTGAAATATTCTCGAAAATTCCTACCTTATGTACAAGTTACAACCATATTAATACTGCGTCCATGTAGTTGAAAGTCAGCATGTTCGAAATTAAACTATTCTCCACAATTCCTACCTTGTGTACAAGTTCTTTCTGGGCCTGTTCAGTTTTTAGTAACTCGGCCTCGTTATTCTCCAAACACTTTTGAATTTGTTCAATTTCTTGTTCTTTCCTATTCGTGGTTTCTTCTTGTTCTTCCAGCGCTTGTGATAATTCTGAAAGAGAAAAAGAAAGTTAAAGACTGGGTAGGAGGCTAGCTGACGTAAGTACTTCAGCAAGTTGAGAATGTGGGGCTAGTGAAAGCCCTGAAATTTCCAGAACATAGCGATTGTACTACTTGAAATCACAGGCAAAATGTAAAAAAATCAAAAATCCATGTCCAGCCAACAACTTTGAAAAGTATAAGATGAAACGCATTCCGAAGAATAACGTCATCTTGAAAACTCAAGACATAGGTCAATAACAAGACGAAATTTTTGTTGAAACTGTGATATCTCGACTTTATTTCAAAATCGTCTTCAGACTCATTGAGTCTATTCTGTGCATATGGGAGTGACCATACATATGACTGAGGGTGTTCAGAAAAAGGGCGGCAAGAGGTTTGAGTCCGAGGCAGGTCAATGGCGTACCCAGCATTTTCGTAAGGGGGGGGGGGGGGCTAGACTGTTAAATCTGTCTTCGCTAGGAGGTTCTGGGGACTTGTTCCCAAAGAAATATTTCATTCCAATGTCCACACAAGATCAATTTCGGTAATATGAATTGACAGTCCTTGTACACAACGCACTAGTAAGATGACGGAAAAATTATAGCGTTTCACGGTCATCAGTCAGAGATATTGTGCCCTCTACACCGTTGGGTTTTAATTTCACGTTACATTTTTGTGTGTGGACGCAAATAGAAAGGGGGGCTGAAGCCTTCTAATTCCTTCCCACTTGGTTGCGCCTCTGAGACAGGTGGGTGTTCATCCACAAAGGTCGAGAACTACTGCTCCAAATAATTGAAACAGTTCGTTCGTAAGCTGAGATGATACGACGCTTTTAATGTGTAAGCGGTTGAGAATATTTGGGGCTTGTGATTGGACTTTGTTAACTGAGAGATAGATCTTGGATACCAGCAGTTGAATAAACTGTATACTGTTTCTAATCATTTACCGTTTAGCTTGGTATCTTTCTGCTTCAACTGCTGCATCACTTTTTTTCTTTCTTCTTCCAGTTCTTGAAGTTGCCTGGTAGCGCTAAGGGAGATCGGGAAAATGAACAACCCAAAAGGATAAAATGCATTACGCGACGTCAAGGTTAAGTAGCACAGACGAAATTCTGTTTCAACTTTTGTTGGAGAATGGAGATAAAAATCAAAATTAATATTTAATTGTGTTAATAATTAAAATTACTATCTAACAACAAAACAGAATAGATTATTCACCTCGCAACTACGTCACATTACATAAGACATAAAACAAAATTGGATCTGCTGAAAGAATATTTGCATTCTTCATACCAGTCGTGTTGATTTTTCAGATTGTCGTTATGACGTCGAAGCATTTCGTTGAGTTCGGACAAAGATTTGTGCTCCTCTTGTGCCGCCAATAGCGCCTTTTTAAGAGTTTCCACCCTTCGGAAAGCAGAATTTAAATTTCAAAAAAATTATTTAGGAAACTAGCCAACTGGGGCAACCGCATGTCGTTTCTCCGACCAGCCAGTCCTCGAACCTACCAACCAACCAGTCAGCCAACGATCCAACTAAACAAAGCAACCATCCAACGTATCAATCAACCAATCATTCAAACATACAACCAACCACCTTAGAAGCTCACCAGCAATTCAACCAATTAACCAGCTTAGCAAATATTTAACCGACAAACTAACTAAGCAGCAAGCCCGCCAACCAACCAGCCATATTGCCCAAACATACCCACTATACTAACCAACCAACCAACCAACCAACCAATCAACAAGCCAACCAATCAACCAACCTGGCTACTTGGCAGCAAACTAACCAGCCGACCAGTCAAATTCCAACCAACTACTAAACCAGCCAATTAACTAACCAACCAATCAACCAGCAAGCCAACCAATCTAACAACCAACCTACCAATCAATCAATCCAACCTACCAACCAACCTGCCAATCGACCTACAACCTACCAGCCAGCCGGCTAGCCAGATAGTTAGCAAGTCAATCGGTCAGTAAGTCATTTCGTCGGTTAACCCACCAACCAATAAATAAATTGATAAAGCAATGCACATTGCTACCGTACGATATCAGCAAGTTATAGTTCAAGAACTCACCTTTGAATTTGTTCTGCAAATGTTATCTTAAGTTGCTCATGCTCTCCAGCAACAAGCTGAAGATTGCGATTTTGGATTCTAACGTGTTCTACCTAAACGAAGACAAATCAACAGAATATTATGAAAATATTTCATTGCGGTTTTGGACATTGACTTCCTCCATCGATACGTGACCTTTAAACCATTTGGGCTGTCGCAGTTAATCAAATTATTAGGTATTTTTGAGTTACAACATTTTAGTTTGCTCAACGTCTCACCATATTCTCTCTATTAGGCTTCCTGGGAGTTTAATTTTAGGTGGTGCAGATGGGATGGGATCATATATGACTAGATGTACGAACAGGGGACAATGAGGATCAGGACGGCACCAAAACGTATACTGCTATTATAGTCACAGAGTCCACGAAGAGCACATCCTGCTTTCAGTAACTTCCACCAATTAAGCACAAATCGACCGCAGCTTGAGAAGCTGTTTACCCACGATCCTCAGAAAATAGTGTCCAATTTTGAACAGCGAGTAACACAGAACGGACATTTCAAAATGGATATTCTTATCATGTAGATCACTTAACAATTGCCGACCTCAAAATCTAAGCAAAACGATTTCATCCAGTAAATTTATACTTTGTCAAGCAAACATCATTGTCTAAGGAGTGAACTTAAAATCTGCCAAGTGACTTTGAGCTAATTTCCCCCAATACTTAACGTTCTATGAACACAAGATTTATCCTTTAATGCCCAGGGCTTGTCCCTGTAACGAGTAAAAGAGTCTTCCGTTAGCCAGAGTAAAACACTAAGGTGTGCCCATGCCACTTAATGGGCTAAGATGCTTATTAATATGCATATCTGGCTTCCATAAGGGCCATAATTGTTTCAGCCACAACGCCCATTGCAGAATTCCTGAGGGAAATGTTCAGACGGCCTCTTGCAAACAATGCAGGGGTTAAGTATGAAGTCAAAACACATTCCTTTATCAGAATTACGGATAGCCAGGTCATGACGTTCTACGAAAATAAATTCGTCTTTATTAGAATTAAGGATAGGCAGGTTATGGCTTTCTACGAAAATAAATTCGCCTTTATCAGAATTACGAATAGCCAGGTCACGACGTTCTACGAAAATAAATATGTCTTTGTCAGAATTACGGATAGGCAGGTTACGGCTTTCTACAAAAATGAATTCATCTCGATACTGTATAAGGAGATCTCTCTCGTAATCATTTGTCAACCATGGCAAACATTGCGGTTATTACCTGTTGGGCTGCGGTCTTTTGCGACTCCATTAAACCACGAATCTAGAAAGAGCAGAAATCAGACGAAGTAATTGGACTATAAATGTTACATTAACTGGGAAAGAGGTATTGTGGGATATTGAGTTAATGTTTAAGCCAAATTAAGTTAATGACAAAGAGATATAGATAGATAGATAGATAGATAGATAGATAGATAGATAGATAGATAGATAGATAGATAGATAGATAGATAGATAGATAGATAGATGGATGGATGGATAGATAGATAGAGAGAGAGAGAGAGAGAGAGAGAGAGAGAGAGAGAGAGAGAGACGCCAATGAGATTGTGTACATGATATAGAAAATTAAAGAGTAGAAATTCTCATTTGTGGTTACTGTGAATGTGTGGGCTAAGCAGCCTCTAACGGCATTCCCTACAGTATTTACGAGAAGTATTTCACAGAGGTTTTCATATAGACCAAGACACCAAGGAGAGCCATCTTTAAGAATAAGGTAAAGACTGATACCTTCCCTTCTTGACCAAACAAACAAATTTAATAAGGTATTAATTACATCGGTTTTGGTTCTTTAACTTTTTCGTGTTTGACAAAAAAACTTCGGAACTTGCCGTTTACCTCACCATTTTATATTGTTTATCAAACCTTATGTCAACATAAGGCATTTATATCTCGTGCTTCTAGGTACAATCTTCCAAGTAAAGCAAGGCGAATGCCCCAGTAAATTTTCTTTTCCAGAACCTTTGAATAAAAACACTCAACCCACTTTTACTTTCTTTCAAATAAACTTGGAAATCTTCCAGCCAAACTTGGTCGTCCAAAAAAGGTGTATTGGCCAGGATGGCAACATTGCAGGATTCCAAACAGCTCCTCGACCAATACGCGTGCGTCCCTTTGCGTGCGAACGGGAACTAACCAGTTCCAGCTGATCGTGCGGACGATCAGCAATTTGACATAATTGTATGCAGAGATTGTGTTCCGGTCCGCACCTAAAGTCACGCACAAAAATTTGCTGATCGTACGGGAAGGGTGGGTTCTGTACATTTAACTGTAATTCCTTGCGCGCAGTAAACTTTGGAAGGATGGGTTCCAAAAAGATTCAATATCGTAAGGAAGTTCTCACGTGCTTAATTCATAGTATCATGTTAAACATACTTAAACATTTAATGGAGCTGATTTCAGTTTGCAAAGCGCCTTAGTTAAATGTACCGCAGCCATCATTTTTGGTACTGCGAGTAACTTTAAGGACTTTAGCAGTATCGGTGTTTTTCTATCTTCATTAATCATTTCTCTTACCTGTTCAACTTGTGCCTCGCATCGCTTCTCTGTTTCTTGTAACATCTGACGCAGCTTGGCACACTGAAAGCAAAAAAAGATTACTTCAACAACGACTATACGTGTATTTAGAAAGGATTGGTGAAATTCCGGGGAAGAAAATAACAAGTGGAAGATTGGACATCGGTGCTAAAATTGAAAGGCAAAGCTTACAAGATACAGTAGGTTTACAGTGTAGCTAGGCCCTTACTTTCGAAATTTATTTTCTCATCCCAACATATAAATCTGCATATTCTGACCAGCCATATTTATAGATAAATTCAATAAGGGTACAAGCGAACGACGAAAAAAGAACGACCTCTAATACCTACACAATAACTACAGCAGCAAGAACGATAACACGACAACGACAAAAGGCACAAAATTGTCACTCCTAATTCGACAATCTCAAACCTAGATGCTGGGTTCCATACCTCAGCCTCCGATTGCGCTCTTCTGCATCGATACTGCGAAATCATGCGATCTGACTGAGAAAGTGCTAAGGACTTGGCCTCGAGAAGATCCTGAAGGTGGCCTTCTTTAGTCTGAAATACAAAGTAGAACAGGCAAACTTTTAAATTTTTCATCTCATCATCTGTTGATATTTTCTCATCTGATCTATTTAACGATTAATCTACTGATGTTTATGCATTTATGCACGCATACATGTAAGAATGAACGCGTGTATACGTATATACATGTATGTACGTACATACCTAAATATGAATGTATGTATTTGAAAGGTAGGACAGCAGGTATGTTGACAGGTAATTCAAATATCAAATCAAGCTCGATTGCTCTGTTCAGCACAATTCTTCAGCCATACGACTAACCTGAAGGGAAGCTAACTTGGCTTCATAGACATCCATTATTTCTGATGCTTTTGGATCTTTGATCTATAATGAAATCATGGAACTTACCAAATTTAATGACTAATCATTGACCAATTTACTAGCTTGCTCCCTCTGCGTTTCAACATACCAAATCACTTACCCACCAACTCACCCTGAAACTCACTCGCGCACTCGGTCACTCACTAATTTAGCCACTCCCCTTCGTCCACCCTCCTTGCGTCCCTCCCTCACTGATTTACTCACCCACCAACTCACCCGGAAACCAATTTCCGCACTAGGTCTCTCACTAATTAACCACTCATTGACTCACTCACTCCCTTCCTCCCTCTCCCACTGACTCACTCACTCACACTCAATTACATTCACACACCCAACTACCCCCTCATTCATCTACAGACCAACCGACCCACTCACTTGCTAAATCCTTCAAGCTTTTACTCCTTCCTCCTTCCTCCTTCTCTCTCTCCCTTTTTCCCTCCCAAACTCAGCCACACGTCTCTCACGCTATCACTCGTTCACGTAGTTGATTACCAGAAAACAATACAGGTCCAGGAAAAGAACTCAGCACCCTTCTTTCTTCACCGGGAAAAAACTTGTTCCATCGCAGCTTTCCAGGATCTTACCTCCATGCCTGACTTCATTTTATCAATCAAGCTTTCAATAGTGCTTTCGTCTAGAGCACTACTGACATATGTACTAGTCTTTTTGTTATTTCCACTTCGTCGCTTCATCGATGAAGGTCTGAATGGATCCTTGAAAGAGTCGGTAATACTAGGATCCAGTACAGAGTCCGTTACAGGAGATTGTATGATGTCATCGTGACGTCGACGGAGTGATTTGAGTTCTTCTTCCTTGGAAACATTATTTCCAAAAATTAGCTCGCCAAGCCTAGATAATTTCATAAAAAGGGAAAATATAATTCTGGGTTTTCTTTGGTTAAGTTTATGCACCATATTTGAAACAAAATTGATCCAAAACAGTATGCCTGTTCGGCGGGTTGCTTTGATTCCTAACGTTATAGAAGTTTATTTTGTAAATATGACTAACCAGGCAACTTGAAAATCAGGGTCTTTAGAAGATTCCTGCAGTACTCTAAGAGCAGTTTGAATATGTTCTTTTCTACCGTTCGTTAAAGTATGAGCCAAGAATGAGATAAGACGGTCATCCTAAAGAGCAAGATAAAGAAGGAAAAATAAAGACAAGACAGAAAAGGTTGTGTGTATGGGATATAAATTGGGGTGTGTGGAACAGGCCGTAACAACAGGTAGGTTAAGTCAGTATATGGGAACAGTCTACGATGACGCATCCTTATGACAACAATGTGATAGGACAGAATAGGTTTGGGATAGGATAGTAAATGATAATCTTAATGCATGCATAATATCCACTTCAAAACTATGTTGATTCTAAGAGATGAGTGTATTAGCCATGGGGTACATAAAAAAAACAGTAAAATCAATATATCCAATAAATGTAAAGTAACGGATTAACACTAGGACTAGTATAAATACAGGGATTCCGCCTGGATTTTCAGGATGGGTGTTAGGATTAGATCTAGCGTTCGCTTGTTGGTGTCAGGGTTAGTGTTAGTCGATTGGCATTAGAGTTAGGGTTACGATAAGTGTTATGCTATTAATCTAACAGGAACTCTAATCCTGACCTTCATCCTAATTGCAATTGAAGCCCTTACGTTTTAGTCAGACATGATTCTACGACCAGTTGTGCTCCAGTGATGTGAAGTATCCGAGGGCTGAGAAGTTGAGACTGGATCGCCGAAGCAGGCACTACATGAGCTTGATAAATTGAGGCCCCAAGTGATTTAAAGGGGATATCTCTTTTCGAAAATTTTTGGTGGGATGGGGAGACGTATCTCCAATTTAGTACTTTAGTACTTATCCCAACATTTAATGTTGAATATAAGTATATACTCTATTAGGCAGTTTAGTGTACAATACTGTTGAATATTTTGCGAGCTACGCTGTACTTTGAAAGCCCATAGACTAAGTGAAAATTCAGATATAACAAGTAAATAGCATAGTGTTTACAGGACAGTCATAAATTATTTACTGTGCAACAACATCAAAGTCTACACTCATGTAACCAAGAATGTTTAAAATAAAAACTCCTTGAAGATGTCATGTTCCCTTCAGGTTCTCTTTGTTGACTTTTTTAAGCAGTTGATAATCGCCAAGGAACTGTGGTACGTTTAAAACAGGTTTAAGCGTGGTGTTTGGATAAATTTGATTATGACAAGGGATCGACTCACCTTCATCAGTTCACTCGTCGTCTTCTATGAGATAAATGGTAGAAAATTTAAGAGAAAAACAAAACAAAAACTGATTTATATACGGAAAGTGAAAACGTTTTGATGACAAAAAGCTAGTAATTCATTACCTACCCTGAAGTTTTCTACTGACGTCTTTAATCTGTTCATTAGGTCCAGAGTTTTCAATCCCACTAACACACCCATCTCACTGAAACAAAAATGTGTAGTACAGACTTCTCACATCTTCATATGTTAACGTCTCCATTTTATAATTTTAGATTTGGACGATGCAGGTTAACTATTTAAAAGACGGTTCCGCTTTCCCCGTAAACTTAACAAAAATTATTACACGCAGGTCAGTTTAGAAATAAAGTCTTTGCCAAACGCTTTCAAAATTTCATTATATATCGTTCAACACTGTTAAATGAAACATGTTGAACGTTGTTGAACGATGTTGACAAAAATTTGAAGACGTTCGATTTCTTGTTCAACATGTCACATGTGTTTGGCTATCTCTGATTTTAATTAACATTTATTCGCCGAAGGCAAAGTGAATATTGTTGAATTATCCCCTCGACTTCGTCTCCGGCATAATTCAATAATATACGCTGAGCCTGAAGCGAATAATGGTTTCAGTATAATTACACAGGTGATTATTTGAATGAAAGTAGAGAACTAGCACTTTCAAAATCTCCTCGGTAACATTTACAAAGGTAGTTGCCATCTTGCTTCTGAGCCTTCACTGTTCTATTCACCTGTATGTGAATATCGAGATGTATGGCATAATTTTCTGACCAGTCACCACGCAGGATTTTCGATAATCATCTGTGTAATTATACTAACATCTTTTAACATTTCCAACATGCGTTCGATATAATCCATTCGATACTCCCCCGGAGGTAGATTGAACGCCATTTAAATAATTTTTTTGGCACAGTTGATGAAGTGCTATTACACCACGGGGATAAATTCCTCTGCAGTGATTATTAGTTTCAGGTGTACAATATTTAAACTATAACAATGTTTTGCAGTGGCAGATTTAGGATCGTCAAATAGATCAGCCGACTAAGGTGACTATCTCATCATCCTAAGATATCAGATTGACTTTGCATCGCATATTTACGGCAGTAAATTTGTCAGCTAGCATTGTTTATATAGCGGAATCTTTTCCTCGGCGTCGTATTTAGATCTACTGCGTTTGTCGTCTCTGGTAACATTCAATTTGGACAATAAAAATAGCATTTTCGTTGTCAACAATCGAGTTAAGCGTCCGTTTAAAGGGACACTCCAGCCCCCAAATAAGTTTTATTTAGATGAAAGGTCTATATGACCTTACCTCAGAATGGGTATTAGTTTTCTTCAAATCTGATTGGTTAGGAAGAAATTTGACTTTGTTTTTCGTGTTTTCCGAGTACTGTAGGCCGCCATTTTTGCTTGCATGTGGGCGAATGCAGTCGCTTCCATTAGCGGTGTGACGTCATTGAGTGACAGAAAGTCCATCAGGTCGCTGCATCGCTGTATTTTCTCAAATAATTTCCTTAGTCGTGTGCTAGCGGGTTTATATCTAAAACTTGGAACATTCAAAGTTTCAAACAATTATTTAAATGTCTGGACCGAGAAGTGACTCTTCGGAAAATGGAGATAATACTGCTAACACTGAGGTTAAACTTCGGTCGTAATCTCAATTGTTATCGTTCGAACATCTGTGAATGATTGCATTTCATTGACATCAGTAGAAGTACCTTCAGACAAGTCTAGTTGTAGGAGACTCTCTGGCTTTTGCTCATCAGCAGATACTTGCGAATGCACTTGACTTACATTGATATCAGAGTTTTCAGATAATTCGCACACCCGCTCGGACATCGACGTGTCTTCCAGTGAAGCAAGGCAGTCATCTAACTTCTTAAGAAAACGTGTATTGTCTAAATGTAATGTCTGTATGGTTTATCATTTTAATATATTAACGAACAGACCGAAACAAGTTTTGTTATTGGATGTATTCCAATCGTTATTTATTTAGATTTTATTTGCGTGTTTGTACATTGACATAACTACTGAAACTATTTGTATAACTATCAATAAGTATATACGCATTGATTTTGCCGCTAAGAAATAGTACCTCTCTTCTTGCGCGCACAATGTTTCTCCGTTGGCCGGTGGATCTCGGGCTACCAGTACTTCTTTGTGGAAATATTGAAGGAACCGAATTAGCCTTAACTTTCCCTTTGTTTTGGTAACCAGGTGCGACTCCAGGTAAGTTTTCCTCAAAGCAATCGGGCGTGAAATGTTCTGAACAAACAAACGAGTTGTTGGGACTGCATGGATTAGCTCGGTGAATTCTCGCTAACCACGCTTTCTGCAGACGTATTTCTACGGGAACTCGATGGTAACTTATCCCCGCAGTCTTGCGTGAGTTGTTTGTGCAGTTTGGGACCGTGCAATGACGCATTATAAGAAATCCAGAAAGAAACAACAACAATATTTGCGAACGGGCGGAAGGCTACGCTGTAGAAATCTAGAAGTGGAGTTTGTTTCTATCACTCAATGACGTCACACCACCAATGGGAGCGATCGCTTTCGCCCGCAAACAAGCAAAAATAGCGGCCTACACTACTCGGTAAAATACGACAAACAAAGTCAAATTTCTCCCAAACCAAGAAGATTTCAAGAAAACTAATACCCGTTCTGAGGTAAGGTCACATAGGCCTTTCATCTAAACAAAACTTGTTTTGAGGCTGGAGTGTCCCTTTAACAAATTAGTTCCCAGAGAAAGTGGCGCACTGTTGCCCCTTCGGCTCCCCCCGTAAAACCACTCCTGTCATATCTCACACATAAGGCAAATTAATGTTCTCTACAAACCTCCAGTCGGCCGTAAAAGTAAGTTTTTCCTTCATTGCAATATCGTTCATCCTGTATTGTTGTTCCACCAGGTTTTGACACATACCAACTTTGATATGTTGACGTAGCACCATCACAAATGCTTCCTCGGATGTTAATACTAAAGGACAAAAAAAAGTACAAGTTTTAACTTGAGAACAGTTTAGCTTAAGGAAACTATGTCAACATCTGGGAAGAATGAATGGTTAGATCGAACCAAACAATGTACCTAAAATAGGGTGACGTGGCACAGAGGCAGGGTAATAAATGTGTAACAACTGAAACAATTTTCGTTCAATTGAAAGCTGCAGGAAGTCATGAATATTCATATAAGCAAACACAGACACACACACAAACCGAAAAGAGAAGTATGAAACGAAGCATCGAATTTTCGAAGTTCCACCAGAAGCCCTAACAGGTAGTATGAGTGAGAGTGTTCCTCAACGACTTTTATCCACAGGTGTAGCAGGTTTTTTTAAATATCAATCCATATTACGAAGAAAAAAATGACATTCGGACTTCGTCACACGGGACAACTGTCTACCCAGAATACACTTACTTGAAAACCCTGATATGACCAACGCAAAAGCTTTACATCCGTCATTCATGACAAGTTGTAAAGCCGATGAGATCTATAACATTGTTTAATGCTTGACTGCTGTAGAACATTTGGTGAAAGACAAACAAACTTTAAGCATACCAGTGGTGCTTAAAGTATTTGAAAAAGCTACTTAAGTGAAGGTACCGTTACTCTAATGAATAGTTACTCAATGCAAAGTAAAAAGGAGGCAGTAACAGAAGCTGGTTTAGTAAACTAAGAAAATAATTGAGCTAAGGTATTTCATCAAAAACTAGAATTTATGCTCTTGTTATTACGCTTTTCTCAAGTCTCGCAACATCCCGCGTGTTTAGACCACAGTACCGTATAATTCCGAAAGCAACGGCCACACGAATGTAGCGGCATTCTGAAACTAACGGTAGATTTGCGATGAGTCTGAAACAGGGGTGCCTAAGTAATTTCAGAAATGGTCCAGCATATGATGACACAATTGTACGGGGGGTCCGGGAGCATTCTGCTCCAGAAAAATGTTTGAATTTTAGGTCCCTGAATTGGCATTCGATGTATTTTGAGGGCTGTCTTGAGGAAAATATGTCTTAAATCACATTTTTAACAGAATGAAAACAAATTGTCTCGTTACCCTAGTAAATGTCAAGCAAATGTTTGTACTGTATCGTCTTTTGGCTCTATCAAGGATCTCATGATCTTTTTCTCTTGGAAAAGATTTGAGTATTTAGTATGCAATTTTCCTTCAAATAACTTCACCAAGCTGGAGGTCTACAAAGAGTTCACCGAAGGTTCGGATCTGGACCGCGACCCGCCAATGGGGCATCCAAAGTCTAAAATTTCCCGAAAGCAGCGGACCCCCCGAAAGCAACGACCTTGCGAAAGTATTGGTTTCCTGGCAATCTTGCTATCATGGACACAAACGGAAAATCAGACAATACTCAAAGATTCAATAAGCGTTCGTCAGCAGACGGCGAACGACTTTGTCCTTCAGTACAACGGTGAGATGGAGGAAGACTTTTTTGGAGGCTTTCTTGAAGAAGGGTTAATATGAATGCTTTCAGCTAGTACTCCTACAAACAGTGGCTTTTTTAAAAACAATCAGATTCAAAAAGAAGCGAATATTTTGTAGAAGATGTCAATTCGGAAAAAGCCGACTTCTTTTTTGTGGTATAAACATGTAAAGATGTTCACTATTGCGTTTGAAGGTATTCCAACCGTCTGACTGCTCCCGAAAAATAGTGGCTCTCATTGACTGCTAAGATGGTGTTTATATGGAAGCGAGCCAGCCCTCCTAGTAGGACTGGGAATTTTTGCCGAGATCTCGACTCCCTGTGAAATCCCTTGTGAAATTTGTTTTCGTTTACATGAGAAATGGGCCAGCACTACAAAGCGAGATTTAGTAATTGACCACCCGAGATCTCGGCTGGTAGGGTTGGAAATTTTCCATGTAAACCCACTGTTCACGAATGAGATTTCGACCAACGGTATCTCGAGTATTCCTTTCTCGTAAGTCGTAACGAACACGCAAG
This sequence comes from Heliopora coerulea, assembly GCA_030142905.1. Taxonomy (NCBI): domain Eukaryota; kingdom Metazoa; phylum Cnidaria; class Anthozoa; order Scleralcyonacea; family Helioporidae; genus Heliopora; species Heliopora coerulea. Next base: position 70,390 of record JASJOG010000181.1, read on the forward strand.
TAGAGACAACCCACATTAACTTTGTATTTATTTAATGAGAATAAAGTTAATCGGCTTACAACATAAACACAACAAATCTTGGAAGCAACCGGCTTGCTCCTGTTCCGCCTTTGAGCTCAAGGTTACATCCTTTGATTAGAAAAAGGCACGAATACTTCGATAAACACTGATCACTACGCTGTCCCGGTCAACTGTTCGGACAACTCGTACTATAATACCCCCAGCGGTCCTATTGTTCGGCACGAAAAAGAAGCGAGAAAATACCATCGTCCTGTAGTCGGAGAGCGTTCGGTAACACCCACTTAGAAGGACTGGCCCTTCTATAGTGCACGCGTGCTAGATCCAGTCTTGCTAGAAGGGCGAGACAATTCCCAAGTAAAAGCGAGGTGAAATTCAGTCCTCTTACTTGGGCTAGCCCTACTAAAAGGGCTGGCTCGCCTCCATACGAGCCCCCCCCCCCCAAATCTGAAAATAATGGGGGCGTCACTTTCCGTTATGCCGGTATTCAAACACTGGAATAAATTTGGAACTTCTTAAATTAATAACGAGATGACCCGCTCACCCACTAGCATATCCAGAACACAGCCAATCTTCTCGAATTTCCGCTTCGTGGCATGACCCTCGACATTTACAGGGGGTTCCAAATTTTTGACCAGAAGTTGAACTATGAATTCTACACGCGATAAAAACTCAGTTGACGCGTCAGTGTTAATAATTTCCTACAAATATTAAAAATAAATCATGAACTAGTTGACGTCGTTTCAAAATGATTAATTTACGAAAATTTCACGTCATTTCACGTGTGAAAAACACATGGAATCGGAACATTTTCACATGTGAAATTTTCATTTCACATATCAGATGGGAGCGTTCTAGCATATGAAATATCTTATTCACATGTGAAATGAACTGGCTAAAGATTTCACATGTGAAATCTCGGTATACGAAACATGCATTTCATGTATGAAATGGAAGAATTCAGATATGACAATTAATTTTACAAATGAAATGTTCGTTTCATATACGGGATTGAAACAATTTAAATATGAAACATTGTTTTCATATGTGAAATTGCATGTGAAATTTTTGTAAGGGAAGAAAAGGATTCCAAAGGAGATCCACTTGAAATAGCGATGAAAAATTACAATGTAGTATTATCTTCTAGTGCGGCAAGCTTACAGTAGTGTAAAGTTCATTCGAACGTGTATCTATTGAGAAAAAGGAAAAACTTTTGAAAAAATTTGGTGACAAGAAGGTAGCTAATCAGTCATCAGCCTACCAAGCAACCAACCAAACAACCAACCGACCGACCAACCGACCGACCGACCGACCAACCGACCAACCAACCGACCGACCGACCGACCGACCGACCGACCAACCGACCGACCGACCGACCAACCAACCAACCAACCAACCAACCAACCAACCAGCCAGCCAGCCAGCCAGCAAACCAACCAATCAACTAGCCAACGAACGAACGAACGAACGAACGAACCAGCCAGCTAGCCAACCAACCAACCAACTGACCAGCCAACTGACCAACTAACCAGGCAACTGACCAGCCAACTGACCAGCCAATCAACCAACCAACCAACCAACCATCTAACTAACCAACCAGCCAGCCAGCTAGCCAACTAACCAACCAACCCAGCCAGTCAGCCAGTCAACCAACCAACCAACTGATCTACCAACTGACCAACTAACCAGCCAACTAACCAAACAACCAAACATCTGACCGACCGACCAACCAGCAAGCTTGACCAACCAGCAAGCTTAACCAACCAATCTTGTTTGCAAAGTTCTCCAGCTTGGCTTGAAAGAATCAAAGTTTCAATTCATGAGAATGTTCCACGTATTTCAGCTCACCTAAATCGGTTTATGCAAAATGCTCGTTCAACTGTGTTTCTACCCAACTCTGTCTCTTTCTCCTAGCCTTTCCTTTCCATTATCCACTCTCACATCTCTCTCCATCCCTCAACCAGAACACAATTTCCCACTTTATCTATCTTCCCCCTTCTACTTCTCTTCGCCCCTAATTTGCTCTGCCCCACTCTCCATTTCTAGTATCAACCACACAGGTTTTACACTCGGCCAATTTATCATTCGGTCAGTCCCACATCCCACGCACGACGTTAGTTTACCTCGTAAACTTCCTTAAGAAACTCTAAGGCCTTCACGGAGACTATAAAATGATTATCAACGGCTTGGTTCACCCAGTAAAGAACAGAAGCAAGAGCACTTTGACCACGAATATCCTCCTTGCTTGACAAAGCAGCAGAATCTAGCTCACCGAATCTTGACACAAAAGCACGTAAGAGTTGAGGACGAAGATCAGAAACGCTACAAAACGCCAAAAGAAACTCAAAAATCTGGAAAAGATAAAAAGAAAGATTTCTTAACAACTGGAACTGGACAAGAATTCATGTGTAAAACGACTTAAAATTATTCATATTTTATACCTTCGCAGCTTCGTCCGGCTCACAGTGTGGGAGCAAATTCAAAACTTGTTCAAGATAGAATGGAAGATGATCAAAACTAGATTAAAAATATATCCAATAAGTGAGAAGATATGCAATTGCAAGGCAAATTATCACACTTGTTTGAAATGTCACACTTATAATATATATATTTTTCCGGTTGAAATGACGTCATTCATCTTTTTATCACAGCACAGAGACACTCAAGCAATTATCTATTTGTTAAATACATGTACCAGGCCTTACGGTACAAAAGGCTGTGAGAGTCTGACGTATTTTTAAGTGTACACGTGTGGCGAAATGTAATTACGTAATCAGCGCTGATCGAAGGTTCGATGGGAACAACTAACTTAGTTCCAGCACTGTTAATCAATTGACCATCATCCTTTACTCATCTTAATGACAGTAAAGTCATGTAGTAAAAGACAGAATATCAAGACTGTTTTAAGCACACATAAATGTTGATGTTAATAGCAGTTTTCCTTACTTCATCAAGGACTGCCTTATCTTGTCACTTCGCAACAGATCAACGAAGAGGTCCACTGAGTATTTCCTTGCCAGAATTCCTTCACCATTTATTAGTATATTAAACACAAGTTGAAAAGTCTGATTAATGTTCCTGGCGTTAAAAAGCTGAAAAATGAAAGGAAAAAAAGAGTGTTAAACAGCCGAACAACGTAAAATTAATTGCTTGAAATTTTAACGAGCTTCCCCGCATTCTTGTTTTTGTTCTTCTCTCTTTCTTCCATCCTTTTTTTCTTTCCTTTTTCCTTCTTTCTTTCTATCTTTCATTCTTTCTTTTAATTCTTTCTTTCTTTTCTTTATTATTTTCGCTCTTTCTTTCCTTCTTTCTTTTTTTTTCTTTCTCTCTCTCTCTTTTTCATTCGTTCGTTCGTTCCTTCCATCCTTCATGGCTTCGTTGGTTGGTTGGTTGGTTCGTTTGTTCGTTCGTTGCCTGCTTGCCTGCCTGCCTGCCCGCCCGCCCGCCCTCCCACCCTTCCTCCCTCCCTCCCTCCCTCCTCCCTTCCTTCCTTCTTTCCTTCCTCAATTTCAATATTTCATTATTCGGACTACTATCCGATTTCTAATAGTTCACCTTTTCTCCCAGCTGTTCTTGTAAAGCAAGGCTTGTCAGCAGAGACAAAGCGTAAACAATTACAGTGAGATTGCCATGTGACAAAAACCGAATCAGCGTTCGGTAAATGTATTTAATGTTGTCCTAAAAAGCAAAACAAGCAAGCAACTATCACAGCAAGTTCACCCAAGAAAAAAACAATTTACAGAAGTACAACTATTCAAATACGGCGATTTAAACATTCTCTTGCGATTTGGAAAAAGTAAAAATATTTAAATACGACCAACAGATGTATCAAGTAATTTATAGGGTAAGCAGGTCAATTCAAAGTTGGCTTAATTTCTGCAAGTGTTTGATCGTGATATTAAAACCCGCCACCATTATTTTTGTACGCCAAGGTACTCCCCTCAGTTATTGCAGACATGCTGCAGGTGTTTATACTTTTTGGTTGAAACAATATCGTCATGTTAACTGCCAACAAATAGTAGAAATCCTTTCATGAGCCATCCGTGCACTATTCATTTAAACAAGTAAACACCATCTTGAGGTGAAACCTGGTTTCAGTCATAATCAAGTTCCTCCTTTTTTAACTCCTTCCTGGCGGTACATTTATCTCCCATTGACGTGTGAAATTATCAAACATTAGCTAGATTGAAATGCTGAGGAATATATAAGAAATGATTCGTGATTTACAGTACTAACAAGTATAAGAGTTGCTCGAGGCAATAGCTGAGAGGAACTCTAGATCTTTGAGATTGGCCTCAGCTTCTAGAGGTAGGCAGTATCGATATCGAGTATTCCTAACACAGAGCGTTCTTACTCGAGTTCTCATTTGTTGTGGTTCTACAAATTGGCATTAATGTTGAGCCAAAGTGTTCCATACCAGTGCTTTTACTTGAGCCTGTACAGCAATGTTGTGCCGGCAAAGATTGGCTAGCAGTCCCAAGGATGGCAAGGTTAGTTCCGATTCACCAGATTGTCTGTGACAATTGCCAAAAAAAAGTATTATGTAAAGTAACAAAGTCATCACATGAAAGCGAAGTGATTAATTTATTCAACGAGTTAACGGACAACACGATCAACTCATCGAGCGACAAAAGGAAAGTGGCTGTCAGATGAATCAACCAAACAACTTATAGGACAATGTAGACACGGCTACCAACCTACCAATCAAAGAAACAACTATTAAGCAATTAACTAACCAATAGGCGGACCAAGATACCAATTAAACCACCAAACAAAGTTACTTGACGAAGCATACTGACCAATCAAGCAGAGAATCAAACGAGGTGATCAACCAGCCAACCAACAAACCAATCAACCAACCAACCAAACAACCAACCAATCAACCAACCAACCAACAAACCAAACAACCAACAAACCAACCAACATAAGACAGTCCACAGAAAACATGCAAGTGAAAAGATTAAAACTACTCACAACTGTTTCGTAATCATCCTCAGAGATATACATGAACAGAAACTTTTCACGATAATCTGATACTGCCAAAGTCAACTGAAGTCAACTCAGTTGACTTCGGCAGTGTCAAATTATCACGAAAAGTTTCTGTTCATGTATATCTCTAAGGATTCTGAAATAGAATTCTCAAACTCATTAATAGTTCACGAAGAAAAAACAAAAGAAATACATAATTAATCAGTATTTAGAAATCGGAGGAAGATTACAGCTGAATTTTTCCAACTTTCGGCTGGATTTTCGCCTAAAATACTGGTTCGTTTGAGAAGTAATTTCAAACACTCGTTTAGTGTTCTTCCTCCGATTTCTAGATACAGTCGCCGCCGCTTATATGCAAAATGTTTTTGCCAACTACATTTTTGCATGTAAGCGGATTCGTTCCTAGGACGCGCATCGAGCAAAATTCATATTTACATAATGTAAATGACCGGTGATTTGTATGCGAAACATGAGAATCCAGTATAATCAAATCCCGTTTCAACTTAATGACACGAAACAAAATTAATAATAAGAATTCCAAAAACTTATTTATTACTGTAGCACACTTAAGTTACATGAATATACAAAACAAATGCTCTTACTTTCTAAGATAAATGTCTATTGATGTTTGCCTTTATATGCTGAGCCAACGGAATTTCATGTCATTCGTCAAACAAATCTTCATCACCACCACCATCTCTTGATACAAAACCTGCATGACGGAAGCAGTTTGCAATGGTTTTCGCAGTGATTTCAGACCAGGAGGCGACAATTACATTCATAGCATCAAGCAAATCAAATTTCTTAGAAAATGCGCTAACATCTTCACACAATCCGACATCAATGGCAGCAACCAATCTCTTAATCATGGCTTTACGATAGTGGGCTTTCAGCGCCTTGATGATTCCTTGGTCACACGGTTGGATAAGACTTGTGACATTTGGTGGAAGGAAAACAAGTTTAATGTTTGTGAGTGTTATATCTGGTGGATGCGCCGTACAGTTGTCAACTATTAAGGCGATTGTCCGTTTTGCTTTGTGTAATTCGTTGCCCCATTTCTTCAACCAACCCTCGAATATCTTCCCCGTCATCCATGCATTGGCATTTGAATCATACGTGCACGGTAAAGTTTTGCAGCCACGAAAACATCTTGGTTTTTTACTCTTTCGATCATTAGGAGTGGCAGCTTCTCCGTACCATTCATATTTGCACAAACTAGAATGGTCACTCAGGCTTTGTTCTTCTTACCACCAGCGAGATTTTCTTCTTTTAAAACGTGAGATCTGTCCGGAAGAAGTCTGTAATACAGTCCAGTTTCGCCCGCATTAAAGATATCGTTTTCGCTGTAACGGCTTAGAATATTTGGTAATGTTTCTTTCAGCCATGTCTCGGAAGTGGGGGTGTCTGCATCTCTTTTTTCACCTTGAACTTTCTTAAAAACCACATTATATCGAGTTTTCCATCGCTCAAGCCAGCCATCAGAAGCGTTGAAGTTTTCGACATTCAAACTTCTAGCAAAGAAAAGCGCTTTTTCCTTAAGAACGTCACCAAAGATTGGTATTCCCTGTATAGTACTTGCTCGTCGAAACCAGGTAAATAAGGCTTCATCAACATCAGGGTCTGCGCTTGTACGTTGTCTTTTTCGGCTAAGGTTTTGCACTTTTTCGCTTGTTGACTGAAGTGACATTTTGTTTTTTAGAATTCGGCTAATGGTCGCGATACTGACTCCATACTTCTCAGCAGTTTCTTTCTGAGACTGTGAAGGATTTTTTTCAAATGCTTTGATAACTTCACGTTTTTCAGCCAGCGTTAGCGTCTTTCGAGTTGGCATTTTGAAACGTAAATGTAAAATTTAAGGCAGAGTTTAAATAATGAACCCGTAAGGTATGGCGTAATGGACAAGTTGACTGAATTGGCAAATGATTCAGAGACCGAGCATTTGCGGTATTTGTTTTTAACTTACTGAGAAGAGTAGGTGTCAAAATAATGACGCTAATTAGCTGTTGTATATTGTTTAGAAACGCCATTAACAGCGAGGCTTTGTTTTCATAAAAACAAAGACCCAAATAATCAAAACAGTAGAAGAAAAGATGCTAATCATAGGGATTTGTTCAAGTGCTGTTTATAAAATGATGAATCATGGTAAAAAAATGCAAAACTTTGAAACATTGGTGGAAAAACTAGTGCTTTTGCAAAATTTTTTTGCATATAACCAACTTTCTATGCAAAATTACCAAATTTTCCTTTGCATATAACGGATTTTTGCATATAAACGTGTTGCATATAAGCAGAGCAAAAAGACCTATTTTAATACGAATAGGTTTTGGATTTCCAAAATCTTTTGCATATGAGCGATTTTTGCATATAAGCGACTTGCATTTAAGCGGGGGCGACTGTACCTCGAAACTCGTTAAAAAAACTCCGCTTCGCCTCGTTTTTCAACTCGTTTCTCGGTATCTAGAAATCGGACGAAGAACACCAACTCGTACTTGAAATATTACTTGAAACACTTCACATCTTCTAATGGATAAGCGTTGAATTGTTGCAAGAATATCTCGTGTTCTTAAATGGGATAAAACTCGCCTCCAATCCCTGTGGACTCGATAGTTCAACAGGTACAGCGGCGGACCGATATCCGGAAGGTGCAAGTTCAAATCCCGCTCGAGTCAACATTTTTCAGTTGACTTCAGCAGTGTTAGATTATCATGAAAAGCTTCTGTACTCACATCTGGTTGACTAAGAATTTGACAAGCTCTTCAATGTAACCCAAGGCTAAGGATAATTTACAGTCGTATGTTATTCGTTGCAGCAACCGAAGGCACTAGGTAAAATGAAAATAAAATAAAAAATTACCCACGCGTATTTCCCAACCTACAGTCTAAAAGCAGGACAGGAAAAGGAGGAACAAATTATAGGCGTGAAGGGTGAATTCCGTTTTCATAACACCGTAACATACTAAATACTGACCACACTCAGTATCTGAGGTTTTCGTACAGACCAAGCGACGAAGGAGTGAGCTCAATGGAGAAAAACCCGAGGGCAAATATTTTTCCGTACGGAACGAACAAACGAGGTTAAGAAGAAATTTATTACATGGCTTTTAGTTCCTTCCTTTCAACGCTTTTAACGAACTTCTTAGTTCATGAGTGAGTAGCTTATTGTTTTTACCTATTACTTCATGTTCTTTTGTATCACTTCATCAAGTTTTCGGCTAAAGATTACTATTGAGAAGATTTAACATCTTATTTGGTACAGTTTGTAATTGCAAATCTTCCGTAAAACATACCTGAATCTGGCTTGTTTGTCTTCGAATCTACTCGGAAATTTTCCCGCCAAAACTTGCCGGCCTGAAAACCTTATTGTATGGCTAGGCAACCAATCAACGTGCGTCATTTTGCGTACAGACCGGACAGCGAGCTCAGCCACATAATAATAAGTACTTGTCAACAGAGAGCAAGGTCTATACGGGAAAATATTTGCCTGAGGTTCTTGTTCTTTTCCATTTTTAACCGGTTTTCGTCGTCGAATGTTGCTGTTTACTTTATTTCATGACTTGCTTGTTTGGCTTCTTGTTCCCACCAGTTAAACATTCATTTATCGTAACTTTATTCAATTAGCTTTGAAGAAGAGTAGTTATAGTGTTCTGACACATTTTATTCACCTGAATTTTTCATTATACTCAGCAAAACGTTTTTTCATGCTTTATGTAAAATCTTTTTCATAACGCCGGAAATTCCCTTCACAATTTCTTCTCATTGTACTGTATATTCCCTGAGTCAAAACGAAGCCATAGTATTTAGTTTTTTGTTTCTCCGATTACCATTGTTAACACAGTGACTCAGTGATTAATATAACATTTTGAATGAAAGAAATGTGAAACCATAATGTATGTTTCTTTTTTCTCTGATTGACATAGTTGATACAATGAGTTAATGATAAATATAACATTCTATATAAAGTGTGAGACCATAATAGAGTTTCGTGTTTACCTCTTTGGCATTGTCGACACAATGAGTCAATGATATAACACTTTGTATGAAAGAAATGTGAAACCGTAATATATAGTTTCTTGTTTCTCCGATTGGCATTGTTAACACAATAACTCAGTGATTAATATAACATTTCCTACGAAAGAAATTTTACAGTTTAGAAAAAATTACACCTCTCAGTTACCGAAACACGAACCATTCAACATAGTATGCAGCCACAATAGGAACAAAGGAAGGGCACCTTGATATTAGGGGCGATGTTGAAGCATCTAACACAATCATTACAATAAATGAAGGCATTAAAATCCTATCAAAATGAGTATCCATTGACCTAGCAAAAAGTTTACCTGCAAAATGATGTTTTCATTTGATGATGGTCTTGCTCTTTGGTACAGCAAAAGACCAGCAAGAGAAGATGAAAGATGGTAAGAGTCACGAAGTACTATTCTTGTGTCATTGTCCATTGCTGTAAGAAAAGAGATTAAAGCCACTACAGGGACATGACGTTTTCAGCTGACGTGAGCTGACACCAGACAGTAATATGTAATGTACAGAATACACATATATTATACATACTAATATCTACAAACATACATACAAACAGTAACGCAGTAGATACGTTAACATAGTACATATAATCATACAAGTTACGAATATGCGTACATGCACCTTTGAACTCTAAAAAGACTAGAACGATACTTCGTTGTACCAGGCCTCACGATTGAATGAAGCCGACATGGGGGCAGGCTTGTAGGTGAAAAACACCCATGGGGAAGTTGTATTGAACCTTTACTTTTCACTGACGGTTAATTCGGACAATTATGCAGTCCTACGGACATTGTCCTCTACTTATTAAGGATAAAAGAGAACTGTCAAAAATCCGAAATTTAGGTAAGTTTTTCGTAAGAGGTTGCGTGTTTTATCGCGCAGAGGACTCGGATTTTATTCTGCTGAACTTTTCATTATAGGTATAGTTAATTCTCCCTAAATTTCATCAACATCATTTCGAGGATTTTCCCGCCGAAACTTACTCTACCGGTCCGGAATAAAAAATGTAATGGACCTGTTCGATATCGTAAAATATCGGACCGTTCCGCAACCAATCAGTACGCGTAATTTTGCGTACCGACCGAAAAACGAGCTCAGTTATAACAAAACTACTGTAAGTAAAGGGCAATGAACTATTGTAGATCTTCATGTACTCTAACCCGATTAGCATGGAATCTTAATAGGAATAGCCTCACATCACAGGTAACAGACTTAAAGATCTTCTCTTTTGTATAAAATGGTACTGATGAAACCAATAAAAGAACAATGAATTAGGTCAGGCCCAGTTCAAACGTCGAAATTTTCATGTGCCGAATCTAATGTTAATCAGCAAAATACTTTATTCAAACTGATTTGTATTTGATTCGGCACATGAAAAGTTCGACGTTTGAACTTGGCCTCAGATTTCCACGTATTCTGACAGCACAAGAGAGGAATCCTCATCGGAATAGGGCGGCTTATTGGTGTTGAGTGCTAATTGGAGAAAAACGCGTATTCAATGAGCAATGATTAATTTGAAGTCCCGTTTACACGTGAGAATTTGCATATCGCGATTTCCTTCCTAGTGTATGTAAAAAACTCTTGACAGTCTACGTAGCAAGACGTCCGCTTATGACTGGCTCCAGTGTGTCCTCGACTCTCTCGTCAGTTAAACACATAGTCCAAGATGTCAATCACAAGGCACTAAATCGCACGTGTAAACAGCCTTTAAAGGACCGCTTAATCAGAGATTTTCACTTCCCTTTACAATTAGCTGGTACTATTGTACCGGTATGAACATTAGTTAAACGGTTCAGCAACCGATATGAAGTCTAGATTTGAGTATACAACGAGACGCGAGAATATTTATGATGATAAATCGACTTTATTTCAAAGTCATTGTCAAAATTTAATCAAGCTGCTGTGACAATAACAGGCCTCGAATTTGGGATAAGAAAAGGCAAGGCCACTTTGGCCTTGAATGTAATGGCGTAACTCAGGGCATAACTAAAGGCCGGTTTGAAACTTTTTCTCCACTGTTATTTTAATCACTTTACAGCACCATACCCAGGTAAAGCAAGATTTAAAATAGCAATGCATGTATAAACAAATACTTGCATGTATTAATCTCATTTTCAGTGCCTGCAAGCTTCTGTCTTACAAAATATTCAACGTTATTTGAAGTATTCGCCTTTAAAGATGGCGCTACCGTAAAAGGATTGCAGGCTCGAATAGCGAGTAACAGTTCGTTCTAAGTGCACGTGTGTTTATCAGAATATTCAGGATTTTAAATGACCGATCGAGCAGGTTAATTTTACCGTTTTAAATGCTACTTTAACTCTATTGTCAATTTTACCGATCATACACTTGTATAACAATCTTGAGTAATTGAGGGCAGGCCACTACTGGCCGTGGGATTCAGTACTTCTTGAAGGCATAGCGACCAAGAAGCAGGGCATCGACGGCCAGTGGCCGCCGCTAAATTTGAGGCCTGCAATAACTTTGAAATAAAGTCGAAATACCATCGTAACTTCGATTTGACAGCGACTCTCGTATAATTATTCCTGCAACTTATCTACTCAAATCTTCAGTGCTCCACATTCCAGTCGTCTTTTTTTTTTCAATATTCGGGCTAGAAAGGAGTTTTAGAAGGAGGTATCGGGTTCATTTTGGCGCGAAATCAATGTCTACTCTTCCACATGCCGTAATTGCAAACCTCATTGCCATCAACGAGACGTAAATATGAATACTGGCGATAAAGCTCCAGATATTCCACTAGCCCTATAGTCAGCCACTACTCAGTACCGGCATGAATTTTATTTTTCGGTACAAGCTCATGCACAATCTGTACACCTTATGAGCCATATTTAACGTAAAAAACTCTTACCGGATTCTACTACCCTTTCATTGTTAGCGCAATCGTAACGCTTGTTAATAAACTTTCTAATTCGCATATTTTACGTCAAAAATAAATGTGCAGTATCACTTGTGATTAATGTAGGTACTATAATCCCAGAAGATTGTTTCCAATTATACATTCGGTGTATATTTACGTTCGGCAACAGCACATGTATTCAATACTCATTTATTCATCGATCTCGCCGTGTCAACTGCAACTCAAGAGAAAACGGTTAACTTTGGCGTCAAAGTAAGACCTACAGTCCTGGCAAAAAGTCTGGAATATTACATCAAAAAGGTCAAATTTTGAATATTAGGAAAAATGACAATTCTATGAAAACAAAATTGATTTTTAGTGGCACACAACTCTTAAAAGCGATTTTAACGATAAGCATAAGCCCAAAACTCTTAGTATTTTGTAGGATAACCCTTATTTTTTATGACTGCTTGTATTCTCTTGGACATTGGTTTCACTAGATTTTCACAGTATTCAGGTGTTATTTTAGTCATCCAGACGTCCTTAATAACCTTAACAAGGTCTGCAAGAGATGCAGGATGTCTGTCAGCAACTTTCTTATTAAGGATCATCCAGCCGTTTTCAGTAACATTGAGGTCAGGGCTGCTACCTGGACAATCTAAGACCTTGATGTTCTACTCCGAAAGCCACGTTTTCACTATTTTTGCTGTGTGGACTGGAGCGCCATCTTGTTGGAAAGTGTCACAGCCCAAAATAGTCATGGATGGTTCTAGCTTTTCCTTCAGGATATCCAGGTATACTTTTGAGGTGATGGTTGTGTTTTTAGGCATGATCCAGAGTGAACCCCTACCCTTTCCTGATATGCATTCCCACACCATAACTTTTTGATGTAATATTCCAGACTTTTTGCCAGGACTGTATGATCATGTTTTGATTGCCAGTGAACGACTGTAGTCTGTATTAAAGCACAGAGTAAAATCTCAGCATCAAAAACAAAATTTATCGGAATAAGAAACCGGCAACTTAAATTGTTCCGGTAAAAGACGATTTTTTTTCCAGTAAAACCCGACATATACCGGTCTAGCGGAATTTCAGCTAAGGGTCGTTTAGACAGTCTTGCGATTTTTTCGCTTGGCGATTGACATTTTGGAATATTTGTTAAACTCCGTAGAGGATCGAGTTCGAACTCCAGCGAATCATAAGAGAATACTTTGCGCCATTGTCTGTTCTGGGTTTATTGCATACACCAGGATGACAATCGCAACGTACTTTATCGCTACAAGTAAACGGCTCTTTAACCCTTTCCACTTCATACCCGACTTTGGTATTTTACTCTGGCTAATGCCAGACGATTTTACTCGTCGAGGGAAAACTTCTTGGACAGGAAAAGGGTAATGGAAGGCTGATACTCAATAGAATCGTTACGATATGCTCACACACTACAACATACCTTCACCTATACCTTGACACAGTGCCGTACTAATGGGGATCCAATGGGGCACTTGCCTCGGGCGAAAAATTTTGTGAGGCGACATTTTCAGTAATCTAAATTCGACTTTATTTGATCTTTTTTCTGGATTCAAAAACGTCTCGACTTCTCGTCCTTAAATGATGGCATTGCAGCTGTCAAGCTTTTCTGTAACGTAATTTCTGTAACGTTGATATTGTGTACGAGTGGGTCACTTGTGTCCTTGTCCCAGGTATTTTTGGCCAGGATTGTAGGTACGACTCCGCCTCGACAGTGCAATACTTTCATGTAAGTCAACATACCTAGGTTATAGAGGAGTGCTATGCACTTGGCTGTGAGTACGTCTTTGTTATTTTTTTCCATCAACATGCTGACAAGTGACGTTAGGCATTCCGTTGGTAACAGTTCTTTCACGTTGAAGCCTTTCAACGGCTTACCATCGGAGGTTATTCCTATCAAAACCTATATATACGTAATAAGAACTATGTTATAAGACAAAGTTGACCATGCCTTTTTGGAAGATTTAAAAGGGTGGTTCAAGTTTCCACCTCAGGTCAGAAAACTGTGCCTTATGACCACAAACCACCCCCTTACGAGATGGAGCTGAATTTGTACTGAAGTTCCAACGGAGTGTACTTTAAAAATTAATGTAGCTTTTAAACCAAAGAGGATTTGAGGTTCACAAGATTACTGGGACAATGTTCTATGACCAGACAAGTCAAGTAACCCAAGGCTCTTGAGACTGTAGTTTAGGGGCGTAGTAAACCCATTTTGGTCGGGGAGCATGTACAATTTCAATCAGTCTTTCGCCCTGGATGTGAATCTGGGCCGTCCATTCCATTAATTTAAAAATTTGCCCAGATGATTTTCTGACAGTTGAATGGGGTGTAGGATTTAGACAGTTATGTTCTGTACCTAATAATATCAGAACAGAGATGTGGCCAGAGAAAAATAAGTGTCGGGTACAAGTATTCTGATTTGATTTCATCATGATGTCTTGCCATGTTTTCATTATGATGTCCTCCGGAAATTTTTGTAAAATTGGCACCCTAAGTCTAAATATACAATGGCGAAATTTCTGGTGCTTTCAGTAAGATTCAATTAAACGTACTTCTAATAATTCGCCTCTTTAGGCAAACGGTTGTCACGTAGTAACGTGGTTTGGTGTAAGCCTTCGCGCGAAAATTTGGACAAACTTCGTGTTTACAGCCGTTAAGACACTGACTACTTACTACTCTTTGTGAAGAACGGCACATGAGAATCCCACCAAACCTTGCTTGATGAATGATGGCTTAAATTACAACGACATCTGCTGCATGGAAACAGTATATTTCATTATGTTTGGGCAAAAGGTGTCGGGCGGAATTCATAAAATTACCGCGAGTGCAGGGTGCTTAGAATTGCCGTCGGGTGGTCCCGCCCTGCACCGCCCGGAGTGGCTACGTCCCTTCAGAATCAGGAATGATAAATAAACTTTCTTCAACCGGTCATCAGAAGGTTGCGGGTTTGATCCCCGTCCAGGGCTAAGAAATCGTCTTTCTGAGATTAGGGCTTGACGAACGTTCATCGATCATCCAAAATACAGTATCTCCAAGCTCCCACATTTTCAACATATATCATAGTATGAGAATCGTATTTGAATTACTATGAGTATTTGGCATTTACAGTTGGTCACATGAAATAGACTTCAACTTTGTGCTTGATCTATTTTAACCCTTAACATGGCACAGCAGTTGCAATTCTGCAACATATTCTTAATAATGATTCGACTCTGTCAAACACCAGAATATTTCACTTGCCAAGGGGAGATCTCCTGGAAAATTGCCAAGCAAAGGGTTAAAAAGTTATCTTTCTTAATCCTTTACATGGCACTGCTGCACTTCTGCAAAAAGGTAAAATCAATTTAACAGAAAAATCAAGTAATTTAGAGTGAAAGACATGAAATTAGTAAGTTTGTCCATACAACAAAGCAAGAAAGCTCCACATATTTTTGGCAACAAGGTAATAAATCCCTTCTTCAACTGCCAGTCAGTTACACGTCTCTTTAACCCATTAAGGGGTAAGGCTGAAGAGTGCACTTTAACAATTTACTTTGGTCAATACCGGATGATTTTACTCATAAAAGGGATGAGCCCTGCTCCTTAATGAGTTAATTATAGCCCTAAGGTGTCTATATCTCCTATCTTTTCCCTCATCTTAGAGATATGTGTAATTATGTAATTGAATGAGAAGTGCAGGTATGTGTAGAAAGGTTAGAATATGGGACTGCTGAATGACCAATGGTTCAAAATGCTCCATTTTTACAATTGACTGGCTTGCCATATAACATCCATCATGATTGCAATAATATTTGTAACATATTCACAGATAGGAATTGTTCTAAAAACACTTTGAGGCCATTTAACAGAACATTCATACTTTAAATGCCCATGAGAGTGAATGTCCCAAAACCTTGCAAGAAGCCAAAGACTAAGGTTCTTCATGACCTAATTTCCCAGAAAATCTCTGGGCCATTTAACTTAATCTGATGGTGACTTTGCCAGTTTGCCAAAGTTCTTTTCTGGAGCTCAAAAAGTCAACAAGTCTTAAGAATCATTATTGTTTAAACCAAGTGGGCTACTGTGACTCTCTAGCATTCAAAAAGACTTGCCCTGTATGGAAATAGAAAAAGTTCAAAATACTCTCCCACAAAAATTAGTGAACAATGTAGGGTTATCTGAAGTGCAAGCCTTAGAACAGGAATATCCCTCGGTTGCACTGGCTTGTCATCTCTATATACATTCTTCCTTAATTTTTGTGTGCAACATACTTGCAGTTGGGCATAATGGGTAAAACCCGAAAGCCAAAAGTTCATAAATAGTTGCAACAACAAAAATGGATCACTTTATGCACTATCCCCCAGTGTACAAGGGAGGCCTCACTTGTTACAATATTAACAACATAGGATACATACCAAAGTTATAACTGATTACAAAGTTGAAATAGAAGAGTTTAATAAAATATAACATCTGATTACATAATGTACAACATCCTGAGCAATCTACAGTGTATTTACAGTTATTACAGCCAGGTGCTCATTAGGATAGGTAATAGCATGGTTTTGAGTGTAATTTGGGAAAAAAAAAACACTCAAGTAAGTTTGTTGTTTTTTTTTAAAAATTATCAAAATAGTAATAGTCAAAAGTAGCATTATTA
Source organism: Heliopora coerulea (assembly GCA_030142905.1). Classification (NCBI taxonomy): domain Eukaryota; kingdom Metazoa; phylum Cnidaria; class Anthozoa; order Scleralcyonacea; family Helioporidae; genus Heliopora; species Heliopora coerulea. The sequence goes on from JASJOG010000181.1 coordinate 86,951, forward strand.
GAAGTCTTTGAAAAAGTCACAAGTGCATGTTTTTTCCAAATGGCATGGATGCTATTTCTAACTAATAATATATATGGAAGAAGTAATACAGTGTTAAATAAAAGTCACTCACTGGAAATTAGTATTACCTTCTGTCTGCAATGTATTATCTTGAAATCATACAACCATTCAGAATCAAGAAGTTTTTAGTATATATTCCTACAGTGTTTGTGTTAACCAAATACCCTTTCCACATAATTTTACCATGTATTTTTAGTTCACTCCACCTGTGGTTAATAATTATATATTATGGAAAGATTCAAAAGCATGTCATGGATAGATCTCTGAAGATGTTGCTCGTTAAGCATGCTAGATTAAGCATGCTAAGCACGCTAGATGGCAAAATGCTAGATTTTCTTAGACTTTTCTAGTTTTTCTTTGTTTTTTGGTTATCGCTTTATCACAGAGGCACATATCTTATGCTGGGCATTAATGTTCATATGAAGATTATGGTTTCTGTCTTGTCTATTTAAATATACATTATTTGTCACGAAAGTTGCAGCTCTTTCGCCTTCATTTTGTTCCTGACATGTACATGTAAGTACCACGAGACCTTCGGCGTTGTGTTTGTATTCTGTATGCAATGTTCATCAAAGAATACAAACAGCATAGGACAAGAATACACAGAACTGTCAGTTTTACTGATTAAGGGGAACAATACATTTCACGTTTTTTCCCTCCCATTCGTCAGGTACAACAATAGTTAATGTGGTACACTTTTTAAATAGTCGGATACAAGCCATGTAAGTATATAACAGTTAATTGCGCATAAGGTCTGCAGTCTATTCGCAGATGATTTTATATAAATTAATCAGATCGATACGAACAACTTAAAGGACGGTGATAAACACCAAGAATAACATCTCGTAATCTTCATCAACGAATATAACGTAAAAAGTTATATTATACAAATGACAGCGTGATACTGACATAACAGATAACAGTACACAACGACCAACTTACATCCATCTGCCGTTCGACGTCTTTGACGGTTTGATCATTTGGATGGTTACAATACTGAGAAAACGCCATGGAGAAAGCCTTTAGACAGACATTTACATCTAAGGACATCGTGGAAATCTTTTGTTACGTTACATCCAACACATAAAAACTTATAAAATACTACGAACGGTAAAATGTAAACAATTCAAGTCTTCGCGCGCAGTTACTGCGCATGACTGTAAGGAATGCTCAAGCCCAGGTCTTATCCGCGCAACTCAAGCGACGCAAGACCTTTCAAGATTCTGTTTTGGATATGAACTTGTTAAGAAAGAATTGGCGGACGCCTTTATTGTTACGTTTGACGCCACAGATGAGAAGGCAAGTCATCAGTCAATTATCAACTGACATGAGTAAGGCTTTTGACTCTTTGTGCCACTCACTTACCGTCAAGAAGCTGGAAGCATATGGTTTTGGAAGTGATTCTTTGAATTTAATACGATCATTTTTCAGAAATAGGCTTAATAGAGTAAAACTCAATCAGAGTATTAGTGGGTGGAATTGTATGGAACGTGGATGTCCCCAAGGTAGTGCTTTCGGACCACTTATGTGGAATTTGTTTCAAAATGATATGTCATCTCAAGTCAAACAGTCCAACCTTATAATGTATGCTGATGACCATCAATTGTACGTAACAGGAACGAGATATGGATTGGTTGAATCTAAATTAATGATGCAAGATCATATGGCATCCATGTGGTATAAAGAGAACCTTCTACTGGCAAATCCAGATAAGTACCAGTTGCTTACTATAAATCCAAGGAATGTTGATCAAGACAACAAAGAAAATGCTTTTCAAATTGATGGTCGAGAAATTAAGAAGGCTGAACAAATGAAATTATTGGGGGTCAATTTCGATGAGAATCTCGACTTCTCAGCCCATATAAGTGATGTATGTACCAGAGTCAGCCAAAAGGTCGGAGTACTTGTTCGTTTACGAAATTTGATACCGTGCAGTGCCAAACTTATACTATATAAGACATCAATTATGCCCCATTTGACATATTGTCACCTGGTATGGAACTTTTGTAAAGCATCGGACAGTAGAAAGATTGAACGTTTGCAAGAACGTGCATTGCGTGTGGTCTTCAATTCTAAATCTGAAAATTATGAACAGCTTCTAATTCGAGCTAAGCTACCTACACTTTATAACCGACGACTACAAGATATAGTTATACTAATGTATAAAGTAAAAAACGGACTATTGGCATCTAGTAGTGTCTCAGAACTGTTTCAAATCAAACATTCTGGGTATAGTCTTAGAAATAGTGATTTTAACATTCCTCGTTTCAGTACTATTAGATATGGTAAACATTCTTTGAGATATCAAGAGCCGCTTATGTGGTCAAAATTAAGAGCACATCTTAGAGAACTTCCTACTTTAAAATTATTTAGGACGAATATAAGAAAAATTGATTTGGCTAGTCAAATGCAGAATAATATAAACTGCTGCAATTTATGCAGCTCATAATTTATGATTTATGAATATTTTATTTGTATTTTACTTATCTTAATATCGATAATTAGGTAATGTAAGAAATAATTTATTTTTAAGTAATTTTAATATAATAGTTTTAGGAAATGTATAATTCTTACTGTAGGTGTCCCCAATTAGCTTATTTGTAGCTAAATACATAGACACGGAAATAAAGGTTAATAATAATAATAATAATAATAATAATAATAATAATATCTGTAGCGGGATTCTTTTAAGACAGTAATCATCATTTTCAAACATTAGGCGGTTCTGGGGCTTGGGCCTTAAGGTCCTGGACATACCCTCGTCCTCAAGGTGTTTCGCCGACTTTCCGCGCGTGGCGACAAAATGCCCCTGAAACGAGATTGGCCTACTCCCCTTGTTTTAAGCAGTCAAAAATACTGCGATCTATTCTCTAATCTAAACACCAATTTACTGAAAAGTGTGAGAGGCGTCGCACCCTCAAACATACCACGTCGATCAGTAAACCAGCCCTTCGCTGGTTGATATATCAAAATTGAATTTCGAGCACTTGCTGGCGACAAGTATTCCAACTTCGAATGCGAAAACAAACATACAAATAACGTTCTTCTCCAGCGAATCGGGAAAAAATTGTTTCCATGTGTCACTGTCAGAGCACGTTATAGTTAGAATGTTTCAGCTAATTTCAAACTTTGAAGCATTTTTCAAGCGCAGTATCTCTGTGATTTAAGTTCGATTTTGGCTCCGTGCAGTTACCTGATTGAAGTTACCTTTGTCACATGTGAGAAGAGTGCTGTACAGTTTGACTCTACCAAACATTGCAGGTTTTCTCTGGATACTTCGGTTTCCTCTTGTAGTAACACTGGACCCGTGAGGGATGGCCCTTACTGGACCTCTAGGGAGAACAGCTCAAGTAACTGATTTGGTTATCCAGTATAAATAAAGGTACTTTGCTTTGCTTTGCTTTATTTCATCACAGTAGCTCTTGAAAATGTCGGGATTAACGTGAACGCCATCTTGGAGGGTGTTTAAATGTAGGCCAGCCAGCCCTGGTACCCGCACCAGCTCAGGCATCCTGACTGATTTTCAGTCGTGTTTCCATGAAGGGGGTTATCCCTCCCCACTAAATGGGCCGTGAAGGCAAGAACTGGTGGCCTGCCAATCATTCTAAGCCAGAAATTTGGCTCGCAGAACCAGAAAGGTTGCGCACCTCGCGACTAATGAAAAAAGCGTTATATCGATGAAAGATACATTTTCACGGACCTCACTTTGGTTCACCCGTTTGCGTTCGGGTTACGATCTAAATATAACACAATAAATCGGTTGGGATTTAATCGGTTGAAATACTTAGAAGTTGAAAAGCGTGGCTGTAAATAAAAAGGCACAAAATACCGTCCATATTCAGTTGAATGATTAAATCATTAAAATCAAATCATTACAAACAAACTCCCACTCTCCCACCGTTCATCACAAACAACGTATCACACTGAACATTATCGCGAACAACGGTTAAGGATAGAGCTGGTTCTATCTTTGAGCTTCGATTGCAGAGGTTGGTGACACAACATCCATGCTGAGTAGGAAGAATTTTGATTTGTGGCAAACTGTTTCCGATTGTTGGTGGCGGACATGCAGTAGTTCGCAGAACACCCTTGAAATTGCACAGGCTTAGGTCACATTAAGGCCAACGATACTTTGTCACACGATCACGCCTTACTAGTGTAAATAGGAAGTGCTTTTTAAGTTCAGTGACTGCTGTTGAAAGAACTGCTTTGTTTCAAACATCTGTTTTGATCAATTCGGGAATAAATCAAGCTCGCGAAGGTATAATGAGGACTTAAACCTCATAGACATTTCGTGACGTCGTAAGAAAATCGAAAGTATTGATATAGGCACGGTATAATTTTTGATGCCTTTTCAATTCATTCGACGTTGACGCAATAGCTGTACTCACCAAAAACCTCCGTAGGACCAATTTAGGTCACAACGTACGTCACTAACCACCCAATAATTCTTTGCGATCTCGTTGCCAAGTGCTGTGCCAGCTTCATTAGGACATACCAGTTTTTTTTCGTACAATGTCTCGTCCGGTGTGCAGTTGGAAAGGACAAGGGAGATAACTCCAAGCCTCGACCGTCACGAAATATTGCTGAACCAGGCACAAGGGCACACCATCGGGAAGAAAAGCTTAAAGTAAAATGGTATTACAGACGAAAGGTATAATTATTTACCTTACAGTTTTACTGATTGTTAGTCAGTTTTATCTGACGCCAGAAGCTTTTGTTGGGTCAATTCCGCGCAGAGCAGCATCTAGAAGAAGGACTACATCGGCCTTATCACGAAATAAAAGAGAACTCAAGTATGAAATACAAAATGAGCAGAAAGATGCGAAACGACCTATTTGGATTCTGCAGTCTTGATTATGAATTCAGATCTTAAATCAGATCATCAACTAGTAAAAAAGATAAAGTGGACAAACAATCGAATCTGCTGGGGTTACAACTTATGAACGTACACTTCTTTGAAAAAAAACTCAACTAGTTCTCCTAAACTGTTACACGAACATCTCGTGGTGTTGTGTGTTTTGACAAAATAAGGTAGATGAGAGAATTTCTCTCGTTCAGTATGTTCACGTTCAGTAAGAGTTACGTCACAAAGTGCTTGTTAACTTGCATGCAATTTAATTACGTTAGACTGGTACGATGGGGTGCACACTTTTATAAAGCTTCAGATTGGTGTCGTCAGTGGCTTACAAAGCATTTTTCTAAGTTTCAAGACTGTGTGCACCTTGGAAAAATCTGATAACTTTATAGTCTCTAGAATATTTCTTATTTCGTCCGAGCATAACTTACCGTTGTTGTAATCAACCACAAAGCGTTAACAGGATTTTATCACAACAAATATTTTAATTAATATCAGGAAGGGATTCTTTCTAATTGTATCGCCCAGGTGAATTCAAATCCTGTGAATTCAAGCATGTCAGTATTGTGGATCAGTTCTTAGATATTCTAAACAGCTTCTGTGCTACTAGAGTTGCATGTCAAACTCTCTCTTTGCCTGGATGACAATACTCGAAATACATAGCTTAAATCTAAATTGCAAGAGTTGCTTAAATAACATCTAATTTGTTAATTTGGTTGCAATGACGTCTCAGTGGTCTTCCTGGGTGTGATTGAATCATTGATTAACAAAAAAATAAAACAGGAACGAGCGATATAACTTGGTTTCTTATGCGTCAGTTGTACATCTTTAGGACTAATAATGTATCGTCGAATGATCGTCAAGTGGATTTTAAATCTTGAGGGCTTTTTGAGGTTTGCTCCCACTCTACTTTAATTGCTGCTTATGAAATGGGTTAACTTAATAAAACACGAAATTATCCCTGCAATAAGTTAACACTGCAATGTTTTCCAAATAGAGATTGATGAAGCGTACTATATATTATCAGCGAAAATCGTTCCATCATCTCTGATTCCTCACGACATGTTACTGACAGAAAACTGCATCCAGGATTTCGTCAGTAGCTTTTTCAATGTGTTTTCGTACAAAAACTACAATTCTCATTGCTAGAACTAAATCTTTACCTGATCTCCAACTTCTTGGTAACGATTTGGGTAACATTCGACTCGACATTCGAAGAAGGAACTTTCCTTGTTTGGTTGTCTTAAATACAGTTAGTGTTTCTGGTTGGTTGTCATGATATCTCAGTGGTCTTCCTGGGTGTGACTGAGTAACCTGCTTACCGAAAATGAAGCCGGAACAAGCGATATAACTTGGTATCTTGTGCGTCAGCACCATTAGGACTAATAATGTATAATTCAGTGATCGTCAAGTGGATTTAAAATCTTGAGTGCTCCTTGAGATTCACTCCATCTCTACTTTAATTGCTTCTTAAGAAATTGCTAAATTGATTAACCTAATTAAAGTCGAAATTATCCCTGCAACAAGTCAACAGTGCAATGTTTTCAAAATCGAGATAAGGCGTACTGAATGTAATCAGTGAAAATCGTTCCATCACCAGCGACTGCTCTCAAGACGTTATCTGCAAACCACTAAACTTTTTGTTTGTTTTGTTTTTTATTCTTTGTTCATTTATTATTTTTAATGTTTACACTTGACACAATACCTTAATACCATGACCATGCACGAGAGAAAATTGCTTCGAGCATTTTATCGGTAGCATTATTATGTTCTTGTGCAAAGGCAACAGTTCTCGTTGCTAAAACTAGATTTTCGCCTGACTTTCAACTTGTTGAAAGCGATACAGATAACATTCGACTTGACTCTCGAGGAAGGAAGTGGAACTTTCCTTCTTCAGTTGTCTTGTATATAGTTATTGCTTGTGGTTAAGGATTGCTTTAAGGCTAAGGTTAATCTTGCTTCATGTGCTTACTACGACGAGAACCTGGGCTGCGAGCAGACGCAAAGAAGATATGATACAATGTTTGCACTCATTTCGAATGAAAATAATTGCCGTGGAACAAGCACTTAATTTATCTTTAAATCTGGTAAGCCGATATTTGTTTTAGTTCGAAACAGGAAATTGAAATCTTGGAGGAGTTTTAAGCTATATCATCGACGAAACACATGATTTTCCCTTGCGGACAAAATTGGCATGAAGAGATCATTTAATTTACCTCTAAATGTTGTAAGTCAATGTGGTTATTTTAGTTCTGGAAGGACAATTTAAATCTTGGCGGAGTTTTAAATTATATTCTCCATGAAACACAAAATGTCATCACTTGATTTAAACTCGATCTCCAAAACTCACTCCAGTTCAGCTGACCCTGTAGACACTTCTGCGGTGTTAAGTATAGACATTTTCGTAGAGAGAAATACGTTCCCTGATACTGGTCCATTACATAACTCACAAGTCTCTTTTTCGAGACGAGGCCCAAATTTACATTGTTTTTGTAAGAAAAATCATTTGTTAACTATGAGTACTGTCTATTAAGCAAAGCATTAATCAGGAAGAAATTTTTACGAGCTACGAGTTCTTACCACTTTACAGGATTTTAAAATATGACAGTTATGTTTGACCTTCCTCAGTGTGGAACATTGCATTAGACCTAGTCTCAGATGATTAGAGTACAATTATATTATTATACTATAGATCTCATTTTTGCCCAATGTTTTTTATGTTTGTGAGTTGTCGGGGCTAACATCCACGAGTTTACTAACAAAAGGAGAAATTTAAACACTGCTTTGCACGAAGCGAAGCTGAGTCAGTATTTAATTGCTCATTCGTTGTTAGTCAACTTGTGGATGAATGTAAATCCCGATGACACACGCTTCAACCATCATCAATGCGGTTAAGTTGGGCCTAATCTTTTATATCATGGTATAATATAAAATCTCTCAAGTAATAATCTATAGATCAATAGATCGATCGTGTAACAATATAGCGATTATTTAAATAGTTTAGAAGGAGAATACTACATTTGCGCCCAAGCGCTCTGGTGAAAATCAAGAAATTGAAAGTGCGAATTCTACAGTAAGATATATCATTAAAACGACAAACAACAGAAAAGGGATCATTGTAAGCTTTTCTAATCCACTTGACTATCAAAGACAAACTACCGCCTCAAATATTCCGTTGACAGAGAATGAATGAAACAAGCTGAATTGCACGCAGGGCCGTACTGAAGGGTTGATCATTGGGGGTGTATTAAGGTTTTGAGGCCGTTACCAAAATGCATTTCTTCAGTCGGCGCGGCCTTATCTTTAGAACTGATGTACTAGAACTTTGATCACTGAAATAGGGGCCCTTCTTAAGAGATAAGGGGATTTTGACTCCTGAAATAGGGGCCTTTTATAACTGACATAAGGGAATTTGATCACTGAAAAAAGGGGCTCCTCATAACTGATATAGGGTACTTTGGTCGTTGAAATAAGGACCCTTCATACTGGGACTGCACAGTACGCAGACTACGAAATGAGGACCATCCACAATTATTAGGGAGTCGAAGAAGGCTTTGATCACTGTAATAGGATCCCAACATAACTGATATGTGGACTTTAGTCACTGAAACAGGAGCCTTTCCTAACCGATATTGGAACTTTGATCACTTTTATCTTTGAACCAGCTTAAATTGTCAAGTGCAAGCATTAATTGTGAAACGCTGAATTTTGCAAGCTTCGATTGCGTGACTCTAAATTATGCAACCGTTAGTTGTGAAGCAAAAAATTATGCAAGAGTAAGTCGTGAAACACCAAAATGAAATTATGAAAGCTTCACTTGTGAAACGTGAAAATGTGCCAGCTAGGATTGTGAAAAACTAAATTATGAAAGTTAGCAGAGTAGAAACACTATATTGTGAAAGCTTAATTGAACTGTACGTAAAACTATAAAACCGACACGCAAGCAAAAAAGTAACTTGTGGGATGTCATGCCTTCAAAATGACAGAGCGGAAGGATTTAAAGGACAAGATCCCTTCTTCGACTTTTGTTACAAGATGTATTAGGGCTGCTCAAATATTATCATAATTATCCACAAATCCTCTTGATTTGATAGAGAGTTTGATCATCAATGGCAGAATAAAATGTTCTTGCAGTAATACCAAAATCTCGCATTCGTCTTTCCATCAACGTGCTCACGTTCACACCAAGTATTCCTACAATATCCAGACGACAGAAGCCTATCAAGAGAAGAAATTTAAGCTGTTCTTCGGTGACATTGTATTTGGACGGGCGCGCCGTCCATTTGGTGACTGGTCAACTCTAGCATGAGCGTTGGTAAGTGTGGGGCACAAATGATTCGGCCCTTGTATCGCGTACTCAACGAACAACTTGCTCCCCTGCATCATGAATGGCACCGTAACAAACTCAATAACTGCTATGTCAAGACGGCGCACAATGCCATCAAAATAATTCAAATTATTATGATAACTTCACGCTGGCGTACGACATCTTGCAACCACTTTCAACGCAGAATGTTGTCTTTTGGATTCTAGCATGTGCCATTTTGAACGCTAGCGAAAGCGACGATCAGGACGTCTTACTAGTTTGTTTTCTGGCTTGCGTGTGGGTTTTATCGTTTCACAGTTTAGTGTTTTTACAGTTGAAGCTTTTATAATTTAGTGTTTCACAATTCAAGCTAGCACAATTTAATGTTTCACAACTGAAGTTTTCATCATTTCGTGTTTCACAATTCACGCTTACTTGATCTACTGTTTCACAACTCAAGCTTGTATCATTTTATGTTCTATAACTCAAAGTTGCATTATTTAGTGTTTCGCAATTGAAGGTTGCTTGATTCAGTGTTTCACGTAATATATCATACACGAGAAGGAGTGTTTCATCAGATATCCAAACACCGACAAACGAGTTAAAAAACGAGGCGATAGCCGAATTTTTTAACCAACTTCGAGGTGTTTGGATACCTGATGAAACACAACTTTCGAGTGCATGATATTATATCTCAAACGAATCCGTATTTAAAGAGGAAATAGGGTTTAAATTTGACAAAATTCTATGCTAATTAAGATTTAAAGAGAAGATCGGGTTTAAATTTGACGAAATTCTATGCTGATTAAGGTCAGATATCCAAACTACGTGTCGGTACTGATTTCCTTTGTGTTTTGCTCATGAGTTATTAATGAGTTTGAGATAGTTCATGCTTGCACTTCACACTTCACAGTTCAAGCCAGTTCGAAGGTTTAATTCTGACAGGAATAACACTTCTAAAAGATGTTCGTTGAGCTATGAGAATCAGGAACAGTTTTGAGTCCCAAACCTGAATCGAACCTGTCGCCTTGAGATAAGCTCACGTGCGATTGGAATGTTACGAGATTACTTACTGGCAGGAAATTAATGTCTCGACATGGCTCGACAAACTTTCTCCGGTCCATTGTATGTCTGTTCCCGGTTTGCTAATACTTCAACTTGACTGAGTACTTCTTGTTTTAATGGGATCAAAGCAAGTAAAGTAGATTTTTAGATTATTGCACGAATTTCGGCGGCACTTCAATCAAGGATAAAGCTTAACTTGCTCGTGAGAAGTACTCACTTGACATAGGCAAGACGACCGTTTTACAAAATTGTTATCGACGATGTGAGGCTCGTTCACACAGTAACGGTGCAAAACCAACGCTGCATTAAATAACATCAGCTTGTGAATTTTTAATCCCCGTCACTCGGAGGTGCTGCAATGTCAAGTCTTTCCAAGCAGATCGACATTAGGGCGTCAAAGAGTGGTGTTAACCAAACGTGGGTGCATGAAGTTGTTGAAATTTTATCACATCGATCAACAATCGACTGAAGCTGTCCTTAATTAACATATCGAGTTGTTAATGAAAGTCAAGTGAGACCAAGCCGTTACTGTAAACAACAAAATGGTGGAATATTTGTAAGAAAATAAAATGAAAATAAGAAACTACTGGTAAAAAAATAAGAATTCACTCTCAACTAAAAATAAGAAACAAAAAAGAAAAATATGTTAAAATTGGCTAAAAAGTTGTATTAAATATTGAAAGAACTATATCATAACAAAACGTTCACTGCGTCCAAGAGTTGCCGAGGGCCGCGGGGGAGAGGTAGAAAAGTTGGTAGACCCCTCCGGTCGAAAATTAATTTGATTAACCTCACTAACTATCGGCAGAACTAAGCTTTGTATTCCTTAATTTCAGCAATTTTTCACGTGACTTTTAAGTTGCCCAAAGAATTTTAGGTAATGCACAGATGCTTCACTTTATGAACTTCAGAAATGAACAAAACAGTAAAGCATTTCTAAATTTAAGTTAATAAATACAGGTACTACCAAGCTGAAAATTTTGTAGAGAGTTGGAAAACGTTCTTTCATATCTAGTTAATACAGTATTCCATCAACGATGAATCCATACTATCTGTACTCTAAAATGCTACTTTAAATGAAGCCATACACATTGATCCATTAACATCATGGAATATAAAATCATTTATCTTTTCGTGTCTGGAGTACGGAAGTTGCCAAATTAGAATACAAAAATAGTCATATTGTCTTATTTTATTAACAACCACTGGTGGCACATGAGCAATAATTCTTTATTCCAGTGATAAAAGATCTGAATTCAATATGGTACTCTCCGACCAACCGGGCCCCTTGATTTCTTCCGGACCCGCGAGCAATTTGACCTCACTACCCCACCCTCGGCGGGACTGAAAACGTTTACGACTTAAAGCCATCATCAGTGCTAAAAATGACTTTAAGTCGAGAAAATCTTGTTATGTCATAGTCTTTTTAATATTTAATAAAATTTTTTAACCAATTTTGATATACAGTAAAACTCGCCTAAGTCGAATTCGATTGTGCATCAAAATTTCATCCGAGTTAAGCAAAATCCGACTTATGTGTTACTTGGATATAAAGTTAGAAATCGACGTGACTTTTTGATGGATTCCAGATAGCAGAAGATCCGAGTTTAGCGAGTCCGACTTAGGCGAGTTTTTACTGTATTTCAAAAGCGAATATTATGACAAAAAAGAAAAAAGTAAGGATGTATACTGATGTACTCTAAATGCATTCGATTTTATTTTTCAGTACAAGTCAACGTTCGTAAAAAAGTAAAATAAAATTAAGAAACTACTTGTAAAAATTAAGAATGCACTCCCAACTAAAAATAAGAATGAATGACGTTTATTTCAGTAGGGTAGCCCATTCAGCCAAAGCTGGTATTCAGAGGGGCCCTACATCATTAACTAATTACATTTAAAATATACAATTAAACTCTAAAATACACAATAAATTAAATAGAAGGTAAGAATGCTCAATTCACCAAAGCTAAAAAGTAATTTCGTATTTGAGTTTTAAAACTGTTCAGTGACAAAGATTTTTTTATCTCCACTGGTAAAAAATTAAAATGACCAGCAGCTGAATATTTAAAAGATTTCTTAAAAATTTCAAGATTAGGCTTAGGAAGATAAATGTTGTTAGATTGTCTTGTATTACGCCTATGGTTTTAACTATTTAATACGAAATATTGAAGAAGATAATATTGAAGAAACAACAGGAAGAAAAAACGGATGTATGCTCTAAATGACGATGTATTCGGTTTCATTTTCAGTACAAGTCAACGTTCGTAAAAAAATAAAATAAAAATAAGAAACTACAGAATAATAAGGACGTACTCTGATGTACTCTAAATATAGTCTGTTTTATTTTCACTGACAAGACAACGCTTGTAAAAAGTAAAATAAAATAAGAAACAATGAAGAAAAAGGATGTACCTTGATCTACACTGCACTACTTTTGGCACGGACTTTAAACCTGACTTTTAGTTTAGTTAATCACTCGTTATTGGTTACAGAATCATGTTGCACAGCGGATTTCCTGCTTTTTTGTCCCCTTTTTTTGTTTTCTCGAATCTCCATTTTTTTCTTCCTCTGCCTTTCTTTTGTTTCCTTTTCTTATCTATACACATACCTTTTCTTATATTTTTGTTTCCTTTCTTTCTTCTTCTTTTCCTCGTTTTTTCTCATTTTTCCTCATTGATTTGTTCCGGGTGGGTAAGTCGCCCACACGAGAAAGCCCTGGCTACGCAGCTCAGAACAAAACAACCTTATGGCTAAGAGTATTTCGCACTATCTAATGATATCTATCTAATAAAATGCCGCACCTCTAAAGCAGCCGTTCCACCCGTTATAATACGCTTATAGAGTCAGTTCTAAATTTTAGAACAACGCTTTGAAGCGTGGACAGATTGTGATCTGGGCAACCTGACCCCAACCTTACCCTAAACCTAACCCTAATTCTCACTCTCACCCTAACCTAAACCCTAACCCTAGCCTGACACTTTGATCAACTCTCCCCGATTTTCGGGGAAGAACTTTCTAAAGGCCAGGTTGCTCAGGTTACAATCTGGTTACGTTTCAAAGCGTCATTCTAAAATTTAGAACTGACGTGAGCGTTTTAGAACAGGTTTTAAAGATAACCTTAAAATGAACTCGCAATAAGTGGAGATTAACTCGCGGTATAACTAGCTCTGGATTAAGTATCTCGTGAAATTGAAGTTTCATCAAATTAACGCAATTTTCGATACGATTCACGTCAGTTTAAGTGGTGTTAATTTCTTGGACCGTTCATCGTAGTTTCCTTACTTAAATACCGTGTTAATAGAACGTTACATGAAGGTTGAGTGCGAGCTAATGTTGACCTGCCTGATTCATGAATTGATGGTAGAAAATGAAACATGTTTGTCTTTTTCCCAAAGATGTGAATTCGAAAGTTTAAAGGAATAATTCCTGGAGCCAACGTCTTCAAAAATGTTGATTTTCCTTCCCTTCACGTCACTGTTTTATGTATGTGGACCGGCAAGTCGGATGGACCTGCCATCTTGACAAACTGACCCATGACAAACTTCGCCACCATCGTTATCCCCTTTTTCCTTATTGGGTTTGCATAAACACTTGCATGACTGACCACAAGTACTCCACTATTTTACTCTGGTTAACACGAGTTAGAGAATTTTACTCGTCACGGAAGACCTCTAGTCAGGAAAGCGATAAAAACTATCCCCTTAACCCTTTCTCGACTGATGACAAGCACTCTTCCAGTTTACTCTGGCTGACGCCAGATGATTTTACTCTTCACGGGAGACCTCTTGTCAGGAAAGCGATAAAAACTATCTCCTTAACATATTATAAACTGACGACGAGCTCTGCCAAATTTTACTCTGGCTAACGTCATGTGATTTTACTCGTCCAGGAGATGACTCCAGTCACGAAATGGTTACACACTATCTCCTTAACCCTTTTTAGACTGACGACGAGCTCTATTATATGTTACTCTGGCTGACAGCAGATTATTTTACCGGTCAAGGACAGAACTCCAATCGCGAAAGGGTTATACTATACAAATAAAACAATCCAAAGGGTTATACAATACAAATAAAACAATGAAAAAAACCCTGTCTTAAACATTTCAAAAACACAGTTTTCAGGGGTTGTCTAGGAAATGTTTACAACACAGCACTTTACGTTCGTCAAGGTATCCATCTTTGGCTGTTGAAAATTGGACCAAATGTCCTTTGAGTCCTCAACATAGTCTTGTCAACAGGTGACGCGATTTTCCCTGTCTTCCTTTTCACAACTTTCTGAGCTTTCTCACCTTTCAACTTTCTTACTGGGCGACGTATGCAGAGAATCGACGTTCTTCGCTATTAAATTTTCTTCATGTTCTCATCGCGAAAAGCGTTCTTACGGTTAGTTTTCCTTGGTCGGAAATATTATTTTCTTGCTCGAATGAATTTCTTTTATTTTGCAAGATTTTGCCCGTCCATTAGCGTTTGTTTATGTCTTGTTAATTTAACATACTTTAATAAATACACTCGGTAATTTCCTTAAGTAAGGTAGAAATCGTTGATTTGAGCGTACAGGACAATTCGAAAACATTCGTCACTGAAAAATTTCAGCATACTACCTCAGAAGTTCATATACTAGCGCTAATTCATATATTTGTTTACGACGTATCTGTATATTATCTATTTATATACCTATAAAGTGCTGCATAATGTGTTAAAAAAAGATTAAAATGAAACCATAGGAGGAAGCCATTGTGCCTATGTTGACGACCCTGTCATCAACGTAATGACAAAACTATATATATCTGTCACATGCACCTGCCTGTCCTGTCATATATATACACATATATATATGTATATATAGATAGATATGGATTTAGATTTATATATACATATTTATTATATATTTATATATTATTATATATTTATAGATATAGGTATAGGATAAGTATAGGTATAGGCATAGATGTAGATATAGATATAGATATAGATATAGATATAGATATAGGTATAGATATAGATATAGATATAGATATAGATATAGGTACTCATATTTAAAAACACTCAGTTTGCGTCACCAACAAATCTGAGCATTTACATTGTTTTCGACCAGTATCACACAACTGCGTTTAAAAATGGACAGGGATTTTGACGTTTATGTTTGGAGACTACAAGCTTCAGGCTAATAAGTCTGCATCAAACTTGCAGGTAACAAACTTCGTATTTCGAAATCATTCACAAGTTAATATAAAGGGAGAATCTCATAATTAACCATAGTTCATTATGATTCTTTTTCTTTAAATTTGGTATTTATGATTCAAAAATTGCTTCAACGATGTGGGAATTCCACAATTGATTCACTGGGCGAAAACAGTGATCTTAGTTTAAATATCAATGCCCAACGTAAAATAAGTAATGAGGCCACAACCAGTTCAAAAGATGTTATCTCATAAATTACGTCAATATTGCATCCACCATTGCGAGGGACTTTAAGCAAATCACCATGGAGACGTCAACGAGGACGTAATTCGTTCAGTACAATTTTTCGATCAAAAAAATGAGATGTTTTAGACCCAAATACAATCCCTTCACTGTCCTGGTTGTGCAGAGTAGTGTCGGGGGGGCAGAGGCTACAGTCTCCTGTCAGGGAACCTTAGCCCCCCTGTCAGGGAAAATAAACAATTCATCGGGGAATTGTCACTGATGATAACACATTTATATTTTGCACAAACTAGAAGTACTTGTCGTTAATTTAGTGAAGTAAGATAATAGATTGTTGCCTACATGTTGTAAACTTAAAAACAAATGCTGTTTCTTGTCAGTTGCTGCAATTATTTCTTGCTAACAACTAGCTATTTCTTACAGAAAGAGAAATGCTGCGAGGTAGGCATATTCAAGTTAAGAGACAACGTCTCTACATCCGGGATGAGTTCGTTTTCAAGAGCCTTTTGGTACATGAGGTCTCCATGTGTGAGGAACTGGTCGACTGTGTGGGTCGTCTATGAACGAACTGCCACTGATTGAGCAAACAAGAACGAAAAACTCATAAAAGAACACTGTCCTCCTCTTGAAATATCACTAAATCGTTCGTGACCTTGATGACTACTTCCATCAACGAATAAAGTTGAGTTTGACATTATAAGACACTTAACTAACACTGACGAACATACTGTGCTTCTGTATGCAACGAGCGACGTACTGCCTGCCGCTGGCCATACGATTACAAGGGCTCAAAATTATTCCGACATATCGAAATCCTCAAATCGAGAATTCTGCTGCTATTCAAAGACGAAAGTAGCTCAACCTCAGTTGCAAGATTAGTCATGCTGCTCGCCTAATGGCTCGCAGCAATAACATGACATTTTCGAAATTAAAATCAGGACGTTTCCAAGGAGGCGAGGTCTTCGTCCCTCTACATTTCTCCTTTGACGGAGAACTTGGCGCATGCGTCAAGAAATTTCTGGAGCCACCTATGCGGGTGTGGATACAACGAAATTAAGAGTATTTTCACATCCTCATAATGATATCACCTGTAACTCATAGAAAGGCGGAAGGTGCTCATTGTGTTTGACATCAGTCATGTTTGGATCCTATAAGGATCTATGAAGCTGTCGTAAAATAAACGTTTTGTATCTAATAGGAGGTTAATGATGGTTGACTTCTTTTAAATGTTAAATTTACGTTTATTAAGTTATCGTCACACTTGTCTTTATCTACCAAGCTCAAGCTCCTTGAACACATATTTAAGACATGTTAAGTCATTCATCTACCCAAGCTGGTAGCTGAGATTGACGTGAACACATTTAAGAAAGAATGAACTCTTTTGGAGTCCGACAAGCACATATCAAGTGTTTAACATGAGATAAACTATAACTGTTTCGTTTAAAAATTTCGCAAAATTTGAATTGCTAAGTCATCATCACCACTCACTTAACTTGCCTAAAGTCCCGACTATTATGCCCTCAACAACGCTATCTAATTGTTGATAAGGTAGCTGGGACAAACAAAAGCATAGCCATGTCACTCGCTGAAGCCTTCTGTGAGAATTTGTGAAAGTCTAACAAACACTGTAATACGTCGGGTACTCAAATCCCGACTATTATGCCCTCAACAACGCTATCTAATTGTTGATAAGGTAGCTGGGACAAACAAAAGCATAGCCATGTCACTCGCTGAAGCCTTCTGTGAGAATTTGTGAAAGTCTAACAAACACTGTAATACGTCGGGTACTCAAATCCTTATTTAAACTGCTCAAAGTTGCATTTTCTGACTGAAGCTGCCCCTTGATTCAATCTCTCATTAATAAAATTCATATTTCAGTTTAGCAAAACAAAAAGAAAAAACATGAAAGCTGGCAAAAATGGCCTTTTCACATACTTCTTAACCGTCTTCTTTTACATACTTCTTAACCATTAGCCAAGTAATTTTCCGAACGTCATGATGTTTAGTGGAAAAAAAAAGCTCCGGAGGAAATCAAAAACGTTTCACCTTTTGAATTTAGTTCATTCCACTGTATCGGTTGATTTTAGTACTTCAGGTCTTATGTCTATGATTTTCAAAATAAATCCCTCCTCTCCTGTACAACACGTTTGATCGGAGGCAACAGTTATTCGGGCATGAAGGCATTGGACAGGTTTGTGCACCTCCACCAACAGGGGGACAGTTCGGGTTACACGGAGGTGTTGGGGCCGGTGGAGGACATGCCAAAGCGAGACATGGTTGCGCGGGTGGCATCTGATTGCAGCATGGCTGCCCACCCTGACCTGTGCTGTTATCCTCCGTATAATTACGATCTTTGATTAAGTAGGTTTCACAGGTTCCTCCTTGGCAAGGCTTCCGCTCCAAGAGGTCGATGTCTTCAGAGATTGGTTGGGGGTAGGTGACGTTGGTAGGATCACCAGTAATCGGGTCAGTGACGCCTGTGACTACGTCAGCCTGCATTTCAGCTTCCTTCATTTTGGACTTCCATGTTGAAGGAGGCTCGTAAACACCTAGGAGAATAAGAAAACCAATTATGTAATGAGTGAATGAATGATTAAGGAATAATAAGCAAGAAAAATTTACGGAAGGATTAGTGAAAAAATGGTTATGTAGATGGATGAGTGGGTCGATAAGTGGATGTGTGGATGGATGGATGGGTCGATAGGTAGATATGTAGATGGACAGATGGATGGTTAGGTCAATAGGTGGATGTGTGGTTGGATGGTTGGATGGATGGATGGATGGATGGATGGATGGATAAATGGATGGGTGGATGAGTAGATGGGTGGATGAGTGGATGGGTGGATGAGTGGATGAGTTGTAAAGCACTTCCACACCAGCACTGGGAAATTACGGTATAAACCACCTTGTATGTCGTGAACGAACACAAAACTATTTATGCAGTGTTTCGTAAACATTAAAATGTCGAAGGCAAAAAAATTTTGCAAAGTTTTCATAAGCAACAAACAATATGAGTGATAAAGCCGATAAATACTTATTCTTTAAAGGTCTGTTTTTCAGTCTTTTAAACTAAAATCCAAGAAATACTTTATGTGTTCTTATTTTACCAAGAAATATCAGCCATTTTCAGTTTTCAGTTTTATGAACGTCACCATTATTGATTTCACGAAGTCACACGGTTGTACCAAAATCGCTCTTCTCACACTTGTTGGATTTCAATTGTTGTTAAATCAATGTTATATTAAGTGTCGAAAAAAGGTGATGATGTAAAAACCATCGCTCTGTAATCATTGTCGAAGGATCATCATCGCAAAAGGATGGTTGTATGATCACTGGTTCAGAATCACTGCTGCAAAACTGAGGTCATAAAATCGTGTCACCGATCCAACTCCTCACCTGTCTTGTTGAAGACTTTTAAGAAATCGCCATCAAGCTCCATACCATTCAACTGACCATTAAAAATACTGTTCTTCAGCCGTTGAATAGGGTCATTCACATATGGATAGAATTTCATGTCAATGTCAGCCAGCAGAGCAGTGCTATAGATTAAAATAGAATTCGTTTACTTTTTCGAAATAGAGCTTCAAGTCAATTATTAAACCTGGTTTACATAGGCGACATAAACATAACGACATACGCAAATGCAGCAGATACCTCATGGTTGATTAATCCCATTGTGTGGGGATGTACAAATCGTTCAGTTGACCATGACGTCCTAACTGCGCTTGCGTATTAACCCTTTCCTGTCCATAAGCAGTGGCGGCTCTATGGGGGCGCCTGGGGGGGTGCATGGTCTTCCCAAATGCAAGTTTTTCAAAATGGTTGTAAAGTTTCTCCAAGTAATAGCTAGTACTATACATGCTGAACAGAAGTTGCAAACAAATATAATCTTGTTTAGCATTCCTCAGTATTAAATAGTTACCCAAGTAGAGATTTGCAACATTTTTGCGTTAATGCCGCCTGGTTCGCTTCTAATGGTTCACTTCTCAAACTGCAAGGTAGAAAACGTTCCCGTTTAACGTTGAACAAAGTCTCGTTTAGGCAAGTGTAGCAAATGATGTACGCTTGCTTGAATGCTGCTTGCAGCAGTTCTTCACTGGGTGGAAATATCCACTGGGCTATAGAAGTCTTAGTAGGCTTTTATCGATTGCGCTAGCACATTTTTTGGCATAATTTGGGAAAACGAGCACTTTTTTGCCATTTTTTGTGGAAGTAGCACTGCTAGCATAACCGGCATATTTTTACAGAGCACATTACTAGGGCCATAACTCTCCAGTAAGTCACATTTTGCTTATATTGAGTTAATTCATAAGCTTTGTTCAGTATTGTTAAACTCTGTCTCTTAGTAGGCCTTAGTCTAGGCGCCTGTGGTTCACTGGAACTTTAGTTCCGATCCAGTCCACGCTCTCAAGGTCAAAACGAAATGGTTAAATTTAACTGAACTGCTGTTATTTGTTTTTTTCCCAACCATTCTGTTCGATTCAATGAATATTCTTTAACTTGATTACTTGCAAGCAAGTGTAATGCAGCAGGAAACTTTTTGAGGGCACTAACTATGATAGCAAGCCATCAGTGGAGTTTTGTGTTGTATTTAAAACATTTCAGGAGATAAGGAACAATCTATTAAAAGCTAGACAACGTTGGGAACAATGAGATGTTTTGCTTTCTTTGCTACATAAAGAAACAAGTATTTAGTTTCGAGCTTTTAAAGTTAATTTGTGAAAGAATAATTTCAGAAAAAGAAGCATAATTTTAGCATAATTTTGGTTAAAAACGAGCAGTGCTAGTAGCATAAAGTGCTACTTTTACTAGCACAGTCGATAAAAATCTAAGTATTAGCCCCAGTGTCGTTGCCAAGGGAGGAGTTCAAGAAGTT
Source organism: Heliopora coerulea (assembly GCA_030142905.1). Lineage (NCBI taxonomy): Eukaryota > Metazoa > Cnidaria > Anthozoa > Scleralcyonacea > Helioporidae > Heliopora > Heliopora coerulea. The sequence continues at coordinate 107,542 of JASJOG010000181.1, forward strand.
CAAAACTCCCATACATGCAACAAAGTTGAAATTTTAATTCTATAGCAATTTAAATAATGTTTTCTAACCCTTAAAATTGCCAAAAACCTCTCATAAAACCCGGGAAATGGCCTTTCTGAGACTCTAGAATTTCAAAACTTTCCGGGGGAGCACGCCCCCGAACCCTCCTAGCTAAAACGCCTCTCGCCTTCGGCGCTCGCATACTTCGTGCCTAATTGGTCCCCCTGGTTAAAATGTCCTAAAACCGCCACTGTCCATAAGGCCTCCCCTTGACGAGTAAAATTGTCTGGCATTAGCTAGAAAGGGTTAAGGCTTCAGCAAACAGTTATCGCGAAACTGCCTTGGACGTCCTATATAGGAAGGCTCAGTTCACTGCGCAACAACTTGATCGTTCTCTTCAATTATTCTGCCGGTTAAAATGATAATAAGTCTTTAAAATAAGAATAACAGGATATTTCAACGGAACAATGCGTAAGATTCAAACAGTTCACGAAGCGAGACTATTTATACAAAATGTACGCATATTACGAGGATTAGCCAAAAGGTTTTCTAGTCATCCGACTTACCTTCCTGATTTTCTGTCATCTAACCTGCAACAAACAAATAAAAAAAGAGTTGAATTGGATCATACAATCAAACTTTACTTCGACATTCTACGCTGAACAAAGATTTTCAGTGGAGCTAACTCTTTCTTGGCGGAATCCCGATAAGGCATTCCTGCTCGGTTTTTAAATAGGAAACGTTGAAATAAAGTTTTTTTTAAAAGTTTTATCTTGTCAGATATAAATGGTTTTAAAACTTGAGATAAGGAGGTTTTTGATAATTTATATATGTACATACTATATATATATATACTTGGTTACTTCATATAAGTTTTAATCACGACAAATTTGTTTCGTATAGTAAGCGGAGCTTACCACACTCATCAGGTGATTTTCGCGTCTGATCTTTTCAGGTGATTTTCGCGTCTGATTTTCAGACGCGAAAATCGCCTGATGAGTGTGGTAAGCTCCGCTTACTATACGAAACAAATTTGTCGTGATTAAAACCTATATGAAGTAACCAAGTTTGTATATATAGTATGTATATATATGTGTGTGTGTGTGTGTGTGTGTGTGTGTGTGTGCGTATACGTATATATCTATGTATGCATATAAAAATAGTATCCAACTACAACCAGAGGACAAATAGTATCCAACTTGTAAGCCCAAAAAGCCTTCTCTATTAGTAGAATCTTTAACATCTACTTTGTCAATGAAGATTTGTTAGATTGTGAACAATATAAACTCCATACCGGACTAGTAATTTTGAATGTCTTGATAAAGGGGCAGGACCCCGAAACGTTAAAATAAAGCTCTTGTTTTTTTAAATAAATACAACGATCTAGAACTGGAAAGGAGGAAGGTTTGCATATATACATATCTAAATATATTGAACGAAATACATACATACGTATATGAATACATGTCTACTTGCATATATTAGAAGACATATATTTAATGTATTTTATGTATTTTATGTATGTTTCTATGTAAATTTGGTTATGCCGGGTCATTGGGAAAAAGGTTTTCAACGACGCTCCCTACGCCAATCCATCACCGCCACTCCTGGTATGAAAAGATTATGACGGGGCACGATGTGATGAATCAGACTTACTTAAAGTTGTTTATTTTGAATTCAACCAGGCTAGACGTGGTAGGGCTTTCTTGGAATGTTGCTTTGAACTGAAAATATGAATGAACAAAAATAAATGAAACATTGTTTCGTTATGTTCACAGCAAGAAAAAATAACAACTATAATGCGGCTAAAATGCTCTGAAATCTAAATTTAAACTGTACTGTCAATCTTAAAAACCCAGCTCGAAAAACATGCTGCTGGTGAGGGCAACATAAGATATCTCAAGACAGGAAACGCCTTTCTCGTTTCGCTTCGTTGTAAAAACGGGAAATATTTGAGATAACGACCCTGGCCTGCAAAAATGAAGGTGACTTAACTCTTTGGTCCGTACTCGACACACGATTTTACTAGTCAACGGGAGACATCTTGGACAGGAAAAGGTTAAGCAATAGAATTTGTAACATCTTATGCCTTTTATGTATTGTAACATGCTAATGCATTTTTTCACCCTTACGATTTTGTGTATCCAGAAGTGTCATAAGTCTCTTCTCTTCTCAAAACTGGAATTACAAGGTTTTGAAGCAAAGAGATTCCAGACAATTCATGCTGATCAGGAAAAGTTCCCGAGTTCACACTTCAACGTCACTTCTGATTTTCCCGCTCATGATCGCAACGTCAAAGATTTGCAATTTTAATAATAAATTGAAAAGAAACAGGCTTTTAAAGCAAACGGTTTCAACCCTGGAGAATCTTACGTGTTGGAGGTAGGTCGTCCAGGTCAGGGCAGTCTTCAGAAAGACTGTTGGTGACTGAAGTTTTAACGGCCTCAGCGGCATTCGTGTCCAGAGTCGAAGAAAGTAGCGAGGCCGGTTTCATCACATCATCATCATGGACGTAGGGCGCTAGTCGAAGTGAGAGGGGGCGGGAGCAAAATTTAAGCTTAAGATGGGCGTTTTTCGGTAAATGTTTACATCGCCCTTATTGTTGACAATGCTGACACAATACTTACAGTTTTACACTTATGGTTAGAAATATTATAGAGGATTGCTAATTTATTCATTACAAGACTAAATACAATTATAAAATGTTGTAGCTCTTTTAACCTTTAATTTCAACGATACTAAACGTGATCATGTGTTTATAAGAGTTTTAATGGCATCTGTGTGCAACTCATGAGTATGATAAAGTATCAACTATGTATTGTCTTCTTTAACACTGATGTCTAACTATTACCATATCTGTTTTTCAGGAGGGCCGAACAATATTGCGGCCCCCTAAATAAAATGTTGGGGGGCAGCACCCTTGGTCCCCAGACTTCCTACCCCATTGATCATTATGTCAAAGTTACTTCATCTTCGACTCTGAAGATGACCACCGCTGAGGCTGTCGAAACGTCAGTCACCAATAGTACTTGTCAACACTACCCTAACCTGGACGATCTACCTCAAACACCTATAGAAAGGCTTTTCATTTTGTGAGATATGCTATATTTGTGTCACGAGCAGCTGGTTTTTGGAATTGGGTTCTTATTTTGTGAGTATCTGATTCACACTTACCGCGTTCTTTATTTTACTTTCCAGTCTCTGATATGCAGGACTCTTGTTCTGTTTATACTGAGGAACCCAAGACGTTCTGGGCAAACGGACGATCATGTTATACGCTAAGAGAAAGACACAACACGAATTATCATTCACGTGGAATTAGGTACAAATGCAAATATGCAGCATCCGCACGAGACCTGATGTCAGGTTTGTTCAGATGATTGCCCTTACAAAAATTTCAATTGTAATTTCACTGATGAAAATAACATTACCTGTGTGAATTGTTTCAATTCTTTATGTGAAATGAAAACTTCATGTGTGAAATTCATTTTCATAAGTGAGTGTTCCATTTCATACGTCAATACATGTTTCGTAAACTAAAAATTCATATGTGAAATACATGTTTTGAACAGCATCATCTCACATGAGGAATTCTGAACCATTTCGTTTCACATGTGAATTAGGTATTTCACATGTGAAAGTGTTCCCATTTCATTGGTGAAATGAAAATTTCATACGTGAAATTAATTTTTATAATTGAATGTTCCATTTCGTATACGAAATACATGTTTCGTAAGTATGATTTCACATGTGAATATTTTGAACCAGTTCATTACACATACAAGAGATATAGGTATTTCATATGTGAAATGGCAATTTCAAATGTGGAAATGCTCCAATTCCATATATTTTTCACATGTGAAATGACATGTGAAATTTTCATAATGGCGTAGAATGATGACAGCAGTGTGTATCATGACCGTTATATACAAGCAGTGTTATGGATGAAATTGTCAGAGTTGCGTTGGTAGCGATGTAGAAAGTGGTAAGGATAGTTCCATCGCATCATCATACTGTATTATTTAAGTTACTTACACTGGAATACTGGTTTGTCGAAGCGGATGTGAACTCTGCCTGAAAATGAAACGATAAAAATAAAATGAAAACCAGTGAAAATGCAGTTCTTTGTTACTTTTGAAGTACATATTTAGTTGCTATATTTAGTTTTATTCAAATTTTTAATGTATTTTAGCATGTAAATTCTTTTATTCTATAATTTAAGTATATAATTTTAATTTATTATAGTTATGTTCAGGACTCTTCTGAAAACCACTTATGTGAGAAGGCTTCCTGGCTTTAAAAAATAAAATACACTTGGAAAGTTTGAGTTTCAGATAACTTAAAGTTTTATTCTTGTAGCTAATAGTTATTTTAGCTATTTTACATATAATTGTACTTGTACTTCTTAGCTGCATTTCATTCTCTTCATTGTAATTAATTTTAATTTCACGAGGCCCTCTGAAAATCAATCTTTTTATTTTTGTTTTTTACATACGGTAACGGTTGAGAGGCTACCGTGCATAAATATTTGTAAATGAAATGAAAAAAAAAAATATTTGTAAATGAATAAACATTACGGTGAAAGTCAGGAGTTTTCATCTAAGGTAGCTGACCAGGGTCACGTTTGATAGAGGACTGGTCACTAAATACGGCTTACACACATGGGTAGAAACAGAGGATGACAGGAATGCAGCATACGCTAAAAATAAAACTTAACGTTTATCACAATCCAAGGTCTAAATATTACGCACGAATTTCAAATTTCAACAGAAATCTTCTGTGTCAGTTTCGCATTATAAGTCAATTGAACGTTGTCTCGATTCAAATCCCATTTGCAGTTAACACTTCAGACTTGTCTAGAAATGCCATTCCTATACAAGGCATTTTGTTATCATGGCTTTTAGATGCTTTCTAGCACTTTCAAGAATAGTTAACCGTTGAAGTCGTTTATTACGTAAATGCTTACCTACAATTTAAGCATTTTTAGAGCCATGCGAATGCCAACGCAGGACTGTCCTTTTAAATCATTGTTTGCACGTGTAGTAACTTTGTTTATTTTACGATTCATATGCGCTGCGCCTTTTCCACATTTTCTCGCGACATGTCTTTTCTCTTTGTACTAAATACGATTTTTTCCATTACTGTGGAAGTTCTGGATGGAATATATTCAATGCAAAGTTTGTATCAGCTTCAGGCTGTTTGTAAAAGGGGAGCATTTGCGTGGCGGGTGGAAATAAGGAAAGAAAAAAGAATACAGATCTTCTTTCTTCTCGTATTTGCTTTTGTTAGGTTGAATATCTTGTACGTGCTCTAATCTTAAAAGAACAATTTTCACGTCGGGACGGGTCACTCATATGATGACGAGCTTTCCCTGAACTAGGGAAAATTTTACGGCCAAGATCTTGACATAATGCAAAGAAAACATAGGATTTTCAGAATTTTCGAACGAAAAGGACAGATTAACTAGTAATCCTTCTTTGAACAACTGGCCCCAGTCTTGTATTATAATAATTTTTAAGTTTGCATGAACACGAACCTGAGTGTGGAGGGTGAACCTCCATGTCAAGAAGCCTATCATTTCTTTTTTTGTAGTAACGAGCAACGACATACTGCTTGTTGGTGCGGCTTGATGAGTACGCAACTCCCACCTCTCGTGTTTGTCCATCGTAGACAAGTTGAGTGAATTCATTCACAGGTTCAGAATCGTAGTTCCGTTTATGTGACGCTGAAAAGTCGTAAAGCTTGACTTCGTTATACCTGGTAAAAATTCGAAATAGAGCAGAACGACATCCACAATCTTCAATTACACAACACTCTGGCAAAACAATCATACAAACTAAAAGCAAAACAAAACAAAAAATTCTAAATTAAGCCTTACTGTTTTTCTTTTGACAAATCATATCTAATTGAACATTTTGTTCATTTCAGAAAATTTATTTTTATCTGGAGATCTAAATGACTGGGATACTCAAAAATAAAGGAAAAAAAGGGATGAAAGAAGAAAGAAAGGAAGGAAGATAGGAAGGTAAGAAGGAAGGAAGAAAGGTTGGATGGAAGAATGAACGGATGGATGGAAGGAAGTAAGAAAAGGAAAGGAGGAAGAAGGAAAGGGAGGAAGAAAGATGGGAGGGAAGAAAGGAGGGAAGAAAGGAAGGAAGAAGGCAAGGAAGAAAGGAAGGAAGAAGGCAAGGAAGAAAGGAAGAATGGATGGATGGAAGGAAGGAAGGAAAGAAGGAAGGAAGGAAGGAAGGAAGGAAGGAAGGAAGGAAGGAAGGAAAGAAGGAAGGAAGGAAGGAAGGAAGGAAGGAAGGAAGGAAAGAAGGAAGGAAAGAAGGAAGGAAGGAAGGAAGGAAGGAAGGAAAGGAGGAAGGAAAGAAGGAAGGAAGGAAGGAAAGGAGGAAGGAAAGAAGGAAGGAAGGAAGGAAAGGAGGAAGGAAAGAAGGAAGGAAGGAAGGAAAGAAGGAAGGAAAGAAGGAAGGGTGGCAGGAAGCTTTTTGAATTATAAAGTGAAAAGCGTTTTACGTTACAGTGGAACCTCTAATAGCGGACACCTCTACACAGCGTACACCTCCACACGACGGACACTAAAGTCGAGAACGGAATGTTTTCATTATTATTTTCTGTAAAAAGCCTTTGTACAGCGGAAACCTCCAAACAACGGGCAACGGGCTCTTTTTCCAGCTCCCAGTGATATAAAATCACTATAAAAACCTCTGTACAACGGACACCCCCAAACAACAAACTACAAACTGCGGGTGACTCCAGCTCCTTAGCTATAATTAATGATGAACAATATGATGAGCAAGAAATTTTGATAACCACTGAGTATTTTGATTAAATACACAACAATGGTGACTTCGAAGATTGAAATCATTTTTATTTTCAACGTTTGTCCGCTAATTAGAGGTTCCATTGTATATGCAAAATCTTACCATTCATCCACAGCAGCTTTACACAATTCATCTTCGGGGAGCTGAGGTCTAGTCCAGAAAATATTTTCGCCATATTTTTTATTGGTTGTATCTTGAATGTCGTCATCAATCTCGGCAAGATGGTCAGCCCAGGTTTGTGCACTTTCTGCTAATTTATCACTCCAGACAAGAGGGTGAGAACTGTGTATAAGACGTTTTTTGTTGTGCTCGCGGACACAGCTAACTTTGAAGTTTTCTGAAGCTGCAGAAAAGTGGTTAGTAAATATGAGGTAAAGAAGGGGTTGTGACTTGAATTTCAAAACGTTTTAGTGACTGATGACATATTAAATAACCAAATAATTATTATTGTTTGACTTATTTGCATTTTTATATTTTAGTTGTCTGATGGCTTGTTCGATGACAGGATGGATGGATGGATGGATAGAAATTTTATGCAATTTAATATCCATCTTATCCATTATACTTAATTATACTTACTAATCCATTATACTTAAGTGCGTAAAATACTGTTCTACCTGTAATCCGTGTACAAACATTAACAAAATAAATATTCTTTTTTAAATTTTTGAAGTACTGTATATTAAATTATATACAATAATGTACTGAAATTATTCAAGTAGTTGATGCAGATTGATTGTTTTAAGTTTTCTTTCAAATGTTGTTAGGAATTGGGTCTCTTTCAATGACTTGAATGGTCTCTTTCAATTGGGTTTCTTTCAATGGCTGCAATGGTCTCTTTCAATTAGGTCTCCTTAAAATGCTGTTAGGGATTGGGTCTCGCTCAAACTGGCTTCTCTTTCAAAAATCCAATTTCTTTGGATGGATGGGTGGGTAGATGGAGGATAGGTGGGTGGATGGATGGATTGATGGATAGGTGGATGGGTAGATGGAAGGACGGACGGGCGGATAACTGAAGGGATGGATTTATGGATGGGCGAATGGGATGGAATTTTTGTCATGACCAACACTGTGGTTAACTTTGACAGGGAGTCTCTACGTTTTGTTTATTATAAGATTATCGAATGCCTTCACAAACTTTCAAAAACTTACCTGGTGATTTTAGATAGACTCCTTCGGTCTCATTTCCCAAAAATTTAATCACAGTAGGGTGTTTCGGTTTCAGAGGGATACTAATATTGAATGTATCATGAGCAAGTGTTGCTGTAGCTAAATTAAAGAAATCAACAAATAAATAAGTAAACAAACAAACAAATAAATAATCGAATAAATAAATAAACGTATAATGCAACGGAGATGCGTCTGTATGTCGATTTAATAGGAACAATGCTTCTTAAATATTGCTGTCGTCCAGTTGCATATATGAGGTTTTTGATTGGCTGATTTACGTCACATGATATGTTCGAAGCAAACCGTTACCCCTGAAGTGGGTATGAATTTTATCATTAGATGAAAATATTGCGGTGTAGCTCGTTCGTGCAAGTGATGAAATCGTAATTGAGTGAAGAAATGTTCTCATTTGCACGCGCGAGAAATCACGACATGGTAATGCATGAATGACGCGACTGCGTCATGCAATACATAAGTAATCAAGAACTGGTAAGATCAGTCGTTTATATATACATTCTGTGGAGCCCGGATACAATAGTGTGTTGGATTAGAGACATTCATTTCACAGCCACTGCTTACATGAAGCCAAAGGCAACAATTTTGCTTACCTTCCTTCATCATTTTGCTTTCTTCTAAATTTGCTGATGTCGTTTTATTTTCGTCCGGTTTTCCAACATAAACCTTTTCAATTTCTCCATCTGGTTTGACAATAGTCTGCAGAGGTTGCTTAACACCCTTTCGATCACTGGCTTCCACGTCCTCTGGTTTCCCAGAATAAATATTTTCAGTTTCACCCGAGGGGTGAACCAACGTTTGCTGCAGTTGTCCTTTGGGTGCAACCGGCTCGAATTTATGATCTTGATCAAGCTTTGCTTCAACAGGAGGTGCCCGAGCAGATTCGACGGATGCCAGGGTATTGACGTTGCTCGCAACACCGTTTGCAAGAACATTGTTCGTGTTTGTATTAGTGTTCAGTTCACTGTTACCAAAGTTACTGTTTGTATGTATATCGTTCGCCGCAACTGAAACAACTCCCTGCTCAGTGCCTATTTGAGTGGCCTTATTCATGTAGTTTATATTTCCGGCATTGCTGTCGATGGAAGCCTGTGCACTTGGGGGAATATATCTCTTGACAGGATTACCTGGAAAAAAAATATCTTGAATTTAATCAGTCAATTGAATCAAACACTGATGAAAGTATTCAACGAGCTCATTTTGATGCCTTTAACTCTTTCGCAAATCATGCCTCAATCTAGCTTGTTTGTGTTCAAATGAGCTCCGAACTTTCTCCAACTAAACCTTCTGGTCTGAAAGGAAAACTTATCACCTGGTTAGGGAGCCAATCGGGATGTGTCACGTTCCCTCACATAAGCCGTACTTTGCACCAAAAGTAGCAAAAACGATGCAATTTTAGTTACCACTTAGCTATGTGTGCAGTAACTCTTATTCTTCCTTTCCCCAGTGTTTGTTTGCGTGTATGTATATTTAACTAATACCTCTCTGCACTAGGAGGCACTTACGATATAGATGACACACGAGTTTGGAAAGCCGGATGTCCAAAATGTAAATCTCATTCTTCTGTATTGTTTAGTCGTAACCTTGAGTACCGTCTGGTCACAACCACGTATACCGTTTAGAGGAAATAACGTAGTGTCCAGTTTATTTACGTTAAAGAGCCAAAGTAATTGGCGTCAGCTGTTGCAGTCGTCCAGCCAAAAATAATGGCAAGGTAAATAAATAAATAAATTATAGATAGCAAATAAACATGCATACACATCAATATATGTACATAACGACAAAGGGTGGACCTCCACCACACCAGAAGTGCTAGAGGGAGCTCTTTATCCAGTAATGGCTGTTGTAACTCCTTAAACAAATTTCTGAGTGCCTAGCTTAAACCAGGAAAGGATTGCCAATTACGACACATACCTTTTACAATGGAAAACAATGAAAAGGCAAGATAAAGTTGCCAGCGATATCCCATTATTCGCAAAGCACGAAATCTGTAACGGAAAACACGGTGTTAGCTGCAGAGTTTACAGTATTGTTAGTGGTAACATTAGTGCTAAACAGGATTAGGAACATAGACACAATTTGGTAAATCTGGAAGCGTTATTTATTACAGTTGTACAAATACAACACAACACAACAGGACAACACAACGCGACCCAACAAGATGCATGCAACGCAACATAACGCCACAACAACACAACACAACACAACAACACAACAACACAACACAACAACATAACAAAACAACACAACACAACAACATAACAACACAACAACACAACAACACAACAACACAACAACACAACACAGCAACACAACAACAAAACACAGCAATACAACAACACAAGAACACAAGAATACAACCCAACCCAACACAGTACAACAACACAACACAACAACACAATACAACACAACACAATACAACATAACACAACACAAGACTACACAACACAACAACACAACACAACACAACACAACAACACAACACAACAACACAACATAACACAAAAAGACAGCACAGCAATACGCCCGTACAAAATTGTACAACGGAGAAAACGACAGAAAAGCTCTTCATAGCCCTACGGAAAATATTGAATAGATTGATTATAAACAGGATAGGAATACAGGTCTCAATAATTGCCTGTGTCAATTTTATACCTTGCATTCCACTTATTTGTCATAACTTATGGAATTCGACCAAATTTCACAAATGAAAAGCAAACTTCATCGGCCAAGTTGTCGGGTTTTGAGTTATGAAGTCATTTTTTTACGAACCAACTTTTACTTAAGGAAAATGTTCCAATTTGAGATGTCGAATATATGAAATAAAAATTGAATTTTTACCACCGACATTTATGGTCTCCCTTAGATAAATTATTTCACATATAGCTTGTGTCGGATGTTAGATAGCACTTTGTAGATTATGTATCACTAACTGGCTCGAAGATTGTTTGAGAATGGCATGAACTTAAACTCACCTGAAGATTTATTTAAAAACGGTATTTCCCCATCCAAAATCCAACAATATCCCTTTTTATGAACTTTAGAACATTTAATTATAATTCCTTTACATGGGAAGACATGATTTTTGCCGTTTCTTGTCAACAAGCGACGGAGTGAATTCTTAAGTCATTACACCAGGACAGGATTAGCAGGTGGTAGCGTTTAACGGTCTCCAAGTTCTATATCGCCAATTTTCATGGTTTTAACGCTTCGTAGTCAAGAATAAACTGTCTTTCCAAAAGGCGGAGAGAGGCAGAATCTAACAGCTTTCAATCATTTGAAAACTGCACGAGTGGGCAAGCTACAAGAAAAACAGTAGGAGCGTTGTGCTTTATCAAGCCTATGTTCCTGTTGACAGGTTATCAGAGCGTTATGGAAAGAACAAGGTACAAGGTTTTTGTTCACGTCGAGAAAGCTAGTTTCGGGGCGAATTTAGGTCCGACACTGGGTTGATCCAGTGCGGTTAATTTTGGAAGTTGAGCATTAAATAGGTTTCCGCAACAAGCCGATTCTGATGTGAATAGGTATGATCAAAAAGTTATTCCAAATGAGTTCAAATGTTGGATGTGCTCACGCTTGTCTTTGCCTAGTCAAGTGGAAATTAATTATTTGAAGCAGATAAGTCATTTGAAGAAGCAAGGCGATTTAATAAATTAATTTACGAGACTGCGGTTAGTAAGGATCCGCTTTTCGACGATCAGGTAGAACATGAAGAGGGTGAAAACGGAACAGTTCAAATAGTATTACATATACAAGACATAGCTGGTCTGTTTACACCTTGCAAGGCCGATGGAGTAAAGTACAATGTGAACGTTGGCTACAGGCATGCAGTCTAAAATTATATTTGTTGCACTGGCGGCAGAAGATGTCTGATTTTGGGGAAGGGGTAAATTGTAACAAAAAAAATAGAACAAAGGTGGTGCATACCGCTGACCTTCCGCCAAGTTTAAATAAGAAACATTTATAGTAGAATTTTCGCACTTTGATTGCTTGAATAAAGATATCTGTTGGGACAAAACGTTCTTACACCATCAGTTAAGCAGGGTAAAAAGCAAGGCGTGGGGTCCAGTGTAGATAGCTTCGATAAAACAGCGGCGTTCTTGAGGTTTTTACACTATCTAAAAGATAGAAAAAAAGCTTCTCGACGTTTCGAGCGAAGGCCCTTCGTCCTGCTAATCTCCGGAAGAAGGGCCTTCGCTCGAAACGTCGAGAAGCTTTTTTTCTATCTTTTAGAAAGGGTAAAAAGCAAGTTTAGATATGCAACATTTACGTGCTTGGTTCGTAACGACGAGAGGATAAGATAAATATAAAGTGTAAGTATAAAAGGAAAAATAACTAAAAGAAAAACGCGCACAAAAGGTAACAACAACAACAACAAACACTCACAACAACAACTACAACAACAGCAACAACTACAATAACAGCAACAACTACAATAACAGCAACAACTACAATAACAGCAACAACAACAACAAGAAGAAGAAACACTCACAACAACAACAACAACAACAGCAACAGCAAAAACAACAACAACAACAAACACTCACAACAACGACAACAACAGCAACAACTACAACAACAGCAACAGCAACAGCAACAACCACAGCAAGAACTACAACAACTGCAACAACTACAGCAACAACAATAACAACAAGAACAAGCAATAACAACCACGACCACCACCACCACGACAACAACAGCAGATGCAACAACAAAAACCAAATAATAACAAAACCAGCGATAAAAAGACGAAAACAACAACAACAACAATCTCAACAACAATTCAACAACGACAACCACAGATTGGGCTTCTAACATCAACTAGTTTTCATGCAACACATCAAACAGGAAAAGCGAAAACATAAAATTTCGGTTATATGGTAATTTGTGGAAAAACAAAAGAAACTGATTCGCAGGCTTACTAAAGTTGACCTCACGAAAGTCAATGGTGAGTCAGTCTAAATGGCATTATAACAAATTATTTAACGTCATTGTGGTAGTTGACAAACAAGGCGGTAGTTGTAATACAGCAATAAAAACCGAGGATCAGGAAAGAATTTGAGAAAGAGCCATAAACGAGGTAAAATATAAAAAAAGACGTCTGTTGCAAACGTTTCACTACTTCTTACGGTATGATCTACGATTGCATCACTCAAACAGCGTTTCTTAAGCAGAAACTACATCCAGATTCAGATTTGGTCCATGAGATCCATTGAATGTGATTCAGTGTATTCATAATCCGTTTCTGGATTAATCAAAATAAGCGACGAACCACTTTACTGATTCGAAAATCCGGATTTGGATTTTTTTTAAAGAAACGCTGCATCAGACTCTAATGACGTTACGATATGCGACGCTCGGAAACGCTGGCAATTGATAATTTTACGTTGCAGAGTTGCTCTTCATTAAGTTCTTCGCTATACATCTATTTTCATTTCCATCTTGTGTAATTTTTTAGTTTTAAAAAGTGATTTTCACGGATCTCATTCTCAGTTAGACAAGTTAACTTTTGATTGAGTTAAATTGCCAGCTTATCGTAAGTAGAAAGGATATTTTGTGTTCACTCAAGCATTCAAAGGAAACCAGTGAAAACAAACCCCGCGAGCACTGGTTGTTGTACTTAGGAATAATGACGGTCACCAGTAAATCAATTATAAATTACTTTAACCTTCGAACTTTTAGCGAGGAAGAGAAAGGACATCTTAGTTTTAAAAGGTAATGTTCATTAATTTGTTTCAAGACATTTAACTTTTTAAAACATCCCATGGTTTACTTGGATCGAGCAAGAACATAACACAAGTTAGTATCTTGTTTAGGAGATAAGTACTGTTTAATGTGTTCTTGGTGTTACGTTCGTGATCAACCAGAACCAAGTAATCCCTTTTTTAAAGGGGATTCTGTGGACTAAGAATGATATAAAAATAAAGAACCAGAGTTTTTATTCTTTCCTTTAATTTGTCTACTATACCAGTCATTTAACGGGAACAAATTTTTCCACAAGTGATCACCTTTTACCTTGTTCTTTACTGAAGGATTAAAAGACTGAAGAAATTAGAGCAAACTTTACAATTCGGTTGCTTATTTCATTTCACTAAACTTTTACACGTATATTCTCGGTAACCCATTCAAATGGAAAGAAACCAACAGTAAAAGAAATGTATTGTGTCTATATATAGATACAATAAAAGGAGACTATATACAAGAAGAAAGACGACCAAATGACAAATATAAAATAACCTAACACAACATAAATTTTGACGCGTACCTTCTTTGCAGAGCCATTAAACGTTCGATAAGTCAATGTCTAGAAACTGAAAAACGAGGTAATATTACATCCAGATCCAGATGCATAACCATAGAATCCTTCTGGACTATATGGCGTAGGGAATATAGCACATATATACGTGAAATTCTCATGCACAAGACAAACTTTTGCTCGCGTTGGGATCAGACCTAACGTTTTGCGCTATCAAGCAAGTTTCTCAGTTAGTCCTCCATTCCGGATTGAATCTTAAGCACTAAATTGTTCTCCTGGTCATCTTGAATTAAACTAAAATTTTGGCAAGATGCTATTACATCGTTCATCTTAGATGAAATAACGATTGTTTACTTGAGACCTCTCTTACGAAGATACAGAGTCGCGTATAATTCCTAGATATTTTCCTAGATATACTCCATTGGCGATTTGACCTACTGGTAGAATCTTCCATTTAATCATGTGCTTGATCTTATTGGTTTTGATTGCTTTTTTAAAACCTACTTTAAGAGAAAAATACGTGTGAATTACGAATAAGTCATGATTAGATAAGAATGTCAAATTTTCAATATTATGCACTGACATCCGCTGAGGATATTTTCCTTTACACATCTATGATTTCTAAATCCTACAATTGACTGAGATCGAATAAAGTCAAAACCACCCTAGAAATATTCATGATTCTGCTCCTACGGCGCAATTTCGAATACTTTTCAACCCACACGAGGAATTTTTCAGTTATTCTTCCTGATAATGTTATTTCATATATTGATCATTCTCACTCTTGGTTCACCTCAAGTGTTTTGAATTTTTTCTTTGTAGTTTCTCTGTGGATTTAGGTTGATTTCAATTATTCAAATAATTTGTTTTTCATACAGTAAGTACTTTAAAAGATGAACGTTCAAGTATTGGCTCTTGTTCTGGGTCTTGCGACAGGTATGTACAATCACTTGTATATTTCAACGTTAAACGGTACATTTTTTATAGAGTAGGAGGTTGATATTATGTAATCTTTTCCTCCCTAACGTTAGCAACATCTCATTTATTATACGCCCAATGTTTTAACAATGTTCACCATAGCAATCAACAAGCCGAAGGTTTTTTTGGTCGATTTTTCTTCGATTCCATGAGAAAAAAATTTTGCTTCCTGGATAGTCATTAAAAATATGCGCGCTCCTTGTTCACAGCTTCAATACCAGCATTCGATATGAGACTCTTCTGGGCGATTCGTAACGTAGCCCAGTTTTTCTCTGGCATGATAGTAAGAGGTTTTCCCCCCAGTTTTCAATAATTCCCTAAAAATCATAAAATCTGGGAAAAGTGATAACAGTCTTGGCCGAGAACATTGTGTCCAGCCGCCACAGTCACTTCAAGTGATCAAACGGTGAACTCCCTTCACATTACCCTCACTCTGTCACGACTTCGTTAAGAGCCAGCAACGTATCAACCTTTCCTTCTGACGGAAAAAAATGTTGTCTGCCCAACTATTTCAGACACCAACAGTTTCTAACATAGCATGTGACCTTTACTCAGTACCAGTCGACAGTGTGAAAAAGTAAATTATAAAACAAATTCAAAAATTACTGGCATGTTGAGAAAGGAAGCATTGAGTGTACAACAAGACGAAGGAGCATTTACGACATCATTCCAAACTTGCTTTTAAATCGAAAAGTCGAAATATCATAGCAATTACTAACTGTTTAATTGTTTCTGCGTCTTGTTGTTTTATTCGATCTTAAGTTCTCATGACGTTAGTAGTTGTCAGTATTTGTTTTATACTTGTCCATGTTGCCTTGAATCACATAAATGGATACGTGTCCGACTTAAGTGCAAAACAGAGAAAAATAATAATTACATTTATTTTATTCTCTTTCAGCAACTTATGCCGCCCCTCCTCCACCTGCCGCAAATGGTACATCCACGGGTGATTCCAGTCCACCAGTCACATCAAGTAAACCAGAATACCCCAAAGATTTGGGCAATGGAGTTGAGATGATCAACAGGGAGGATTGTCCTGGTGGATATTGTGAAACCTTCCTTATCCGTCCTCCTCCCCCTGGGATGCAACCCCCAATGGGCATGGGCATGGGCATGGGCATGGGCCCTCCAATGATGGGTGGCGGATCTATGCCATGCTGTCCTCAGTTACCTCCATCACCATGTGGTGGTCAGCAACAACCATCATGTCAACTTCAGCCACCACCTCAAGGATGCAATGCACCGTGTCCTCAAGGGCCACCAATGATGGGACGTTAAAAGCAATCTTTCTAAACACTGCGACGGATAAACCATACATCTTGTTGTGGTGGATTGGTACACTGTGAAAGCTTAAAACAATGAGACTTTTTCGACAATTTCACGGTTGTTTGTTGGCTTATGTATATTCAAGTCTATTTTTATTTAGTTTCAAAATACTTAACAGTCATGTACATCACAAACATATACACATAAACAGTTCAATAACCTTGAACCAAGGATGTGCTTTTCGTTAAATTCTTAAATAACGATGGACATCTGGACGCTGTTTTTCTTGAACCTCTAGACGATGTGAAATGTCAGCTTAATGTGGAAGAAATTGTATTGGAAATAAAACGAGAATGCATGTTTTTATGATGCAAATATTGTTTTCTTTGGCTTGAATTGCAAATAAGTAAAAGTTAAGTTTGACAGTGAATGGCCTTGACAGTGATAAAGAACGGAGTGCATATTATAAAATAAAGTACAAAGAAAAAATGGTGGGAATTTCAAACTTTCCTTTAGAAGTTGCAACCAAGCGGTACAACGGAGCTCGAGGAATTCCTTAGTTAAATTTCAGTTAAGTCGGAGCATATTTTTATGAATCAGCTTCCGAAATTAACTGTGAAATCTTTCTTAAAGTTAAATTACTAACAAAATACATGTATAATTTGAAATCGTACGACCATAGCAACCCTTAGCATTCTTTAGACTGTTCATTGTGTTGCTGGCGATCTTCTTAGAACCGTAAGTCCAAGATACAGCATGGTGACGGAAATTTGAGATTATTAAACGAAATCATTCCAATCTTTGCATCTAAATGCTCGTCTTGGCACTAAATATCACAAGTCTAACGATATCTTTCATGTAACAACACCTAAGATTGAACCAAAATAGCCAGCTTCAACAAAGCAAGGTATTTTGTATCAGCCCATTAGTATAACATACGCGCTGAAATTCTCTTGGAGGATTTTTGATGACTGTTTCCAGTTTAAAATCCTAGAAAAGCTGGGGGGAATTCAATGGTATTTACTACTTATAATGTTTTAAAATTTTGTAAGAAAAATGATTGCCCAGCACATAATGTTTATATGAGTCATATCGTATCTGAAAACAATAGATTTTAATGGACTAACGTTTCGTCACTATCCCAGTAATATCAATAGAGTAAAAAATATGGTATCTCAAGACTACACTAACCTGGACAATCTAAATTCACCATCATAACGTAAAACATGCAGTACTTAATCATTTAGAGTTATCTTTGATAACAAAAGTAAAATAAAAATTTTATTTATCAGCAATGTGTTATCGTTAGATAAGGTCTGAGACTTAATTATGGGGATGATTATTCAATTGAAACCCAGCTTTATTTTGATATATAAAATTGATCAGTGTTTGGACGTTAGATTATCTTGGTAATAGTTCTGTATTTCATTATTTAGAATTTAGTGTAAAAATACTATGGATACAAATAATGGCTTCGTTTACAAATTTTACATAAAAGTTATTTCTTATTTCCTTGTTTATCACACTTGGATTTTGTCAAGTTTTCGATTTGATATTTATCGTCTATTGCGTAGTCAAACATTTGAAAGTTTTCCACTTCGCCGTTTAGGTATCGTCCGTCAAAGTCAAAACTTCCGATGCACGCTTTGTAGCCCCAGTCGGTATCAAGCAAGCCGTACCCGGGTGCATGCGCCTTTTCGACACCGTCAACATACACCTGAAAGGAGTCGAGATAAAATGTTTTTACTTCACTCCAGGGATTGCAAAATTACAGCACTTTGACGTTCGGTATTCAACTTTATTTTCAAGTTGAATATGCCGTAAATTTAGTATGTCGACTTCAAAATAACAACAACGACAACAACAACAACAATGCCAATGACAACAAAAACAATGACAACAAAAACAATGACAACAACAATATCAATATCAATATCAACAACAACAACAACAATAACAACAGCAACAGTAAAAATAACAATAGCAATAACAATAACAATAGCAATGACAATAACAGTAACAGTAACAATAACAACAACAACAGCAACAATAACGATGACAATAACAATAACAGTAACAATAAAATAATAAAAGTAACGATAACGACGACGATAACGACAACGATGACGACAACGATGACGACAACGATGACGACAACGATGACGACAACGATGACGACAACGATGACGACAACGATGACGACAACGATGACGACAACGATGACAATAAGGATAATGATAACGATAGCGTCAGCGATGATGATAATGATGACGATAACGATAATAATAATAAAAATAATGAAGATAATAATAATAATAATAATGATAATAAAAATAATGATAATAATAAGTACCCTTATCAGACTGGTTGTCATGATGGGCATATTGGGCTTCGTATATTTGTACCCCAGTGTCACTTTGATGGCGTGTTGCTCCTCTCACTCAATAGTAGTAATGATGATAATAATAATGATAATAATAATAATGATAATAATAAGAATGATAATAATAGTAATGATAATAATAATAATAATATAAGCAATACGAAGAATAACAATAACAACAATAATAATTTTAACAAAAATAAAACAGCAGTAGTGACTGTCACAGCAACAGCGATTGTGACGTTGACAATGACAGTGACAGCTGCAGTGATATTGATTTTGACAGAGACCGTGAAAGACTGAGTTGTAACGACAGTGACAGTGATAGTTAACAAAATCAACAAAAAAAGTCCATGCTAAAGTCTCAGTTCAAAGATGCAGTAGTTCAAGCTTTCGTACAGTATACTAATTTAGAGAAAACTGGAAAGTTTAGATGTTGTTCTAACTGCACCAACGTTACCTTGGCTTGACCAGCAGCATAGTCGTAGGTGGCCAGTACGTGCTGCCATGTGTTCGGTTGGATAACCTCGTTAGTTGTGACGTCAAATACAATTTGATACTTTTGATCCCGATGAAACCATCGAACCTTCCCATCGTCAACTTCGAAATGAAATCCACCTTAACATAATTGTTTTAAATTTAGTATCTGATAATCCAAAAGGTAACTTTTCAGACTCCATTCAGCACGGGAAGGGCTGGATGATGCTTCCTTCAAATTTCAACACATGACAATGAAATATTTTAAACAATGAACACCAAATTGGGTGAACTTTTTTAGTATCTATCTGCAAATATTTTGGTATAAGCGATTCAGGCTGAGAAAGTATGGGGTTTACTGCATGCTATGTTTAGCGAAGTTTTAACTTTTCAGTATATTCACTAATTTTTCCAGGGGTTTTTTGTTATTGTTGTTGTAATTATATTTTTCTAGCAAATCTCAGTAAAACCATAATATATTTTGGCTAATTGAATAATTTCAGACCGTTTATGCCTAGTATGGAGAAAACACGAAATTCAAAATGGCAGATTTCAACTCGACGGACTTGATGTCTCTGCAAATTCCCATTTTGTCACCAAGGCTTTTAATTTCGTTACTCGGCAGGCTTTTCTGAGATGGTTGCCACTTGATAAGCAAATTTCACCAAGAAATGCCCACAAAATTCGTAACAAACTTGCATCAATACATGACGTGCGATTTTGGAATGGGTCGGTACAAGCACTTGGAGTTTCCAAAACAAAAGCGTTTGACAAAACTTGCAGCGCCCTGATCCATAAGCACAATATACTGTTACACATTGTAACCCCAATTGTCGAGCCTTTCTTGCTACAAATTTGCAAAGGACAGCTCATCTTCATTGCCTCTTCAAACAGCGTTATTCGCAACAATGATCAGACAACCCATAACCACAACTTTCGAGAAATTCTCAAGTACCCCATGAAGATATCGCCTCGCTGGGGCAGGTTAGCCTTTGACCCGCATACATCACCCTCAGGTTAGATCAGGGCACCTTTCTTTCGACAGTCTGCTTTGACGGTGACGGAGTTTGCATGATCGTAGAGTAATAATAGTTCAGTAGAGCGTCTCGTTACATATTAAAACAAACTCATTAAGTTCGACAGATAAGCGTTATTTTTTACATCTCTAGACAGCCGGACTGTATCTAACGTGATTTCCACCCTTAAAAAGGGCATATCTGAGACTTAAGCCAAAGGATAAATTCGACATATATTCAACCGAAAAAAAAATGAATCAAAACAAGTATAGGAAAAAACAAAATGTCATGATGACATACCTCGTATTTCTCCATTTTCAGTAGTCTTGGCGGTGCTAAATATGGAATGCCAGCCCTGCGTGTCCTGCAGTCGTATACGTGCTGCAATACTTATAGCAATCTTGGGTTTGTCTTTAAGTTTGAAGTCCTCCATGAGGATATCGCCTCGCGGGCGCAGGTCAGCTTTTGACCCGCATACGTCACTCCCAGGCCGGATCAAGGCACCATTCTCCAGGTAGCCGTTGTTCCCAAACGATGAAGTGTCCATTATCACTTCCTGAGTGGAACTATCGAAATCGTAATGTAGTACTAGAGTTGAAAAGAAAAAGGAACAAGTTCCATTAATGATGAACAGTAGAGAAAAGAAAAATACATCAGATCACCTTTATTCATGCTGAATAACCTTATCTCCTACATTTACAATGATCTGCTTGGAAGGCCAAGATAATGTGCTTCTCTCGCAGGTTCTGAGATAGTTCAGGAAGAAACTTGACGCCGGACAAAATCTGCGGGGTTTCGTAGAGTCAAACCGGACTCTTCGAATATGCAACAAAGGTAAATACTTCACCGGACATCTTCGTGGCGCAAAAAGCTAACCCCGGTTATAGCTGAGGCGTAATTATAAGTTGGTTGGGGTAATGACTTTTTCGAACCCTGGACCTCTGATGGACGATTCAACGGCACACCCTAGATTTTCGTAAGGGGGAGTTAGAATTTCAAATAAGCCTCCGATTGGAAACTCTGGGGCATTTTCCCCCACCAATATTTTATATTTTAATGTCTCAACAAGGCCAGTTTCGGTATTATGAATTGGCAGTTATTGTACACAATACACTAGTAAGATGACAGAGAAATTATATCTTTTCAGGTCGTCTGTCAGAGTCATTGTGCCATCTACACCGTTCGCTTTTCATTTTACGTAACATTCTTAATCATTTTCTTTCGCGAACGCAAATAGGAATAATTTTTGTGGCTTCTAAGGGAGGAGCTGAAGCCCCCTAAGCCCTCCCCCTTGGATACACCACCGAGACATTTTGTCGGGAAATTGTTACCTCTGTCAAAAAAAATCTGATTTTAGTCCGAAGAAGAAATGATTAGAATAACTATGGCAAATTTAAATGGCTAACTTATACGAAACTGGTATTTATTGTTTTTCGTATTTAAACCCTTTTAACCGCTATTTTTTAATTGCATGTTGAACAAGGATGTCTCCATAAAAAGCTCATGTCAAAACAGTTCAACCTTTGAGTAGGCGCGGTTCTGGACGTCAAAGTTGGGAGAACTGACTGCTGAGGTCAGGAAACAATGTGACCGGGTTGGGGGTGTAGGTGGGGGTTCTCCCAAGTCTCTGCAGTGGGACGTTTTTGAGTTTTCATTGTTTAAAACTTGAAGAGTGTCTTACTGTACTTTTGGTGCAGTTTTTCGCCGATTATTTCGACTGCGAACAAAGGATATCCTCACCTTTCTTCTAGGCTATGACACCTCCTTGTTCTAATATAACAATGACAAACCCTCCTACACAACCACATTGTATGTGGTCACTGGCCACTTCTGCCATTATTACTCATCAACACACACAGACATATTGTTTGTGAGACACACACACAATAAACCTGCTGAATCGAAAGCTATTTTACCAAGACACTTCAAAAGTGAAGAACTAGAAAATTTGGGAGTGCTAGTCAAAATTTTAGGGGAGCTTTAGCCCCCACAAGCATCCCCGTAGAACTGAGCCTGGCTTTGAGAGTTTAAAACCAACATTGAAGCTACGTCATAACGAAGAAAAAAGAAGAATATTGAAAATTTATGAAAATTTCATTAGCCAAACATTATTTTCGTGGCCAACAAAACAATCGATCGACCTTAAAGGGCTAATCAAGTCAAAATACAAGTAGGATCCATATGAAAGATCATACCGACCACACGCTATCACCAAAGTTCCGCGGGCTAATTTATTTTTGCCATTTTTTTGCCATTTATGGCGCCTGTTTGTACTTCTAAAGCAGACACAGATTGTCAGCGGAGTCCCAAATATGACGTCATTGAGTGCTTCTTACACGTCAGCCAGTCTTGTTTTGAACTAAATTAACAAAGAGTGTTGTTGTAGATAGTTCCTCTGAAGAAGGTCGTTCTAGTTCAACCGAATCTAACTCCAAAAAGACGTTTTGCGGAGGAACGAAGTGACTAGTCGACGGGCCGAATGTGAATCGCAGACCACAGATGTAGCATTTTCAATACAAAAAAGGATTAGGATACGAAAAGGCCGAAACAATGGGTAAAGTTATTTAGAAAGCATTGCGCGCTAAATAAGTATGAAGAACTTTACTCCACGTGAAAGCTTAAAGAACAAAATGTTTACCAACAAACCTGGACAATCAGACTCGAGGCATGGTACAGTTTGAACCTCGGTGCCTGATGAGGGACAGGCAACCTGACCCACACAGTTTCTAGAGCGTGACCGCTGACCACCTCCACAGGATTTACTACATGCGCTGTATGGAGACCATGGATGAGCTAAATCTAGAGAAACAGAAAGATTAAATAAACCACTTTTGAGTAACATAGTTCACTTTGAATCAGTTATGGTATAAAAGCTTTAGTTCAGGGACGGATTTGGAGGGGGGTCAAAAGGGCCGTGGCGCGGCCGCCGACTTTTCTCTGGGAATTATCTTGTTAAACGCACGCTTAACTTGATGTTTGACAACGAAAATGCCATTGTTTTACTATCGAAAATATCTTCGCAGTTTAATTTGCGTGTGCTGGAAACTCAATAGAAATAGAAAAATTTACTTACGTGATGGAACAGCGCCTTATCAACTGTGCAAAAAATAGCTTGCATCTCCATGTTTTAGGGTTTTAATAACTACTTACACAATGAATTTCTATGATGTTGACATTCCACCTCCGCATCAAGCAACAGCATCGAATCGATTGATGTTAACCACGATCGATGATGATCGCGATCGAGATGCCCATAACTTTGCACTGTGTAATAGCAATATAACTCTGGTAGTTGATAACAATGTTTGCATTTGAAATTCACTTGACTGTACAAAACAATTCATTGAATTTAGCTTCAAAAAAACGCCTTAAAAATTCATGAAGAAAATCATCACCGTGTCCTGACAAAAACACTCTTATTTTTCTCCTCAAAATTTCGTGGCTTGGAAAACACTATTTTTCAAACTTTCTTCTCGAATAAGCGCGCCAAGGGCTTCATTTTAGAAGTCATTTAAAAAATTTGCAGTGAAACCTTCATCGAATCTGAAACACTCGACTATCGCCTCGTGATTTAAATTCGACAAAGCACTCCTGCTCCCACCTATGAGGGGTAGCCCTTACTGCACCTCTAGGGAGACCAGCTTTTGTAGCTGATAGAGTTATCCAGCACAAATAAAGGCACTTTTACCTCGTTTCTTAAAATGTTACTTAAAAATTGCATCAGAAAATCTTATTTTTCTATACTAAAACCCTCTGCAGGGCGCTCTTTTCGGCCCCTCCTTTCCAGGGTTCCTGGGTCCGCCTCTGCAGTTACCTTTTCTATTGAAAATAAATATCTTAGTTCTTACTTGTTGTTTACTTTTTCCTGACAAGATCAGCTTTCTATTAGTTTAGTCTAGCAAACCTTTGACAGTTTTACTTGTCAAGGACATATGTTCCGAGATATACACTTTGGAAATGTGCAAGCTGGAGATATCTTGAATGATAGATGAACGTTCGTCAAGCTCTATCCTCAGAAAAACGATTTCTGAGCCCCAGGCGGGGATCGAACCCGCAACGTTCTGATGACCGGTGAGACCCTGAGCGGAAGCCACTATATGTAAGTAATCTTATCGACGAGAGATATATATTTCAGAAATGTGGGAGCTTGGAGATATGTTAAATAGTAGATGAACGTTCGTCAAGCTCTATTCTGAGAAAATCGATTTCTCAGAAATCGTTTTTCTGAAGATAGAGCTTGACGAACGTTCGTCCACCATTCGAGATATATTCCACTGGGAAAGGTTCGAGGATGTACCCATGGTATTTTGAAGATTATAATTTCGATTAGCTCACGTTAAAAAAATCTCGAGTAGAAAAAGAAAAGAAAAATCGGTAGTTAACAAAAGTTACCCAAGATCAGCTTCGACTTCAAATGTGCTAGTTTGAGTGGTTTGTTTTGGACAATATTGCTTTGTAACCAAGGTCACTGAAATCATTGTCAACCAGTTGCGTAGCCAGGAATGTGAAATTGAGGGAGGAAAGGAGAAATTCAAGACAAATGTACCGACAAGACATTCGCAACGTACCGACAAATGTAATCAAAAGAACCAGGTAGAAGAAACAAATTAGTTGGTGTTGTGGTTCAGCTTGGAGACTGGTGACTAGCCGGAAGACTAAACCAACCTTTGCATAGGTCACAGACGACACGAGGAAAGAGGCTGCAGCGATCCGTTAAAATGAACTTGTATATTTATTAGTTAGTCGTGATTTCATATCCTTCTTAACTTCATTGTATGATGCAAAGTTAAAGTAACGTTGACTGAGGAACAAAAGATCGTCATTTTAAACCAACTTTTTTTGTACCCGTGTAAAAATGGACTAGGGTTTCTAAAGAAAATAGGACCCGGACTAAAATTAGAGCAGACTTTAATACGGATTTATAGCAGACGTGTCGGGAATGTATGAGTTTGAGTTTTGCAAGTACCACGACCTCATTAGAAACTTCCAGACATTATTTACACATAGCGCCTCACTTAAAGTTGTTTTTTACGCATTAAAATTGGCTCCTGAGCTTTATTTGACGGAGAAATTGAATTTCTCCGAAAAAAACAAGGTTAGAGGAGTTATTTTTCATGCCCCAAAATTAAAGAATATTAGATATCGTACCAGCTATGAATGAGTTGCATGACTGGCATAAAAAATATGGATTACGTTGTGAATTTTCCTGATAATCGGACATCAGAGACCTTTCAACTTCTTTCAGAGAAAATCGAAGGGAAACCCGGTCAAGAAATACCCCATATATGGAAAATTTAGGCCACAAATCTACCGTTCTAGCATTCAATTCAAGCAAAATTTGATCTGATTATACAGTGTATACTGCTCAAAAATTCGGGTAAATTTTGTTTTATTCCCAACCACTACTTTTTCTCTGCTTCAAGATGATTCAGAAATAACAATTTAGCCTTCACTCACCTTCACAAGGTTCTTTGTAGCACAATTGAACATCCTCTTCAAATTTATCAGGACAACGTCCAGGAACGTTACATCTACGCATGCGTCGCTTGTAACCTTGACCACAGGTTGAACTGCAACTACCAAAGCTCGACCAATCGTTGCCAAGGAAGCCATAATCATCATTGTATCGTGCGGGGTGGTCAGTTGCAGCCTTCAGACTGTCGGAATATTTCTGAGAATTAGCAATTCCTGGATACCAGTCATAGGAGTACGTTGCACTGTCAGGATAGTTTGCATAAGAATTGGTAGAAGTGACTTGGGTTATCGCTGGTGGCGACGTTGGGGCAGGGGTTGGCGAGGTCGGTCCATTTGTATCGTAATGAGTCAAAGGATCACGGGAAACTTGATCCAATAAATCGTCATATGCCACGTCGTGTGGCTGAGGAGTGGACTGGGAACCAGAGTAACTTGATTCAAGCGAGTTGCTTGAAGTTATTCCCAAGTCCGAGATTGCATCTGAATAAGATGGAAAACTCGTGGGAAGGGATCCCTCAGAAGATGAAAGTACAGAGTTTAGGTATGAAGGAAATGAGGGAGACGACGAA
Organism: Heliopora coerulea; assembly: GCA_030142905.1. NCBI lineage: Eukaryota > Metazoa > Cnidaria > Anthozoa > Scleralcyonacea > Helioporidae > Heliopora > Heliopora coerulea. The sequence goes on from JASJOG010000181.1 coordinate 133,977, forward strand.
GAAGGTGCAGTAGGCGTTGGAGAGGCCGTTGGAGCAGACTCATATACTAGTGGAGAAGGCGGTGGAGAAGGCGGTGGAGAAGGCGGTGGAGAAGGTGGTGGAGGCGGTGGAGGAGGCGGTGGAGGAGGCGGAGGAGGAGGCGGAGAAGGCGACGGAGGAGATGGAGGAGGCGGAGGAGATGGAGGAGGCGGAGGAGATGGAGGAGGCGGAGGAGATGGAGGAGGCGGAGGAGATGGAGGAGGCGGAGGAGATGGAGGAGGCGGAGGAGATGGAGGAGGCGGAGGAGATGGAGGAGGCGGAGGAGATGGAGGAGGCGGAGGAGATGGAGGAGGCGGAGGAGATGGAGGAGGCGGAGGAGATGGAAGAGGCGGTGGAGGAGGCGAAGGCGGCGAAGAAATCAGAGAGATTGTAGGAGGTAGAGGAGGTGGAGGAGGAGGAGAAGGTGCAGGAGATGGAGGTAATAGAGGCGGAGGAGGAGGTGGAGGAGGTGTAGGAGGAGGAGATGGAGGTGATAGAGGCGGAGGAGAAGGCGGAGGAGGTGGAGGAGGTGGAGGAGGTGGAGAAGGTAGAGGTGATGGAGGAGGTGAAGGAGTGTCTAAGAATGGAAGTGATGGTGAAGGAACAGGAGGTGGCGGAGGAGGGGAAGGTGGAGGAGTTAGAGCAGCAGATGGAATTGGAGGTGGTGGAGTAACACCAGGAGATGGATGAGGAGGAAGAGAAGGTGATGCAGGAGAAGGTGAAGGAGGAAGAGGAGGAGGAGGAGAAGGAGAGGGGACAGGCTGAGATCCGAAAGGTTCAGGTGAACTGGAGGGGAATGCGGAAGGCGAGAACGGTTTTGACGTTGATTTAATCTTAGATGGTGGTGACGGAGCGGGTCGAGATTGAGTGGATGAAGATTGGGCGACTGGAGGTAAAGGGATGGGAGACGATGGTGATGGGGGGAACGGAAATACGAGTACGGTTGGAGACGGCGAACCTCTGGATGAAGATGGTGGAGGTTGAGCAGCTGGGTTTTTAGCAGTAGATGGCACGGAGGCTAGTGGTACTAATTCAACCATATCGGCAAAAGCTTTCGACGGATTTTTGTCCCGTGCTATCTTGCCCCCGGATGAATTGACAGAAAACACTGGCCTGAGGGGGACCGAGATGTTCTTTGGAAATGTGATTTCTGTTGCACCGGAAAACTCCTTGAAAATTTTCTTTGTTCTTGTGTCGTTTTGGAGAGTATCGATTCTTGAAATATTATTGAACTCCCCTGATTGGGTTTGAGTGATTTTCTTAACCTCGCAAAGAATGTTTGGTACTCCCGACTTTCTACAGAGTTCCCGAATCCCGGAAACTGTCGCGTTGATGTCGGATATTATTGTCGTGTTCGCCAAAGAAATTTTGCTAGTTGCTTTGTTCCCCACGTAGTAAATTGCCATCGTATTGTTCAGTTCAACGATGTATTGAGTTCCGTTGGTCAGATTACTCCGTTGGTTTGATAAGAATTGGTTCAAGGGACCCAGAGTTGATGTACCGGCTGGTGTACTGCTGAACTCACCATGAACTTTTCTGCTAAGATGTTTTCCTGTGGTTTCTGATTTTATGACCATAAACAAGAAAAGTGCAACTAGATCAGTCATTGATCAAATCTTTAAAGGCGTCTGGTCGTATTTAATTTCAAAGGATACTTATGCTTTGAAGAGGAAGGTTAAAATCAACATAAATACTCAAAGGGTTTTTCAGATTTCTGACCTAACTACGAGTTGTCTGTGGTATGTGACCATGAAGCATAAAGTTCTATTGTTAGACCATGTTGTAATTACGTCATCAAGACGTCACCAAACAGAAACAATCGGTCAATTTCCATATTCAAAGTTACATTTTTTTTTAAATTGTGAGCGGAATCTGGACTGTCACCCTCGGAAAATTATCCATAAATTTCAGACGGTTTTTTTGTGTGAAAAATGCATTAAAATACACATAACTTTTGAAATGTTTGCATGTAAATTTCTTCACATACTGCAGCCCAGGCTTCAGTCATCTTCAAAAGTATAGCATAATGTTAATGGCGGAAATTAGAGTTGACAGGTTTCTTGATGTGACATAAACATATCACCTCACCATAACAAAAAAATCTTTGCTAATCATTTCACGCATAAAACTTAGTCAGTCTTCTAATCTGTAACCGTTGGCTGCCTAAAATAAGTTGTCCGTTAATACGAACTCTACTTAGCAAATGTAGAATTGCAATGGAATACGTCCCAATTTTCTGAATACGAAAATATTCGTTCGATAGGCGCAATTTGCTATTGTTTGATCTTGCTTACGGCAATCGAGTTACGATCTTATGGTCATTCAGTTGGGAGTTACATGTACTTTTGTAACAGCCAATGATTGACCAGGTGGGAAGCGTAACTTTATAATTAAAATTTATAGTCCACCATAGTACGTTAAGAATAGCCAAGGACACAGTAGAATCGATTCATAAGATTTAACAAATAACAAGATCTAACGTTTCGTTGTAACATCACAACATCATATCATATCTCTGGAGATGTTGTGATATTACAAAGAAACGTTTCATCTTGCTATTTATTAAATCTTATGAATCGATTCTACTGTGTCCATGGCTATTCCTAAAGTACCATGCTGGGCTTTAATCTTCGTTACAAAGTTATTTTTGTCTCATTTTTGCATGCTAACCATAATGCCAAAATTGGGCTAAATGACTTGAGCTGGCTGACATCAAACATAAACAAACGTTTTCAGGTTTGGCATAATTTTATGAGTTAAAGGGTTTATCTTGAACTTGTGCCCGGACAACTGCAGCGAAGATTTCTCTGTACTTGTTAATACGACGGGCATGGCCACAATATTGAAAACAAAAAATTAAACAGATGTTCGTGTAGCAACAGTTTAATTAAGGTTTTGAATAAGATTCTGTATTTTGCTGACTTGACGTCAGCTTTTAATTCTTTTCGGATCCGAATCTGACTTTCATAATTTTAGTCCGACGAACGCCAGACGATTTTACTCGTCAAGCAAGCGAGGCGCCAGAAATTTCTCGACGCAGGGGCTAACGTCCCCAACAGGGGGGCTAAACCAGAGGGGTTGGGACCACGCCCCTTATTTGATAGTCGAAAACATCAAATTAGTTTTCGCAAGAATAACCGGAACAACTGCCCAGAAACAGTTTAGTTTTAGATTTGACTTGAAGAGAAGAGTCTGTTATCTTTCTTGACAAAATCAATGACAAGTACTCATAGTATATACAATATGTAAATGTGTTATCATTAATGAAAATTCCCCGACGAATTGTTATTTTGTCCCCAACAGTGGGGCTACGTTTCCTCGAAGGGAGGGCTGTTGTCAAGTCTGACCCTCTCTGTCACCACCCCTGTTGTCAAAGGAAACGTTTTGGACCGAGAGGGTTAAATAAAAGAGCATATTTGCAACTATATCATGAACGTCACGTATAACCAGTCACAATTTGACTGGTGTTTCCAGTTTCCTTTCTCTTGATTGTTTACGCTTGGAGTTATCCTTCTAGTTTTGCAGCAATGGACTCTCATAACTGGAGTGCTCACTTGAACCAATTATTGGCCCAGAAACAATAGCTAAAATAACTGATATGCAGACTTTTCGGCCGTCTGTTTTAGGTCCTTTCAGAGAAATTTCGACGTCATTTTTACGTAGTTCAACATCAAAATGACGGTGTAGGTGACTGAAACTGACGTCCAAAAAGGTCAAATCACTGGCGTAACTGTTATTAACAGTCAACCTTCAGGTTATAATGAAGCTCAGAACTCTACAGTTACCCTTCCCTCAAATAAACCGGCTCTTCAAAACCAAACGTAGCTCAATCGGACATAACACAATCAATGACTATGACCACTCCATAAATTACGCCACGATACCTTTGCATGACTGAGAATACATTTCTTACCATTTACACTGCATCCGTAGAGTTCGATCCTCATGCACATCTGAATAGCATTCCACGACAAGGGATGAACTCGAATAAACCGAGCCACAAATGGGCGATCTAACTGCCGGATTACTTCTGTAACTCTATCATCTGCCCCAAGGAAGATTTCCTGAATCAAAAGTAAATAAATAAACCAACCAACCAACAAATAAATAAACAAGCAAACAAACAAACAAACAAACAAACAAACAAGTAAATAAATAAATAGATAAACAAACAAAAAATAACCAACTAACTAAATAAATGAATAAATAAGTAAATAAATGAATGAATGAATGAATGAATGGGACAAATAAATAAATAGATAAAAACTTCCAGTTTCGAGTTGAATAGTTGTCAACCGAATCGTTAGAGGGAGGACTTTTTGTTTTCCATTGTATAAGTGCTGAGATCTACCCTCAATGAACGAGAGAAATAGAAATTGTACGTGACAAATCTAAAGACTTTCATGAACTGGACAATTCCTCCGTCCTGTTTTGTTGAAGACAAAGTATCGAATCAACGTTCAGACCGGCCAACTCGAATTTGAAATTTAAAACCCAAAACAACTTGAACTGAATCAGTGACTAGCACGCTATGTGTCCTGATTTAAAACGCAATCCCCAGCCAAATTTGCTTTGTAACAATAAAATCCGTTTCTTATTCCCTTATTTTACCAGCATTCGAAAATTGCCGGTCCTATTGTTATCCCTGCAAAGGAGACTGGAAATCTTGTCCTGTGGAAAATGTTCCTTGTTTGAGGTGTGGCAAATCACGAAGGGGGGTCCCACGACACTCTGGTTTATAAGACGGTAAATAGTGGCGAGGAGGTACCTTTTCTTGAGAGAAATCTTTCCTAGTGTATGAATCCCAATTAACTCCGTCCAAACTGTAAGTTAACCTAAAGCTAGTCACCCAATTGTCATCCAAAACTTGACCTTGCACTCCGATACCTGCAGGGAAAAGTGACAGTAAAAGACAACAAGGCATATTAGTGTAAGAGTTAATAAAAAGATAGAGCCAGAGGAACAGTAGTATTAGAAGTCTAATAAATAACAGAACTAGAAGTAGAAATGCAAATATGAATGAAGGAAAAGTGGAAAAAGGAGGAGAAGAAGGAACAAAAAAAGGAGATGAATGGGTAGAAGGACAAGACGCTTATATTAAAAATACATTTAGGGCAACAATTGCATTCATTTACACGAAACGTTCACTAAATTACAGAAATATTTCAGTTATTACCTGCCACACGCATGCTTCTTCGTAGATCCACTTGAAGATATTGAGTAGTATCCACCTTCCTAGCGCACCAACATCCTTTCATAGCAGTTTTAGTGCTACTGAACTGCAGCACTCTTCCGTAATAAGGGAGGAATGTGTCGTCAAGGCTGCTTGAAGCCGACATTGCAGCATTGGGAATCAGGCCACTGGCTACACCAAGAGGCTCAAAGCAAGCTAAAAGTTAGAATCAGAAGTGGTTGAAAACTCGAGCAACTGAATATCTGCATTACGTAAGTACAGGACATATCGTTACCAATTTGGTGTATCAGCTTACAAGATCGCATAATTCCTTTTCAGTTATGTATGAAAATTTGCACAAAAAACCTAGGTTGAAGGTCCATACCTAGGACAAAGGGTCATAGTATAAATATTTAAGATAAATAGATTTTAAGTGCCAACGATTGGGAGTTGGGAGCAGTAGATAACGTATAAAGAAAGAGAGACCGCTGCCTGACTACAGTTTCACGAAGATGTGAAATATGGCACCTTCATATGATTTCTTCCAATGCATTAATTAGCGAAAGGTTTTACATTTCAGTCAGCGAAATAAATCTCTTGTAAATTGTCACTTGAGGTCGTTCGATGAGCTCTGCAGCTTGACTTCCTCTACAGAATTGACATCAACTTTTTATTCATTTATTTATTTATTTGTTTGTATAAATATTTATTTATTACTTTATTTAATTATTTATTTATTTATTTGTTTATTTATTTATGTGTTTATTTATTTTTATGTAACGAAGATAGGCAATTACACAAGTTCACTGATGTCATATCTTTATGATACTTTTCCTAAAATTAGACGTATCATGTATAAGGCTCATAATTATTTTAAAGATAAAAAATCCTGACAAATAGGTGCCGTACCAATTGCTGCATGCAAAATCAGAAACTGTAAGGAGCCACCTTAAAAGCCAACGACTTACCTGGACATGTCGGTTTGCTACAGGGTACCCTGTCAACAATGTAATTTGCGTTCACTGGGCACAATATTCCACGAACACAAATACGTTTTCTTCTTTTGGTTCCTTTCCCGCAATCTACGTTGCAAGTACCATAGCTCACGAGTTGTTTGACGTCATTTTTTGTTCTACTTTGTTGGTTGGCCTCTGTATCAATTGTATTAGTCAATAAACCTTTACAAATAAGACATAAATGCTAGAATTTGATCCATTATACATGATTCGATTGTATTTTTTCTGGTTCCCCAGTCAATCAACTTCATCCACCCAATTAAGTTATTTCATATCCTTATACCTTAAACTATTTTAATTTTCTTTCAAATCCTGGTAGCTCTACTTTCTCTACCAACCTCTCTCTTACTCAACTTCTTTTTCTCTTTCGTCTTTAAAAAATCTTTACACTTCATTTCATATATTAAGATGGTGTGTGCGCAAAATTTAAGATGTGAAATGCGAAGCCATGCCATTTGACAAGTAAATAAGGTAGTTCATATATTAAAATGTTACGTTTTACGAGCCACATTTTCTTTCTTAACCCTCGCCGAGGAGTCACAATTCCACGGTGCTAGAATACATCTTGGCACCAAAATATTATCCATTTCGATCCAACGTTGGGTCGAAACGTTGTTCATCGACACGTTTGGTAAAATATCTTATGATGGTTTAGTTTCTTCGCAAAAAAATAAGAAAAAATAAATCAAAGTAAACAACGTTTTCGCATAAGAAAATGAATCGTAGAAAATATTTCATCCGGTCAGCTGTCTCCAGCTTGTCCATGCAGCCATTACGTCAGTGACTTCATTTATTTTTCATTGCAAATTGAGATTGTATCGCCCACTTCCTTTTCTCTCAGCCGGTATCTTTTTTCATTGAATTTTTAGTGCTTTTAGAATTTTTAGTTCGAGTCACCATTTTATACATCCCTTCTTATATTTTTTATAGCTTTTACAACCAAAGGCAACTCAAAGTAGCTCTTTTTTTTTTTAACCCACCTCTCTTACATCCATAGACTTCAGCTCTCATACAGATATGATTACCGTACCACGACTGTGGGTAAAACCTCAGGTAGCGGGCATCGACAGCTTGATCCAGCCACTGAATTCGAACTGAATCTTTATCATCGTTCCCAAGAAAGGTCTATAAGTTAAACACATTACCAGGTAAGTCATTTCGGACGCTATGTCGTCGTTCATCAAGCACATACCCTGTGAAAAACGATTTCTGATTCCCAGACGGCGGACGAACCCACAATCTTCAGATGACCGGTGGGACCCTCCAACCATTGACCTATCAAGACTCACATGGTGAGTTAAGGTTCGACGGCCTCGACATATGTGCTGCCGATGTAATAGCCCTGATTCAGAGACTACGGAAAATTTCTTTATTGAGGGGGCTGAAACGAACGCCCAAAGTACGATTCTCAAAGAGGTTACGGTTATACCTGTTCCCATACATCATATGGGCTTCTTAATTTGTAATCATAGCCGGGGTGAATGAACCAAATTGATTAGACCTGTACATACGTCTCCGTTTCAGATACTTCTCTCGACATTTCATTAGAGTGAAACTTGAGAAAACAGCTTCGAAACGTTCGTATTTTATACGTATGTGGAACATGTAGATCTGAGCAATACACCAATATTATGCAGCAAGTGGAAATAAGAGTTACTAACATATCGCAAACGAACATATGTTTAAACTGGCCGCCATATTGGATTATATGTGGTCGATCTAGCTTCCAAAATTTATTGCGGGGGAGGAGGAGGAAGAGCTCCAGAGCCTTCCCGGTTTCGCGGTCTCTGTGATATAATAATAGTGTTATCAAATGAGCGAAATGTCATGCACAATGTACGATTTGGAGCTTCCTGATATCACGGACGATATGCAGACGTTTGTCAAGCTTATACTTTCAAAAAAGGAATTCTGAGCCCCAGACAGGGATGAAATCCGCATATGTTCTTCCAAAATATCCTATTACAAATAATGTATCTTAACTTATCTGTTTACTGTAGCATTAAAATACATGGGTGTATTCATCTACAAACAATCTGCGGACAAAGTACGGACAGTCTGTGTCAGCACTCGAACAAACTTACTTTATCATTTCCTTCTTCTTGAACACATTCAAAGTTCTTTCTATCGTTGCTATAGCACAGTCGAAAACTCGTGACAAAGTTGTCAAAAAGAGACAACCCTTGAACAGCAACACCAGAGACAGTCGTGGCTTGTCCAAAGTCCACTTCCAGGTAGGGATCTTTGTCCTTGGTGCTGGCACACCATGCACTGCGCGCCGGATCACCGTGAAAGGACAAAAGGTTGAGACGGCCATAGTACGCCTTGTGAAGACCAAAAACCGAGCTCGACGTTATTTGAGCATTGTCAATCTTCATGTTTTCCATTCCAAGTGGGAAGTAGCATTCTAGAGGTAGTAAAATATCTCTATTATCGCCATCACCAGTGTCCCCATGAACATTATCATTCGTTATCATCATATTCACCACAACCACCGTCTTAATTGACATCAGCGTAATTATCATCATTCACCATCAATAATATCAAAAACTTCATCATTCATCATTATCACCATCACCACCACCATCGTCATAAGTGACGTGATAATCGTCATCATCACCATCATGATCACTATCATCTCTATCATTACAATAACCTTTATGGCCTTCATCATCATCATAATTACCACTATCACCACCATTAACATAATTATCACCACCTTGATCTTGATCATGATCATGATAATCTTCGCTGTCACCATCAAATCACTCTTGTAAACATCACCATCATCATCACTTCGTCATTACAATCTGCCTCATCACCATCACCTCCATCATCATCGTTACCATCACAACCATCGTCATAACAGTCACCATGGCAATCATCGTTATCACCGTCGTCATGTTGATGTTAACAAAAGCGATGACAAATGTTAGCCACGACTGACAAAGCAATCAGATACATAAAATGCCGTAACAACCGAGAACCTTTTTAATCTCACGTATATCGTAGTAATTAGGAAGGTGTGGAAGCTGGTGTACAGGTATATTGAAGATAAAATCTCAGACCCACCTTTCTGAAATAGGCATTGATCCATCAACCGTGAGACCTCTTTCTCGTTAAGCGCTGTATCAGCCATGTAAAATTCATCCAGTTTTCCGTAGAGACTATGACTTGACTCACTACTCCCAATACTGGCCTTGCCTTCCCAGTCTTGAGAGAGAAGTCCTCTTCCACCCCCGGTAGCGTCTCGTTTGCCATTTACAAACACCGCTGTCTGATGTAACTGCGAATCATAGGTACATGCCACGTGATTCCAAACACGCTGTTTGAGGGTCTGGTTACTAGTGATCTGAAAGACCAATTTTCCGACCTCGTTCCAATGGGAACAACGAAGTTTTCCGTTCGTAATCTCGATCATAAACTGTTCAGCTTTGTAACTAGAGCTTGGTCCCCCTAATGTGCTAAAAAGTGTCCCATCACGCGTAGATTTTTCGAGGTTTATCCACGTTGAAAAAGTCAGTCCGATTTTTGGTTTGTTTTTAAAGGTGTCGCCAGAGAGCAACATTGCCCCACCATTTAGCGCCAGTCCTTTGCCGCACGTCTCGCTAAAGCTCTGTGCTGACGCAGGAGCAATAATTTTCCCGTCGTTGTGATTGCTTGCATCATCTTGAATGACGTCATTTCGATCATCTTCAAATCGAAAGTAAACCACGGCGTGGGATAAAACTGAAAAAGGAACGACATCGAATATATTTCGACATAAATGTCTGGCGCAAGGAGAGAACTCAGCCAGGTTATGAAACTGTATGTGTCAGGACTTTAGTAGAACTTTTTAAAGTAGTAACATTGAACGTGATTTCAAGGTCTACCCGTTGAAATAAATAACAAAAGGGTGGAATACCGACTAAGTCAACTCAGTCAGGATACAATGTCGCTTTGTTCAAGGCTTATCTTCGTTCTACCTTTCTGAATAGCACTCGCTTGTCAGTTTGATTTAAGAATTAAAGCTATCCTGGTCTGGCGTTCACAGAGAGCTATAATTTAAGAGTGCACAAAAATCGCTCAACCTAACTTTAAAAAAGTACTCTGTATGGTAATAGGATTTCGTGTTTCTTTGGTGGTAATGCTAGCAAGGCTTCATGTTGAATATACCATGACATACTTCGTCTTAGGTTCTATTTAAATTTTAAAACCATTTGCGGCACCTGACTGAGGCAGTAGCAGGCTGATAAGTGGAACCATAAGCATCATACAGCACGATGTTTACAGAGCTCCAAACTCTGTTTATCATTTTCATTGAAGTAAAGCTAAGTTGTGCATTCCCCTTTGGTAGAACTATTGACGATATCTCTGATCAACTGAGTAATATATCAATAAATTATCAGAAATTTTATATTCCAACTAATTAGGAAAATAAAGGAAGCAGAGTGAAAATTGATTGAGTAAAGTTACTTTTACCTTGCTGAAGCAGAGCTTCAGGATCTTTATTCTTTATGCCTAGTTATTTAAACGAAAGCAAGGTTTGTATTTTATTTTGAGTTTAAAGAATGAATTTTTTTTCTCATTTGATTTGAAAGAACATGTAAATAGGGGAATAGAGCTTTAGAGAATAAGTGATACGCTGACCTTTTGTATTACCCTCATCAAGATCCCCTGCAAGAAGAATTAACGTCAAATCAGTTGCAAGCTACCATCTCATATGAAAATGTGTTCACTTTAGTGAACTCGGACAGGATTAACACTTGATTTGGATAGGACTTAGTTGAACTGGTACTCTGCACATTAACTATTTAAGCTGGTCTTGTAGACTTATAATAGAGCTTCTCGTGCGTCAGATTATCTCATATATCAGTCCCTTCTCAGATAAGCTTAAATTAGTAGACTCACAGCCAGTCCAATTCTAATCCGATTCAAGTCCAAATAAAGTCCAAATCCAGTCGAATTGCGCTCACACTGGCAAAATCTTAGTCCAAGCCCTGTTCCAACCAATTCAAATTTGCAAACGTGAAAATATCTTTCAACACAGTGTTAAATTAGACCTGCATAAACATTCACAAATATCTCTTGTATGACGTAAAAGATCATACACAACTAGAAGTGTTATATCAAAACATCAAGAAATTATTTTGTGGAATAACCAGAAAACAACTAACTTTTTTACAGACTTCGAAATGCTTTAACATCAGATCAAACATTCCTCTCGATTGTATAAGGAGTAAATTTAAGGAGTAAATGATGATCCAAACCAACGTTTTGCTACCGATTTTCTGTCATCTGCTTACCTGGTTTGCATCCATATAACTCCAGTCTCAAACAGTTTGTCGATCCATGCCAACTCTGAGGCACTATTCTAACATAACGAGACGTGAACGGAAAATCCAGCCAATGCACGATAATACTAGTGCGATCAACATTACCAGTAAAAACCTACATCAGTTAAAATGAATGATTGAAATTTTTGAATTAGAATATGGAAAACAGGTTTTCAGAAAGAAGAAAAATTGATAAAAGGTTTGTTAATTTTTCTTACAAAAAGTCGATTTATCAGAATTATAATATTGAATTATCCAAACACAGAAAATATTCCACCAAAAACTTTGCAGTGTGAGTTGGTCATTTGGCCTTACTATTCCACTTACGAAATACGTTCTTTTAATTCATTTTGATTTTATTTTATTTCCTGCCATTTCTTGGTCAATTTTTTCCCCGGGATGATGTCTACGTTTGACGACAAAAATAGAGCAGTGTTAGCCAGAGTAAAATAGTGGACGACTGCTCTTGCCTGGAATGAGCTAATCCTGGAAAACTAAAGATTTGTAAATAATTTTCTGAAATCTATGCTCGAGAAAGTTTGAATTTCCTATAAAATATTTCGAACGCGTATTTTGAGGTTTTGTCCTATGAAACTTAATATAAATGAAACTTAGCCAACCAAAGCAATTGAAATAAAATAGTAAATTAACTTTTAAAACTGGGTTGGCAATCAATTTAAATCACCAGGTTCTGATCGAATGGATATTCAGGTACTACGTATCTCAAATGAATTCGAATGAATTCCTTTGCTTTAAACTGATTCTTATGAATTTCGTTGTTAAATTTGAATTGATAGAGAAACGAATTGATATTTTCTCCGACAAATCCTCCCTCGGATTTCAAGATCATTTAATCACTAACATCTTTTATGTCATCGCATCACTCACAACAAGCTACCTTTACGTTTCCATCAGCTTTGTATTGTTCCCATGCAGTGTTGTTGTTACTAAACTGTAGTTTGTATTCTTCTACCCAGTTGTCCAGCAACGATTGTCCTTGCGTAGCCACACCTGAAGAAATACGCCATAAAGTTGACTTTTCTAACATGGTCTAGCACTGTGGCAAAATTTTCTAACTATAAAGACACCCTTATCATATGTTACAGATGAACCAAAAACCTCAGTACACTAGAAAGTAAAAATTATAATTGACTATTATTTAATCTTTGAGTGTGCGCTTGTTATAATTATTTATTTCATAGACGACCTGGACGCCCTAGTAACTACAGATATTACTGTGAAGGGAACGCAATTCAACTTTAGTAAATGGAAATTGTTGCACTATCACTTTATTTTATTTATTTATTTATTTATTTACTAATCAATTATCTTTCTTATAGTTGACTAAAACCTTCATCAGAATGAAGTTTAATATGAGACGTCTCCCTATCTGAGTGTTTCTTACAGTGTTGTGCTAACAACATCCAAAACAAAATAAATAAATAAAAAACGAAGAACATACAAACAAAAATTAAACGAACATACATACAAATAAACAAACAAACAAATAAGTGAATAAATAAATAAGTATATTCACTTCTGATCTCTGATATTCTGATCTCATCTCAGTTCAATTGCGATCTACCAGCCAATTATATTTATAGCTAACCTGTTATGGTAAACGGTTTCTGTAAATCAATTTCCAGGAATTCCGTGCTGTCTGCAAACGCTGAACACCATCCTCCTCTGGACCCCTTCACTGTCTTGTTCATCCGAGCATGGAAAGGCTGCTGCGTCTCGTCAGCTGACGACGAAGCAAAAATCTGATTGTCTTTGATTCGACCATCAGACATTCCCAAAGGGACTTTACATTTCACTGTAAATATAACAGCGTTAGTGCGTGATTATCCATTTTAGTTCCCAATTCTTTCGAATCCCCCTCCGTTTGAAATATACAAAGTTTTTCAACAAGCGTGAAACGTATTACTGCTCTTCGGGATGGTAAAAAATTACCGAAACGGAAGGTGCATCATTCACTGACTAACAAGAACTAGTCTAGGACAATCATTATCATACTTAACCATCTTATGTCCCACTTTATCAATATCAAATTACATAGACTCGGATGGCGAAAAAATATCGCATTTTATGTTAGCAAGGTGGTGGGAGACGTACCAGAATACAAATCAGTTACATGAGCACATTGTTTGAGCATGCCTGGCTTATACATCGATATCGAACTTGGAATCTAGTCAGGTAGAACTCCATGTCCCAATCTATGCTCTTGCGGATTTACGATGAGACCAATACATTGTGTTGGGCATGTTAAAATACTGTTGTACTCAACACATCGTTGAACTCCTGATAATTTTTCTCCATAATGCAAAGTACATAAAGGAAATAATACGGTACTGATAACATCTATCTAGGGTTTTATATTCGAGTAAACTTGAAAAGAGATAGTAAGACATTAATTCATATGTCGATATGACAGTTGCGATAAAATACGAGAGTCTTTTCCCTGATGTACCATTATAGGAAGTCATTTTATTCCTCGAGTGTTCCAGTTTTTAGAACGATTCTGACATCCATATAGTAAGATGTTGCATTAAACGAATTCAATATAAAGCAGCTCTCAATGAATTCAGAACATTTTGTGAATAGCCGTTACCAGAATTCAGAATTTATAATCCTTAGCATGCCAGTTATATCAAATGTTTTACCTATTACCTGGTATTTTACTCGAGTTTATAACTGAGCTATCACTAAATGTTAATGAAGGTGTCAAATCTCTTTCCAGTTTCCCATCTTCCTCGTTGCTAGCAAGCCAGTGGTTACAAGGAAACTCGTACGTAATTCCTTCCTCGCTTTTTACTGTCACCTGGGTAAAATAGTATAAATAAATGAAAAGACTGTTGGTTACAGAATCTTTTCTTAATTGTAGTTTGCTGCTACAGGTATTATTCATTTCTTAAACAGAAATTTTTCATCATAATCTGACACTGCCGAAGTCAACTGAAAAATGTTCATTCGAGCGGGATTTGAACTCGCACCTTTACAGATACCGGTCCGCCGCTCTACCTGTTGAGCTATCGAGCCCTCAGGGGTTGGAGACGAGTTTTTATCTAACTTAAGTGCAGGAGATAATCATATATATTATATATATTGATATTGATATACATATTTTATTTCATTTTTTAATTCATTTCAATATTAATTTCTATTTCCTGTGTAGAGGAATTGTAAATAAATAAACATCAGCATTGTGGTAAATTGACTAACCGACAAATTTATTGAATGTCTGACTGCATAGTCAGATGATTGGTCAGTTGGCTTGCTGACTGACTGACCAACTGACCGACTGACCAACTGACCGCGTGCTTGGATGGTTGGTTAATTGGTTGGTTAATTGGTTGGTAATGATTGATTGGTTAGTTGACTGGTTGATCAGATGGATAGATAGTGGATAGTTAATGGGTGAGCGGGTTAAAGGGTTTGAGTGCAAATGAGTTTGAATGAAGAATTGGCGAATTAGAGTGTTGGCAAGTACGTAGGTTGGCAGGCTGCAGGTTGGTGTGTCGGGTGATTGATTCAATGTTTGTTTGATTGGTTGGTTGGTTGGTTGGTTGGTTAGTTGGATGAATCGTTGGATGAACAGGCCTTGGCCTAGGTTTCGACAGTTCCCTGACCAGGTCCTACTTGGCATTTCATTTCTTATATCGAAGTACAGATGAATTGATGAAAGGTTGGGCCAGCAATTAGTTTATTGTAAATTGATCAGAGAAGAATAAAAATTTGGAATGTGGTTGCCATACGTTTTCGTGTAATTTCTTTTTTTGTGTAAATTCTTTAATTATGTAACAAAATTATGATAACAGGCTGAATTTCTTACCTTATCTAGGAACCATCCAGCTCCCAGCCAAGTATTATCGTGTCCTATCATAAGCTTGTTGAGTCTACCAAGATCTTTCGTGACAATAGCAAAAGTGTCTTTCCTAAGTTAAAGAAGCATAGCATTCGATCACGTGTCTGCTTGTGTCTTTGTGTAACTTAACCATTTTCTTAACCTTGACATCCAGAGTGTGTAAAATTTGGCTCACACAGTAACTACTTACTGTCCTCGCTCGAAATCATTTTCTCCGGCGTGTTCCAAGACTTGTTTCCCAGAGTTTCCATTGTCCCCGTAAAGAGTGACCCGCACATTCGAGTCAGTTCCTGCACCAAATCGATTGCCAGTGAAGGTTGTAATCTCATATTTGTACGCTGTTCAACAAAAATAGTACACTGAACTTGCTGGCCACATTCTTATCACCAGCGAGCAATAAACTCAAAAAAAAAAGCCGCAATCATTACTCATTAATCATTACCTCGATTTAAATCTTTAGTCAAACATACTTATAAGTATTACCACCAATCCGTATACTTCTGTCTCTTTCGTAAAATTCATCCAAATATATTGAATTTCTGCACATATTGTAATTTTATTATGTATTAGTAATACTGTAATTTGTATATTTTTGTATCGCACGGTTCCGAGGAAGAGCACATTTTAACTGATCGTGACTCCGTGTTTAAATAAAGCTTTTATTCTTATAACGAATATTATCGTATGCCTGAAATAGTTTTGCAGAACATGAAATACTTGATAATTGGTTCAACCTCAAAAGAACATTGAATAGTAAGTTCTTCAGGAACTACGCAATTAGTTCTTCATGTAAAATTTAAAATAATGGAGTATCTTCTCCAATCTCCATCAACTTACCACTTGCAAGGCGCACAGTATACCAGAGAAAAGCTACTGACCATAACTTTATCATGTCGATGGGCTTCGAACCTTGAGGGCAAAAGGTACAGGAGTTAAGTATACAGATCCAATTACACTCTCTTTAGTGTGTACATCAAACTTGTTCGTTTGATTTGCTCCTTGTATAAGTTTAATAGATTTCTCCTTGGTAATAGCTAAGAGCCGATGGATAAAAGAAAAAATCGCCTCGCATAATCGACTTTGTCTAATTGAAACGGCCTAGCGCCTTATCAACATGCCGTATATAGTCGTTCTCTTTTATGTATACGATTTAGTCGTAAGGGTCTTCAGGACATATTGGAACATCAGTCAGCCAATAGTAAGCAGGAATTGTGCTCTTACGAGTTAAATGCATACGCCGGGGGTAAGAATGGTATCCGACAATCAAATCGTGCAGATTTGCCTTAAGGCCGTTTCCTGGAAGATGAATTTTATTGCGCGAAGCCATCTTTTCTTTCTTCCAATAGGCACTCCACTGGAACTAAAAAGAAATCTATTCAATTCATACAAAGAGAAATACAATCGCTCAATAAAATTCGTGAAGTGGAAACCAGATTGAACAATGCTCGCAAGTTTCGTCATACATGAAATCGTTTATTTAGATGATACCATTGCTGCATACGACTGTTCCTTTTGACACATCCGATTAAGAGAGTAGAGAGTTCAGCACGTATTGCTACATTTGCCTGCGAATCGAGAGCTTGAATTGTCCTCTTGGGACAACATTGTATACGCCACAAGGAAAAAACTGTGCGATAATCGCATCATGTATAGTGGACCTGAATTGGGAAAAATTTTATGCAAGCTAAAGAAAATGACATGTAAACACAACTAGTTAAAATGTCACTCCTGTCACGTATACTTAGGCCGGGGTAAAACATTTCAACACTGTTGTAAGAACACTTGCAAACCACGTTGACTCGTAATGTTGAGAAAAGCTACTAAACAATCGGACATTCGTTGCACCTTAGGCAAAATGTTAAAACTTTCATTCAACCAACATTGTTGGACCAAAAAGTTTTACCCAGTGCTGAAGAACAATATTGGAACGTTTAGCCTGCACCTTAAAGCGGAAATTACACATGAGAAATGTAAGGCAGGTTGTTACACTATATATCCCTTGACAAAACATAAATCAATTTATGCCAAGCTCCTTACCGTCTCAGCGTTTGATTCATTTCTCGAAAAGGTTGAACGGCGCTGCATTAGTAGCTGAGAAGCTTATCCATCAAATAATACGACCTCACGACATCTCTACGCCAGTAATTTTTTCGAGGTAAACACTCTGCAACCGTTCTAGTTAATAACATTTTAAAAATGATGACGACCTGTGAAGGTTAAGAAATACCAGTACCTTGACGGAAGATCCTTTGTGGCCGCTTTTGTTTAATCTCGTCACTCTTTTTGAAGTCGTGAATAATTAACAGGTTAAGAATCTCCAGAATTCTACACGTTGTCCCCCTTAATCTTTGTAGCATATTGTATTTTCAGACGATTTTAAGTATATCACTTCTTGGCAAAAATAACGGAATCTCTAGGACAGTGATATCAACGACCGTGAGGCTCTGTTCTACACTCATCGTATTTGGCCGCTCAAAAGCTGGCACAAATACAATTTGTTCAGAGATGGTACATTACGATTGTTGTTATGAATCGAAAATATTGCTCGCGTTTCCTCCTTCCACTGAGATCAAACTGGAGTCAGCATTTGTCAACTTGGCGTATAGAATTCTGAGGCAAACAGTCTGTCTCAAAGGAGCTACAACAACATTAATGCAAGACTTAAACAGATCCCTAGTAGTTTAACCAATGTCGGGAAATCCACAATCACATGGAAATAGTGGCGTAACTATAAAACGTTTCTAGGGGAAGGCTTTAATGGGTACTTACTAAAATTTAAGGGGGCAACATTTGGTACACATAATCAAACAATAATAACTTAATAACTTTCATTATATATATGTAACGAGAGTTATTAAATTGGTCAATTATCTGGACTATATGTTGCCCCCCTCAAATTTATATATATATATATATGTATATGTAGTGAGGTTTTGCTTAAGAGTATATGGTTGCTACTCCGAGTTTCACGCGGATGCGATCTTCAGGCAACTGAAACAGCGTCGATTCATTGTCTCCTTTTTCTCAATGAATCGACGCTGTTTCAGTTGCCTGAAGATCGCATCCACGTGAAACTCGGAGTAGCAACCATATACTCATTAGCAAAACCTCACTACATTTAAGCTCTGCCCCATATGGTATCGAGCACTCTTGGATCCGTCGTAAACATCATCTCAGTTATATATATGTATATGTATATGTATGTACGTATTAATGTTGTTTATAGATTTCAATATTTTTATGTTTTATAGATTCGTTGATGTGTTTTTTTAGCTTATCCATCTATTCCGTATCTATTTATAATTATATTATTCATTATGAACCCAGGGCCGTTCCGAAAAATACTATTTTGCTTCGTAAAATTTTATAAACAACCCTTGCCAAATGAAGTTCATTATTAATACTACCATTATATAATATTACAGGCGATTAGTATCCAAGATTTAAATATTTCATCTTGTCAACCTTCTATTGTCGAAATGTCTAATTTGACAGCACTTAAAGACTGCGTTGCTCTGGTATTAGTCGGGAATGCGCTTGTGGTGGCGCCGGATTGATTTTTAAGAGGCAGAAAACTTTCCAAACCTTGAAAAAGTTTTAGTTGGCTGATATGACATCCTTGTGATGGTTACAACCCTGTCACTGCAGGAGCTCTTCCCTTAACAAGTAAAATTGTCTGGTGTTAGCCAGAGTTAAATTGTCTAGACTTGGCTACAGCAAAGTAATAAGAGCCACATCCAGCCACTAAGTAAAATCGTCCGGCGTTAGCCAGGGAAAAATAATAAAAGACTGACACGGCCGGTAAAGTATTAAAAAAATGATGGACAGAATCCCGTGAATCTTATGACAAGCTGAGTCTATGCAGACAAGTATACTGATAGTAGCACTTCATTAGACTTTTTCCTCATCGTTGGATGTTCTCTCTTTCGTATAAAATTATTTACCTTTATCAAGTCCCATTATCGTATACATTACATAAATACATTACATACTTTTCATATTCTTTACAGACGAAAAACAATGACACGAGTCTTGGCATGCCTTAGCTAACCCATTATATAATTTTCTGATGAATTTGCAAGCACTAATGCTTCCATTCAGTTAAGCAGAAGTACCGCTAAATTAACGTATTCAGATTTCATTCATCTGAACCACCCAGGAAACCAAAGGTTGGGACACCAGGCTTCAAGCAGTGGAGACATGGCACTAAGACTATTTCTCTTGTGTGCACAAGTATGTAATTTAACATCTTTGTCGTTTTTTGTGCCTTTATCCTTTTAATAATAAAACAGCGGTTTTGTCGTGGAAACAAATTTAAACACGGTTTCCAAATACGTTGATACCATGGCGATTGGTAACTTACGATAAAGTAAGAGAAAATGAAAATGAAATATACGCACTAGAGAGGTATACACAGTTACCAAAGACTGTTGGACCGTTTAGTTCTTAAAAGAACTGTATGAAACTTAAAGAGATAAAATACTGCGTAAAGAGTAGGCCTAAAGAATTAAGAAAGAGCACGATGCATTTCGGCAGATCATTTATCAAGTGCTATACGTCTGCTGACTAAAAAAACAAATCACCTGCTTATATAGTCTCAAAAACTGATGACATCGACCTGAAGGTATGTGGGGGTCAAAATAGGGCTAGTTGGAAAACAAATTCCTTTTGCCGGCACAGATCCGGATCATTAAGTTTTATGCAAATGGGTCCATCACTTTCAATTGAAAGGCGGAACGGCATTTGTAAAGAATTCTAAGCTTATCGTCTGAGTAAGTTTCGGTGCAAGACTTGTCTTGTCTTGTCTAACAAAGACAGAGGGAATCGTAGTCGCAGGATGAATATTAATGCCCTGCTCAAAATTCGAATGCGAATAGCCATAACAGGATAAAACACGACAAATAACAACACATGTTAGTTTAAACAAGCTTTACTGACGTTTCGTTGCTAACGCGCAACATTTTCAAAGTAACATAGATGATGGATAATACGATTTAATTTTCACACCTTGTAAATATCGTATTTATAACCTTACCTTATCCATCATCTATGTTACTTTGAAAATGTTGCGCGTTAGCAACGAAACGTCAGTAAAGCTTGTCTAAACTAACATGTGTTGTTATTTGTCGTGTTTTATCCTTTTATGGCTATTCACATTCCAATTTTGAGCTGGGCATTAATATTCATCCTACGACAAAGACAGAGGGGTCTTAGTCAGCAGACGTATAGCACTTGATAAGTGATCTGCCGAAATGCATCGTGCTCTTTCTTAATTCTTTAGGCCAACTCTTTACGCAGTATTTTATTTCTCTTTAAGTTTCATACAGTTCTTTTAAGAACTAAACGGTCCAACAGTCTTTGGTAACTGTGTATACCTTTTTAGTGCGTATATTTCATTTTCATTTTCTCTTACTTTATCGTAAATTACCAATCACCATGGTATCAACGTATTTGAAAACCGTATTTATCCTATTTGTTATTGTTTGATTTCATGTCTTGTTTTGTATTGGGTTTATTAAATCGGTCTATTGGTCACCGATGTTTTGTTTTCAAAGACCCTGTTTAGAGATGTGACTCTTATCATCATATGCATTACCGATAAGAATATTGGCTTCCAGTTTGACGAAAGGATTTTTAAAGGAATGCTTTAAAGAACATAGAGGATAAAATGACAAATTATTTTTTGAATCATTCAAAAAAAAATATTTGTTTTACTGTCTTCTGTTCCTTTTAAATCAATCTGTAGCTAGTCTGTTCATAAATGGAGGCTGCTTTTTCATAACTTTTTTTTTATTATAGTAGTTTAAAGTTTAACCGAGGTGATCGTATTTTTCAAAGAAAATCAGCAAGAAATTTTTTGTGGCTGTTGTTACAGTGCCGTTCGTAGTCAACGTATTTGGATCGAAACGTTGTCATAGAAACTTCAGAAAGTGATTAGTTGAGTTTGTTTTTTTTTGTATAACCACCGGTCCAAATCCATAATATGCCCGCGTACGTACTACACGACATTGTTTAAATTTGCTCTCCTTATCAATATTCAAGCTACAATGTCCATGATTGGGCTAATATGCATGGAAACGAGATACTGAACGAATAATTGTTAAGTTAAACGTGACAGATGAGAACAAGCATATCATTTAGTATATCTTCGAAACGATAGGGGGTTAGCATTACATTACGTAATATTTGCAATTCAGTTGATACCCGCAAGTAAAGGAGGCTGAAGATACCTTTACAAGACACATCGGCATTTTAACAATACGAATTTTATTTTATCTGCACGTAGCGTACATGGCTTACAAGGTTTTCACTTCAACTTCGTAAAAATTAAAAATATCTATGCTTAAATGTAATTTCTAAATCTCCAATGAAAAAGGAAATTCGGTTGGGATATTTTTCGGAAGATTTTTGATCACGATTAATACTTCATTTGGAAAAGCAGCGCTTGAGATAATCAGAAATAGTGCCACCATATGCTCTGCCAAAGTCTGTTTAATTTAGAATGATATTTTTTATTCACAGAAACAAAATACTAATTCCCATTGGATGATCGTGTTTCGGGTCATCGTTGCTTCATTATTAAATTTACTTACATTTGAGAAATATTTACACTCGAACCCTAAATTTGAACGCTTGAGGTTCGCTGTCATGGTTAGTGACACACTTCTAAAACGACATTTATTGACCATATTATAAAAAAGAAATGACTGGTAGTATATTCTACCGTGGCCTTTCGAATGCTAAAAACGTTGTATCCTATTCACATGTGGGATCAATATGCATCAGAAGATTAAATTTAGTGAGATGAAAGCTCTTAGCTAAATAATTCATGGAAACATATTAAACATCCTTCAGCTGCCATTATGTCTAATGTAAGTTTGCAAAGCATTGTGGTTGCATATAAAGCCGGCTCCTTTTTCCGTACCGCCATTTACTAATTGAAGCAAAAAATAAAGTGCCGTCCAGAATCAGCAGCTCTCGAGTGAAGAAATTGATTGTAGTAATATTGTGCAAAAGCACAATACCAAGGTAAACCAAGGTGAAACCAAGGTAAAGCGTAGTATAACTTACGTATAACTGCGTTGTTTTTAAAGTTACTAACGATATTGCGTTCTACGACTTTACGTCTTCAAACCTGTGCATTATTGTCCTTATCTTAAAACCGTTAAGATGTAACTCGGCGGATACTACATTTAGATAACAGTTCTGAATTAAGGATCTACAGAAGTTTATTGTATAAAATATCTAAGAGATCATATCAGTAAATCTTTCTGAATCGCAGACAAGAATCGAACCAGTTCCCTTATGACAACAGGTCAGACGTTCCCACTCACTGAGCCACCGAAAACTCAGATCAATAGCGAAGGTTACGTTTGCGTAGTACTTCGACTATTTTACCTATGTACTGCTAAAGCCTCGATATGACCGAATTTTTTGAATACCATCTTCTATAATATTACTCAATAATTTTCAAAACAAAAAGAGTAATAAAAATCATGTTTGAGAAGTCAAAAGGGAGAGGGAACTGTCCAAAATATGACAGAGTGAAACGTGATACTCCGACGGAGGCCCTTCGCTCAAAACGTTAATATCTCCTCTTAAGTTTCGTCAGCTCCCTCAGCCTTATGGCCGTTTTTTTAAACACGTCGTTCATCACTGCCACGCAGCACTCTACTTTTTCATCCTTGTTCCAACAGATGTACCGCTTTTTTAAGTCGCTATTTTTCACATTTAAGGCAGTAGATCTCGCGTCATTATGACGTAGAAACTAGCTAATAAGTCGGAAATGGATCAGAGTTGTTAGTGAGAACGTTCACGAAAAAGTATGATCATAGAAATAATACAGAACAAGATAATAATACGCAATACTCAACACAACAAACAAATTTGCTCACGCCCATTTCATGTTGTTAAATTGAAAGAAAGGAGAATAGGTTGCAATAATGGACCACCTTAGGGATTCATCTGGTTTGTTTATTGTCTATCACTTTCATTTTATCCGTTACGCATAATTTAGGTCATTCCTTCCCGAAGGCCTCCCAATAAATAAGCTCCATATGAAATAAATTTGTTTGTCGTTAGGCACACTAAAATCCTAAAGTACCATGTGGAAATGGTAGGAAAGAAAGGGTTAATTAATAAAAATGAAACATTTATTTTACAAAATGCCTTTGGAAGTAGTTGGACAAAAACGTTTCAATTTCAGATAGCTTCCTACTGTTTCTATTTTCACGTGCAGTAATTGGTTACAGTTTTATAGTTTACTTCAAAATGTCTAATATCACTGTCAAAAGTCGAAATATCACTTTTTAAACTTTTGCCACTTGATTTATTACTCGAACCTTGAGTTTTATAGATAACACTCCTATTCGAAATTTGTTTTATACTGTAACAGAAAACCTACTTTGACAGAGAAAAGTTGATTGAAGTGGGATTATCACTTTACTTCCAGACATCCTGTTTTAAAGTCAGAGTAAAATAGAAGACTTATCCAGACTGAAAAAAATTATGATTACAAATTTTGTCCCCAAAAATTTTGTTTAATTCAGTTTAAAGTCAATGAGTTGCTATGGAGAATGGGTTGTTGAGAAAAACTGAAGGGAAAAAGTAGTCATCTAGAAAACAGAATATCTTGTCATCGATTTATAGTGGTTCCTTATTTTTTTGTTTGTTCGATTTAGTTTGCTAGCCATTTTACTAAAATAAAGTAACAATGTCCTTGATGACAATTTTGTGGCAATAAATGTAATCCTTTTATTATTACAAAATATATTTAATACCCAAATTTAACTACGGAAACATTTACTGATTCTGTCGTTAATTATTTATTTGCATCCTATTTATTCATCTTTTGTTTATGAGAGATATTGCTATTAAGAACCTTTACCACGTTTAACGGCATGCTAGCTCTCGAAGAAATGACGTGTGTCAGCTTTACAGACTCTGTTCGTTTATTGTTTTGGAGCTGTTTTTTCACGATTCTGGAAGCTAGCGCAACTAGCTTAACGAAAGAGTAATTTCGAGTAAAGAAATTTAAGTTATTTCATGGTTTGTAAGCACTTAATATCTTGTATCTGGTTAAATCTAAGAGTTAGCTTAAGACATTCAATGTGTTTTATATCGTCATATATATATATATGTATATATATATATGTATATATATATATGTATATATATATATATACATATAAATATATCTTGAGTGAAACCATGTACAGACAGAGTGCTCGATACCGAAGTAGAGCGAAATGTAAGAGAAGTGAGAGACAAAACTTGAGTTATTTCATAGAATTTTTTAATCACGAGAAATTTGTTTCGTATGGCAAGCTTAGTTTGCCACACCCGTCAGGTGATAATCGCGTTTTGTCACTGATTATCACCTGACGAGTGTGGCAAACTTAGCTTGCCATACGAAACAAATTTGTCGTGATTAAAAAGTTCTATGAAGTAATTCAAGTTTTGACTCTCACTTCTCTTATAAATATATATATATATATATATCGAATTTACAGTGGGTTTTTGCCTCTTCAGCCTTAATGTTAGATAATTTCGATTTTTTTTTTTACCACGCCTTAACGTTTAAATCTTAGCTCACAAATTTGTAACATTCAGCCCTGGCAGAATTGTCTTAAAACAAACTTAAATAAGACAACTGACTTGCGCATTGTAATTATAAACTGTCGTAGCAGATGAGTTTGATATTAAAGGGTTTGGCAACTTACTTCAAGTAAAATTTGGAATTAGTAAAAAGTCAATCATTTTCACGTGTTCTGATTGGTTTCTTTGTCTGGTTGTTGAGCGAGTTACACTGCTCATAATTTTCGCTTTGCCATTTTCAATATCTTCTTTTCTTCCTTCCTTTATTCTCCCCTTTCTCCACCACCGTAGTCCTTCCCATATTCTTCCATTTTACCTTCCTTTGGTCCTTTCTTTCCTTATTTCCTTCGTCCACCTCTACTTTGCCTGTTTCTTTCATTTTGATGAGATGGCGTCTCCTATAATTTTAAAATCTATAGCTGGTCACTAATTTGTTAACTACAAATCGAAGGAAATCACACAACATATACAGACGAATTTATCCTAAGTACATATTATGTTGTTACGGTGCACTGATCGAATTAATATATAAGATAATTTCAGATTCCGAGTTTCGTTTCTTCTTTCCCCGTGGGGAAATACAACCCTTAATTTGAAAACCGTCGTTTGAAGGCCACATCTCGTCTACTTCGCCACATATACCAAGCTCCCTAAAAATTGCCATTTTTATCAAATAATATTTAAATGTAATCAAAATAATATTATTGAGTTTTAAACAGATGGTCATGGCGGGTGGCGTTGGCTAACCAAATCAAATCAAATCAAATCGAATCAAATCAAAGTCAAACAAACTTTATTAAAACAGGGTAATCACGTCAGTTCAGAACTGGTATCAATGTGAGCCCTGTACTTCTAATTAAAATACATTATCATAAAACGTGAAGATAAATATATTTAAGCTATCACTATGGGAGCCATATGAGCCATTTCCTATGACGTTGTCGCATACTCTTGAATGTATTCTGGCTGATAATCAACCGCTACATTTGACAACTTAGCAAAACTTTTATTTTTCTTTTTCCAATGAAGGACAGATTTTACTTGATATAGGTTTAAAACTGCGCGGACCAATTTGTCTGTAGGACAATTAAAAGTAGACGAAACGTGTAGATGGATTAAAGTCTGACGTTTGGATGACATTTAATGAAATAGTCGTGTCTGCATTGGGGCCAATTTTGCTAGTGAATTAGACAGCGGAGTGGAACCATAAGACTGATTTCATTAGTTTTCTAATTTTTTTTTTTTAAATTTTTGTTGCTGTTCTTTTGTTCTAGTGCAATTTAATTTTGTGGATATAAGAAAAAAAGCAGCTGAGCTTTTCATCGTAGTACAACTTTAATTATTGACATTTCGATATTACAAAACTCATTAATCATTAAACTTTGATTATTAAGTCTAAATAAGTACTAATACTTATTAATTATAGCTAATTGGGGATATAAAATATTTAATTATTAGTTATCGATTAGTAATTAATATAATTTACTAAGTATTATGATTTACTATGTGGTAAAATTTACAGCGTTAACACTTACTAATTATTAAAACGTGTCTTTAGCTCTAGCTAATTTGAGTAATTGCCAATTCTTGACCGTTCTTTAACTAAGAATTTTATCGCTTATTGTCCACAGACCAAACCAAGTGATCGGGTCAGCAAATGCATAAATACAACTATAAAAGCCACCGGATCCCTCAAGGTCGTCCGAAGTAATCATCATGGTTTGGGTTTTTCTCTTATTTTATGTACTAGTAAAAAGCGACGTGGTCCATTTGACAAGTTGCACAGGAACCTACTTCCAAAATTACGCACCTGGAAGTAAGTAGAAAATTCAGGCGTTCTCGAATGACAGACGGTAACGGGAAGAACTGGTAAACAACAGAAATTTTAAGGCGAATATAAAATGAAAGTAGAACTTGTTGCTTTTGAAAGAGGTCTTAAAGTGGTAAAGGATGGCTCTTGACGCTCTTTCATACCTATCGTAGTTCTCGAAACTTTTCAGTTTGTTTGATATCTAAATGAAACAAAGGGTTAGCTAAAGTTATGGACAAAGTATTGTGATTTAATTAACTTTTTTTTTGCTCACATTTGTACGATGGCA
The DNA here is from genome assembly GCA_030142905.1 of Heliopora coerulea. Taxonomy (NCBI): domain Eukaryota; kingdom Metazoa; phylum Cnidaria; class Anthozoa; order Scleralcyonacea; family Helioporidae; genus Heliopora; species Heliopora coerulea. The sequence goes on from JASJOG010000181.1 coordinate 161,060, forward strand.
CAGTTGAACCCCTGTTAATCGGCCACCCTCTGGGAGATGGCAAGTGGCCGCTTAATAAGGGTTTGTCACAAACTGCCATAAGACGTGGTTCAAAGTCACTTTATTTAGAAACAAACACGCTTGGAAGTTTGTGACAAGTGTTGCTTAAAATAGACAGCAATAAAATAATGGCAAAGCAGTTGTGAAAGGTGAACGTATTAATAGAGGAGGTGGCGATGGCTTGGCAGTTTCACAGGAATGCCACTTTACCGGGAACAAATTTTCCATCCTACGGTTGAACTGAAAGCTTTCAAGTGAAGGATTTTAGTTAAAACTGATCTAACGGACCTCAGACAAAGGATATTATTTTCTGATAGCTCTTGGATTCCACATTTGAGGCGCTTTACATTGTATTTATACATTTACAGTAATTATGGTTTAAAGTGTATAGCCAGATAATAATAAAAAAATAAATTATCACTTCTAGTTAAAACAACTATAAATGTTTGTTTGAATATTTTTATCACCCGTCACAGTCTATTTGAGACTTTCGTCCGTCATCAACTCACTTAAAATTTCGGATGGCCAAAGTCCGTTAATAAAGGTGGCGGCTGAGCAGGAATTTCATAAGCTATATTTATACTGACAATACTTTCGAGACTACAACTGCCCGCTTAACTCTTTCAAGGAGGGAGCTTTCCCCCTGACGAGTAAAATCGTGTCGCGTTAGCCAGAGTAAAATGATAGAAGTGCCATGCCGCAGGGAAAAGCTAAAAGGGAGTGGTTGCTTAACAGGCGTCCGCTTAACTGGGTTTCAACTGTATTTAGAGGTTGGATTAGATCATAGACCTAAAATAAGTAAATGAATCAAGACGGAGAGAGGAAGGACATTTCAGTTTCTCAATGTTTTTAATTTTTAATCATCACGCAAACGTTGTTTCTACAGTATGTTTCGAACAAGTAAACCAATCGAAAATGAGTAAAGAAAAAGATCAATTCTATGAGCAGAAAATTGAAAAGAAACAATAATTAGTGTTATGTGAAAAAAATATATCGGTTAAAAAACAAACTTGAATTTGCAATAAAATGGTAAAAACGTTATCCGAGAATCTATTTCTGTCTTCCATTCCGGTTATTCCAGGACGACCAGATTTAAAGATATACAATCGCAATGAGCTGTACATAAAATGACGTCAAAGATTTTCACCTTTACATAGCAGACAAGCCAGAATACTTCAAGAACAGAGTGAGTTATACAAGAGAGGAAAAAGATATCTTTCGTTTCTTTGAGAGCTCTTTCGAATAAATCGAACGTAATTTTCACTTCCTTTCATTCAGTTCCAAGTCCAGCCCTGCGAAACAGTTTCACATTCTCCAGCCATTTTTATTTTGTCTGACTGGACCATACGCAAAAGCATAAAATGATGTCCTGGAGTCAAATCGAAGTCTATGATAGTGTGATTCCTAACTGAATTTCTCTTCAAATAACACATGGGCGTTCTAACAGGCTACAGTCCAAAATTCTTTTATCCCAGTGCAACAATTTCTCATCTTTCTAAAAAATTTCTGCATACGCATTTTCATTTTATTTCATTTTAATTCATTTTAGTTCATTCCTTCTTCTCTTAAAGTAACAGGTGCTTTTAAATTTTGTAAGGCGAATTCTTTCAATAAAGTTTTTCATCCAAACAAAGGCTGGAAATAACTTAAAATCCCAAGAAGAAACTTCACACGTCTGATCAGGGAGACTCAGAAATTAGGTAACATATTTTGACGTTGTTGGAGTCGATGTAGTCTTAAGAATGTGAAAACGCTTTTGGTAGCAGTTGTGCATAATAACCACGACGTTTTCCATGTATGACGACGCTCTTGGGATTTTACATTATTCGTTTGTTTTGGATGAAAAATTTCATTGAATAAAAACGCCATTCTGGAATAAAAAAGGCTCGTTGTTTAAACTCGCTAGTTTTTATACTCCAAAATACTTGGATTATGTAACAAGGTAACAAATACAATGTATCAAGGATGCGACAAAACAGGTAAAGTATAGGTTAGTGGAAGCCTAACTTTAGCACGTATCTAGGGGTGCACCGGATATTGTATCCGGCCGGATAGTAGGGTAATGGGACTATCCGGTATCCGGCCGGTTATTTTCTTATATCCGGCCGGATACCGGATACCGAATAATTTGCTTTTCTGAAGACAATTGTCAATTTGTGTTACTTGTACCATACTAACAATAGCCATTAATGGAAGAAACAACGTAAACTCGTGTTCTGATCTAACGTTATTTTTTAACAAATAAACAGAAGATAATCGTCTGTTACTTGATAACAATTTCAATAAGTGACACATTTTGATGCGCATAACAACCATTTTACACAAAGTTGTTTGTAGTCCCACTGTAGTTTGTTATATAGTGGCATTGTCAGAATTTTCTTGCATTGTAATGAATGAAAAGGAGTTTCATCTTCATGTTCATCTTCAGTTCTGTTGCATTTTCCCGCCATTTGCAAGTTGCAACTCGTAACTTGTCTAATTAATGCTTGTAATAACTATAAACGCCAGTGAACAAGTAATGTTTTAAAGTAATTACTTGCAAAAAAGACAAATCACATTTGAACTTCAGTGTAGAGTTTTAATTTTTCTCCCCTCAATCCAAACCTAATTTGGGTAATAATTGATTGATTTGTGGCAAGTGCGAGCTTTTCATCCAAAATACCGGTATCCGGCCGGATTTTTTTCAATTATTCGGTAAACGCCGGTATCCGGCCGGCTGTAAAAAAACACTATCCGGTGCATCCCTACACGTATCCTCGCCTTATTTTTTTTGACACTTACCCTTAATCCAATCCTGATGTTGTTGGCTATCTCAGAAATTCTCTTCACCTCTGCTATTCTGTAATTGCTACGATCTTGCGTTTCGATGTCTCACCGTGTGTAGCCTTTTAGTAATCTCGAACTTTTTATCATTAAATTCATTCTGTTTTGCAATTTATTCCTTACATATTAGGTATTCTTCACGGTCACGTGAACCAATCCATTGCTGTTTCAACGATGTTTGAATGTCAAGTCAAATGCTCGAATTCGCGTCCAGTGTGCAAGTCCATCAACTACATTGAAAATGAGGATGGCTCTAAAATTTGTCAAATAAACAAAGAGACAAAAAAATGTGCACTACCTGGCGACACCCTTTTGAAAGAAAACTCATTTTATATTGAGATATTGCCTGCAGAAGACGAGGTGGGTTTGTTTGCGTCATTTTTCCAGTTCGTCGCAAATCAGAAACTAAGACGGATCTATAAATTTCAGCGTATTGTGAATAAAATTCAGTGGCGAATCCAGGATGTCTGGTAAAACTGGGCCCAAACTAAGAATCTACCATGGTTTTGAGATGGCTGATTTTGAACTACTGTCTACCAAGTATTTTAAATCTTTCATAAAGATATATGGTTCCAAATTATGTATTTTAAGGAATATGTATGCCACACAATTCGCAGCAAAAGTAAGAAGGATGAACGACAATAGTGGGAAATTGACGATTTTATCATCTTCAGTGATATAGGAAATGTAGCATTTGTAGCTGTTCAGAAGCATCTAAACGGGATGACAGCAACACAAAAGAATGTTTTAAAAACAAAAAAACTAAATCTCATGACAACAAATACAGCTTCTTCCACGTAGAGAACGAATGCTCCAACCTGAGTTATCCCAGCATTTTCGTGAAATTAATTTTAAAGAGCTATGGCCTTTTAACACCTCAAACGGGTAAGCCGTAATTTAATGCTTCAGAATTAAGTACAGTATCAACAACAATGAAACTTATCATAAACTAATGAGACTTCATACGAAACATAATCCAAGTAATAGCATCTTGAGAACTAGAGATTCAAATTAAGACGACCGAGCGAATCAGTGATATTTCAACTTTATTACAAAGTGATCATCTGACCAACTCGATTTCTTCTGCTACATTTTTACCAAAGTATTTGCACACAGGCTGATTTTATGTCACTAACCAATAAAAACCAGCATTTTAAGGTGGAAAAAAAGAACAAAGAGCATATTAAGTTTGAAGTAGCTCAACTTATTCTACGGTAACATCACATTTTCAGTCAAAAACATTTTTTGGCTGCTCTTAGTTCTTATATCCCCTCCCAATCTGAACCATGATCCCACGCGCACTGGAAATAAGTGCTTAAATGTGACGTCATTCTGAAATTAGCTAATCTAATCAAACTGCAGAGCGCAATAAAACTGAAACAGTATATCTGCTAATTGGTTTAAAAAGCCTCAGGGAGGACGGACATTTCAGTTTTCTTGTTTATTTTTTTATCGTTTTTTCGAGCATCGTCTTTATGTTCAGTGCGTGAATTCACTAACGACGAATGAGAAAAGAATATAGTTCCATATTAAAACTTAAAAAAACCGAAAAAGACGATTGAAAAATAAGTCCGCCAAAAATGTAAACAAACCTGCGTTTTGAAAACGTAATCAAGCATCATATTCTTCCTTTCACTGGGAATGTTCCAGAGAAACCGCAAACATGCTTGAGATTACTAAAACTTACAAATTTAAAAACTGACTTATTTTGAAGATCACTTTATTTTAGCCCAGGAGAAAACTTGGATCATCGGTTTGCAAAGTGATCTTCTTGTTTATTAAAGCATATTTCGTAAACTAACCAACATTACAACAATGACAAACATAAAGTTTTAAAATTAATAGTGCTCTCCAGTTTATATCAGCGAACCCAAGTCTTTTGATTACAGATGTGGTGTTCCACTTGTGGATACCGAGGGGTCATTGTGAAGACAAACGAATCGCCTGGTTTTAGGTGTTCATGTGAAAAAGGATATTCGGGAAACAAATGTCAGAACAGTAAGTTTTTAAAAAGCACCTAAATATTATAAAATACCGTTTAAAGAAAAATCAGTATACACATTGGGCAAAGTTTTTGATCTTTCTGGCTTCTTAATTCTAAAACACTGTTTACTATGTCATTGTATGAGACAGTGATGCCCAAAGACTGTGCCTATGCAGTAAGAATAGGGATGCTGTAAGCAGGAGTCAGAAGAAAGGCAGAGTAAAATTCACCAATGTTGCCTCTTTTGCTACCGCTCTAATGTTCCAGGGTCTTGTTTCTCATCCTGGTTCTTATTCTATGACTTTCTTCTCCTCCTTTTGCTCAGAATCCTATTACCACAATAATTCTTCATGTGTTAGTGCTTTTAATGGTTACTTTTGAGAAATCATGTGACCAGAAAATATTATACGATTTTAATCAACATTGGTTGTACTTATATGCAAATGTATCAACTTCTGCAGCAGTGGTGTGTCCATTGGAGGGGCACAGAGGGATATGTGCCACCCTAAACCAATGTTGCACCACACCATGTGGCCCTCTTTCTGAGTTGTCAGGATGTCATAGTCGCGGAAAAGCATTTGAGCCAATTTTCCATTAAGAAATGAAGCGTTGGAATGGTTGAAGCCCATCATCTTCCATGTTTTGAAAACATGTCCCTCATACTGCTTCGTTACACTTGGCAACAGCTGAATGACAATTACATTTAAAATTAATTTAAAAATACCGTTCAGTGGCTAGATTCAATGTTTTCTAAAGAACTGCTGACAATCTGCAAGGCAGGCAGTGACAAAGCCTCAAAACGTAAAACTTTAAAAGTCTAACAGATTCAGAACGCTCCACTCAGCAGCAATTGTCTACATCCGACAATACCATCATCATTTATGTAACAAAGGCAGACAGCAGTCTGAGCAACTTCAGAAAGTTTGTGACAATTTTTGCAAGCCAGCACAAGAATAGCATAATTCAGTTAATACAATTATATAATCTACTTGAATAACTATGCCCCTTGATGTGAACATTGGTCCCCACTCAGCCTGCCCCTAACTAAAACCTGGACATGCCAATGTTCTGCAGCATCACTGTGTAAGCCATAGCTCAGGTCATACATACAACCTTTCACAAGGGTGCAAGACATTCAAGGTTCTTAACCTTGACCACACAATATTTAAGGATATTCAGCATACTGTATATTCATTTTTGCCATAATCATTTGTCCTCTTAGTTCTAATGCTGTAGCCAGACTTCTAATGCTGTCGCCAGAAATAGAGGAGGGAAATATTGCTGCTTGTTGACAACACAATGGAAACCTGTAGCAGGAAGTACAAGGCATGCCCAGTGCCAAATATCAGAGGCAGTTGCCTCCTCTACCTCTACATTAAACTTAAGAAACGCGTAGGAATATCACCATGTAACATGATAAATCAAATCATACCCGTAAATTGAAATCATTGCTAACATTTTAAACTCATCTCATTTCCACTATGGTACATGATAATTTCCACGTCCTCTGTCCATTTCAAACTTTTGTTGACAGCATATTATGTTACCATCAATATCACTACCATTTACCTTTACGACAAATTCAGCGACGTCTACGGTAGTGAGCGCACGACATGCTCGAAACATTGGCAACGCCATCTTGAAAACGAAATCGTGTTTTGAAAAAAAATTAGAACTTGGTGTAGAATTCCATGAAACGTCTTTGTTGCTGGGTAATACCCCGTTCATTAATTTCCTCGCACGTTTCCACGCTAATCAGGGTTACATGATAAATCAACCGTGAAAATGTCAAGGATTTTAATTTTCCTCCACTTCTGTTGTATGAACAGCCATGCTTCCAGTTTTTAACTTGAGCGTTTTTATGCGCGTAGATCAGCGGGCGTTCAATCCAGGGTAATATATTAAACATCCATTATCCCATTTCTTTACTCTTATTCCCTTACTCTTATCGCCTTACCTTAATGTCATTGCTCCAATGCCCTCACCCTTGTCCCTTTAGCTTTGTCCCCTCATCCTTATCCCCTTATCTAGATTGGTTTCTACTTGCTAGAATACATAGAATACATTTTTCTTTGGCAAAGAAAAAATGTTTTTAAACTTTAAAGTTAAACCTTTTTCTTCTTTAAAAGTTTAAAAATTTGGTTTTGAACAAAATTTCTCACTGTGCATGCACGAAAACGTGAAATGTTGAAGGAGACTACTTAAGAAATTCCCAGTTTTGGCCCACTGGACAGTCAGATGTTAACTACCATGCAGCTTCAACCGCTGCCCTATTTTCTCAAATCTTCAGTCTAGGAATATTTTTCTCTTGTATGATTTTGAACATCGCGCGAAATATGGCGTGAAATGCTGCACTGTCAGTGTGTCTCCAGACTTTAATAATAAAAGTAATCTCATTCCAATCAAGTCACCTTAGAATCCTAAAATCACCACAACAGCACAGAGCTTCTGATCTGTGTTAGAAAGTAGTACACGACCAGAGCACGATTACCTTTGCCTCCTACTTTTTACCCCTATAACGCATTGAGTTCGATATATCAGACACTTACGTCCTAAGAACAAAAGAACCAGTGAGAGAACAAAGGAAAAAACAGAGAACAATAAACAAAAGAAACAGAAATCATGCGTCAAAGGATTAAAGAACACACGTATACTGCCACGACAAGTTGCTTTTGTGCCTATGTCATTAACCCTTTCATGCATGATATCTTTACTTTTGGATTTAGGCGATTGATGAACCAGGCGGAGAACGTAATCATAGGATAAAAATCAAAGCCCAGCAAAAAATGCGGAACAAAGGCGTCGTAAAATAAAATTTTAATTCAGTTGTAACGTTTCTTTGCTTTGTGCAACATTATCAAAGAATGAATGTGTCATACAAAGACCAGGTGAATTATATCACAAGGGTTATATTACAGAGGTCATATTACAGGCTATTTAAATATCAGCTGTTAAGGAAAACAGTGAAGTGAGAAGGATGACAATGAGAACAAAAAACAGACTATGAGCGGGGAAAAAATAAGTTGAAAATGAACACATGAAATTAAAACAGAGAAAGTGGTACAGAGATCATACCGTTGTCGAGTGACGGGTTAAGTTTGGCGATAAGAAGGGTCTCCCTGACCAGAAGTTCAGAACTGGAAGAGTATGATAATAGGATTGTGAAATCATCATGTGAAGCAGTGTGTCCAGTATCACGGTAGTCGGTGACGATACTGGTTGGCGGTGGATTAAGCCACGTTTTGCCCGTAAAGACTGAGGTTCCCAAGTGGTCAGAGATTCGTGTGTATAGAGGGCGGGAAACGTCTGTCCAATAAACAACACGCTACATCGTTGATACTTAACTGTGCCACTTTACTGTCCTTGACTTTCCTGTGTTTTGTTTTTTTGCTTTGTTCTTTCATTTATTCTATTGTACTGATTTTTTGTTGTCGTACAATAACCTAGGGGCTTAACCAGCCTCTTACTCCTAGGTTGCAGGCACAGTGGAAGCCAATCAGATTGGGGGGCTGGGTACCAATCCTAAAAATTTCATGGTTACATAGCTGAACCAGTGAACTCAATTTCTATACCTGGAATATAAACTGGCCAATGAAAAGTAAAGCCAAGTGGTCCATGAAGGCCAATTTTGGACATCAGTTTCAGTCCCCTACGCGGGCTTGTACGTTATTTTTAGTCTCCCACGCGACTTTTACACTTTCCTGTACTGTTTCCTGAACGGTTTTGTTTGAAAATACCCACAAAATATTTCTTCAAAAGACAGAAATGAGTTTAAGAATTTCTAATATATTTCGACAAAGTCAAACCGAGTTACAGGTTATATATTTTCACGAAAATAAGTTTTTAAACTGACGAGACACCTGATAAAACGGTTTCGAAAAATTACTTTAGCAAACTACCAAGTGTTCGTCTTCTTTTTACTGTTAGTTTACCATCTTCAGACAATTTAGTACATTTCTTAGGCCACACAGCAATAATGAATCCCTTTAAATTCTCGAATATGTAAAACTGGTCCAGTAATATTTCGTCGGAGCACTGGCTGGGAATGTTTTCGAACAAAAACTGAAGATTAAAGTCGTGCAAATGACTGGAACTGACTTACAAGTGCTCGAAGAGGACTGAAACTGACGTCCAAAATTTTCTCCATGGGCGGCCATCTTGGCTTCACTTTTTGCCCGTGTAAATGACTGGGAGTTAGCATTCCAGATATGGAAATTGCAGTGATTAAAATTTTCTACAGGTTTTAATCCCCTCTGATCTAATTGGCCAAAAATATTGGAACCACAAATGAACAACATATTTTGGTAAGACCTATTTCAACGAGACAGAATGCAGTTTCACCATAAAATTACTTGAACTGCTCATTTCTTTTTTTTTTCCATCACACCAGGTCTAGTTCTTAAATTAGAAAATTTTGAGTTAAGTTCCTAAGTTGTAGTTTTACGTTTGTAAAGGTGATCGGTTGTATGCTGTGCAAGTTGTATCAGTTGACTTATAAATATAAATAGTAAGATTACACCTCAGGGTTGTTCACAGTACTTACATCTAACACAGCTATCACAGCACACAACCGAACACCTTTATTAATTTTTGACTTCATTATTACTGGGGGGGCTAAAGCCTCCCAAGCTCCGCTCTTCCGCCGCCTCTGGGTGGGAAAAATCAGAAAAATTTCCTCAAAATGAGTTTCGAACATGATGTGCGAGCAAAACTGCACAAAAACCCGACCTTCAGCTCCATCGTGGGAACCAGGGAAGGTCTTGGTTCATCGAATTTTGCACTAAGTTTGGCACAGATTTTAAGCCTGATTTTTATTTTAGTTAATCGGCCCTTATTGGTTGTATAATCATGTTGCACAGAGGGATTTTCTACTCTTTTTTTATTTTAGTCTTTTTTTCACCGTATTTTCGTCGCTTTTCCTCCTCAACCCTTCCTTCATTTCCTTTTTTCCGTTTACATTATTCCCTCTTCTCATCTTTCCGTTTTTCTTTTTTCGTTCTTTTTCCTATTTTTTCCCCTCAACTTTTCCACATTCATTTGCTTCGGGTGGGCAGGCCGCCACTCCCGGGAAAACTTTGGCTACGCCTCTGCAACAACCGCATGCAAGAAAAGGTTAAGTATAGCAATAAATCTTCTACTTAAGCTTTAACCCAGTCCTGACTGGAGTTCTCCCATTGACAAGTAACATCGCCTGGCAATTTCCTGAGCAAAATAGCAGAGTACGTCGTCAGTGAAGAAAATACTGACTACGTTAAAAGTCCGACAAGGTTAAATTCCTCAAACTGCAATGTTTTTTTCAGTTGTTCAACCGGAATGCACTGAGTATAAATTGTTAAGTGAAGAAAACAGAAACGAGAACTACAGTTCTGGGGTTATTCTGTGCGACAGTAGCATGTCCACTGGATGGTACAGATTTAGAGGTGGTGCTGGCGACCAAATATCGACAACTTGCCACAAAGGTGGATTTCGTTGCGGCACTCAAGCCTCAGGATGGATGCAAGGATCCCATCCAACGACTGGCGAAGGAATCGTCAAACGCAGGGTGTGCTTTGCCCTTTTGAATGTTTGTTGCTATCGCGAGATCACGGACATTGAAGTCTTGAATTGTGGACCATATTTCATCTATAAACTTCTCAGGCCAAATGGTTGCAACCTTCGTTACTGCGGTTCTTAAAAAAATCTGTGACGGTGAAAGAAGATATATTAGCGTTTAATCATTCTCATGACTTTCTGATCAGCTATAGCTGACAGGGACTTTATACCGTTAGATACAGGTGTGGGATGATGTTCAAAGGTTAACCTTAAACCTTTCATCCACAAAACCTTCAAATGGTTCGATGGTAAATGGCTTTGAAATATCCTTTTGAGCTTAATCGGTTCCATAAACGAAATGAATACTAATTCAACGGTTTGATTATTCGGCGGCTGTGGGTGCGGAAATGTTCTTGAGAGGCCGTAGTGCGAACCTTACGAACACCTGTTTTGCTAATTCCTTCAGCAAAGAGGATAAAAATCAAATCGAATGTAGTATGCATCATCTATTTAGATAAATAGCGAACAAAGTTTCTTTCAGTGAATATTCGATGATTTTATCTAAATCATCTTCAGACGACAATTTTGTGGTAGTTATGTGTAACAGATAATCATTGCAAATAACAGTAGATTTTGATTTTAATTGTGTATTTAATATGCCGATTCTAGGGAAAGCGCAGTTAACCAGCTTATCCAATCCTGCAATAAAATTCTACCGCAAAGTTCCGTCCAAGAAAAAAGAATTCGTCGCTCACACACTGCAATCATCGACTCATCAGACTACTGGAAGATTCTTATTTATTAAGAAGTCCTTCGTATCAAAAGACGCATGCATCCCTACTCTCGACAATGATGATTTAGATAAAATAGAAAATTCATGGAAAGAAACTGTGTTTATTTACTTAAATAGGTAATGCACACTACGTTTGGTTGAACGCTTATTCTCTTTTTGCTACGAACACCTAAAAAACCTTTCGAAGCTAGTTTGGTGAAAGCCACTTGCGTGGAAAATTACCAACGTGTTGGGAGAGATGTTGAACAATGACTCGAACCCACAACCTTCTGACGCCAGAAGCTGGAACCATTGAGTAATAAAAACTCAGATGTCGGAGTAAGGTTACTTATGGTATTTAAATTTGGAGCAAGCCAGCCAGCAGTAATTTTATGGACTGCAAGTCGTTAAGTGTAATACTTATGTAACTCTTCGGCTGGATGTTACTGTTTTCGTAAATAGGAGTTTGAAGTCATTTGTTTCTTTTTTTTTGTTCAGAAGGGTGCAGGTTCGAGTCCCATCTAGAGATCAGAATTTTTCTGATTCCTCGGCATACCACACTTCTATAAGAACCGTAAAAGCCTTTAATAGTTACAAATTGCAATTTCTGAACACAAATAGTTCATCCAGTTGTTCCACAAAAGACCAAGATATTTAATAAATTTACTTTTAAACCAGGTCCTAAATCCTGAGTTTATAGTAATCTTGGTAAATCCACCCCAGAATTTAATTCTTGGAAATTGGTTTTCCTTTCGTCCTTTCCGACTGTGTTCCTTAAGTCTTTCAAAATCAAAACAATATATATGTTGCTTTGATTAATATACACCCATGCAAAAATGAAGCACGCTAATTGGAAACTGAAAATTAGATGATTACGTACAAAAAACAAAAAGTCAAAAGTAAAAACAAGCACGTAAACGTATGCCGCTACCTCGCAAAACAGAAAGTACGTTGGAAGACGATGAAGGAAATAACCACCCGCGAAAGTATTTGGCTTTATTTTTTTCGCAGATACCTCGCTCCTTCGCCGCTCGGTCTGTACGAAAACCTCAAGCAAATATGTAGAAAGTAAATTAAATGAATCTGCCCACAAATGCGTTTTCAATCTTCCAAGTATCGCATTTCTTGAAACATGTTTTGCTGTAAATAATTCAATTATCAGCCCATATTATTATTATCATTTTAGTATTAACCTTCGGAGCAACTGGATTGCTTTTAAAAGTAACTAAGCATAACAGCAATCTGTGCCTACATCCAACGCATTTACTGTTACATTTGCCCAGAAACAGCGTAAATCGATAAGGTTCAACTTCAAGGTATTTTAGGCATGACTGAATCAAAGCTTCTTAGAAGTGATTCGCAATCTAAGGTTTGTTTTTGGGCACTTAGCAAAAATAATTTAGTTCCTGAAATATTTCGCATAATTTTTATTGTGACTATTAATTCCAGTAACAGCTGCAAATCGCCAGGCAATGACACAAGAGCAAAGGACGTTCGATATCCATTTGTTTGTTTCTCACATTTATGTTTGCTTATTGCAATTAGTCTTTAAATATTTAGATTTTAAAGAGAAATGTCTCCTCGTCCTTACAATATTTTGACACATGTTACCCGCTTTTGTAATAGTGTTCTGGATCCTAGCGGTTGCTGTGAAAAGAAATTTTGGTTGAAAGGTATAATGCAAAAAGCGAAATATGAGGAAAAAAGGGTAAAACAGTATGTTGCGCTGAGGATGTAGTTAGTGCTCTAAAAGAATCTTCAACAAAAAGAAGAATCAAATAAATTCCGAACAAAACAGACAAAAAATTACTAACGAAACCAATAACATACATATGGTAATTTCGAAGTGCTGAAATTCTGCCTGATAAACATTATTTTAGGTGCATGCTACTGAGCTCGAATAGTCCATTTGATTTTGGTGTTATCAATTTTCCCCTAGTCTCGCAATCAATGCTTCCATAACAACTACGAGTCACGATAACACATTCATGATGAAGAAGGTAGCCCTTGAGTTATCAAACTATAACATGATTGAATGACCCTCAAACCTATGCCAACCTGATATCTTTGTGACGGTTAGGTTTTATGCCTTTCCGTGGTAATAATTATCATGTATTGCTTTATTTTGGCCTGTATTTGTCCAAGAGAAAAGCTTTTCCTCTGGCTATTATTGCATTCAAATTTTTGATAATGAGAAGAGATATACCGAACGAATGATGTAAACTAACGTAGCTAAGAAATCAGAGGCGTTTATCATTTTATGCTATATACGATTTGTCGTTTGGATTTAGGTTTTAATTTTAATCTGTAGATGGTATAACTAAGTCAACTTATTCAAGTCATGTTTGAATTTCCATGGAAAGAATGGGAAAGTACCATGACAATTTTTTAAGAATGACATGATATTCGCTTAAAAATTTTTAAATACAGGGGGTTGGCAAAAAAAAAGGAGCCCCCATGTGAAAGAGGGTTTTTCTAATTTCAAAAATCTGAAGGTTTTAAAAAATCTGAAGCTCCTTTGCCTTGGAACATTGAGAAGTGGAGGATGGTATCAGTGTGAAAAAGCTTCTCAACAATTGTTGTGCACGATTTCAGTATTTAAATAGTTAGGCGAAACTTTTGTCAGTTCCCTTTTAATCATTGTGGAAGATGGCGTCTAAGAAGCAACAACGTGAAGAAAAGGCCAAGAAGAAGTTTGCAAGGAATCAACAGATTTTGGGCTCCCTTCGTGCTGATTGGAGTGCTCGGAAAGTGGCAGAAGAATACGAACTCAGTTATTCATGGGCAAAAAAGCTTTGCAAGCGTTGGAAGGAAGGAGATAGAGGGAGTAGAAATCCTGGCTCTGGAAGACCACGAAAGGCAACATTTCGAGAAGACCGTTTTTTAATCAGAGAAGCTGCAAGAGTTCGTGATCCCTCCGAAGTCTGCCCAAGCGCGGCTGATCTCTCAGGGTCACTAAAAGAGCGCACATCTACGAAAACATCACGTCGGACAATACAGCGTCGCCTCCATGAACGCAATTTTAAGAAATCCCCCAAAACCAAAAAACCCTATGTAAGCAGTGTAAATCGGCGTAAGCGTGTAAACTTTGCGAAGCGTTATCGTGCCTAACGTCTTCGACGAGTTGTCATTTTTTGACTTAAAACTTTTCCCTTTGCGAATTACATAACCTATTTAACGAGACCAACGTAATCTTATGCTGTAATACCCTGATGATGGCAACCCGTCGAAGACATTAGGTTTCTTAATTGTAAACATAATTTTTAACTTGCCTTTACATGTGTATCAAAACTTTTTCTAAGAAAAAGCACTATCTGTGATAATTTTTCAAGTCTGTTAAATGTAAAATAACCTTTCTTATCTGCTAGCACTACATTATGTTCCACTGCATGTTTGTTTTTTTGTACACTGTTGCTTCTGGAACGACTCGAAATGACATCCCCTCTTAACATTGAGCTATAAAATAGACGTCTCCCCGTAACCATGGTCATAAACGACTGCTGATCGCATACATTGAGCCGACGTTGTAGGACTATAATACAGCTGAGGGTTGATCTGATTTTTTTTTTCTTGAGAATGAAACTCGACTGAAGAATACAAAAAAATTAAGTACACTTTTTTTATCAAGGTTTAAAGGACTTAATAAAATTTGGAAAATGTTAGCGTAAAAGTTTGCTTTATGCACTTGAGTAGACGGAGACTTCTAGAATGGGATTGATTACTAACTTATTAAAAATTAAAGTGCCATTAAGAATCAGCTGTTCTCAAACAAACAAAACAAATGAACTAAATTTTCTGAGAAACAGAAAACCCGAATCCGATGTAAAAATTGGTATAACTTTTGTATGTGTTGATTTAGTATTTCTAATATGGCATTACCACTTTAAAATATTATTTCGATAATCTTTAGCGTTGTTCCCGTTGTTCCTCAGTAGATACTAAGATAGCCCAGCGCCGAATGTAACCTCTTCAAGATTATGTTCAATAAAAATTCTCGTGATTGTTTCAGAAAACAGTAAACTAAAGGAAAATTGAGTCGTGAACTGTGAATGGTAAATCATCATCTTGCATTATCACTCAGTGGTAACTAACTAATGAACCTGAAAAAGTGTATCAGATTGACTTCAAAGTACGTATGCGCAAATACATCTATCCACTCTTTATCCTTGTTTACTTCAAACGCGAGAAAATAGACATATGGTTGAGTGCATGTGAGTGAACGTGGTACTCTTCTTTTTTTCTAAATTTTTTTCCTAGGCCTCGTAAAATTATTTAGACTCGCTTTAATTTCATATTTATTGAAACATAACGTCCTTAAAAGTTTCAGGATATTTTTTCCCCTTCATTGAGTACACAAAAGCAGGGTAACATCAACATTCTGAAACGGCTTCCAGAGAATCAGTAATTTACGTACCATTACATTGCTATCTCCAGTTAATTAGTCTTCGTTATTCTGATAGTTTTGTAGATATTAACTACGGGTAATCGTGATCGTTGAGTATAGACAAGCTGAAAAACTCGATTACGTGTATCACATAAATGACTTGTTTAAAAAAATACCATTAGTTTCAGATTAATTGCTTCTCAGTTGTTGCCGAAATTCAATCACAACGGTTACAAGCAGAGCACAACTTCCAATATACAGATCTGTTAACAACCAATTTGAAGACATGCACCAAACACAGAAGATGCGTTGTAAATTTCTTATTGGCATCACGTGTTCACATGAAGACGTCTAACGACGAAAGTAAAATGTAGTTTTAATTTTTAACTTTGCGAGAAATAGTTTTTTAGAATGTTGGGATGCTCCCGACATGTTTAACGTAAAGCCTTGTTTTAAATAACTTTTTAGTGCATTCGCACTGTCATCGGAATGATTTTAAATTCTCTTGGCGAGATTTAAATTTTAATATATAAACATCGATCGTAATGTTTAACTTGAAAATAAGCAAACTGAAAAAAAAAAGTATTCGTGACACTTTCCGATGTTTTGATTATCTCCCACTTCAAAATTTTTCGGAAATGTCTCACTAGAGTTCATTTTGAATGACATAAAGTTGTCACATTACTTTTATACTCTTCCCATTGAAAAATAAATGTTTGAAATCAATCGCGCTTAAATCAGTTGAATGATTGGACTTCCATGAACATCATCAAGATGAGTTTCTTGAGCACATTTACAATCCTTCTAGCTTATTCGCTGGCCATTGGGGCATATGCGGTGAGTCTACTTTTTCTACTGATAATTTTGTGAAGAAATACAAAAATTTGATGATTGCATCTACCCATTTATCCATCTTTTTATCTAAGCTACACCTTAGCATCTCGGCGTTGGATATTTTCCATTGCATTACAAGCACGCTTTTTATCTTTATGCCGTTGGAAACAAAATCTGGGTTATGACATGCGTGTAACCACAACTGCGGAAATGCGGTTATAGGGCGGCTTGTTTGACCTGGTTTTTCCTAAAATGTATTGATAAAAATGTAATGAATAATTCTAGTATGTTATAATTTCTTTCAAGTTATACGCTCCCTGGAATTTCTAAACTGTCATTTCCTGGTTTTCGGTCACGACTGGATGTTTTCCTTTTTATTAATAGTAAACGTTTCTACGAGAGATATGAAAGCTAATAAAAACTATAAAAGCTTCACCCATTTTCTTGCATTTTTCGTGAATGTTTGCAATTTCTGTCTTGAAAATCAGTCTGTCTTAGTGAGTGCTGCTTTGCCTTAGAAAGTCAGTTCTCGGCGGCTATTTTTGATAAACACAATTGGTAGCTTATTTTCGACGAGGTTTCATGACGAGATTTACTTACTACCATTATTATTATATTATTATTTTATTATTATATTATTATTTTATTATTATATTATTATTTTATTATTATATTATTATTTTATTATTATATTATTATTATATTATTATTATTATTATAATCATCATTATTATAATCATCATTATTATAATCATCATTATTATAATCATTATTATAATCATTACCATCATCATCATCATTACAATTGCAAACAGTTCAACTTTTGAAGTATTTATATGATTGGCTTCTGTCTAAACCTTGTATTAAATTTTTGAAGAGTGTCAAGAGTGTTGATGGCAATGACCCTGGTTCATGTGATCAAAGTAATCATGGAGAAACAATATTGATCAAAGATCGAGAAGACAACGAGATACTTTTGATTTGCACCGAGAGCAATAGTATCCTTGAATGGAAAGCAGTTGACGGTAGATAAAATTATCGTTCAATGACTGCATGAATTATATTTCTGTTTTGTTTTCATGACAATGTCATGGTAAACTTACCTAATTACTAGACGAAAACCTTGGTTTAAAGCAAGCCTTTTTGTTGTTTCGTATAGAATACAAGAGGGCATTGACTTCTCATTTGCGTTTACATGGATTTGCCAATCACAGACTAAATGCATAGCTTTCGTCCATATACTTAACCGTTCGAATTTTTGAAAGTATTTCATACAGGATAAGATTTTCGTGAAAAGGTTTATGCCCTTTACGATACCAATGGCGACAAAACAAATTAATCATCGGATACAGGGGCCGCGGAAGCGTGGGAGGGGGGGGGTTGGGGGGGGCTTTAGCCCCCTCACATTTTTGCAAAAAGTTAAATATTTCAGTATCGCTTTGAAAAACGTCTTAACCATGGTGAATGGTTATACAAGACGGTTCTGAAAAGAACTAGGGGAACCAACACACAGAGGGGAAGTAAATACTAAAAAGAAGCACTATGCATTCCGGCAGGCCACTCTTCAGTTGCAAACGTCTGCTAACTGTTGAGAAATGAGTTATCAGCTTATATTGATACCTGATGTAAAGGCAATGATGTCATCCCACGTAGGAGGAATTAAACATCAAAATAACGCCAATATACATGGATTCCATAATCTTTACAAAGAATGCTGAGCGGCACTTTGCCAGGATGCTAAATTTGGAGTCCGAATAGTTATTGGCACAACATTTGTTTGACAACAGGTGTCGACCGATTGCCGAATCACAATTGATCTTTTGAGCAGAGGTACATTGCCTTTTCGGTTGATTTCTTCATGGTATGGTCTTGTTTTATATAACACTTGGCACATGTTGCTTGATCCTTTCACTTAACCGTTGAGTTGTTCTATCTACATAGCGAGAACCACACTCGCATTTTAGTTTATGATTTTAAATATCCGATAAACATATCCCATATTTGAGTGACCAGCTGATAGTATTTGAGTTGTTCGTGTTAATATGACCAGTGATTTGTGATTTCTAAGTAATCGGTAAAATAAGAAGTGCTCACGACCGTCTCAGAAATATTGAATTTAATTTTTTGAGGAGGTCATGCTATCGCCCTCAGTCAGCTCCTCTACTCAAAATATCGTTCAGCAGTCCCTGGGATACTCAAAGAATTATTGCTGTCTGTTAATTT
The DNA here is from genome assembly GCA_030142905.1 of Heliopora coerulea. Lineage (NCBI taxonomy): Eukaryota > Metazoa > Cnidaria > Anthozoa > Scleralcyonacea > Helioporidae > Heliopora > Heliopora coerulea. The sequence goes on from JASJOG010000181.1 coordinate 179,651, forward strand.
AAGAATAGTTTACTCTATTTAAGTTATATGTGTCTTTGTGAATTACGTTTGATTTCAAATTTCATGAGCATGGGATGAAAATTTTTTCATATCTTACAAATGTACCAGTGGTCTGTTCTCTTTATCGTTACTGAATGATTCAGATAAAAAGTAGTTCCTCGTTAGGCTTCAAAATTTTGTCCACAAGAAACGCCTTCATATATCTTGCCCTGACCATTTACCACCCCAGGATTTTATTTTATATATGAGGCGCATCTAGCAATGCAATAGTTCGTTACGTTTTGAATTAGGAAACTAGTTCACGCCTGTTTACTCCAGTTTGTTTCAATTAGACACAGTGTTGAAAAATGAACTAACATATAAGAAAAACTACTACAAAAACTAACAATAGCATGAAGTCAATCGGCAATGCACTTGAAAGCATTTCAAAAAAATAAAGTCTAAGACATATCATTAAAACTTTTGTAGGCTCAGCTCTGTTTGGTGAATATTTTAATCCTGCCTACGATTGTGCGGATATTTTGGACAAGGATGAAGAAGCTCAAGATGGCTTTTACTGGGTAAAGTACGACGACGTTAACCCTAAGAAGGTTTGTATTAACTATTAATTTTAAATTTAACAGCACTATTATAATCGCTTTAAATCTCCTGATAAAGCAAAATTTTTTTTTTTTATTTTAAGGTGTGGTGTGATATGAAAACCGACGGAGGTGGATTTATGCTCATAGGCCGAAAAAATAATTCATTTACCTGGTCTGTTCCCTCAAATGACAATCCCGTTGAACCATTTGGTGCCCCTCACTGGTCAAGTGCTTTTGGCGATGTTAAAATTCTGGACTTTCGAGTGCAAGTGGCAACAAGTGAGAACTTTACTGATACTAAAGCTCATTGGTGAGTGCTTAATTTCTTTCCAGTTACTCATGAAAATCTAACATACAAATACTAAGTGGAATGGAACACCTTTCAAAAGTATCTACTCTTAACTCTCGGTTTATGTAGGATAGTTCTGCTACCCACTTTGCATGATTATCTCTTATGTCACTTAACATCGCATTTCTTGCAAAAGTTTTATTCTCTTCAAATTTTCTTTAGCCAGTTTACTTTCTCTAAACTAACTAGCTAATGACTCCACTTAAGTTTGCTTGGATTTTAGTAGTCCTTCTAACGCACATGTACATCGTTGAAGTTCTTAACCTCACAGAAAAGTTCGGCCATCTTTCATTAATTTAGCTATTCCTGGTTTATCTTTTTGTTTTATTCCTATTTTTTATAATTGAAAGGTATTTTAGACTGGAACATAAGCGGCCGCTAAAAAATCTAATGATTTTGAACCAAGGCGGATGTGGGCCAACATCACCAGGCATTGGAGACATAGCATACGTAAAGGATTTACAGAAAGACGACATTGTGACCACAAAATTTAGATGCTCCAGATTTGGAGGCTATTATCACCCCTCCACGAAATTTGGATGGGTAGGTGTATTTATATTGAATATATATATATATATATATATATATATATATATATATATATACATGAATACGGTCAAATAATCGTCAGATGTCCACAAACTAAAAAACAAAATTAAGGAAAATACAAATCATCAAAAAGAACATGGATACATTTATACAAACACAACAAACACAACCGCATATACATTCACACAATGGGTTATTTGTCACGGCATCGAAAGTAACAAAAGTGTTGAAATTAAGTTCAATTTGTTGACAGAATAAATATATAATATTTTTCTTCTAAAATTTCCCTTCGGTCTTTAATAGGCTATGATGAACTCCTGTCTACAGAAGCCATGTCAACGGGGTTTTGCTTACTTAGATCATCCAACAATACCAATTCAAATTGACTTTTCGGGAGCATTCAGGTACGTTTGGGCGAATGAAATTTATAAGCATAACTATAAACAGGCAGTCAAAGAAAGCAAATCGGACATCCACTCCTGTCCCATGGTGTAGAATTATGATTGGAAATAATTTTTTAGAAAGCTGTATCTGTATAGTTAAAATGTTATTTTTTCGCGCTTAGTCACACCGAAACATTGTACAAAACATTAATTATTCTTGTGAGCTTATATTTCTGTTATTGGAAAAATATTCTTACGAGTAAATAAAACCCAAACAGGTTGCATTGCATTTGGTCGTATTACCACCAGTTTAGCATCCTCCGTTTAAATGAACATGGAAGAAAATACATGAACGACATTTAAATGCATAATAGTTCAAAGGTTCTGGTGAAAATAATTTCCGATTTAAACAATTACAATTCCTGACAAATTAAAATGTTTCACACATCTAAAACTGGCATACGGGCACAAAGGGCAAATGTATAAATACTGAAGGGTGTCATTTCTAAATCTTTGAAAACATCAGCTTTGTCTGTAAAGAGACAAACTTTGTTGGAAATGTTTTCGGAAGACGCATGGCTATTTGTCATGCAAATTATGGCCTTCTGCTGTAGCATTAGACTAAAAATAACAACTCCAACACGAGTGTAGTTCATTTTCAAATATGTTCCTCTGCTGAAAACCATAACCGACCGACAGTTTGAGCAAGTAGAAAATAAAACAGATTCCAAGGTAGAATGATATTTTTCGGAACCTGTTTTATTTTGTTTTTCCTCTGCCGAGTACCCACTCGATCAAAGATATCGAAAATGAACTATCCACGCTGCTACAGCATTCAGACGATAAAAGTAAAATTGCAGGCCTTTTTAATTTTTTCCCCTAAATAAACACTAACATTCCTTATGTTTGCAACCCATTGTCGCACCTGGAAAAGGAGTTTTATATGGACTGAGTATCCCTCTAGGAATCATGTAAAGATTATGACGACGCTTCTCCTTTATTTTAGCTACAGCACAGTTGGAACTATTTCTGGAATAATTCATAACGCCACAGCTTTTGTTGGTTGCGATAAAGGACATGTAAGGTTTTTCCAATATTAAAACTGCAATGTTGAGATTAATTTTTATTCAGATAATTTTCACTTTATTTAATCTATTTAAGTGTTGTGGTTGTTTTGGTCCGGCGGGGGAGACAAAGGAGTTTTGTGCTCACGAATGTAAGCCTTTGAACGGAGGAACTATCACCACGAACGTGTATACATGGTTCTGGGTAAGATCTGCTCTCCCCAAGAGTCTTTGGAAGAAGTGCATGGAATATAAGGTTACCAAGAACAGCGGTGAGGAAGTCTGGTATAAGTTACTTGGAAGCAGTAGTGTACCGAAAGTGGTATGTGTAAACTTATCGACTACGAGTAGTAATTATGTTACTACTGTAGGGTCAACATCTATTTTTATCATGTTATCATATCATTACTGACATGAACAAAATTTTAAACTGTGAAAAGCAGAGCTCGAAAGTTATGGATCTCTACTTAGGAGCTTCGAGATAATATCATAGATAAAATACACATTTCATATCATATGATATCCAGTCATATAGTATCGTATTATATGCCTTTATTATAGTAGTAGTAGTAGTAGCCGTAGTATAATTATAATCATAATTATTGTTGTTGTAGTTGCTTTTGTCATTCTATGTTATTATCTTCTATATTATTATTATTATTATTATTATTATTATTATTATTACAACTCGCACATCACCCAACTAAGGACAGTGGAAGGGGTCTCAGAATGCTACAGGCTCCCAGCATCCCACCAGGTAAGGCCTCAACAGACATTGCACATTTCAGGGAACTTGTGGGGAAAGGAAATTTTACCATTAAAATGGATTTTAAGAAACACCCACAGGGCCAGCCCTTACTCGCCCAACTTATTCAGTCAGGAAGGAGTAAGGGATATACAGCCCTCTGAAGTCCCTGAAAGTACTCCCCGATGCGTATATCCAGTTTGACCTTAACAGTACTCTCTTGCACTTCCAACCAGTTAAGATCAGTTTAGGCGTGCCACTACAAGGGTCAAGTCTGAATATTGTTTAATTCTTAGGCTAGTGCAGATCTGTTTCAGCATTTAAGGCTGGTTTATCCTTAACCAACTAAGGTCAGGGGCATCAGCCTGCTGTACAGATTTTCTTCTTTAGTCCTTGGGCTAACAGGGCAGGTTTGCCAACACCTGGAGGTAGTGTACTTGCAGCTGCCAGCCAATTAAGGCAAGCCGAGGCTTTCGGCTACCTGTCTACCCAGCTGACAAGGCAGGGTGGCCACTCCCTAGGTCATCTCATCAAAGCCTGCTCGTTTTATTGAGGTCACTGGCTCCGAATCAATGTCCTGCCAACCTTCTTCTGGTTTTATGTCAGAGTTTTCTTCTCCTAGATAAGTTGCCATCCAAGGCTGAAGAATCTCATCTACCCTTGGCTAAGGGGTTGTTGGCACTTGCCAAAGGTGCCACCCCGGACTCTGGTGGGCGGGACCGTCCACACTTTCGTAGTAGGCTGAAGCTGTGTTTGTCCTACTCCAGTGATCAATGATTATTATTTCTTGATTTAACCAAATATACAATGATGCTCTAATTACAAAAAACCAGGAAAAAGTATAACTTAGGGCATATTGTATAACTGGCCAATGCCCCCCTCCCTCTTTCTCACTTTCATCCGGGTTAAGGAGGGAAAGACAATAGCTATCAAACTTTGTTAGCTAATATATAAGAGCATCTCTTGTCAACGGATCAGTCCTGATAATATTTTTCTCATGATGGTTTCGCTTTCCCATACTACAGATTTTTGCATCTCTCTACACGTACATTAAAGTTCTTTATCATCCGTTAACAGTTCCTTTATGTCTTCCTTCAATCGTTTTAAACCACCTCCCAAACAGCCGATCACCGACTGCACTACTTTAACAGTGACATCCTCTCGTCTTTCTCGTAATTCGAAGCACAATTGCTGATATTTTCGTATTTTCTCTCCTCTTTTCTCGTCCTTGTTCGACTCGTACGGGCACGCCATATTGATGATCGTTATCTTTCTTTTCGCTATCGTCTAACGTCAAATCGGATCTTCTTGCCGGACAGTTCTTCCTCATCTTGTGCTCTCAGTCCCAATATAACTTCTTGCCGTTGTTCTCGATCACTTTCTCTTTTTCCCATCGTTCCATATACTATTTCGTTCCTTCTGGGAGCAGCCCATTCTTTATCGCCCATTGCACCGCCAGTACCTTTAAAGCGTTGTCATGTCTTTTCACACATTCCTATCCGGCTAGCTTTTTGCACCCTGCTAGTAAATGCTGAATAGTCTTTTTGCATGCTCCACATAGTCTGCATTTATCTTGGTCTGTCAGTCTCTTCATTTTCTTCCATGCTCTCGTTTCGACCATCTGCTTTTGCAAGGTGAAGATCGACGCTGTTTTTCGCGGAGCGGGGTTGCATTTCAACTATACATGCTCCTCTTTCTCAAATCCAGCTGGTATTTCGCTCTGGAGCGTCTTTTCCTTGAAACTTTCAGCTTTGTTCTTACGATGTCCTCCTTTCAAAATGTTCTTCAGTTTTCTCCATGCTGCTTTCCAATCTTCGTACCTGTCGTTGCCGATCTTAATCTCTCCAATGTTAAACTCAACTTACCCATTCACCTTTCGCATCGCCTCCTCTGCCTCTCTCTTCACCGACATTCGTTGTTTTCTGCACTCGTTAATCCAAGAAGCTCGGATCCACTCGCTATTCGACACCGCCATGTAACATGCAACTTTCACTTTAGTCTCGTCATATATCTCTTTGAAACTTTTCAATCCTCTTCCTCCGTCTTGCCTTTTCGCGTACAATCTCTCGTCACTTGATTGCTTTCCGTTAAATCCTTCTTTTCTAAGCTCCTTCTTCACAATCTTATCCAGCTCTTCGATGTCTCCTTTCCTCAGTGAGCACACATTCATGACATAACCAGCTACTGGTACTATTCTACAATTAATCGCTTTCATCAGATTCTCATCATTAAGGTTCATCTTTACCAGTTGTTCCAATCGTTTTTTAACTTCCTTTTTCACCCTCTGCATTACTCTTTTTACATTAATTTTCTCTCATTATTACAACTCGCACATTATTATTATTATTATTATTATTATTATTATTATTATGTGTTCGTTGCTTTGTTTTTGCTATTTATGCTCTTCATCTTATAAAGCCGGGTCCAAACTTTGGGCCTAAGGTTTTATAATGGCAATGCCACTTAATCGACAGTGCTCTCTGCAATATATGGGCTGTTCCAAGAATGCCAATCTTCTGGATTTCAAAGATGTTGATGTTACCTGGGATACCGTTGGTGTATCTTTCCAGTTCTTTCATCTCCTTCTTCTTCTTCTTCTTCTTCTTCTTCTTCTTGTTATTATTATTATTATTATTATTTTGTTATCGCTCAATGATTTCTCAATGATACTTAACGTCTTTGGGTTCGTTGTCAACAAGACTCATCAAACTTCAAGGATCCTTAGAAGGATTCCCGCAGTACATACATATAAAACAGTAATTTTCTGTAATTCCACAATTCCGGCCTTGATTCCAATTGTCTTTAGGCTGCCAGCCAATCAAAGTAAGCTCAGGCTGGGAGCTACCTATCTACCCTGCTGGCAAAGCAGGGGCAGCACCCCAAGGTCATTTCTTCAAACTCTGCTCGTTTTATGGAGGTCATTGGCTCTGAATTAATGCTTTGCCCACCAAATTATTATTGTCTATGCTATCATTATCAGTAACATTATCAGTAACATTATCAAAAAGACTATAATAATAATCATTACTTATGTTTTTTTATTCGTATTTGTACTTCAAGTTGTATTTATATTTCTATCTGTACTGGTGCTTGTATCTGTGTTTGTGTGTTTAAATTTAAATTTTGCTTAAATATTTAAGGGTCGCTGTGCGAAGAAAGATGCTTTGTTAAATGACGGGGTATGTAAAATGTCATTTAATTTTGATGTAAAATACGTTAATCAGGTAATCGTCACATTTTTAATCATGACCATGTCTCGTAAATCATCAATTTTCGTTCAACCGAGTAAAAGCTGTTTTTACTTTTCATCGTTGCCGTTGTTTTGTACTTTATTGAAACAGACCGTCGTTACCGACACTTAAAACCAGTTTTTAAACTTCTTTTACGATTTTATGCCGAGACTGAGTTAATTCATTGTCATTCAGTAAGCAGGCTAGTTTCGTTTATTGAACATGTACGTTTCGACTAGGTTTTAGTCATCAGCAGGCTGAAATTACTAAGAATGGAAATTGGCGCTTAACTGTCACGATTGTTCTATATTTCGTCAATCAACATAAATTGTATTAAAAGTAGAAATTTCAAACGTTAAAAAACTACGACTAAAAACTTTTAAATGACTCATAAGGTTCGGCCTTATAATTTCTTTAAAACATTCAACAGGAGTGTTTGTCGCTAAATTAGAAATCAGAACAATTCTGTTATCACACATGGAAGAAGTGTCCTATTAACCCATTTTCATGTTGACCTGTTGATGTCCGATTATTTTTGAGGTCATTTAGGCCAACCCACTTCGTAGGTGGTTCTGAATGATATTTTCATTGCAGACTAAGAGAGGGCTCACACATGAAAGGTAAATGAAATATTTTCTTCATATATAAAGCCCACGTGGGTTAGACCGGTGTGGGCGGGGCTTTGCATAGTCTCAGCTCCGGTGAACTCACTGCCCACTTTGAGGAACTCCGTTGAACTCACTGCCCACTTTGAATGGTCGATTTGTCGAGGATGAAATAGTTAAGAACAAATGTGGGGTAGAATACAACCCGAATGGTCACCTAAGAGTTAACAGAAGCAAAATTAATCTACTGGTTCCATTTATGTCCTCCTTAATTTTCATTCTCAACTACAATTTTTTAATTTCAGATTGTCGTTGTTCCAGACGCCGCTGCGGCTAAAAAGGTTCCACCAATACCTGGATTACTTTTGTACCGCAAAGACAACAAGGAACTTTACTTAAAAGCAAATCAAACGTGGAAAATTATGGCAAAGGAGAGAAAGGTGGGACTATTACTAATCCATTCGATGACACAAGGGTTAACCTTCACATCTACGTAGTACTATCAGAATCACAGCTTAGTACGTTTTGAATATAGTACTCATAGTCACATTTGAAATGACATATGCCTATCTTCCACATTAGTCGGCGAGTCAACTTTTATTTACAAATATCTGTAATTGGGACGCAGAAATCGCAGTTGATTTAAGATAAGGTGCATATCATTTTATCTGCAAGCATTACATAGCGCGCGTTATTTGTTCGTGAACGTCTTACTTGCTATTGCAAAATATGCAAGGTTTTTACCTATGGATTGCAGTGTGATAATCGCTGATGCATTGCTCTTGGTTGCTTGCAATCACGTAGTTAAGTAATTCAACATTAAGGGTAACTAGAAAACTGTCATTCATTGTGTCCATTGACTCCCACGAGCTCCTTCATTCATTCGCTTTCAAATTACACTGAATTATATCAGAATCCATGCACGTTAAGACGGCCAACATTTTTGTTTTCAAACCTGGGCAAATTTGGGAAAATATGATCGCTAGTTGCAAAATTTTAGGACGTAAAATTTGCATTGTTTCCTCAATGTTTGTTTCAGTTTGCCTGTCACTTATTAACACTGCATCAACCCAATGACAAAAATACACCAAGACACTGATAATGTTTCAATAGTTCAACATTTCTTTTCAAACTTATTTCTAACTTCTTTAAGCCCCACAAATGCACATGCTAACGAAGGCTGCAAATACTTTCCTGATCGGACCTCTCGGTTAATTAGTAATCAATATAACATAATTGAAAATATTACATATATTAAATATGTTATATATAAAATAAAATAGCAATAGTAATAATAATAATAATAAAAATAATAATCAAGTAAGCATTAGCTGGTCTTAACCGTATAAACAGTGTATAACGGTCACGCATCTACAATTATAACCACTAATAAAACGACAACAAAAAAGTAGCTATTACAAACATAAAAATCAATATTATTACATGTATAAAACATATAATAAGATATATAATATATACGTATAATAATATATATTAATATTAGTTATAATTCTAATTAATAATTTTAGTTATTAATTAGAAGTAGCGCAAACGCACGTGGCAACGAAGACTGCAAATGCTCTCCTGTACGGACCTCTCGGTTTAATAAGTATTCAATATAACACAATGGCAAATATTATATATATATATTACACAATAGTATGTGTTTTCTCATAAATATACTGAATTTGAAATAACAGTATGCAGTATAAACGCGACAGCACACAACGAGAACAAAAAGGAAATAAAAAGGAAGAGGCTAAATATACATATGTTTAGTATTTTGAGTTTCCGCTCCTCGTATACAAGAAGCCGTCAAATAGTCTAGTTATTATTGTGGCAATGAACCAACAAAATTTTTGCCATTATTATTTTTAAACATAAATGTTTGATTTACTGTAACTCCCCCGGGCTTAAAGCTTTTTGACAGGCCTTTGTAGTTTCTTCTAGAGCTGTCTTCCAAATTATATTTCCATACCACGTTATAATAATTTTGCCAAAATTGTTTTCCCATCAATATTACTAATTTCTTCATTGTCACCGTCGTTGCTGTTGTTATTGTCATTAATATTACCTTAGTTATTATCTTAATCGTTACAGTTATCATTACATTTATCGTTATCGTCGTCATTACAGCTATCGTTATCATTATCGTTATAGTCATTGTTATCGTTATCATTATTGATTGTTATCGTAATCATTATTATCGTTATCATTACTGTGATTGTTATCGTCAATATTATTGTGATTTTTATCGTTATCATTGTGATTGTCATCGTTATCATTATTGTGATTGCTATCGTTCACGCTTACAACGATTGTTATCTCGTTATCTTAACCATCGTCTCAGTCATCGCAGTCGACGTAGTTCCATCGTAGTTAACCGTTTCATTGGCTATCGTCATCATCATTTCCATCGCCACTTTTATTGTCAGTTTAATTGTTGCTGCCGCTGTCGTTTCGCTTTCAATTGTCATTGCTATTGTCAAAGTCATGGTCATTGTCACTGTCCTCGTCAATGCCATTGTAATTGTCATTGTCATTGCTATTGCCACCGTCATTAGGGAAGTTTATGCGACAGTTTAGAGATGTGTACGCCTTACATATGGCGTGAGAGGGGTCGTATAAACAGTAAGTATAAATGATGTTCACGCTTTACGTAATCTCTGTCGAACACAAGACTTGGCATTGTAGTCGAATAAATCTGCCATTTCACCTTGGTGCGTCTCATTTCCCTCGTTTTAATGGGCCTGGTGTTGCCGTCACTCTTATTATTATTTCTCAGATTCTTCACGATGCTTCTACCTTGGTTAAACCAAAATTGAATCAAGTTCAGACTAAAATGACCCAAAAAGTATGGAATTTAAAACTTATAAATTCAAAACAACCCTGAATTATTTTATCCTAGCAGTAATGCGCTTTATGAAATAATTCATGACTATAGTTTCATAATCTCAATATGCTTTTCCCAATTTCATTAATTTTAGCTTAACCTCGTTAATGCGCAGTTCAACGAACTCGACAAGCAGTTGCAGGATCTAAACCAAACCTTTCGAGTCGCTTACGGAATAGGTCAGTAACCTGTTTTCCTTCACCTTCTGAAGATACTGTATTACCTCTATTAAAGATTTTCATTGTATTTTGCGAATTACTCAATATAATGCGACTGTAAAAGGACCTACTCGGAGTACCTCGTATCGCACTAGATGGCTCATTTTGTACAACTCAGTAGTGCAGAAGTCGACTCTTGAAAATTATTTTTCAACCGCTATTTTCCACGAGCTTAGAAAATCAGGAAATCAGCTGTAGTCATTGCATATAAATGGTATAATTTTAAAAATCAGTTATATTTTACCCCCAGACTCATCACTTTCCACAGATTCCTTTCTCTCAAAATTGTTTTCCCTATTTAGTCGATTACAAGTTATTTAGCTTACCCCGCTTCTTCGCGCTTGAACAAATTGCAACACTCGCTAGGAGCATGTTTGGAATTACTTCCCAACTAGCAGTAAATAAACTTTCTGGTAAGCTTTGTATCACACTTTAGCAGATAATCAGAATCTGAGCAGGTTAAACTGAGCGTGCTGTGTTATCGTCACTATCATTTTGTATTTCTCAATGTTGTATTATCCATCATTTCTCTACCATGTGTCATAATAAAAATACTTTTCTAATGACAAATTGCTAAATACAAAATTAAAATGTTTAATTATGTGAATTACAATGTTTTCATTTCAGCTATAGCCGATTACCCGGAATGCACAGGATACAGCTGGTTAACTCAATCCAGTAGAAACGAAAACTATAATTCTGGAAGTTACTGCGACAGCAGCCTGTCCACTGGATGGTATAGATTTGGAGGTGATGCAGGAAACCGGATATCGACAACTTGTAACTCAAATGGAAACCGTTGTGGAACATACAAGCCTGGGTGGATGAAAGGATCACATCCGACAGTAGCTGAAGGAATTGTGTCCCGTACAGTATGCTTTGCTTACAGTGGTTCGTGCTGTTATTCGAGTTCTCAAAGCATCAAAGTTTTGAACTGTGGGTTATATTTCATCTACAAACTCTCCGCAACTAGCTGCTATAATCGCTATTGCGGTTCCTTCCATTGAAACAAATTTCATGTAATCGTTGAAGTCGACAAAAAATAAAAGGTCTGTAGCGTAAGGCAGCTTCCTGATCTGTTTCTATACCACTTCTGTAATCGAATAAAAGAATGAAAACTAATTTCGGAAGGTGAACGAAGTAATTGTCCTCCAGAAGTAGGGGTCTCCCACTCCATTTGAAGGTTGATCCAGCTAGGTTGTGACAGACTTTATTACTTTACTCCACCTGATGCCAGACAATTTTACTCGTCGAGGGAGACGTCCTGGAAGGGAGGACCGGTAAAGGATTTAAGGTGCTTATTTAATAAACGCCAAATATGCTGAACTATAAAACACTGACTGTATTTTTCGTATCCGACGGCGGGTTGTCGTCATCAAAAATTTATCTTGATGGAATTAGAACACTTAAGACTCGTTGTCCATTAACCAATAAGAACTCCGAACAGTCGGGTACCTTGACTGTTGTAAGTGGGGGAGAAGGTGGCTAGAATGAAAACTGTAATCGTTATTACCCATCAAACTTCCAATTTCCCCATTTTAACAATTTACAAGGAGTGTAACATCCCCAAACCCCTCGCCCCCCAAAATACGCCTTTGATCTAGTTTGCAAACTAACGGCCCAGAGCGTAATCTTCTTTCGGTCCGTCTTCTCAACATTAAGCTACATGAACACAGATTCGAGTTGCAAACACAGATAAAATTTTCAAATAGCAGGATTAATTTCGAGCCTACTAGCTTGACAGATCGACACTGAGTTAAACAAGAATTACAAGCCCCAAATTTGAGCTTGTGCTGTATGTATCAATCAAAACTTTTGTTGTTCGAAGTTTGAAGTCGCTTTCTCATCATCATCTGCAAGAGCGAATTAGAATTTCTTTATTGTATTCAACTCCTACTGAAACACTCAGGCCAACACCTTATTGCAGGGGCGTCCAAGGAGGGCCATATAGTCAAAAATTCATGAGTACAGGCTACCTGAATTTATTTTTAATAGGTAACAATGGTGAGGTGTAACCTCTTAGCAAGCATTTACTTTATAGTATTAATTAATTAATTAATTAATCAGTTAGTTATTAGTGCAAAAACACTTATCTGAAATTATGCTGGAAGACGGCAGGTATAATGTAAAAGGGTTAGGACTTCTTTTGATGTTTATCACACGAAGGAACGCAGTCACTCTTTTATTAACAATATTCAGCAAAGCGTTGTAACATCAAATTTATGAAAAGCAAGTTATGAAGGAGATCCTTTGCATAAGGACTGGAATGATTTCGGATAAAAAAACTAGAAAAATGTAACCGAAATGAGTGTGTTGATTACCTCAATTAGCAGAAGCAAAAATCCAAGATGGCATCGACTAGCTTATATAAAAAATTTCAAACGGGTGGCACTAACGATTCAGGCGGGCTGCATGTGGCTCGCGGCCGCAAGCTGGATAGACTTGCTTTCAAGACTTAACCAATAGTGCAGTTTTCGCTTCTTTTGGTATTGCATGAATATGATCGGAAATTAAAATCTCGTGATGTTATGCCACCTTTTCTATTTCAGGTATATGCAATAATGTTCTATTGATACAGTCTCTTAGGTTTATTTGTTGTGTTTACATTATGTTCCGTTCTAAGATACAAAGAAACTGCATAAAGGGAGTTGTGCATAACGTCAAATTAGTCCTTTGGATTTGAATGACAATGAGATTTGCACAACCTGATCTTAATTTCTGGTCCGAGAACCCGGTTTACACGGGAAAGAAATATTACGCAGTCATACACCACCAATTCACGGTTCGGTTTGGCAGGCGGTCAATTTTGGGACGATAGTGCAGATCGCAATCGATTCCTGAGTAAATGCAAACCATTTCAATTTATGGGCAGTTCCCAATGAAACGGAACAAAAGTGTTCCTGTGTAAACGTGAGTCCTTATAGTCCTATAGCTAATTTAAATAAGCGCAAGTCCATGTGGTATATCTTACATGAAAATATAATGCGACGCGAATAAACAAATCGCACTGATTGTAATCGTTGAACAACCAGACAGCGGAAATGATTTTAAGGTATTCTGCTTCTTCCCACTCACTTTACAGCAATTAACCTATTTTATTTTGTTGTTCCTGCCCTGCTTGTTAATCTAATAGTGAAGCATTTCTGGTGATTCACTAAATCTAAATTAACAATTATAAAGATCTCTTCATAAATTTTATTGTCTAATGAGATGATCAGTGAATTTAAAGGCAAGAATCATCTTTAATTTTTAATTAAAATCAAGTATTCGAGCCATCAATAATTTGTAATTTTATTCAATTTAGATGCATTTCTAACCGTTTCAGAAGACTTACAGTTAAATCTTTCTTGGGGTTCAGTTCCCAGACTCCCAGGGTTGCTTAAGCTCATGTTCTCCAATTAGCCTTCCCCACTATTATAATCCGTGCTCTGCGGGCCCTTATATTTTAGAAGATGAATGCATACTTTTCTACTAAGTTCTACAAATTCATCAATAAAATCTGACAGTTTAAGGTACCGACCGAACAATCTCAACATCGCTTGACAGACGGAGTATTTAATAAATGAACATTGGATTTCTAACAGGCAAAAAAGAATGTCCTTTTCCTCTGGCGTAAAACCAGTCAACAAACGTACTAGTGGGTTATTAAAAAAGACGAAGTTCTGTATAATGGAACTAGTTTGAAAAAAAAAGGGCGGGATAGCTCAGGATTTTGAGTCATTCAAAAAAGTCAAAGGATAATGTCTTCCATACTCCCCCTTTCAGAACAATCTTAAATTAATTTCTACATTTAGTTTCGTAGTCTGCATTATGATAAACTTTCTACGAGTATTTAGATTTAACACTTAAGAACGTGATAGCATCTTTTAATGAAAATAATCAGCAAGAGAGTTCTTGTGGCTACTGCTAAGCTATTGATGTGTTCTTTCACAGCAACATAAGTCTCCCACAGCTGTTCTTCAAGAAATTTCAAATTAGTCCGTTGGATATTTTCTGTAAAGGAAACCACGCGTCAAAATTATGAAATGCGGGGATAAATCGATTGACTTGAGGAAATTGTAACCATGGCTGAATTTGCTTAAAGCAAAAACAATTCTAATTTATAACAGGGAAATTTTAAGCTTGTTCTAAGCCGTTCAAATGGATAACAATTACAATATTCATTCAAAAATTACAATATTCATTCAAAAAAATTGTCACAACAATAACCATAAAGAGAAAAAAAAAACAAAAATATTTTCAAAAGACTACTCTAAAATATTCGGCAGAATTTTATTGACTTAAGTAACAGTTGATGAACAGCTGCAAAATACATGGTTAGAAAAATAAGCAGTAAAACACTTGACAGTGACATAAGAATACGGCGATGTCCATCTGTTCGTTTTCCACGTTTCTCTTTGCTTGTTTCTAATTGTCTGCAAATATTTAGACTCGAAGGAAGAGAAATGGCACCTCATCACTAAAATATGTTGACACACTTTCCTTAGTTTTGAAGTATGATCATGGGTCTAAAGGCTTACATAAGCAATGCGTTTTCGTTTAAACGCATGATGCTAAAAAGAAAGTGTCCAACTGAAGGTTCAGCTTTAACTAGAGTAAGAACCATAACAAAGTTAAAAATAAAAACCATGTCAACAGGGCAAAAGAGTATTGATAATAACTTGGTAAGGCTGAGATGCTAGCGACTATTGCAAGCGAAAGTCACAACACTCGAGCAGTCTATCTAGTGTTATCAATTTTCACCCAAGTCCTGTAACTAATGTTTCGGTGACGAAGAGAGGTTATGACAATTACGCATTCGTAATGAAGCTAGATCTTGAATCACAAGACTGCAATGTAAATGTCACATTGTCACTTCTACTAGTAAACACTAGTCTTCTACCTCAGCCAGTAAGGCGTTTACTCAATATTTCGAATACTAGCAAAATACCCTGACCAGACAGGGAATTTCTAAACAAGGAAAAGTCCATCATATTACTGGACAAGAAATAATTCGCTAACTCTTGCCAACCTGATACTTTCGTAGGTTTAAGCTTTTCCGTGCTATATTTCATGTGTTTTTTCATCTGTTTTACGTGCACTAATACAGTACTTTCTTGTTTAGCGCTTAATTATAACGTTCTGATGATGTAACACTTTCAAAAGAATTGCACCTTAACTTTAATTTGGTTTACGGAAAAAATCTTCTAATCAGCAAGTTTGGTCGTATTTTTGCCCTTATACCGCCGACTCACTTTGCCATGTTAACGGGCGTTAACGATAAAGGTTACGGTGAAACACAGACTGTGTCGATGAATTCACAACAAAGTGGTGTGTTATATATAGCCTTCTATTGCAACAACAACCCACATAGACACCGTTTCTTAAAACCGAGCAATTACGTTTATATCGGCCCCCAAATAACCAATGTCACACACGGTTGCAGCACTAACTATCCCTTCGGCGTCGGGCCGAAAACATACAGCCAAAGCCTGATTCGAATATTTTGCCGAAAAGCAAGGTCGCTTGGAGGAAAAATCCTTTGAAAAGAATAAATAAAGATTAACAGAACTATTTAAAATTAGTCAATGTTAGCACATATATCTCCTTGAAATTTATCTAAAAGGCTTGCAAAGCTTATGTTTTTATCCTAGGAGCCCTGATGTCACATATGCATGTTGAGAATCGCACTAATTATTAATTCATGCAAAATTGATATGCCATTCATCACCAGCTGTTGTTGAGCAAGTACGAGTAATTGTATCGTTTCTGGCATTTCTAACGATATTTTGACTTCATAAAATTACCTGAGCAACCTCAAGCGTCTCTACCGATCGCTTTAAACCGTGAGAGTACTGTTCAGCATGAATCACGACTTCACGTTTCGACTTCAGTACAAGAGCGTGTTCATTAAAAAACCCAGAAATTATGCTATTTTGAGAACATAAATGTAATTATTAATACCCACTGTAAATCTTTAGTTACTCAAAGATGAATCTAAGACTTAACAAAATAGACATTTGGTGAAATGCCAACTAAATATGCATTTCGCATTTTCTAATCTTTTTATTCTTGTCAGCGTAACATTATAAGAACTCATTCTAATTTTATTTTGTCCAAACATAACATTCTTAAATGACTGTTCTTGTATTCTTTTACCTGTTACATATATTAAAAAAATCCATTGTTTACGTAGCTACCAATAAATTTCGCACCATCTCTGAAATTTAGCAGAATTTCAGTCACTATAACCATATGCATCATATACATCTGTAGCAATAACTGACCGCCTTCACGTGTTACCAGTAGGAGAGCTAATGGATCACGTTGAGGAGCAAGTTTTAAAACTTTTTGTAACAAAGCCTTTGCGAAGCTCTTTTCTTTTCAAAAAAAAGGCTCACTAAAAATCGTCTTTATTGCTTGGTTTATTTGAGTATTCCTGCAGTTAACAAATTAATTTTCCATAACTGTTTCAGGGTGTATTGTATTTGTTTGTTATATTGTTATTTGTATCTTATCAACTATATAAATAAAGAAGTTGTTTTTCATAAGGCTGTGTGGTCAAAAATGTAAATTATTCTTTGATAGCTACACCCGCATCACAATATTTAGCTTGGCAACAATTAAGCTTGAACATATTCAACCAAAGACCTGCTGGATCTTTCCGGGTTTCGATTACCTTTCACTTCCTAATTTGTCGGAACTGACTCCCTTTAGTTTACTTTGAATAACATTAATTTTCAAATTACCTGTTGACTCTTGTCAAAAAGATAATAAAGGATAGAAATCAATCGTGCTCGAACCAGTTAAATGATATAACTTCTATGAACAACATTGAGATGAGTTTCTTAAGAACGTGCGCTGTTCTTCTTGCTTGTTCGCTGGCTAGTGGGGATTGTGAGGTTTGTTTGTTTTCATGTCTGATTAAAACATCTTGTACTGAGCCATAAGAACTATAGACGGTGTCACCTATATTCCTATCTACTATATGTTGTATATGCTTAGGGTTTTTTGGGGTGGATATTTCCCGTTACGACACAAGCTTGCTTTTTACCCTTTCGTGGTTAGGTACTGGCTACACACATGTTTAACCGCCCAAATCCTTTCGTTTGAACTGTTTTTCCTTGAGTGCATGAATAGAAATGTGACATATATAATTCTAGTATTTAAAACTTTTTCCAGCTACGTTCTCTGTAATTCGTAAACTGTCATAACTGGTCATTTTGGTCCTTGTAGATCACTAACCGTGATGTTTCTCTTTCCATGAGAAGTAAAAGTATAAACATATTAATGCTCATTGCTACAGTATAATGTCGGACATACTTTTCCACATGCTATTTTATGGATACAAATAAATTATATTTCCATTTCTTTTATATTGAGGAAGACGGTTCTGTCTGAATGAGATTTACTTAGGTTGGGATAGCAATTTTACGATAATTACTTTTTCTTTTCCACTTTCTTTTTTCTTTTCTTTTTCTTTTATTTACTTTTGTGGATTTGTTTGGGCGAGGTAGATGGAGGAGAGATGAGATTGAAAAAATAAATTGGAAGAGACTTTACTTAAGGATAAAAACTTGATAAGTCAATTTTGGCATAGTCCTGACACGACAGAAAGAAAGCGTCGCTCCCAGCTCAAGCAACATACGATGTCAAGATTTGCTTTTTAATGAGGTTAAACAGACTTTAGTCAGAGTTAACTGCAGATGTAGTCAGCCAGCGATACACAAGAACGTGGGGAGTTCCTACATCATTTGGTGTCCCAAGAGTGCACACGCTTTGGGGCAGTTAGTGAGGCATTGCAATTGCATCTTGGTATATATACAACACGGTTATGATGTTCTTTTGTATTCTCCTTATGAATGCTTAACGAATTTTAGAAATATAAAAAAATAAAAATATAATTGAATCCATAACTTAATGAAATAAAATTCATTAAGAACTCATGAAGAAGATACAAAAGAACATCATAACCGTGTGGTGTCTTTATTTGTGACAAAGACACATGTGACTTTATACGCGAAGAACGCGTTAATTTTTTCGGCTTAGAAAACATAAATTACCACACGTTCTTTGCGAATTAGCGTATTAGGAGGTTCATTTTAGAAGAAATCTAGAAATCTCGCAGTACCTGCTCTATCGGATCTAAGACACTCGGCTACCGCCAGGTGTTTTAAATCCCGATAAATCACTCCTGCTCGGTTTTTAATTACATTTATTTATACGTATCCAGTATATATTATTCCACTGATCATTCAATGTGACAGCTGCCGGGAGGTCTGCCATGGTAGATTGTCACAGTGACCTCTTACTACTTCTACTGCTATCCCGAACCCGGAATTGCGTATTGTTTGCTCTGTTGCACAGCTCAATTGCCTGTAGCTGGGGCCTTGCCTATGCTAACTACGGCACCTACCTTCAACCAACAACAACAAATATCTGACAGCTATCATTATTATGAAAAAGGTTAAGATTAAAATTAGGATTATTATTAACAAAATTAGGATTAAGATTGGAATTGCCATTAAGATTTGGATTTTTATTATCATTACTATCAATGTCATCGTAATTATAATGATTACAACTCGCACATCACCCAGCTAAAGACAGTGGAAGCGGTCTCAGCTTGCTAAGGGCTCCCAACATCCCACCAGGTAAGGCCGCAACAGACATTGCAAATTTCAGGGAACTTGTGGTGAAAGGAGATATTAACATTAAAATGGATTTTAAGGAACACCCACAAGGCCAGCCCTTATTCGCCCAACTTATCGAGTCAGGAAGGAGTAACAGATGTACAGCCCTCTAAAGTCCCTGAAAGTACTCCCCGATGCGTATATCCAGTTTGACCTTAACAGTACTAAGTTGCACTTCTAACCAGTTGAGGTCAGTTTAGGTATGCCACTGCAAGGTTAAGTCTGAATATTATTTTATTCTTAGACTAGTGCAGATCTGTTTCAGCAATAAAAGCTGGTTCATTCTCAACCAACTAAGGTCAGGAACATCAACCTGCTGTACAGATTGTCTTCTAGTCCTTGGGTTAACAGGGCAGGTTTGCCAACACCTGAAGGTAGTGTACTTGCAGCTGCCAGCCAGTCAAGGCAAGCCGAGGCTTTCGGTTACCTGTCTACCCAGCTGGCAAGTTATTATTGTTCAATAACGTAGCACACTTTCCAAAGGAAGTGGCAAGGGGTTTTGACCTCCAAAGGCAGCCCGTTAGCAAGACTGTAGTCGACAGAGGAGACAATGTACAATATAGGATACTCATGGGGATATTTCCAATTATTATTATTATTGCTCAATTCGCACAGCTTGATGTTCTGCCGGTAATCCTAAATGTCAGCCGTTCACATTCAGTAGTCTAGGGTTACTTTGGTCCATTCAACTTTCTAGAGTCTTTCTTAATATCCTCGCTGTTCCCAGAACCGAAGTCTTCTGGAGATGTTCGATCTTAAGTTTTATTCTTGACCTATCCATTTTTCCAGCTTCTTGCTCACAGTATCGAGTGCTCCGATAACTACCGGTACTACATCTACCCTTTTCATTGACTACAACTCTTTGATTTCCCATTTTAGCTCGTCATACTCCTGAATCTTCTCCTTTTCTGTTACTCCAACATTTTTATCATCAGGGAAGGCAATGTCAACTATTAAACATTTCTTTTCTCCTTCCTCCACAACAACTATATCTGGTTTTCGACATTCTATGTGATGATCACACTGTATCATCAAATCCCATAACTATTATTATTGTTATTATTATCATTATCATTATCACTTGGATATTGTAAAGTATTCAAAAGTCTTGGGGCGATATCTACAACTCAAATCTCGCATTATATTTTTGTAGAGTGTCAAAACTGTTGATGGTCACGATCCAGGTTCATGTGACCAAAGTAATCATGGAGAAACAGTGTTGATCAAGGATCGAAAAGACAACGAGATCCTGTTGATTTGCACCGAGAGCAACAGTATCCTTGAATGGAAAGCAGTTGACGGTAGATAACGTTGTTGTAAAATCATTTCACTACTTATTTTTCTGTTTTATTTCAAAGAATCAAAATATTATTGTAAACTAATCTAATTATGGTGCGAAAACTCTAGTTGAAAACAAATGGTTGATTTTTGTCGCATTTCTATTGCAAGATACGAAATACCATATTAGATGAACATGATTTACAGCAACGCAGAATTTCTCCCTTGCATTTGGAATCACCATTCATATTTACCGGTGTAAACACGTACACTCGTTACATTTTACTATTTGAAAATATACATCTACGATTGAACTTTCGCGTAGAAGCTGTTACTCTTTCAAGCCAAACTACAACAGGGAATTCTGTATTAGTGATATCATGAGTAACAGCATTCAAAAATTTTTGGAATTCCATTACTTGTATGTTTTGTCAGTCACATTTCTGTTTGAATAGGGAGTCACAGTAGTTTCTCGAATGTGGTCCATTTACCGTTGTGCCTAAATTCCACTGGTATTCACGATCAGAGATTCCAGTAAGCACTTTTAAAGGCAATAACTGAAGTGCAAAGTAATCCGTCATTTGACTTTCTACTCGTCTTCATTCGTCTTCTGCAGATGCTAGAGGGACGTAAAGGGATAAAAAGTCTCCGGCTACGTTTACACCATAGCAAACGTCTTTGGGTTCAAAAAGTATTCGGATTCACACAAAAATTGTAATCGAATTCGTTGATCGTTTACACAGGAAAAAATACCTGGATTAATTGCATGCTCTCGTTAAAGCAAACAGTGCTTTCGTGTCTAGGCATGGACGTAAATCATCACAATTTTTATTGAAAGTAAGGCCGGACAACCGAAAAATTTCTTTCCATTCTTTGTTTATTACAGCCTCTGATAAAGAATTGTTCCACCACTGGCTACATCAGCTGTCATGCACAAAAACGAGAAAGATTCCTCGAGAGTCTTAGCTATCAGGATTCAAAGCACTTAGATTCTTTTCGGGATTCGTATTTATCTGGATTCGTGAGCAATCCCAAGACTTTCTGTACCGGATTCGTTACTCAAGTGTAAATGGCTATTTTGAATCCCAATAAAAAGTCTCCGGATTGCCTACGAATCCGAAGAAATTTGTTCTGGTGTAAACGTTGCCTTAATGGGTTATTCTGACCTCCACCAGACAATTTTAATCAACTAAGAAGGTGCGTATGGTTCTAAAGTAAAATTGTGGGAATTAATTCACCTAGCAATTCACTTCAACTTGTTACATCAAAATGTAGCAACAACTGTACGCCCTGAAGTCAATCACTAAAGCACTTCAAAAATGACTTTATTGCACCATTGCAATATTTGCAGGTTCGAGCCTGCCTGGCGAATATTTTAATCCTGGCTATGACTGTTCGGACATCTTGGACAAAGATGAAGAGGCTAAAGATGGCTTTTACTGGGTAAAGTTTGGCGATGTTAACCCCAAGAAGGTTTGTACAAACTATGGTTTTTAAAATTTATGATCAGAACAGTAATCCTAATAAAACTGCCTGTAGTAAAATGAGTGTTAGCTGTAAAATGTTTTGACTTATTACCCTCTATATTACCCTCCAGATGTCAAAAATTTTTACTTTCATTTTAAGGTGTGGTGCGATATGACTACAGATGGTGGAGGATTTATGCTTATTGGCCGAAAAAACAACTCTTTTACCTGGTCTGTTCCGTCCAATAATTACCCTGTTGAACCATTTGGTACTCCTCACTGGTCAAGTGCTTTTGGCGATGTTAAGATTTTGGACTTTCGAGTGCAGGTGGCAACAAGGGAAAACTTTACGAGCACCAAAGCTCATTGGTGAGCTCTTAATTTCTTTTGAGCTATACCTTAAAATGAACTGCTTCAATACTTTATAAGAAAACTGACCGTTCGATTGAAATAGTCTTTAAATTTACTACAGCAATTTGTAGTTTTTGTTAATTTTGTTAGAATCCGAATTGGCTTAGCAGGCAGTTTGAACTTTATACATCACGTCACAGTACATTTCAAAATCTCTCATCTTTCAAATTTATCTTTCAAATTTGTCTTTAGCATTTGCTTTTTCCTTTCAGTAAATGTACTTTTACATTGTTTACCTTAGCCCTTATCGGCAACATACTTTTAAATCACGGATGAATGTTTTTCTTCCCGAAATCTCACTCAACTGCCCCTGAATGCAGTAAAATTCCTTCTGTTAATACGCCAACCAATCAAGCTCTAAGCCCCACTTCTAAGCTCTACGATTTCATGCTAATTTAACCTTTTTTACAAGTGTTTATCTTTTGATTTTTATTGTTAAGTTTTCTTCGCAAACTCGCAAACGTGGGGCAAAATGCATATCTTGCCAATACTTAAACTTTGTTTTCTGCTGAAAAGGTATTTTAGACTTCAACATAAACGGCCGTTGAAAAGTCTAATGATTTTGAACCAAGGCGGATGTGGGCCAACATCACCAGGCATTGGAGACATAGCATACGTAAAGGATTTACAGAAAGATGACATTGTGACCACAAAATTTAGATGCTCCAGGTTTGGTGGTTACTACCACCCGTCAACAAAATTTGGATGGGTAAGTGTATTTATATTGAAAAATGTGTGTTGGTATTAAAATTGAATAAAAATGTCTATTTCTAACAAGACATTTATTTTCGTATTCTTCACACACACACATACACACATACACACACACACAAGTGGAAACGTTTGTGTGTGAAATAAAACGTTATTTATTGGAAACGAACGAGTGGCTATTCTAGATTGATCTTCTTTTTGTCACACCATTTTCTTTACAATCGATACTTGTGTTGGATTATACTTCTCATATATATATATATATGTATGTATTTACATATACATATACATACAGCAAATTGCATAAATTTTGGCAAACATAAACATATAAACAAAAAAAACATGTATAGGTAAATCTGTAACTGTGAATACATTAATCAACCTTAATATATTAGGCTGGCCAAAGAATGTACTAAAAAACACATAACATACCTTCACTGACCGTTGAAGTGAGAATAAAATGAAGATACAATGGTCTTGATATGTTTATATGTTTTGTGCCATAATTTTTCCAATTTGCTGTATACATATACATATACATATACATATACATATACTTCTATAATTCATTAATAATTCATGAGGAAAATACAAAAGAAAATCATAACCATGTCGGGTCTTTATATATGATAAAGACACATGTGCTTTTATATCTGAAGAAGAAGTTCATTTTCTTCGGCTTACAAAAGATAAATTTCCAAACTTTGTTCGCGAATTAGCGTATTAGGAGGTTCATTTTAGAAGACACCTAAAAAACTCGCAGTACGTGCTTTATCGGATCTAAGACACTCAGCTATCGCCTCGTGTTTTAAATCCTGATAAAGCATTCCTGCTCGGTTTTTAAATATTACATATATATATATACACATATACATACATATACATACATATATACATATATATATATATATAAATATATATATATAAATATATATATATATATATATATATATACATATATATATATACATATATATATACATATACATATATATATATACATGAACCAAAACATTTGAGCCAAATTTTGAACCAAAACATTAAACTTACGATTGAAAGTAGCCAAGAAAAACTAACATTCTTAGACGTCCTACTTTACAAATAGGGGAATAGTTTAAATACGGATATTTTCTAGAAGGAAACGGACACAAACCAATATTTAACCTCAATTCATGTCACTCTAATCATACTAAGACGAACGTTCCGTACTGTCTCGCGCGCCGAATATGTTCTATTGTATCCGACAAGGAAAGAAGGAAAAACGATTACTGCAACTAGAAGATTTTTTAGAACGACAAAACTTTCCTAGGAACGTTATTCTCAAAGGCATAGAAAAAGCAACATCGCAACTACGGCAGATCTTGGATCACCAAAGGAAATAGAAAATGAAAAAACCCTCCCACTTGTCATCACTCATAATCCCAATAATTCACAAGTCATTAACAAAATCAAACGCGATATTCAATTTCTTTACAACTCAGAGAAAATGAAAAGTACACTTGAAAACACGAAACTCATCGTCAGCTGCCGACAGCCAAAAAACTTGAAGAAACAATTGACTCAAGCGCGATTTATCTCTGAAAAAGTTCCAAACACAGTGACAAAATGCGGCGAAACAAGATGCGGCACTTGCAACCTATTAATTACAGGAAACTCCATGAAACTAAAGAACAACAAAGTCTGCCAAATAAAGTCTCCCATGAATTGCAAATCAAGAAATATAATTTATATTGTTGTGTGCTCAAAATGTGAAAGCTTTTACGTGGGTCAAACTGAGCGTCTACGAAAACGAGTTACGCTACACAAGCAACAAATAAACCACGAGGAATCTCGACGTCTATCGGTCAGCAAACACATAGAAAAATGTAGCGGCGGCGATTTCAAGATAATGCCAATATATCAATGCGATAATTCAAACTGATTAACCAGAGAATCCAAAGAACAAGATATCATAACTTTCAGTCTTCAGTCATAATCATGTATGAAAATCCTAAATATAAATACACTTAGATTAGATAATGCATCAAATGACGTCGTAGCAATGGAATTTATAAAATTAGCATAATTTACATAACAGTAACATGATAACGCATGTCGTGACGTAAAACCAAATACTCCGAACCTATAAATGTAAATAGTATAGCCACCCAACATTTAGTTAGCACCTGAAGAGCTTTAATAAAAGCGAAAACGTTTGTGCGAAATGAGTGGTTAACTTATTTATAGTCTCCGTCGTTACCACAATATACACTTTTATCTATAATTCTACTTGTGTTAGACAATCAAAACCTTTTCTCTCTCTTTCTTTATATATACATATATTGGCAGAGTGTAGTATGTTAATTATGGATTTGATTGTGATTCTGAAGGAGTGGTTTATCTTTTGAAACGGGAACGATGTCATAAACACTACGTTGGAAGCACAATCAATTCTTTTAGAAAAAGATTTAACATTCATAAGAGCAGTTTACATAGGTATGGAAAAGGAAAAAGGGGTATACCGGCTGAGTATTTATATTCGCACTTTTTTGCAAAAGGCGATGTAGGTTTGAATGATGTTAGGGTACAGATTATTGATAGGACTGATCTTACTAAGTCAACAGAAAGGGAAGCATTTTGGACATTTAAGCTCGATTCAATTGTTCCGCAAGGTCTAAATCTTAGGGATTTTATGTAATGGCAATTGATTATTTTCGTAAATTTATGTAAATTATGATTAGTTTTAGTTTATAAAACAGCCAAACTGTCAAACTTGAAAGAAAACATCTTGAGGAAAGGGGTATAACCCCGAAACGTTGGTGTATACAGTTTTTCATTAAAGAATTTTTCGTGATAAGTGTATTTTTTAAAATTCGAGATAGGAAGTTTTATGATTATTTTATATATATGTGTGTGTGTGAGTGTGTGTGTATATATATATATATATATATATACACACACATGGATGATTTATGGACGTGTATATATATATATATATATATATATATACATCCATCCATAAATATATCCATATACATATGCGTACATACAAACATACATACATGCAAACGTACGTACTTACACATATGCATGCATGGATACATAATTACATATATACATTCATGTACACATACATGAAGACATACATCCACCTGCACAAGTGCATTTATCATCAAAGGACTGGATGTGAGGTATACCACACAGCTAAATACACATGCTCACAAAATAGTTTACGTCATGTTTCATGAAGTACGGCACTGAGTGGTTTTACTTGCGAAATGGCCACTGCAAAGTAGTGTCCGGCTACCATCAGCAACTGGAGACATCTATTTCGCTCTCATGGGGCCCGTCATCTCAGAGTAGCTGATGGTGCCATTACATCTAAAAGGTATATAGTAGATCTTAATCAAAAGAAGCGGATACAAGATATACCGTATGGCTAAATACAAATGCTCATAAAATAGTTTACGCCGTATTTCACCGGTATTACACCAGTTCGCCTCAAGAACGAGCTTATTGAGGTCATAAAATTGCAAGTTTTTATCTCCTGTAAACGGGTGAGTACGAATTTTTCTGCTTCTATCGAGTAAGATAAGCACAACTTTGAGCCAATGAAAGCGCAAGTTTTCCAAATTTTTCAAGAATTCTTATATTGCAAACTGCTCTTTCGTTTTAGGTGATGATGAACTCTTGTTTACAGAAGCCATGTCGGAGTGGTTTTGCTTACTTAGATCATCCAACTTTACCTATTCCGGTAAACTATTCTGGAGCCTTCAGGTACTTTGAACACTGGAAACTAACGATTTTTATAAAGGATTCGTATAAACTTAAACGATCATTGTTCATAAATGATCTTGAATCTTATAAAAATAAAATATAATGTAATAAAAAAATAAAAAATAAGAAATAAAATAAAGAAAGTAAAATGTTTCTTGGACAGGTCGATCCTACCACTACCAAATTTAATACTGTTGCCAGGATTAAAAATATGTCAGTAAAAATTATAACAAGAAATGTAAGACTCAGGAAATGAATATGTTTTTATAATTTCACGATATGCATTAAATATTGATAATTTTTCAAGTTGGAAGCGAAGACGTAGCTGTCCATATGATTACACACACACACACACACACACACACACACACACACACACACACACACAAAAAAAAAAATAAATAAATAAATAAATAAATAAATAAATAAATTACGCACGATATTTAGATCCCTGGCAGAAGTAGATTATTCATAAGTTCTAATGGCTAGAAATTTTGGTTTTAGTTACTAGGCCGACTTGAGAGTACAAGGCGATCTCAATATGTAATTTAGCATACCACTTGAAGTCTATGAGATTTAGATGCTGGTTCTTCTTTACTTCAGCTACAGCACAGTTGGAACTGTTTCTGGAATAATTCATAACGCTACAGCTTTCATTGGTTGCGATAAAGGACACGTAAGGTTTTTCCAATATTAAAACTGCAATGTTGAAATTAATTTTTATTCAGTTAATTTTCACTTTATTTAATCTATTTAAGTGTTGTGGTTGTTTTGGTCCGGCGGGGGAGACAAAGGAGTTTTGTGCTCACGAATGTAAGCCTTTGAACGGAGGAACTATCACCACGAACGTGTATACATGGTTCTGGGTAAGATCTGCTCTCCCCAAGAGTCTTTGGAAGAAATGCATGGAATATAAGGTTACCAAGAACAGCGGTGAGGAAGTCTGGTATAAGTTACTTGGAAGCAGTAGTGTACCGACAGTGGTATGTGTAAATTTACCAATTATGAGCAGTAATTATGTCACTACTGTAAGGTCAACGTCTATTATTTACATGTTTTCATATTTTCACTAGTTTGAACAAAATGTTAAACTGTTAAGAGCTCGAAACTCTTCGATCTCTACTAAGGGGCTTCGATATATCATATACAAAATAGTTACTACTTCACCTCGTTTGTTCGGTCTGAACTAGTAAAATATCGGACCGATGCTTTCGCGAAAACCAAGGTCCGATATTTCACTAGTAC
Organism: Heliopora coerulea; assembly: GCA_030142905.1. NCBI lineage: Eukaryota > Metazoa > Cnidaria > Anthozoa > Scleralcyonacea > Helioporidae > Heliopora > Heliopora coerulea. The sequence continues at coordinate 207,807 of JASJOG010000181.1, forward strand.
AGACCGAACAAGTGAGGTCAATAAGTAGTTTATTATATGGCATTACTGAAATATAATTGACAAGTGCAAAGGTACAGAACGTCAAATAAAGACTTGCAATTCTATCATCATTTCATATGGCATTTCTTCACTAACTTCATTCTACATGGTTACTTTTCCTTTTCTGATTGTTCGTACTACATTTTCATTTCATAAATTGTCAAAATTTTAAATTTTTGACACAAGCACGGCTTTCTTAAATTTCTTCCCTGACCGGGCAATACGGGAAATATCCGACCGCTTATGAACCAATGAAATTGTAGGATTTCCGCATTCGGTACCCTCGCTGCCACAGCCATATAATAAACATTTCATATCATATATCATATCATGTCATATTTTTATGATGTTTCGTATCATATACCGTGCAACGTATGTACACCGGATCACCTATTGTATCAGATCGTATCATTTATCGTATCATATATCGTACCATACATCATGTATATCATATATCATATCATGTATCATATCACATATATCATATCACATATATCATATCACACCATGCATATCATATGCTATTCTATGATTTAATAGTAATAGTAACATAATATAGCAATATTGAGCGAGAACACTTTATTACACGTAAAGCCCGATTTTCATACAGGTCCTCAATTACAAAGTTGAAACAGAGATTTTGTTAATATTACGTTTACAAATAGATCAAATAATCAAAAGATATCTCTACCCCATAATAACAAAAATGGGGTGCCGGGTAGGCAGTTCTGAATCGACGTAAAAAATGCTTAAAGGAAGGACTTACACTGCCAAAAGTCGAGAGAAGGAGGTACGAAATTGGCATTTGACATCTCATGAAAGGCTTTCCCTTGAAACATCAGTAAGATGTTCTCTCATTTTTTTTTGGCAGTGTAACACCCATAAATACTTTCTACCTCCATCCCGTCTTAACCTGTACCACCCTATACTACCACATTGGTAACATAAGAGAGATGAATGATCGTCAAACTCTGTACTCAGAAAACGATTCTGAGCCCCAGACGGGGATCCAACCCGCAACCTTCTGATGACCGGTGAGACGCTCTAGATAGCTCAATGGTTAGAGCGTCTCACCGGTCATCCCAAGGTTGCGGGTTCGATTCCCGTCTGGGGCTCAGAATCGTTTTCTGAGTACAGGGCTTGACGATCATTCACCTCTCTTAAGATATATCCAAGCTCTCACGTTTCTCAAACAAAAACTGCACATTGGTAACACTTGACATTATAACAAGGCAGATCATCAGTCATTACTTTACCATAATCATAATCATCATTATTACCATGATCATCATTTCCATTATTATTTTAACTACCACAAATATATTATCTATTGTTATTATCATCATCATATGATCATCATCAACGTCACGGTTTACGAAAATAATGTTCACCCGGGTAAATTTTCAGCCTCATTCTGCCATAATCACGACCATAATCACTTTCATAATCATTATAATTATCATAATCATTACCATAATCACTATCACAATCAATATTATCGCAATTACAACCATCACAATCAATATTACCACCATGCTCCTAATCATCGTCGCCATTATCATCATCGTCGTTGTCGTTATGGTCCTAGTTACCAAAATTACCATTATCATTACCTCGAAAATTAGGAAATGACTTTTCTATTTCTTTTTCGAAGGGTCGCTGCCCTAAGAAAGAAGTCCTGTTAAATGACGCTGTAAGTAGCAATTTTGAAATGATCTAACAAATAATCATTTATTGTCCCACTTTATATGCTTTTTATTTACTTTGAAATTCATATTCAATTCACGTAAACCCTCTACGTTCGAAACTCTCTAAAATTCACATTTAATTAATCTGCGAGTGTTGTTGGCATCATGGTGATTTGAGTATTTCAGTTCCTAGAACTCCGTTCTGGTGTATCGCAACTTCAAAACTGTTATGCGACCGTTTAAGTTAGGCCGTTGCCTCCGTAGCTCAGTTGGTACAGTATCGCATTAGATTCGCAAGGTTGCGGGTTCGATTCCAAGTCAGATGGCCCAAAGTTGCATTTTTCGCAACAGGTCCCGGTTGGCTCTTAAAATTATTCCGATACTCGAAAATTTACCTTCATCAGAAATATTAACTTAAATGTTAGCTGTTGAGTTTTAAATGTCACAATATTCCACTGCTATGTAATCGGCCAGATCAGCATGACACGTTTTCTATAAGCTCTGTTAAAACATTTCTGACCATACAAACTGGCCCTAGGCCGTCACAAAACTTGTAGTTCGCGCGCTTTTACGGAGGAAAGCCAAGGCAATGTTCACGCTTTGTTCCACAGCTCACTTGTCATGGTAAAAGTACAGCAAACGTACACAAATACAGCCATATGCGTGTGACACTTTGATCAACGAAAACTTAGGTTTCAGTTACAGAGAGCTGCAGTGTCACGACAGTTTGTTCTAATGTTAAAATGGTTTGTAGTTATCGTGCCTCGCTATTTTAAGGTTATATGGAAGTTTGAAAATGTTATCTCTCATTGCCTAAACTGGAGAGAATTTTAGAAACAGTCCGAGTACACAAGATTAAGCTTTACGTCAATTGATGTTTTGCAATCAATCATACAATAGTTTGAATACCTTATAGTTTGAATTTCGCAATGAGCATCAATTTGCTTCCAACTTCTAGCAGTATCGTCAGGTGGATTTTAACAATTATTTCAAACGATTGCTTAAGGCATCTTGAACCATAACATTCTTTTGACAATCAAAAACTCCACTTACTTAGCAAAGTTTAGGTTTAAAAATATGCGATTAGATTATCCGTCTCCGTTCACATTTGACTTTGAAAGGTCGTGCTTAAGTGCTATAAAAATATCCAACTCGAGTGCTGCTTACAAGAAGAAAACAACTCCAAAAAGTAGAATTTTGCAAACACAACATATGAGTTAAAGAACAAGATGTGACGATTCAGGTTATATTTCGACTCCACTTCAAAGGATGTTTATACCGAATTAAATTAAATATGAGGAGGCATGTAAATACTACACTTTTAATAAATGTCTATTAATTCACTTTCACCTTATCAGAAGCAATCTTAGCTAACTGGTCATAGAACTTCGCATAACTTTGTTTACTGGTTCTCAATTAATTTTCAACTGAATCTATGTCAACTCTTTCAGATCGTCGTTGCCCCTGATAGCGCTGCCGCTGAAAAGGTTCCATCGATACCGGGACTACTTGAGTACCGAAAAGACAGCAAAGAACTTTACTTAAAAGCAAACAAGACGTGGAACGTTATGGCACAGGAGAGGAAGGTGGGTGATAGTTCAAATCCAAATCAATACCCATAACGAATGACTTAACACTTCCAAAAATTCCTTAATATTCTCGCTGTCCCAAGTATTGCAGTTTTCTGGATATGTTCTGCCTTTATCTTTACTCCAATGTTCTCAATCCATTTCTCAAGGTTTTTTGTTATCGTTCCAACGGCTCCAACAACAACTGGTATCACTTCCGCTTTTGTCATGGACCCTATCCTTGCTATTTCTCGCTTTAAAACCTGGTATTTCTCTGCTTTCTCTCTTTCCTTTTCTGCCACTCTATTATTCCCTGGTATTGCAATATCAGTGATTTTACAAACTTTCTCTTCCTTCTCCACAATCACTATTAGTACACTGTTTGGTTGGTGTTCGAACTATTTATCTGTTCTATCCAATTCATACAATCGACACAGTTCCCAGTGAATAATTCTGGCTACATTGTCGTGTCTGCTTTTATACTCTCCGCGCAAGTTTACTACATTCACTCACCAAGTGACTCATACTCTCACCCTCCTCATTACACATTCGACAAAATGGAGACTCTACAGGCTTGTCAACGTGAAGCTTCACATAATTGGTCTTCAGAGCCCGCTCCTGAGCAGCAAAAATCAGCGCTTCTGTTCCTGCCTTTAAATCTGACTTTTTAACCAGTCCCAAGATCTATCTTTATCTACTTCTTTTTCTTCCAGTTCCCTCGTGAATCGTCCTTACATCTTCTTTTCCCTCCAGGATTTCTCTTCCTCTTCCACACATTTCTTTTTGAATTCCCCTGGTTTAATACAATTCACCACATCTACAATTCCAGCAATTTTCAATGCTTTCAGCAACGGCTCAATACTGTTCCTCACATACCACCCCGTGTTATTCTCTTCACTACGAATGCACTTTTCGCAACTTATTAAGCCACGTCCTCCTCTTGCTCTAGGTAATATATACTGTTCACATCACTTTTTGGATGTAAGGCTCCATACATAGTCATCATCTTGCGAGTCCTTCTGTCCAACTTTGCTAACTCATCTTCGTTCCACTTCAGAATCCCTGCACCATATCGTAGTACTGATACTGCCCAAGTGTTGACTGCCAGAATCTTATTTCTCCCATTTAGCTTTGATTTCAACACTGCCTTTAGTCGTCTCATATATTCTTTCTGAAACAGTTCTTTCACTTCTTTGTCTTTTACTTTATCCAGTTCTAAGATTCCCAAATATCTATATCCTTCACTTTCTACCTCCTTCGTGGTCATACCATTTGGGAACTCGATGCCTTCACACGTCATTACCTTCCCTCTCTTCATAATCAGTGCCCCACATTTCTTTATCCTAAACTCCATACCGATATTGTCACTGGCTGCATGTACTGTGTTTACTAGTGATTCTATTTGTATCTCACTCTTCCCAAACAACTTCAAATCATCCATACAGAGCATATAGCTGATTTTTGTTTGTCCCATGGTATAGCCTTCTTTTAGTTATCTCAATTCTAAGGTCAATGGTACCATGCAGATTACAAACAACAATGGTGATAAGCTATCTCCTTGGGAGGTACCTCTTCTGATATTAACTTTCCCCAACAACTCACCCAATGATGTTGTCAGCAATTTGGAGGAATTCGAGACATTCTATTATCCAACAATGAGGCACCACGTCATAGGCCTTTCTATAGTCCACCCATGCCATTGCCAAACACGTATGTCTCATCTTACAGTATTGCAAAACCATTCGGTCAATCAGCAGCTGATCTTTAGTCCCTCTATTCTCTCTGCCACATCGCTTTTGTTCTTCTGGCGAAATGTTTTCATCCAAGGATGTATACATACTTTCTGCTAATACTCCAGTCATCAGTTTCCACATTAGTGGTAGGCAGGAGATTGGCCAATAATTGTCTGTTGCATTCCCTTTGGCAGAGTCCTTTGAACAGAGAATAGTCTTACCAAGTGTCATCCAGTCTGGAACCATCTGCTTCTCATTTAACATGTGATCCATTTGTTTTGCAATGCACTCGTGTAAAGCATCGTGCTTTTTGATTCAATATCCCTGGACTCCATCAGGTCCAGGCACCTTCCAGTTCGGTATCTTTCTACACTGCGTTCTTACCATTTAAACAGTGATGACTACATTGTCCTGTTCTACATCTCTTTCGCCTCTTTTTAGATCCTTAAGCCATTCCGGTTCCTTATTGTGCTCCTTCGTATTGTCCCAGATCTCTTCCCAGAATCATTTACTTTCTTCTGTATCAGGAATGACTCTTTCGTTAGATACCTCTCTGTTGAATTCTTTATACACTCTCTTCTGATCAATATTGAACATTCGATTCTGCTTGTATTGTTTTATTCTCTCTTCATATCTCCTTATTTTCGCTGCCTTAGCCATAAGACGCTGTTTGGATTATTTGGTTACCATTTTTACCCCTTTCTCTTTTAGATGGTGTTTCCTATCTAGTCTGTTATATTTGTTGGTGTTATTTAGTTCATTTATCGTGTACCTTTCTAGTACGTTCACGTCCTTTTTCAGTCCCTTGATATCCCCACTCTGTTCTTCTTTTCCACCATGGTTCAGACTTTTACCTACTAGTTTTTGCTTTAATCCCATTTGTTCTCCTATATATACCGCTGCTGCTTTTATCAATTTATTGGTGTCACTTATGCTATCTGATGTTACATATTTCAATACACAATTCACTTCCTTCGTTATGTCATTCAGCTTCCTTCTGTCTACTTTCTTAAACCTCCTTATCTGCCGATCGTGATATCATTTCCTTCTCTTCGTCATTCATCTCTTCTTCAATTACAACTCCATTTTATTATTCCTACTATCATCCTCTGTTCGTCTACTTCTGTTTTCTTCTTCAAGATAGTGTCTTTCATCTGCTGTTGCTTCCATCTACATCCCCTTGGGTCTCCCCCATGTCTTGCCTCTCGCTGTTCTTTTCTTCTAATACTCTCCTCTTGATTAGTTCTAGTTCAACGTTCGTCAACTATCCATCGTTTCTGATAGCTCTAGCTTGGTAACAAATGTCTCTGTTCAGCGGAATCAAACACCCCTCTCTCCTGCCACTTCTTGGACATTCGTTGACGATATCCTCTGACAGGTGTATCATTCTCATTTACTGGTTCACTTAGGTAGTAACACTCCATTATAACCACATTAACCTAATTTTTTCCACTTTATTCGAACAGTTCTTTGACTACGATCGGATAGCGCTTGCTGTCTCACATTACCTCTACCGTAGGAGTAGCCTTCATTATTCAGCCCAGGCCAATTTTCGCCGTTATTACGAATTTCGTTTAGGCTCATTTCATCACACATTTGAGCTTGTTCTATTGGCAGGAATCTGGACCATCCTCTGCTGCCTGCCACAGAGGACAAGGCTAATACTGTCCCAGGTCGCTACTTCCGAACAGGAACCGTTCTCGACTGTCTTCACCCATCAGCCATTCATCCCTCAGCACGGTCAACATCTTGGATTGGGCCTATTTAACCCATAGATGCGTATATTGCCGTTACCCTGGTTAGGGAGACTTAGGGTTACTAGTACTTTCCTGAGGTACTTACCAAAGACTTATGGAGGGCGGGAGCGTCTTCCTATTCCCGTATTATTGTTTTTCCATACAGTTTTTATTAAAATAAACTGGAATAAAACTAGGAGCAAGTTGTTACCCACAACCTAAGGTCCTAGAATTGCATGTCCTTGATGTCTATAACCTTTCGTATGATTCTTGCTGTTCCAAGTAATACTATCTTTTGCAGCATTTCAACCGGTATTACAGTCCCTATCTTTTCCAAAAACCCTTCAAGTCTTTTTGATACCGTTCCCAGGGCACCAACAACTATTGGAATGACTTCCACTTGATTTAACGTCCACATTCTTGATATTTTCATTTTCAAATCCTGGTGCTTTAATTTTTTTTCCAATTCCTTCGTTCCCATCCTATTAACTTCAGGTACTGCTATGTCAATGATACATGCTGTCTTCTTTTCTCTGTCCACTATAATCAGATCAGGTCTCCTGTGTTCTATTTCATGGTCACATTGAATATTGAAATTCCACAATAGCTTATGATGACTATTTTCTAGCACTCCTTGTGGTTGGTGTTCATACCATTTGTTTGCATGTTCCAAGTTGTATTTCCAAACAATTCCCAATGGATTTTGCGGCCTACATTGTCATGTCTACACTTATACTACCCTTTGCGTTAACTTGCTGCGTTCACTTGGTGACCGCTTTTGTGACCCACTCTCAGGACTTTTGTTTCTCCACATCATCTTTATGATTTCTCACAAATTGTCCATACATCTTTTTCTCTCTCCATATTCTCTCCTGTTCTTCCTCTTCTATTCTTTTATATTCTCCTGGCTGAATACAAAAGCACTGCCCAAATTATTATTATTATTATTACAACTCGCACACCACCCAATTAAGGACAGTGGAAGGGGTCTTAGCCTGCTACGGGCGCCCAGCATCCCGCCAGGAAAGGCCGCAACAGACATTGCATATTCTAGGAAACTTGTGGGGAAAGGAAATTTCTCCATTAAAATGAATTTTAAGAAACACCCACGGGGCCAGCCCTTATTCGCCCAACCTATCCAGTCAGGAAGAAAGAGGGGATGTACAGCCCTCTAAAGTCCTTGAAAGTACCCCCAGATTATTATTGTTATTAATATTAATATTATTACCTCTAAAATTATTATTTTGGTGCTGTTATCACTATTATCATTATATCGTTATCCATAGCGTTTTCACTGTCATTGCTGTTGTTGCTCACTTTCATTGTTGTTGCAGCAACAGTGATTTATCATTACCATCTTCAGTATCATCATCATCATCATCATCACAATGATTATCATTATCATTATTACATTAATATAAGAAGTAAAATCAAATGAGGTCAATAGTTGTCTAAGATGACTTTAATCGTTCAAGCTTTCGTCGCCTTTGACATCGTCAGAAAATATATAAATTAAAGCGAGAATATTATGAATAAATTACAAGAAAATAGTACTGAGATGTTAATGAACCTATTAAGATACTCATATCTAAGTTTCTCTAACCGATAAACTTATCATTATCATCATTAACCTAATCGTTATCATTGCTTTTGTTGTCATTGTTGTTAAGTTGTTGCTATAGTTACGTTGTTGTTATTAAAGGCACTTCGAGACTATTCCAAAATATTCAAACCAAAGTTAAATCAAGTTGAGACAAATCTCACTCAAAAGGTATGAAATTTTTAACAGAAATTCCAAACGGTTTTGAAATTTTCTCATTATTCTGGTAACAGTTATTTCCGACTACTTGTTACTCATGTTTTTTGTGTTGCATTACCTCATAAAGATCATCCTAATTTTATTCATTAAAGTTCACCGTCTTTAACACAAACCTCAATAAACTGGAGAGCAAACTGAATGATCTAAATCAAACCATTCACAAGACCAGCAAAACAGGTCAGTTACAACCTTTGTTTTGCAACGTCGGCAAAATATTTTGTTGGGTGTAAAAAGAGCATTTGTGTAACGCCATTATGTAATTTTCATTTGATTATGTCGTGCTTCATCAATGTACTATCAATTTTAATTTCCCAAAAGTATAAAGAGTGTGCTACACTCCCCAAGCTAGTTCCTGATGAAGTCAGAGGCATTCCGTTATTCTTAAACATGGCAAGCAGAAATAGCTCATATACCGGAATTTCATCGGGTGCTATTAGTTACGTGTCCCAGAATTTGTTTATTATTCTTTCATGGCACAATCTTCGCCATTGTCGAATGATGATGCAAGTAATTTCCAGCTCTTTCAAATATTTCCCTCCATAAGAATGAATATAAGGCACTGAGAGGACGCAAGCAACTAATAGTACATAAATTTAGCGTGGCCCATATCCCATAGGAAAGTTACAAGCGAGTGAACATCGAAAAGCCAACAAATCCATAGAAACGACAGTTATCTCTTGTTTTTTGCCTGATATTTTGCAAGACGAACAGCAAACATGCTTAAAAAATTGTTTTAAGTATAACAACTTTACAGTTAGTTTGGAACTTAACGTTTGCGGTTCATTTTTAGATTAATTGCATTAGCCCTATCAAAGACATTTGTAGCATTGGGAATAATTTGATAAAAACATCGCCACGACTAAAGTGACCAACTTCCATAAGCACGTCGGGCTCTAGAAGTGAAACTGAAAGCTGAACGTGACAATCAACGTTAACAGAATTTTCCATAAGTTTAGCAGAAGTTGGCATTAAATAGCAATCAGCACACATAGCAAAATTTCATGAAATCAGTCTATTTTTTTCGCAAAATTTATCACTTTCCTCGAGATGCTTTCTCTCAAAGTTGCATGCATGCTAAGCAACGGCGCCTGCCTACCCTAGTAATCTATTAATCCGCTTCCCCCTACCACCTGCTTGAGCTCCAAGCCGGGCTACAAATCTTGACATCAGGTGATAACGGGCTTGCGGGAGTTACTACCCCAATTTGCATATTTTTGTTATTGATAGCATTGTACAAACTATTAATGGACGATAATAGCCCAAGCCACTTGCCTGGAAGTTGCTATGTCATCGGCATCTTCATTTTGTTTAGTTTTATCTTACACAGCACATCTATAACGAAAAACAGAACTGATAACTTCAACTGCATAAGTATATTGGAAACGTTTTTTGAATTATGCAATCTTTTTTTTTTAGCTGTTGCCCAGAACCCGGAATGCACAGGATACAGTTGGTTGACTCAATCCAGTAGAAACGAAAACTATAATTCTGGAAGTTACTGCGACAGCAGCCTGTCCACTGGATGGTATAGGTTTGGAGGTGATGCAGGAAACCGGATATCGACAAAGTGTAACCCAAATGGAAACCGTTGTGGAACATACATGGCTGGGTGGATGAAAGGATCGCATCCAACCGTTGCTGAAGGAACTGTGACCCGCACAGTATGCTTTGCTTATAGCGGTTCGTGCTGTTATTCATATTCTCGAAGTATTAAAGTTTTGAACTGTGGATTATATTTTATCTACAAACTCTCCGGAACTAGCTGTTCCAGCTATTACTACTATTATTATCGCACTCGTTACTGCAGTTCCTTCTATTGAAACAAATTTGATGCGATTGTGTTGATGATAAAAATTACAATTTTAAAGCGCGTAACAACTGTCTAATCTATTTTCTCTATCAGTTTCATAATCCCACATAACAATCCAAACTGTTCAGGATTGTGATGGAAGAAGTTATGTTACTAATAAAGGGATCTCGTATAATATTTGGTGGATCGATTTTAGGACAAACATCAAAGTTCGGCAAGAAATAAGGAATAGAGGAGAAGATAATAGAGGATAAAGTTTAATTCAGATCTAACCACAAACGCATGATATTTAAGTGGCCTGTAATATAATCTGTGTAATATAAACTTTATTTCACTTCGTTTTTGGGTAACACACTCATTCCTTGATAATGATTAACTTCAGTATATGAAGTTAATTTTGTCCTACGATGCCACTATTCTGTATTTTTTGCTCGGCTTTGATTTTTGCTGTAAGATTAAGTTTTCCGCCTCGTTTATCAATCTCATCTTCCATGGAGGTCGACTTGAGTAGTCAGAGGTATCGACAAGATCGATTACTCCAACGATTACTTCTGTCACACTTGACGGTATGAATATTCTTTACATACTTTTTCTAAAGCTAAATTGTGTAATGACAATTACAGGGTGTTTGTCTTCTCAAGCAAAACAATGAAGACGGGTGAATAAATATTCGAGGTGCTGTTTGAGGGCTACGAAATATCTCTACACAATTGATACCAAGCCTTCGTCTGATCATCTAATTTTTCAAAGTTATTCTATACTAAGCTTCTAGTTGGATTGTTTTCCGCAGAACTTGTCATAATCACAGATGTAACATTCTGCCAGGCCAAGTAATCTAAAGCATGTTTTGATAGTCATTGAAAAACTCACTCGTGCATGTTTTGTCAAAATTGCACTTGAAACCATGTTACTACCTATGCTAATTCCAAGTGCCATTCTTATGTTCAAATACAAGCAGAGGCATAGGAAGCAATTATTCACGGGCGGTACAACCCACCCCTAGGAAGTACCGGGCATGCTCCCCCGGGAAATTTTTATTTTCTGATGCTCTGAAACTTTACTTCCTGCATTTTGAGAGCAGTTTTAACAGAAAAATATAAAGATCATAAACAGCAACCCACTGTAGTTTTATAGTCTATATCACCTTTCTACACAACAATTTTAAGTAACTTTCAATTGCTACTCCAGCAAGTCCCACTGGCTAACTTAAGCCCTAATAGTTACAAATATTTACTTCACTGTCGATATTTTTGGTCCAACCTGATCAAGTATTATAAGTATTATATTATAAACATTATAAGTATTATATCATAAAAAAAATAGTGACTGTCATAAATATTAAGGAGACAAGACAGTGGTGTCCAATCACTGTGCCTGTTCAAAAACTGCTGGGATATTGGAAGCAGGGGACAGCAGACATGCAGAACTAAATGCATCTGCTTTCATGTTCCCCAATCTTGCCATAACTCTGATGTGCCAGATACCTGTTCCTCAATTTGGTTCTAGTTCTACAGCCTTCTTCTCCTTCTGCCTTTATCCTACAACTACAACAATTCTTCACCTATTCTTATTCTTACTGGTTACTTCTGAAAAATCAGGTGACTAGAAAACACAACACAGTAAATATCAACATTGATTGCAGTTATATTCAAATGCACCAGCATCTGCAAGATCACTGTGTGAGCCATCACTCAGGTCACACTCACCACCTTTTACAAGTTAACAAGTCAAGACTTTTAATCTTGACCACTCCCTATTTAAGCACACCATGTTCTTGTTTCAGCTTCAATCTTTAAGACTCCAAGTTCCAAGGCCATAATCAGCCTTCAGGAAAAGAGGAGGCAGAACAAGGTGTTTCTTGAAAGCACATGAGAAACTTGAAAACCTGTGGCAGAAAAATACAAGCCACCACCAACTGCTGAATATCAGAGGAGGTAACTACTTCCCCTGCCTTACACTAGCAACAGCTACCATAAATGATCTATTAAATCCTGCCCTCTAATAAGCCCCCCTGTAGAGCTTCAAGTTTCTAATAACCCTCCTCCCTATTAAGCCTCCCCCACAACAAAAGCACAAGAAAGATAGCTTACATAGGATTGGTTAGAGTTGCACTATATTCTTGATCAGGACATTTCCAACTTCCAATTTCATATGGGACAATTTCAGTATTTTGTTGTCATTTTTATTCATATCCCATATTTTATATCTATTTTATGTTATTGTTTTATATATTTTTTTAAATTTGTAATGTATACAGGTCTCCTAAGAATACCAGCTAGTTGTTGATAGTTCCAACCTGTATAAAGTTTATCTGAAAAAAAAAAAATCTAAAAAAAAAAGTTCTGTTTTCAGTACATCAGCAATGGTTCTTGACTTGCACATTGTGAAATATATTCTTGGAACAACAAGTCCATCATTTGACTTTATTATAAAATAATACAGTAGTTTCCATTTTTGGACACAAAACTCAAGCTTAATCATGTTATTGCTTTGTTTCATTATATAAAGTAGTAGGGTTAACACGTCAGTCGAAACACACTCTTATGAGTTGGAATTTAGTTGAGCTTCAAGATTGCACATGGCAAGTATATGCTACCTGTATTGCTATTTATTAAAGTTGGTCAGCATTTCAGAAAAAATTGTCTCCATGTTTGACTCCCAATGAGTTTTAAATAAGCCCCCCACTCTCTATTATGTCCCCCTTTCTAATAAGCCCCTTGTCTAGAAGGCTTGAAAAATAAATAAGCCCCTGGGGGCTTAATAAAGTGCTTACGGTATGAGCTCTCAAGTCACTGTCAACTTAACAACATATTGCTTGATTGGTTGTAGTGGAATCAATTATCACTATTGTTGCAAGAATTTTATGCAACTGCAGAAAAATATCTGGCAAAGCTAATCTTTTGCATCAGGACTTTTATGATTCATTGAATTTTAAGGTAGATGAATGATCTTCAAGCTTGATACTCAAAAAATGATTTCTGAGCTCCAGATGGGGATTGAACCCACAACCTTCTGATGACCGGTTAGACGCTCTAACCATTGAGCTACCGAGACTCAGATGGTGAGCTAAGGTGCAAATTCAATATATATGTGCAACCTAAGTGGAAGCCACTATATATTAATAATGATTGAGGAGGCAGTTTGATGTTTGAGAAACATGAGAGCTTGGATATATTAAGGTAGATGAACAATCTTCAAGCTCAGTACTCAGAAAATGATTTCTGAGCCCCAGACAGGGATTGAACCTGCAATCTTCTGATGACCGATTAGACGCTCTAACAATTGAGCTACCGAGACTCAGATGGTGAGCTAAGATGGTGAGTATAGAGCTTGAAAATCATCCATCTACCTTAATATATCCAAGCTCTCATGTTTCTCAAACATCAAACTGCCTCAATCATTATTAATATATAGTGGCTTCCACTTAGGTCGCACATATGTATCGAATTTGCACCTTAGCTCACCATCTGAGTCTCAGTAGCTCAATGGTTAGAGCGTCTAACCGGTCATCAGAAGGTTGAGGGTTCGATCCCCGTCTAGGGCTCAGAAATCATTTTCTGAGTATCGAGCTTGAAGATCGTTCATCTACCTTAATATATCCAAGCTCTCATGTTTCTCAAACATCAAACTGCTTCATTGAATTTTGGCATCAACACACAAACTGGACATGGAAAGAAGTATGAAAACACACTAGAAATTTACTAAAAATAAGCAGCACAATCCAAACTTTCCGCACAAGCACATTTTTGTCAAATTAATTTGCTTGACGAAATAAAGTACACAACAAAGAACACTAATCATCACAATCATCATGAACTAAAGTAAAGTAATGATTGACTGAATTTATTTTTCTGAATTTATTTGTGTAATTTAACATGTACGTTAAACTAAAAAAATATCCAAGCATACAATTTATATATTATTTAAATTTTTTTAAAGGTTCATTGAAATTTAATATTAGTCATAGCAAGATAATTCCAATCATTAACTGAAATTTTTGCTGACATTTCAAACTCACCTCATCTCCACAACGACACAAGTTAATTTTGACATTCTCTATCCATTTCAAACTCTTGATCACAGCATATTACTTAAGTATCGATATCACTACCGCTTCATCGGACTTAGAATAATTTCAGTTGGGTCTACATTGGTGAACTCACGACAACCTTCTGAGATTGGCGTCGCCATCTTGTAACAATGGGAAAAACGTGGTGTAAAACTCCATGATGCGTCTTGATTGTTTTTCCGCAGGATCAGGGTCACAAGAGAGAGGTCATCCGGGAAAAGCGTGTAACTTTTCAATGTTCCTTTATCCTTGTCGTTTGTATGCTGACCTTTGGTCACAACTTGAGCGTTTTCCCACGAGCAGATCAGTGGGCGTTCGACCTTGGGCCTTGGGGAATATAAGTACATGAGACTGTAGTAAAGTGGTGGATATATGGAGGTTAATTGGGTGTCTGAGCGCCCCACTTTCAGCTAAGGAAAATGTTTTGGTCCCTTTAAAATAGAACCTTTTCTTCTTTCAAATGTTTACCCAGACTCCTTCACGCAGACTCCTTTACGGAACGTCTAATGTTGAAAGAGGCTTATTTAAAAATTTCCTGCCTTGGAAGACTGGACAGTCAGAATGAACATCCATGATTGACCACTACTATGATCATTTTCTCAAATGTCCTGTCTTGGAAAATCTTTCTCTCGTAGGATATTCTACACCACACAAAATATAACTTGAAATGCTGAACCGTATCTCCAAACCTTAATAATAGAAGTATTCTTATTCTTATCTATCTCCTCTCAGAATCCTAACATCACCACAGACTCTGATCTGTGTTGGAAAGTAGGACATGGCCAGCATGACAGAGCATGAATGTTTTTGTTTCCTACTTTTTGAAGGAAGCATGTACCTCTGCGTGACAAGTTGCTTGTGCGCCAATGTGATTTATCATAGCAATATATCATCTACTCAGGTTTTAAAGCCTGGTTTCCATATAATCTCTGCGATAGCTCAAAAAAACTAACTTAGCGATCGCTGCGATCATATGGATACCCTGCTCTCGCCAGTGGTGTAGCCAGGGTCCGACGTTTCGGGTGGGCGGCAGTTTTTACTGAAATACATCGGACTTCCTGAAAAATTTATTTTGCCATAAATCTTTGAATTATTTAATCATGTGTAGTGTATGATCCACTCGTTTTCCTCAATCTTGAAAGGAGAATGAACCGAAAATTTTTCGTACAAATTGAAAACTTCGTCATGTCGTACAATTTTGGTCATAAGTTAACAATTCGACTGTATGTTAATGTAACGTGTTTCTTCCCGTTAGTAAACATAACGCTTGAGTGTTCTCAGGTGTAATACTCAAGCAACTTTAATTATTTGGATACAGTCATACAACACATACAAAAACTACTTAAAAAAAAAAAACCCAACAAAACAACCTAAAATATATTTGTATTATCTGCAACTTGCTAGAGGCAGGTCAGTATATATTCCCCCCAGCCGTGCCAGACCTCTAACGGGTAACCTGTTTACCTTAACTCACCTGGGAAAGCCACACGAGCATAACCCCTCCCCTCCCCCTAAATTTCTCCAAGGATTTAACATTTTCTTCAAGATGGCCTTGGAGAGGTTTGAGAAGCAACCCCCCCTCAGGCCCCTCTTGGCTACGGCGCTGGCAATTACATCGAGTTCAAAGTTTGCATATGATCGCTGCAATCGCCGAAGATATTGTTCAGCGATTGCAGAAATCTCAGCGACTGTATTGATTGTAGCGATTATATGGAAAAGAGGCTTTATTCTTTTCACTACGGGAAAGCATCATCCTCTTAAATGGTTTAAAACAGCCTTAGAAACAAATTTTTTCATTTCCACCATTTTCATTTTCCATCTTTTCTTTGTAATTACTTCCATCAAGCATGCCTCGCTTTACAAAAACCAGTTTGTTCAGTTTTGTTGATTTTTGGAAGAATTGCTTACTTCATCGTTGCGTTTATTATGTTAACTGCTTTTCGTCTGTCGTTATTTTATAAAAGAAATACATAATGGATTCCTGTGTTTGCCGAATACTGTAATCCAAACACGCGGAATGTTGCGCGACTTGAGAAAAGCTTTTAGTATTTTGTTTTTAGCTTGGTATTTCTTACGTCACGAATAAGGAACGTACAAGATTTCAATGAAAAGAGTAGGGATAGAGACCCCCAAGCCTCCCTAGTTGCACCGCTGATTCCAATCTTTTCTTCCAGCAGTTTACTTGGAATGTACTTGATGTAGTTTGCTAAGTGAAGAAAATAAACATGAAAACGATAACTCCGGGGTTATCATGTGCGGGCAGTGGCCTGTTCCTTGGACGGTATAGATTTGGAAGAGGAGCGGGCACCAAATATCCATAACGAGACACAAATGTGGATTTCGTTGCGCACTCAAGCCTCACGATCGATGCAAGAATCCCATCCAACGACTGGCGAAGGAATTGTCAAATGCAGAGTGTGCTTTACCGTTTTGAATGTTTGTTGCTACACTGCAAAAAATTAAACTGTTGGGTAGATATTTTTTCTAGTTTTAAGATTAATTTCCTGGCTTTAAGAAATATATTCTGGATAAGAAAAGTCATTTGGAATTTTTTCTTCTTTCAAGAAATTTTAGCAAATATATCTTGATTCAAGAATATTTTTTTTTTCTAGTCTAGATATATTTTCTTAATTCAAGAAAATATGTGTTCTTTTAAGAAATTTTTTCTTAAAAAGAATTTTCCTGTCAAAGAACAAGATAACATTTCTTAATTTAAGAAATGTGGTCTTAAAACAAGATTTTTTTTCTTAAAATAAGAATTCTATTTTTTGCAGTGTATCGGGAGATCACGGGCATTGAAGTCTGGAATTGTGGGTTATATTTCATCTATAAACTTCACAGGTCAAATCAGCTGCGTATCTAAGGCATGGCAGGTATGGCACGTGCCCTGGGCGCCACTTGAAGGGGGGCGCCACTGAGCAGTTTCTAGTAAAGTCAGACAAGCCATCCTAGAATAGTGAAAAAACAATTTTCTTTCAGATGTATGATCTGTCTTTGCTTATCATGGGTGAGAAGTACTAGGATGGCTAGATTGTTATTTTTGAGCTGATTTTATGGTAAAGTTATCTAAAAGATGGGTGTCAAATGTTTGGACAGGGGCGCAATTTCAGTGCTTGCCATAGGCGCTATTTTCCGTAGATACGCCACTGGGTCAAATTGTTGCAGCCTTTGTTACTGCGGCTCTAAGAAAATCTGTGACGGTGATGTTAGCGCTTAATTATTCTCATGACTTTCTGATCAGTCATCTCTACCAGAGACGTTATAGCGTCAGGAAAAGAGGTGATGCGAAGGTTAAGGACTAATCTTCGAACTTTCGTCTACAAAACCTTCGAGAGGCTCGAACTCATTTCATGTCTTCCAGATGTTTCCATCATGATAAAAGATTAATATATTAAGCTACTTTATTTTCTCCCACTTGGAAAATCTTGAAGGTTTAAAACCCAAAATGTTATTTCTATATCAAATTTAGTTGAATATAGTAGTCGTTCGTCGAATATAGGTTTCGGTGGTAAGTGGAGGTTCAGAATCCTTTGAGTTTTAACTCCGTAATGAATACTGAATCGTTGCAGCTGGTATGCGTCTGAGTTTTTGAACATAGAACCTTAATCACACCCCTATTTTGAGAAAGCACGCACTCCAACCTCCCAATACCGCCCAAAAATCAAAAGTGGTAAGACAATATTTTGGTGTGGGTTTAGTGCGAACCTTACGAATACCAAAAGAAAATTTGGAAGGTTAAGAAACTTTCGAAGGGTTTGTCGATTGGAACATTTTCTCACCTTTGTTAGAAAATTTTTCAAGTAGGGAATTAGCCAAGTTAAAACCATGCAGCATCAAACTGAAGGGCTTTAGAGTGCATTAAAAGATGAAAAGACTGTTCTACATCTTCTAGATATAATTGTCACTAATCTCTTTTACTATACAAATTTCTTTTATCTCATTTATTCTTATTTTCATCAATAAAACTAGAATTCCACTGAGACTGTTCTTCAATATAATTGAACACTAAAGCTGTTTGTCGTAAATTTCAGGATGTTGAGTGCAAATATAGTCAACTTGTAAGTATTTGTAAACGCGGGGGCATAGCACTGTTCCTTTTCGAACCAACAATCCATCCTTGACAGCAATATTACATTGGTTTTCGCCATTGCACAGGTTTTGCACTTTCTTCAGAATGAGATCTTCCTGGCCACGGCAGTAAGCTTCGTACGGAAGCACTGGGTGTTTGCAAACGTCAGTTTTCTCACGGCCATAGAAAGACTTGGTTACAACTAGTTTTTTTGACCTGTTCTTGCATTTAATGGTGAGCTGCTTGCTTTGGCAACCATAAACTGTTTTCTACAAAGTAATTTTAAGACAAGTACATCTAACAATTGCTCTAATCTGTTCAGTAACAGATTTACAAAATCAATGCTATTAACTCTCGCTACAATTTGCTGGTGCGTTACAGTTCACTGGTTACAATCACACCAATTTCAATTGTAAACCAAATTCTTTATCCGAATACTGAGGTATGTAAGAAACGCGTTCTTCCAGGAATGGAAAAATTACAAATTACATTCGGTTGACAAAAGTCACTTTCTAGATTGAGTTTGTACAAAAGATATCCTCGTGTTTATAAATTGGAAACAAATTTTTGCATATTTTCCGGGTTTTTTTTTCCTTTGGTGAATGTCAGTTTTATCACAACAAGTCCAAACCAATCAAACATCTTTTTATCAAGTTTGAACTAGATACTGTATTCATATTTGCACAAGCTTGCTATTACATATTTACACGACGGAATTCAGTGCTAGCTGCATTTCCATTTCCAAATTTCTTTAAGGGATGGGTAATTTTTAAGTCGGAATTAATTGTTTTTTGAGAAGGTAATTGGAATTCGGTATTGTTTACTTTTTGAAGTTAGTAATTAGAGTTAGAATTAATACCTTTTAATAGAATAATTTTAGAATAGGGATATAGATAATGTCACTTCCCGAATGTCCCATCCCGAATGTTTATGAAGTATCGAGTGCTCTAACGCTAAGCGATAGACAAAACTTCTAATTCCATATAACATTTCGGTCAATTTCTACTCGTAGTTGTTACAATCGAACAAGCTGAGAGGTTCGAAACCTGACCTTCTGAAAGTCTTTGGAAACGAGAACGTGACTAAACAAAAGATGGAAATAATTGAACTCAACAAAAATATCATTGCAACTTGCATGTTCACTTCTGCTTAGGATCTGTTCCAGATTTTGAAATGCGTTATGAGCAAAAGAGCGAGTACCAAATCACCGAAGTCGAATGCTCACAAAATATCGATCACGTTGACTTAGCACTTTCGTATATTTAAAGAAACCCCAATAGGACTGGAGTCAAGTATTGTTCTTGCATATCCTGAGTCTGGCAGTGATGAAGGTCATCAAGTAAGCCACTAAATAATTTAACATCAAAAACATCAAAACTGTAAACAACTCTTTTTGTTGGGAGTTTCTCATTAGTTATTTTTCATTGCGAGTGGTGGCGTGATCCACTTCACAGTTTAAATTGCTTATTAATACACAAGTGCTGTGGTTACTGTGTAGGCATTTTTAGACTAACCGAAATCAAATAAAGTAAAAGAGCGCCTTTGGTTTATCAGGTAATCTAGTTTAGAGAGGACCACCAGTTTATCAGTTTTATTCTAAAATGTTACAAGTAAAGTCTCACTAAGCTTTGTTTCATTTCATTTAAACTCAGCTTTGAGCAGGGACGAGCTATTGTAGAGTTTTTGAATTCAGCCTCTTACCGTTTCCTCCCTGGTTGGATCTGGCACTTGGGATCGTCTTGCGTTCGTTTGCATCCCAGTCATGAACTGTGGACCAGCCATATCATCCCAATGAGGAGGAGAAGGTCGTGAGTTAGTACAGCAACTCAGAGTACACATAGGGGAACATATGGGGTTACAAGGACCAGGGCAGAACATGACAGGTTCTGGTTGGCCCGGAGGAGCTACAGCATTCAAAAAACCACCAAGATCTATAACGGCAAGAAGGTATGTATAGCAAACGTTATAGCTTGAGGTAAGTAAGCTCTTGGCTTCTAATCAACGCATTGACATTTATGATAAGGTAAAGTGCCTCCAGAACGTACTCTGTTTCGAGTTTACAACTGTGAATTCCTCTAAGCAACGAGTAAGAAAAAATCGTACACACTGCCCTCTACCTCAACGCATTTCTTAAAAGATTTCGTATTGCTCAGATGGAGATTTTATTCTGTTCTAATTAGATCAATGAATAGAATTTATTCATGAATGGCATTCAAAAATGCCTTTAACTCTTTGCTGCCCAGAGGTTTTCATTCGGTGAGTAAAATCGTTGGTGATGGCAAGAGTAAAATAGAAAAAGGCTTGTACGAAAAGAAATAAGTTAAACTACGCTTTCCATCCCATTTCATGTGTTCGCACTTCAAAAGAATTTTAGCACAATAGCAATCCTTGAAGGTTACTTTATTTTATCTAATACATATAAAAGCTATAGAGCTGAATTAGCGGATATCGATATATATTGCATGTGTAACGATGCTCAATCTACTCGTAAGGATATGAGGAATCATAATTTATTGCGCGGATACTATTCCGTTTAGATTTTGCCAGTGCTATATGATCATATAACACCAAGTGATAGATTACGGCATCAAAGAAGGTTCAAATAAAAGTTACAAGGCTCGTAATAAGCAATAGTTTTTCTTATAATGAATATATCGTCCACATAAATTGCCTTCCTTTAATATCCAAGGGAAATAAGATATCTTATTCATTTTTCAAATGGATAACTGTCAGTCCTAGTCATATCATATTAGATACGGTCAGCTTATGCTATTCGGGAAATATTGTGAGTAGTAACTACATCTATGGAACTCACAGCTTCAATTACTGCGACCTTTTTTTTTTTTTTCTGTTTACTTTATTTCCATGTATAGAAGGTGAGTTAGGCGATGTAAACTTTTAGTCAAACTTCTATGTTTAGCACAGAAAGTGGTACTTGAACAAAACAGAATCCTCAGAAAAACCATTTCTGAGCCCCAGACAGGGATCGAACCCGCGACCTTCTGATGACCGTTGAGACGCTCTAACCATTAAGCTACCAAGACTGCGATGGCGAGCTAAGGTGCAAGTCCGACATATGTGCGACCAGAGCGGAAGCCTCCATATGTTAGTCATGTAAATATCAAATATCAAATAAACCTATCGTGTAAATACAATTAAGTCTGATAATTTTTTTTACTTTTCTTCCTACTCTAGTTGTAGTTGCATATAAAATCTCTTTCTTTTTAACTTGCATGCTTTTTAAATTTTCTAAACCTAATTTGTACATATATTCAGTGTGACGCCCCTCATTGAAATCAGCTTATGTTGTTGAGGCTAGCGTGATTAAATAAAGTTTTTAGTAGTAGCAGTAGTAGTAGTGATCGATGAGATACATATTTTGAATTGTGGGAGCTTGGAGATATTTTGAATGAGAGATGAACGTTCGTCAAGCTCTATTCTCGCTCAGGTCGCACATATATGTCGAGCTTGCACCTTAGCTCACCATCTGAGTCTTGGTAGCTCAATGGTTAGAGCGTCTAACCGGTCATCAGAAGGTTGCGGGTTTGATCCCCGTCTGGGGCTCAGAAATCGTTTTCCTGAGAATAGAGATTGATGAACGTTCATCTCTTATTCAAAATATCTCCAAGCTCCCACAATTCAAAATATATATCTCAGAAATAAAACTTTTTGAACGCTAATTTTAACTTCTAAAATTAATCCGAAGGAACGTTGATATTTGTGGCTTTGTAACTTTTTCTCACTCATTCTTTACCTCTTGGATCGTAGGCAATTGTCAGCATTATTCCGTTGGTGAAAACAAACCATACCACTGCCTTTATGTAAGCCATTTCTGTTTAAAAACGAAAATAGAGAAATTGGTTTCATATTTCCAATCTTTGAACGATATGTAAACTAAACTTTTGGGCGGGATGCCGAAGATAGCCAATCATTTTTATTTCCACTCATTTTTAACACGAAATCCTCCCGTTCTTTGGTAGATTATTCGACATAAACTTCAGTAAAATATATTATTATAAGATCAACTAGGACAAGAATAATTTAGTCGAAAGGGGCATAACAATCTATTAGACAGGTATTTACTTTTTGACTGTAGGATAATTTGCTGGAAATCATTACTTTGTGTTATTTTGAAAAGAGGAGCATTTACGACAGTTTTCCTATCGGTCATTACCAAGAAAACGTTGCTGTTAGACAGTATCCAGATGTCCACTGCCTATTTTAATTAAGAAGAAACTAATTAGTTGCCAAAATATTTGGAACGAAGTTGTTTTGGTAACTATTTTTTGTAAGTTATGTAGGCTACGTCAAGCAAGAAATGCCTGTAGGACCGTAGCGTAGACCAAAGGAGGCAACATAAATTAACAAGGAAGCCTGTTTAAAATCCGGATGAGAAATCAAAGTAAAAGTATATCCGTTATGGGCAAAGGTATCATCTAAGTAAAAAACTCGCATATATAGGCTCTTGTTATCTATGTGTTCACGAAATTCTGTACAATGGAGTTAGACTAATTTACAATAGAATTTCACAATAGTCACTTTCACCAACAGTCTTTCTCAAGACTACACTAACCTGGACGATCAACCTCCACAAGCATGTCACAATAGAATTTCCGTAGTTCACTGCATTTAAATGGTGTTGTTTCTACGTAGTCTTTGCTTTCCGAATAGATAAGTTATTTTCCGAATATCGGCAATTTCAAAAAGTTGGGAGGTGCATCACCCCCCTCACCCAATACCCCCCTTCGCTACGGCTCTGAACGCCTGCGTTCTCTTCGTTCAGGCGTTAATAATGCCAAAAATTAATTACAAATAACAATCGTTTATAAAATGCTTAAACTCAGTCGCTCACTTTATGTTCATCATGAAAGTTCCTCTATTATCATATCATTTTTCTGCAGATGACGCTCGAATGACAATGGCTTATGTGTTTTGAGTCTGTAGCACGTCTGATCGCAACCACTTAATATTCAAAACAAGTACAATTCGCTTGAAGAAAACAATAGGAAGTTGACCAAATACTTTTGCTAAGCTGTATTTCAGTTAAAGTTATACTGTTTGCGTTCAAAGAATGGAGTGACAAACTGTTTGGGAACGAAAATTAGCAAAGCATTGTTGTCACTCTTACTGTTCCACCTGTTCATTTGACTAAAGTAATTTTGTAGCGTAAAGCGGTTGTGTTTATTTTAATATAAAATGAAATTAAGTTTGCACTAGTTTGAACCTTTTGTCAGAATGATTTACCCAGCTTCATATGGACAGGAAAGAATTTTACAGACTTTTGATACAGTTTAAAGGAATATAGAGAGACAAGATTACGAAAACAACGGACCTACCTGTTGATAACCAGTACAATTGGTTTAATGATCAGTTCGACGGGTGTCAAACTGCGCCCAAAAGAAAGAACAAAATACATAAACAGGATTTATAACTACGAGGTCAATGTACTATCATTTAGCAACATGTTAAACGAAATTGAAATCTTAACTTTAACAGGATGGACGGTAAATGTAGACTGCTTAGTTATATCTTATACAATAATTGATGTTTGATGTTCCATTAAAATAACTATGGATATAACATATGGGAAGCGTTAAGGTTTTCCTTAACTTACTCTACCTTCAACTATGAGTTTCAAAAACCTGTACAAAGAAGATTTTGTCAGTATTTCAACTTCAACTGGCCATTTTCTTTGGTACTACTGAATCGCTTCTGAATTATTCAAAATTCAAATCTGTCTGACGTCACGCGATGTTCAGGTATCAGGAGCAAGCGCGCCAATAAACCAAAATATACAAACTACCTCAATGTTAAATTGATTAGCTTATTTTTAATGTGGGCATTCGGACTAAAAAGAACAATGTCGTCAATGGTTGAATAATGGACTGATATTTAGCATGCTTGACTTACTTTTTGCTGAAGCAAACATCAGTGATTCATTTCATTTAATACATTTTTAAGTCGGAGAGAAGAGAGAATTAAAGATATGTCTTGGTTAAGGTTTCTGATGAACAGAAGTAAATGATGCAACGACGAAAGGGTTGGGGAGTGTAACACCGTTCTTCAGTGCTATCCAGTCTTTAATCTTAAAGCTTTTGACAATCACTACTATATTTTCTTCGTTATAAAGGTTGAAGATAAAGCTACCTTGGACTTGATCAATCATTTAGGTTGGCTATCGAGCTTCAATACAAGTTAGAGTTCCCGGGCGCCGGACGTGAGTCGTAGTTGTATAACCTTCTGGTCATTGACATTTTCTCCTAGATTAAATCACCAATGATCTTTCCAGCTCGATGGGACATGGAAGCAACTGGACGGAGGGTTGGGCAATCGCAGCTCTTGACTTTTTTAAGGAAGTCTTATGTGTGCCCTGTTAGCGTCAGCTTTTTGCCTTCATTTCCCCAAATCCACGTTGATCTACTGCACTCGAAGTTATTAAAGCTCCCCAAACCTTACCTTGATACTTCCCTCCGGCTCTGCCCTTCGAAATGTCTGGTTGAGCCTCTTATAGCAAGAGCCCTGCAGTAGATTTGCATGGTCGTGGTTTAGATTCTCGGCCAGAGGCCCAAGAGTTGTATCTGTCACAAATGGTCTTAGCAGGGTCTCTTAATGTACGATTTTGATAAACAAAAACTTAGTTCACTTGAATATAGACTCCCCATCATGTGATTATGTGTGAATTTTGAATATTTCTTGAAAATATCCTTCATTTCATTGGTATTGCCACCTATACGGACACAGAACTCTTGGCCTTGGATTGGTCAGCTGGCAGAGCGCTGTCTTAGATTTCCAGGGTGTGGGGTCGACTGCAAGCAGGAACCTCAGGGATTACATTTTTCGTAATTGGTCTCGTTTGGGTCTTAAAATGTGTTATTCTAACGGTCGAAAATTTACTATCACTTAATTTAGACTACATTTCAAGTGACTGAGTGTAAACGCCTCTTCTTGCTTTAATATTCACTGTATGATGATATCCTGTATTGTGTTTAGCGGATAACAAAATTTATGCCAGCAAAGTGGCATGTATGTCAATCACAGCAACCGCATCTTCACACAAAAACATTTACACAGTCCGACAGTGTAAGGTTCCTTTGATGCACTCGGAGAATTCCAATTATTTTAACGTCATAAAAAATTATATCAAGGAGAAATAACAAAACATCTCCGTTGCCAATGTGAGAATTGCACAATTTCAATGGAGGTTACAGTTTTGTCAAAAACCACAAAGAGCTGACAATTTTAAAAGTACGTACGCATTGCGTGCATACGTCTACGTTCGGGGTAGGAATGCTTTAAAATAAGTCACTAGATTAGTTGAAAATCAACAAAACCAATGCACATTTTCCACTGGTAACTTTAAAAAGTATAGAACAAATCAAATTAGGAAAAATATGGATATCTTTAAACTCGAGATATGAGTTAACAACAGACTTGGACTGGCCATTGTGCCATCGTACCGTAGAACAATAGTCAGCCATTGTTCTGTGGCACGACGGCACAATGACCAGTTCTAGCCTGGTTAACAAGCAGATGACACTATTACAAAACAAAGTCGAAATATTACAATGTCGCAATAGTCTTATCTTTTTTAAATTTTTAGATGAGATTTCCTTTAACCCCAACTCCTACGTCACACAGATGAACATTAGTAATCATCTCGATTATTCGTGTGGGCCCCATTTTTGTTCTCATCATATGTTGCATTGTCATCTGTGTATCCACAACTAAACGGACAAAAGGCATTACTATTTCGATTTGTTGCTACGTGCCACAAGTGTTTCTACAATTCTAAGTTAACAAGTAAAAATGTTCCCCGTTTCGTTCACGGAAGAATCGTTAGGAAACATGCTCAACTTAGTAATTTAAATTCTCCTGACGATCAACCGGATGAGTAAGAACTTATCTACGTTACCCTACAGTTAGACAGAAACACACTTTATAGTCTGTTGCAGCGGGTATTTCTAAAATGCAGATACGAGTGCGAGTCGCAATTTTTATATATTTTGCAATTAACGACAAATTTCGCCCTTTTCTTTAAAGACTAATTAAAGCATAGTTCAATTGCATGGACAACTCAGTCCAATGGCTACGTTACACGATTAATTACATGTGTAAATATAGTATATACTTCGACCTAGCTACTAGCACAAAGACCTCGACACACTTTTCTTCTTTAAACCTAATTGCGATATCATCAACCTGAGTATGGACGTCAGCCGAATCCTCATCAACCTGAACGTGTCCCTAGAACAGTGGACCAAAAATGGTACGCCTTCACGACAACAAGAATCTGCAATGTATAACCAAAACCTTTGACAAAGAAAAACGTCACACAAACAAATTTTAATGTCCCACATACTCGGAAAAACGTTTGTCCAAATGTAATATGTCTCGTAACCTGACCACACCATTAGCTTGTTGCTTTTAGTTAAATCTCAATCTTCCGTATTATTTAGTCGTAACCTTAAGTATTGCTTAGTCACAACCATGCATGCATGTGTACTGTTTAGTAGAAATAATGTGTTTTGTTTAAGTTTCCACCTTTACGTTTTGGGACCGCAGTAATTGGCATGAGCTGTTGCAGTTGTCCAGCCACTAATTATGGAAAAGCAAATAAAATAGAATAAAATAAAATATATTCAACCGTTTGATGCCCAATGTCCGATATATCTAACACAAAGAAGAAAAGAACAAATGAATGAAGAAAATAGAAAACTGAAGAGAGAAAAATGAAGGAAAAAAAAATTCAGGTGTGAAAGAATTAACTAATGTTACGGAACAAAATTTGGAAATAAGTTGTGTCCTTGACCACTTATGATTTAATCCAAACACAGGCTAGAGTAGCTTACTCATCTGCATATGAGTAGAGACGCCAAGATACTCACAAAAGTTCGTCAGATATAAGAACATAGAAAAGAAATGTCGAATATTTAATTTTTCCCATTCAAGGGCATCCGAAATATACTTTTTTATTTCTCTATAATTTGAACATGAGAATTTTGTTTAATTTGTACATAGAGAAGTTGGTCTTATTTCTGAAAGCGTTATGCAAGAGATAAAATAAACGTTATTCTAAATTGTCCTGCAAAAGAGCGTAACTAAGTCACTATTTAAGTTTATTAACAATTTATTATTCGGTTTTCAAAATAATTCAATGTTAGATTTGTTAATTATTCAAACCAGCTGTTCGAAAACCATTGTTCAAATACTAAACAGTATCAGTTCCCAAAGTGAGATATTTAGATATTAAGCTCTATAAGATGAACGAAACGTCAGAAGAAACGATTGCGCAGAGAAGTTCTCTACACATTGCATTTCAGGAAAACATTCGTTCTCTCGTTTACGTTAGTTTCGTTTCCTTCACGATTAATAATGTGCTATCCATATATAATGAAACAGTTAAACATTGATATAGTACTTCACTTTATCATTCTTGTTATAAATTTATTGATTTTGTTGATTTTAAATTTTACATTAGCCGAAATCAGAACACGAATGTGAATTTATTACATATAGTTATAGTTTGCACACTCAAGTATTTAACTTAAAAGGTATGAACTCCAGTATCTTTTGAACAAGGCAATCCTGACAAATTAGAATATTTTATCGTAGCATGTAAACAGGGTCAAAGTTTCGGGGGACGAAGATTAAAGCAATGAAGTATTTCCCGACATGCTTGATGAAAATATTTCTTCGACCCTTATCTGGAACCTCACTTCATTCAACATTTGAAGAGGTTACAGAATAGATTTGACGGCAATTTTAATTTGTTCAAACTAGATCTGAAAATATCACTATAGCTAGGCAACAATTTACGCTTCCAATTGTAAATTAAAACAGATGCTGTAAATTAAAAAAATGCATGGCCGTTGATAACTGATGTTAGAAAAACCGCAACTTGACAAAAAAAGAGCCTCTTGAGGTTCAACTGTTATTTGTTCTTCGGTAAAATTTTATAACCTAACGAAACAGATTCAAGAGATCCCACGGTTGAAACTGATATCATCGATACTTAACAATTCATGATGGCTGCCCACGAGATTTTGTCTGAACTGCACGAGTAGTGGCTGTCAGTAATTACAAATCCATTTACCTCCTTCCGCAAAAGCTGTAAGTTGCCATAGCGGAATGGCCTATGAAACGTCGCACCGGCAAGTAAACATAGATATGCACTACATGACTGCTACCGTATACTGTGTTCAAAATTTGGAATTTATTTGCCCGATACTTGTGCTTTTCCCTCCCATTTGCACAGACTTGACCTTCTGGATCAGTCATTGACATTGGGACATCAAATTAATAAATTTTGTGGCCGCAGATTCAACTGATCACATCCTCGGTCCAGAAGTTGCTTTTTCTGATCGTTATTTTAGGGCTCGTCAATTAATACTAGCAATAAGCACGCTGTTCTTCACCAACGCTTACAGTTTGATATTATTTTTTGTTTGATATTATTTTGTCTTTAAGTGATCGAAGACTGACATCCTTAAACTTGCTTAGCCACTTGATTGATTTGAAATATCTGATGATATGAGCACAGTTCGAAAATTTATCAGGGCTAGCAGATGAAGTGGAAGACTTTTGTCAAGCTTCTCGGCCATCCAATTTCAGCAGCTTATATGAACCTAACTTGTTCAAATTAATATGCTCCCGAATCGAGGGTCAACCATGCAAGGAATATGATTATCAGTTTTAAAATTATCTAACTGAGGAAGTATCGGGAAATAGTGCTGAGATATTTTTATCAAATTCAAGCTTTGACAAACAGCATAACCCTCAAGACCATATCGGAAATTTTCACTGGTGACTTTAAAATTTCAAATTTCCTAAAAAACAATGCTTCCTCGACAGCCTAATATGATTGCATTCAACCACTAAGGGTCTGTTTTATGAAAGTCTTGCGTAAGTGAGGGTGACAGAATTTTTTTTTGTCATGAGATTAAAATACATTGATATTGTTTATTATTCAAGAAAATGATTAAGTTCGATTGAGACCAAATAAACTCTTAGTTAGAAACTTATCGAAGAGCCTCATCATGAACGAAGGTTTGATAGATAACCTTTGAAACACAGCAGTCATTTGGTATAAACTTCTTAATGTCATTTCTATACCTACGCAGATGATTGACAACTTCATTGCCATTAACAGTCGGTGACTTATGAGAACAAAATTCAGTCACGAACAAATCGCATGATGTTGGGGACTAACTTGTCCTTTGCTTTTGATGTATTTCTCCAATATCCGAAATAAAAATTCTTCTTTCACTGACGATGGGCTTTTTCCTCGACCAAATCGATGGAAATGGCATTGTGGACCTGAAAATTTAACCATATTTGTTTCACTTTCAACTTTCGCAATAAAGCCAATGATCATAAAATCACTAATTACTTGCTCAAATTTAATTTCTTGAGAATAAAATAGAATTAATGAAATACACCGTTCAGTCATCTAATGATGACAATTTGCTCACATGCGGACATTATATCCATTTGTTATGCCTTGTTTACCAAACTTTGAATTGTGCTTATCATGACAATATGCCGTGATTTAAACTCCACATACAATTAGATAACCTGACAATGTTTTGCACCTCAAGAAACACCTGCTTTCAAATTCAAAGCCGCCTAGTGCTAATTGATGCGGATCAAGAACGATTCGAGAGACTGGGTGTCCCACTCGGGTAGTTCTGTATGCTCTTGTGCGAATAAGTCGCCTTTGCCTGTCCTTTTGGTTTTTTTGTTGTCTTCTTCATCCTCTAACTGCATTTTATCTGCCATATTTAATAGAACATGTTCAGAATTTTTTTTTGCATAATTTGAGTTATCATGTATTTGCATAGCAAAAGCATTTAGGGTCAAAACTGGCTCACGTTCTTTCTATCCTATAAGGGAATAAAAACGCTTATATCGTAGTTGAACATCAATTTAATTAAAGATTAAACAACCCTATCAGATTTGTACTTGACTCCATGGCTCAAATCTATGTTTTGAAACATGGAAAACTTGCGCGGATATCATTTACATTACTCTTTTTATAGAGAATTAAATATTTGCTCCAAATCGATGCAGCTGTTGTAAGCCATTAGAATTGTCCTATTGATGGGCGTAACCTGTATAGTATCAGTTGCATCAACAGTAAATTGCCTGAATGAAGAAAAGAATAACAAACTTTTCCTGCATCAGGCCAATATCTGGGAGAGGTTCAGATGTTTGATCGAATCTCCACCTTTTGTGCTGACATATATATTCTATATTTGGAAGACTCACTACCGCAGTAGCACATAACGTTTACTGATCTTTAGAGTTCAGTAAAATCATCCCTCAAAGTGTGGAAATGGACGACATTTTAGTAACTTTAATTTTAGAATTCACTAAAGGAAGCACGCCTCTGGACTGACTGGATAGCGTTGAAGTCTCTCACGCCTTTGGCACTAGCATTACTTTCTCAGCAAATGCTCGAGATGGTTTCTAATTGTTTCAGATTGTCATTTTCTTGTTTTGCACTATTAGTATCCTTTGTAATTTTCCAAGTTTATTAGTTTCGATACATTTGTTGTACCTTTTGCTAAAGGATATTTTCCTTGTATATACTTATAGGATCCTTTGGATAACAAAATTTATAACGTTCAACGGAATCAAGTCTGAAAACCAATAAGAAAACTCAAATAAAAAGCAGGATCTATGAAAAATATGCACTTGTGACAATGACTGAGAACTATACTCAATATTCTGTAAAAGGTTTTTATAGCTTTTATAGTTAGAGTTTGTAATATTTAGTTTTGACCTCAACATACCGGTAAGCAAATTTTTGACCGGACTTTAAGCATTGGTCTTGAATTACGCATTAATAAACTTAAAATAATCATTTCAGTAATTTATCCATTCTTCCTTGAACTTTCGAGGCATTCCTTTTTTTCATTAGAGTTTTTGTTTCGAATTTTTCAGATTCGTAACTGTTGCGAAACAGCTGTGTAAATATCCTTTGAATGTATAAACATGACTACACTGATTTGTCAACAACACATTGAAAATATTTAAAGTTTTAAGGTCAATGTTTTCTTTTCCCGAGCTTCAAGTGTGTTTGGCTTCCAAACCCTCGGTATATGTTTCCTTTGCATTATTTTGATTGACATAAAGGAGGAGGCTTACTTCTTGGCTCCTCCCCTAAAGACAATAAATTCGCGAATTCAGCATCGCTGGCTGCCTTTTGGTTAACACCGATCAACGTCAAGATGAAGTTGTTCTGCGTAGTTGCTGCTCTGTTTGCCTTTTTGAAAGCCAAAGATGTATACGGGGTAAGTGTTTTGATTTATTATTCTCCAGTTTTAAAATTTACGTTGATATGATCCCTCAGGTATTTCCACCTGCACTCTTTCACCAGTTTAAGCCTTAATTTATTATTCTTTGTTGTTGTATTTTTGTTCCGATTTTTATCGATTAAATATAAAGTTGTTTTAGCAGTAAAATTTTCTTTAGCTGCACATGCTTACAGAATGTATTTCTTGGAAATTATGGATATCCTTTTCCACTTTTTACTGTTAAGTTCCCATCACCAGCATGCCCTTACAGTAAACTCACTTTGGGTATTCCTGTTTAGGTTTGACCTTTTCCCTATTCAATAGCCAATTTGTTCTACTTTAGACATGCTTCTTTTAAATTTTAGCGCTTTGTCATTCCATTGACTCTACAACTAATTTTAGAATTACTAAAATTCTATGGCAAAACGATTTCTGACTAATCAAGAATAGCGTTGTTCGAGGTTTGCGTGTAAAATTCGACAGGAAGGACTTTTGATATATTAAAATAAAACAACACGAAGTATGAAACTTCATAAGTTGATCCCCTGCAGCACAAGTCTATTTTTATTTTAAGCTTCCTTGGTCATTGAAGTAGTAGTTTCTTGCTCGTTTTTTCAGTTCAACTTATAATTGACATTCGAAAGTATTAGTTGTTGCGTTTAAGCACCATCGAATTAACTGTGAAATGTTATCGAAGATACTTGACAGATAGACTCTAATTTGATTAAACCATCCTTCCTATCTCCAGAGTGTGAAAATACTCGACGGGAATGATCCAGGCTCGTGTGATGAAAGTAACCATGGCGCTGAAGTTCTGATCAAAGACCGAGAAGACAATGAGAGACTCTTGATTTGTGCTGACAACAATAACGGATTTGTTTGGAAGGCAACCGACGGTATATAATTTGCTTGAAAAAGTTATAATCAGTAATGTTAACAGGGTATTAAAAATGTAAAAAATAATGCTTTCTTGAACTATTGATTATTCCCACAAAGTAGTCAGTACTTTTACCAAGAAGAACATGTATCGTAAATTGGAAATCTTGATTAATAAGTGACTGAAATTGTTGGCGAACATTGGTAAGCTATGTCTTTGACAAAGTAATTATTTGAAAGCCATGAAGTAAATTTATTTCTACACGTCATCAATTCTTATTTTTGATCAGGTTCAAGTTCACCAGGTGAGTTTTTCGATCCCGGTTACGACTGCTCAGACATATTGGACAAGAATGTTGAAGCTAAAGATGGCTACTACTGGGTGCTATTTGATGACCTTAATCCCATAAAGGTTTGTTAAAATAGTTTATTCGACTGAGAAAAGACAAGCGAGTGTACTTTACATCGGATGCTTGAATTAAAAATAAGCAAAACCTGGAGGACATGATAACCAATCAGAATATATAAATCTGAAGTCCATGCTCTTAAAGTTTTTTCACAACCTGAACACAGCAGGTGATGACACAAGTAGAGGTTCGGTTTTATAAAGGTTAAAACTGGGTAAGAGAAAATTTATGAGAACAAAAATCTAGAGGTAAAAAAATCATTTATCTAAAGAATTGTGCATAATTTGCAGTAGGATCTCACAAGTTGTGTAAAAAATTTCCCAACTGTTTATGTTGTAATTTCCTTCATTTTGTGGTGTAGTCATGAGCGTCCGCAGGGGTGGGCAAGGGAGGCATTTGTCCCCCCCTTAGGAATGCCGAACAAGGGTATTTCTCGGTAACTAAGCAGTGATTACATACAATTATCCATGAAGTAGCAAATGCTGGTTATACGAATGAAAATTATTTGCCATTAAGAGTTTTGGGCTTCTTTTGTAAAGTTTCTTCATTCTTTATCTCATAATAAATACGTAGAAAATGTTCGTTAACACTGTTAACATTTTGGGCATGGCACAGCTAAAATTTTGGCATGGGTGCCGCTATTTTTGAGCACGGCACTGGTTATTTTCACAGTGTAAGCGATGTGAACTTCTTAAAATTTCGTGCCTGTGCCTGAAAATTTTGCCGTACGTTGGAAATTGTGAAATTGGAATTGTAAAATGAAATTGGAAACGTACGTTTTGTCAGTGAACTTTCATCAGGATGGCAAGACCGTTTGGTGACATTTTGTTCTATGACTGACAAAGATCTTGGCAAGACCGTTCTATTTTGAGCGGGAAGCAATGGAACATACTACAATTTTAACTCGTTGTAGAAAGAACAGTAAGCTAAACGGTTTCATGAATGAAGTTTAGTAATAATAGTTCAACTAATCGCAATATGCGTGTACCTGTTTTGAATAAATGAAATATGTGACGAATAACATCGAGCCATTGAGGAATTAACAGATCGGCATAAGATAGTTCCGATCAGCCAAATGTCTAAAGTAAAGATTTGGGTTTCTACACCCAGTGGCATATCTTGTCAGGAGTGGATCTGGTGCACCCTCCTTTAAGATACATGAAATTGAGATCTTAAAATCCGAAATATATGGGGATAGTAGACTGGGGAACCACAAGAAAACTTGCTTCTGAAATAAAGTTATATTTTTTTCCAGTATTGTGTCACACGATCATAAGCTCCCCTCATACTTTGGCTATCCCACTTGCTCCCCTTCAGAAAGAGCCCTGCGGACGCCCATGGATGTAGTATACTACAGATTTTAAGAGGCACATTGAGAAAATAACACTGCTCGAATATTTAAATGAGGCAGCCCGTATCGTAATATTGTTGAAACAGCATTTTGATTTATTGTAAAGCCACGAACACTTACGAGATTTCAATTGGTCTGAGTAGACATGGTAATGTATAAGTTCTTAGATCAGTGTGACAAAAAGTAGAAAAGTATTCCAAAGAACATCAAGTAAATGCTCAATATTTGAGTTGTAGACAAAAAGTAAACGATTACGGTAATATTTCGTCTTTATGTCACTGTTGTCAAACCATTTTATTCTTGTATACAAATCAAATATCAAACCTTTTCAAGGTATTATTTTTTGGAGCATGTTTCTTACTCTATCTCTTGAGGTTGTCGGCTACATGGTAATAGATTGCAGGGTAACATTTTAACCAATCAACAGAATTCATGTTCTAGCGCACGTGGATAATTTTGTTCTTTTTGTTTAGAGTCGAACCCATTTTAATCCAAATTTTATTGACCAATTACATGAAAAAACAGGATGCCCGGTCGTTACCATCATAAACAGATAATTTCGTTTTGAGGCGATAGGAACTGGGAGCTGACAATGCTACTACGGTTATAGAGCTTTTTGTTTTTTGGATTACATCATCATGAAATGGATTTCAATGAGATGCGTTCGTCACGAGATTTGATTATTTCGTGCTATAATTTAAAAGATATACAAGATTTTCCTGTAACTCAATATGCTGTATTGACAACGTGACACCATACACAATCTAATTGACATATCGAACAAATTTAAATATCTCTAGAAGTAGGCACAGGGTGAAAGTGCATTGAAAACCACGCTTTTTGTCTTTAAAAGTTTTTTAAACGAAGAAAGTTAGCAATTATATCCTAGAGTGAAAAATCTAGCCAAACGGATATTTCGATTGCCTTCGAAGTATCTTACATATTCCAAACAAACATTCGATGGACCTGGGGAGAATAATTCGGAGGGCATCGCCCTGCTCCCGTCTCCATCCTTGTGCCGCTGAATACAGCGCTTCTTTTAAGACAGCGTGGAAGAAAGAAGAACAGAAGAACGAGAAGGATACTGCAAGAAATTGACTTATATCGAGTACAAACCAGTAGAACATATAAGATTTATGCGTAAGTGCAATGAGATTAAATGACGGTACCACATTTATGCACAAGACAGGAATAAATAGTAATTACTCGCAAAACTTTTCCTTAGTAATAGGTTTATTTCAATGATCAAAGGATTTTGTCAAACTTACGTCATTGCTTTCAGGTTTGGTGTGATATGACCACTGACGGAGGAGGGTTCATGCTCATTGGTCGGAAAAACAACTCATTCACATGGTCCGTCCCATCAAATGATTACCCTGTTGAACCATTAGGTACACCTCACTGGTCTAGTGCACTTGGCGATGCACCAATTTTGGACTTTAGGATTCAAGTAGCAACGAGTGAGAACTTTGAAGACACCAAAGCTCATTGGTATTGCACTCACATGTTTACGTCGTGCGGGGGTGTATTTAGGGGATGGGTCCCCGTTTTCACGGAAACCCCCCTCACGTGCATTAGGGCAGCGTACTTAACATGTTGGAAATAGAACAACCGACTGATTTTATCGGTATCTCACGACGTTTGTACCCCGAAGTCATAATTTCCAGTTTAGGGTGACGTTTTTAGATTCTTTCCAAGAGAAGCGTCAATTTTTTCCTTTATTCATGGTAAATGAATCTTTATACTACAACTTACTACCGCTTAGAGGTTTGACAACTTGATCTCACCATCCTTGATTTTAAGGCTGTAGCTGGCCTTCAAGATTTCTTTCTTTCCACCAGCCCACTATACAACCTATCCCGCCACATTTCCGACATCCTTAAACCTTACACCACCCATAACGACCAACACTGCAAGAACTCGAAAGAATTTTCAAAATTCATACGCAACATAGCGATCGAAGACGACGAAGAAATGGTATCGTTTGATGTGACATCCCTCTATACAAACGTACGAATTAATGACAGCATATGAATCATCAAAGAACACCTAAAAAATCACGCATCCTTTAACAAACGAACCTACCTATCAGCAGCACATATCGTAGACCTTCGAGAACTACTGCTGAGTAAAACAAGTTTTACCTTCGAAAACTCATTCTACACCCAGACCGATTGAGTAGGCATGGGAGCACCAACCTACTCAATTGTCGCAGAAATTTTCATCCAGACTTTCGAATCCACTGCCATCACCACACACCAACACAAACCAAGAATATGGGAACGCCATGTCAATAACATCTTTGCCATCATAAAGAAACAACACATTCATGAACTCCTCAATCATCTCAACAATCTACATACAAACATAAAATTCACCATTGAAACAGAACAAGATTCCACTCCATCATTCCTCGATACCCTGCTCAAACGACATTCTGACAAAAGCATCTCCGTCAACATCTACAGAAAACCGACCCACACAGACCAATACCTACACTTCACCTCCCACCACAACTACAAGGCCAAACAAAGCGTCATCACTACACTATTCAAACGAGCACAAGCGGCTGTATCCAATAAAAAAAAAGAGGTAAAGAATGAAGAAGACCACCTCAGAACAGTATTACACTCAAACGGCTACCAGCCCTCCTTCATCAACAAGTCACTCGCCACAACCTCAAGAAACAAAACGCAAGAGGAAACCACATCCGAACCTGTCAAGAGAATAAACCTACCATACATCCAAAACATCTGCAAAACTATCCGTAGAATCCTATACAACTACAACAACCATGCAACCTTCTACACTCAGTCAACACTTCGCCAACTTCTGTCCAAACCCAAAGACTCCGTCCCACCACAAAAACAAAACAACGTTGTATACAAATAGAATTGCAACAACTGCGAAGCGACGTACGTAGGAGAAACAAAACGCTCATTAGAACAAAGAGCCAAGGAACATCAACGAGCAGCAAAGAACGGACAGACGAGACAAAACGAAATAGCAGATCGTTGCTGGAAAAGTGATCACACTTTCGATTGGAACACCCAGAAGATTTTAGACCACGTACCACATTCAACCACACGATTAGCAAAAGAATCCTTGCACTCCGCTTTGAATCCCGATCACATTAATAAAATTTCCTACAAACTTCCCGAAATCTGGCTCCCGAACGTTAAACCTTCAAGAGGATCAAAATTTCCGACTACTTACGCGCAATCTCCTCAAATGTCTTCACAGAGGTCAGCCCAGGTGTTTTCGTTGAGGCCCGCCCTCAACTGATTAATATATAAACTATCCCACACATCACATTCATCGTGGCTAAAAATGGAAGAAAAAACTTCCGAAATGTTGCACAATCAAAACCAACCAGGTTCAAGAATAGAAAAACTTCAAAACAACTATACTTCCAGTAGTTTTACTATCACTTGTATTTACTATACACTTTGGAATACTTGAAGCTATAGTCTTGATCTAGGTCAAAGGTCTTTGATGGTTCTATTCAAACTTTCTTAAATTTCTTCTTTTAGTAACGACTACCGAAATCAATATGCAAACCATGCAATTATGTATTGCATGGCTGGGAAATCCCTAATAGCTTTAATTTAAAGAAAACATTAATCATACTTTTGTGTTTTTTGATTCCCTTTTCTTTCATTTTGAAAAACTAGGTCTTTTAGACTAAATTCGACTCGCCAGTTGAAAAATCTGATGATTCTGGGTCAGGGAGGGTGTGACTCAACATCTCCTGGGATTGGAGACATAGCGTACGTGAAAGACCTGGTGACAGAGGAGATTGCAAGTACAGCGTTCCAGTGTTCAAGGTTTGGTGGTTACTACCATCCCGCTACGAAATTAGGATGGGTGAGTCAAAAAATAAATACAAGAATTCACTAGGGCATCTGTTACAATTAAAATCTACAAACAAATGTCATGTTTTGGTGCGATAAGTCTTTAATTAAAATTAAAAACTTGTAACAAATGTCGATTTCAAAATATTTTAGCGTAAACGTAAAGCCTATCACAAATTTCAAGTTTGAAAAATTACAAAGGAGACTTCTTATGCCTTCTTTCTATAATATATCAATTGTTGGTATTGTGATGTTGCATAGTGGTGGTCAGTTTTAAAGGCATTGGACAGTCGACAATGTCAAAAAATGTAAACTTAAATTGGAAATGATTCCCTATTTGTCTTAGATTTCGGAATTTTTCGAACATTTTTTTAAAGTCAACCGTTGAAGTTAATATTTAATAAGTAAAACAAGTTGTCGATCTTCTAATTACCGCGCAAGTATTTTTGATTTTTTAGGCAATGATGAACTCTTGCTTACAGAAACCGTGTCGCTGGGGTTTTGCTTTCCATCATACATACCCAATCCAAATCGATTACTCTGGTGCTTTCAGGTATACTCTTTCACATTTAGTCTTAGAATGTTTCTAATATTCGAGGAAAGATTCTCAATCTTACAAAATTCTTTTTTGAATACTGTATCTTACCATTCAGGTTTCATAACTTTGTGCCTTAGGTGTCCGATACAATAAGAAGCCATGGGCGTAGGAAGATAGTCGAAGTTACGGGGGCCGGGAGCAAAATTTAAGTTTAAGACGGGCGTTTTTCGGCAAATGTTTATATCGACTTTGTTGTTGACAATGCTAAGACAATACTTATAGTTTTACATCTATGGTAGGGAATATTATAGAGGATTGCTAATTTATTCATTACAAAACTAAATACAATTGTAAAATGTTGTAGTTCTTTTAACCTTTAATTTCAACGATGCTAAACGTGATCATGTGTTTATAAGAGTTTTAATGGCGTCTGTGTGCAACTCTTGAGTATGATAAAGTATCAACTATTGTTAATGCTATGTACTGTAGATTAGATTTGTAAATATTGTCTACTTTAAATTTGAAATGCAAGTGCGTGCGATGGTAAAAATTGAATAGAACACTTTGCATATTTTTATTATACCTGTTTTTAAGGGTAGCTAAACAATATTGCGGCCCACCTTAATAAAAATTTTTTTTTGGGGGGGGGGCCTGCGGCCCCCGTGGCCCCCCAGCTTCCTACGCCACGGTAAGAAACTAAGATTAACTATTGTCATTTAATGCCACAAGACTGCGATTCCACTACTTAGTTTTTTCAGATACTTAGATCTGCTATTTTAATAACACAAACAGAATCATGCTCTAAATATCAAACCCTCCAAAGTAAACAGAAATGAAAAAATCTATTGTATTTGTCCCAGTTATAGCGCAATTGGAAACGTCTCAGGAATCCGTCACGATGCAACAGCATTTGTTGGCTGTGATAAAGGACACGTAGGTTTCCCACGCATAATGTAAGCTTTCTTCAATATCAAGCCGTCAATCAATTAATTGATTAATCGTTAATCAATTGCTTAATCTTTTTCAGTGCTGTGCTTGTTACGGTCCCGTTGGAGGGAAAGGCAATTACTGTGCAAAAGAATGTAAGCCTATCAATGGAGGAACTGTCACCACTAATGTGTTTACCTGGTTCTGGGTAAGGTCGACCTTACCTAAAAGAATATGGAACAAGTGCATGGAATACAAAGTTACGAAGGCCGATGGTGATGAGTCCTGGTACAAGTTGATGGGCGACAGTGCTGTGCCAATCCAGGTCAGTTGGTGACACTTGGTTTAAATGTTGATTCTAGATAAGGAAAAATCTGAGTAGAATTATACCTTCCACTTAGGATCTGGAGATTGATTTTTAAAAGTTTTTTCGTACATTCATAGGAGCACATAAACGTTTTGGAATTTTTCAAAATGTTTTAGAATAGAAATTAAAATAAGATGAAAACGAAATTAAGATAAAAGTGAAATAAAATTAAAACAATAGAAAAATAAAATTAAAATAGGAATAAAATAAGAAAAGAAAATTAAAAGAAAATGAAGTTAAATACTGTAGAAGTAAATTACTCGATGGGCTAGATCAGATATCGACGATATGTCTTACGTTTCTGTTAATGACCGGTGGAAACGAGATGTTGCTGTGCCAATGCTGTCGCAGAAGGTAATTTATTTTCACTCAATAGTCTTAATCAAAGTGGACGGTGGGATTAACCGATGGGTGTTCTTGATTTTACAATGCGAGATTGTGACCAGTATTTCTGGTGTTCAATTCCATTTCGAATCATAAAATAATGATTTGACAGTCAGAACGCATTGTTTTGATGATCAACTATGATTTGAAGATATTTGACGAGATATTAGTGGACAAAAAATAGGAGGCTACTGAGGTACCATCAACTCCTCTCAAGGGTATCATTAAAGGATTGGAAACCTGACTTAAGTACACCAAGGCATTAGTCATGCTCGGAGAGTTTAGGCTAAGGGTTAAAAACGACCAGGTGACGTACACTACTATGGTAAACAGAAAGATAAACGCTGTAGGTTACTAAATGTAAATACTAAACTTAAAACTAAACTTAAAATAAAATTCAGTAGGGAGTCCTCGACCATCATGCCGTTGTCTTTTTACTGTGAGAGTGAACATTAGAAAAATGTTTTGCATCTGACATTTAACACGCACATCCTGTGAATCTGAAAAATATGATTTGAAACGTAAACTAATATTTACTAGTTGACGCGTTCATATTAAAATAAACATGTGTGTCCTGGCAGATAATCATGACAAGTCATAGTTATGTAAAGATTATGTACCACACTTAAATATCGAGGCCTTGGGAATATAACTGACTTATACCACCATTGACTCAGTTTCGTTTGTTCTCAGGAAGTTGATAAACAACTTATCAACCTCATAAAATTATTGATGAGGTTAATATCTATTTATCAACTGGCAAATCTAATAGATCGCTCAACCTGACACTTCCTTGCAAATATTAAAAACGACTTAAAACATAAAAACGTATGATCCACCAACACATGCAAACAAACCGGGAATTTATTCCACTAGCATGCACTATTGTCATCAATATTTCTTTTGGAAACTTTCAATATTTCCCACAACAATATCCAAACATTTAGCGATCTTATATCCTAGAAAATGGAAATATCTGGCACGAAAGTCAACTGATATTTGTCAAACTTTGCTAAATTATTTCTAAAAAACCTCACTAATGATGATATAAGAGTAGGTAATTCTATTTCAGAATCATCCTCAGGGTATTATGAAATGGTAACTTCACAATTAACTTACACTGCCGAAGTCGACTGAAAAATGTTGACTCGAGCGGGATTTGAACTCGCACCTTTGGAATACGGTCCGCCGCAGTACCTGTTGAGTTATCGAGTCCACAGGGATTGGAGGCAAGTTTTTATCCAATTTAAGTGCACGAGACATTCTCGCGACAACTTAACGCTATCCAGGAGGATGGATGTGCAGTTATGGATGTATAAAATTGTAGTTATGATGCAGTTATAAAATTGAAGTTATCATTTCATAATACCCTGAGGGTGATTCTGAAATAGAATTGAAACACTGCACATCCATCCTCATGGATAGCGTTAAGTTGTCGCGAGAATATGTCGTGCATTTAAATTGGATAAAAACTTGCCCCCAATCCCTGTGGACTCGATAGCTCAACAGGTACAGTGGCGGACCGGTATCCCAAAGGTGCGAGTTCAAATCCCGTTCGAGTCAACATTTTTCAGTCGACTTCGGCAGTGTAGGTTAATTGTGAAGAGTAGATAACAACCTAATTTCTTCGATAATTTTTGTTATGACTTGCAGGGTCGTTGTGCCAAGAATGAAGCTCTTATGAACGATGGAGTGAGTACACCAACGGAAAGATTACGGTTAAATAAGGAAAATTAGACAGATTTTGGATTAAGGAAATAATACAGAAATTATTAAACCATTTTTCGGCCAAATGATATGCCACATTAGCGGTAACTCTAACCGAAAATTTTATTTACTGCAACTTTGATGATTAACATTCTGCAACAACAGTTTTTTACTATTAATTTTAAATAGAAAATTAAGAAACATCAAATCTAACTACTGTAAACTCGATAATATTATTCCGCGATGTTCGTGAAATTAATGAATATTGTCCATGCAGTTTTCTGAGAAGCTTGGCTATATCTTCATTGGCGCAACCGCTGGGGTGGCCTGGGGGTAATCGGCTTTTAGAAAAAAACCTAGACCAACCCAGGCACCTCTCCGAACGAGAGAGTACTGCAATCTTCAACCACTATCAAATTATGCATTTCCACAATTGCAAATACTCGAGATGACATGTTTAAGATTCTGAGAGGTACCTCCTCAAATCTACCCTAAAAATGCTCTCCCACAATTCAAAAACGCTCTATCAACATCGCCAAATCGAAATGTCATAGTTACGCCATTGTACGTCCTCCATATGAAATTTTGATTAAAGAGACATAAGTTGAAACTTCTCAGTGACCAATTGGTCGTTCATTAAAATAGAAAAGAAAATTGTGCAAATGTCTGACCCATTACTAATACACTTATGGTGGCTCTAGAGCAATTTTATAATTATAAAAAAGTGAAACCCATTCCTATTTTATTTTCACAAATATTGTTAACTATTTTTTTTCCCAAAACAAACATTTCATGATTTTATTTGACCCTCGAATACGTTTAATCTAATCAAGTCAAAACGGTTGTTTCCGATCCGTTCATTCAATGACTAACGCCAGTTGACAAAAATTTATTGAATAAATGGGTAGATCATAAGTAACTTGCAATTCATACTTAAAAATTACATGTTATTACGGTATGGCAATCATTAGTTTAAGTTTTGCTGGATGAAACTACTATACGATGGAGTGAAGAGGTCATTTTATTGGTTAATTATAAAACAAAGAAAGAGGCAAGTAAACAAACAGGAAAAAGTAAAAAACGAACAAACGAACAAACGATCGAAGGACTAACAAATACCAGTGAAGAAAAGCTTACAAACATCAGGGGTTTTTCATCAACATGGTAAAGATAATCTCATGTTAGTTAATTAATAATTTATTAGGAGTTTTCTGATAAAATCTATATGCTTTTATATGTATACACCTAATATTGTGCACGATTAAGCTGTCAACAAAACTTCTTAGCGTTTATCTTACATCTGAACTACTGGTGATATTTTCTTCACTTTAATTTTTAAGATCGTCGTTGTTCCAGACGCCTCAGCTGCAAAGAAAATCCCATATATTGACGGAATACTTGCGTATCGTAAGGATAACAAAGAGCTTTACGTGAGCGCAAATAAAACCTGGAACGTTGTAGCACAAGAGGAGAAAGTAAACCTACTCAATTTAATTAACTTCTTTTGAAAATGGTACTGTTTGTGGGTTCACGTATAGCAAAGAATTTTTTTCCACTTTTCCCCCATTTAGGTCATTCAAAAAACGTCAGAACTAGTCCAACCAAAGTTGAGTGAATTCGAGAAGAAGTTGGAAATTCAAAATCGAAGCAATGTATGTTCACACAAAAGTTCAAACTTCAATTTTAGTTCATACTTTCGAGAGTTTCTTCTTTTTTCTGTTGTTTTTTTTGAAGGAAATAACTATGTTGCAAATGGACATTATT
Organism: Heliopora coerulea; assembly: GCA_030142905.1. Classification (NCBI taxonomy): domain Eukaryota; kingdom Metazoa; phylum Cnidaria; class Anthozoa; order Scleralcyonacea; family Helioporidae; genus Heliopora; species Heliopora coerulea. Next base: position 251,811 of record JASJOG010000181.1, read on the forward strand.
CAAATTCAAAAAGAAATTGGGGATGTAAACCGAACTCTGCAATCAAAATCCCCTACACTATTGCCAAGTAAGTCGATTATCTGAAGCCTTACAAATATCATTAAAAAAATATTTATGAATACGTAGCACGTTGTCTTGCACATTTGAAACAAATGGAAATTCAGCCTATAATTATTCGAATAGTTGTCGTGTATGTGCTTTGTTATTTGGCTTTCTTCACGACGGATGAACGTGGCTTTTAGATTATAATAAATCACAGTCAGACTGAAAGTTATGGAATCAGAATCTCAATTGTCACTTATTTAAGATTTAAAGGCATTTCAAATACAGAGCATTATAAAATAAAAACTATATAAATAAGATTCCGCTGAAAATGAAAGAAACAGTTACTGAGGAAATTTGATCAAATGAATAATACGAAAATGCGTATGACATTTTCCACGGAATTCTCGTTTGTTGCAACTCAACCAAATATGCGACAAATCTTTCCATTTAATGTTATTTTGTTTGATTGCAACAAATCCTTCAGACATTTTATGCCATTTGGTAACTGAATTTCACATAAGTATAATTGAAATGACATGAATTTCGGGCCATAATCTTTTCAACAAATAAGGGATAGTTTTGTAGGAAGACGTAAATGAGAGATTATTTCTTTTATCTCGTAAAACAAATCAAATCGCGCTTTAGATATGAAATTAATTAGACATCTATTTAATTAATAAGAAACTAAGATTACCGACAATGACGTTTCGATATCGATTCGTCATCATTCTGCAGTCAAATAAACCGAAATGATATTTCCAAATTTACATGTGTTGCCAAGAATAAAATTAACAGCTGTTAAAACTCGAGAAAATATTTTAAAATTCAACAACAATAAGATTGTGAGCGTAGGAACATTTTTTGATCTTAGTTATTCTTAAATTAACAATTTTGTTATTGTTGAATTTTAAAATATTACCTTGGGTTTTAACCCTTGATAATTTTGACTAGCAACTTAAGTAAATTTGGAAATGATATTATGGTGTATTTGACTTGAGGATGATGTCGAGTGGACATCAAATCGTCGACATCGTCAATCTTGGTTTCATATCGAAGTGTTTTAAAACAAAATTATTTTCCAAATTATTTTTTTAAATTCAAGACTATTGTCTTGAATTTAAAAAAAATTTGAAAATAATAAATAATATCTAGATGGTAAAATTAACTTGAATTTAATAACATTCACGAATAACAAGAAGTGTGTTGATTTGAAATTCCCTTCATTTTCCTCACTTTATAACATGTCATAAAATATTTATCATATCCTGTGACTTTAGTGCAAACAAGTGATTGCTTTAATATTTTTGTTGCAGAGGAAGTAAGTGCCTAGTCAATAGACTTAATTTTCATCTCAGTCAGAAAAAAGAAAATAATAAAATTTGTTTAAAGTTTGGCGAACATGTACCTATAACTCAAATTAATTAAAATTTTATGGGGTGCTGGTAGCACATTGGTAGTGCACATGTTCCTCACCAATGTGACTAGGGTTCGATTCCGGCTCCGTGAAGTTACCTGATTAAAGTTACTTTGACCACATGTGAGAAGAGTGTTGTCCAGCTTGACTCTACCAAGCATCACAGGTTTTCTCCGGATACCCCGGTTTCCTCCTATAGCCGGTAGCACCGGACCCATGAGAGGTGGCCCTTACTGGACCTCTAGGGAGAACAGGTTAGGTAGCTCATAGGGTTATCCAGTATAAATAAAGGTTCTTTACCTTTACCTTTACTCTAATCGTCAACGATAAAAAAGGAGGGAAAATTTAAACCAATTTACTACCTATATATTTTTTTTATTAAAAACAAGAGCTCCTTTTTAGTTATTTTTATTCTAAAGTTTTAGGTTCATCTTCTGTATGCAAACAGCTAAAGCAATCAAATCCCGGATTACGCAATGGATACTACACCTTCAAGACATTAAAGGTAATTTTCTTGCATATCCTAAATTGTTGATTTCTGCAAACAAGTATGATAAAAACAATCTTTGAAACAAACCTAGCATTAACAATGAAAAATTATTCATCACAATAAGTGTTCTCTTAATTCAACAATTTAACAGCGACATTTAGATAGATGCATCAAACTTCAGCAAGTGCGTTACTGAGGTTAATTTGGTTGTTGGTGCATTTAAAAAGTAGTTCTAGACTTAATGTCGCTAGTTCCAGAACGTTAGCAACGAACGAAAGTGCTAAGGGTGCATTTTCAAAAGCTTCGTCCAGATGTTCGTATTCCAGACTGCGAACAAAAGATTGAGCGGAATACTCTCCACCAAAAGAGACAATTTTTCGAAAATGGAATGAACTTAACAGTTGGTGATCTGTGCACTAACTTGCTGCAACGCTTCCTAATTATTTGACGTTTCACTCCAACTAAGGTCTTCGCTGGAAAAGTCAGTTTCACCCTTAAATATTTTTTATGGCTGTACACAACCCTTTAGCTGTTTCAATTTGATAAACAACTGGCTACGCATCACTCCTTTTATATTATTAATCATTCATATGTTTACAGATGGATTTAGAGCAGGTATTAGGGATTTTAATTGATACGAAAAACCGATAAGAATAACCCTAAATACGGGAAAGACTGGCTCTATATTTCTCCATTTGATTTAGCTTTCTTCGAACACTTCCGGGGCTTTCCACCGAAACCACACCTACGGATTAGCAGTCAAGCTTCTGAATATTTAACTCGTAAAATTGGTTCTCCTAAACATTTTGTTCTAAAATATGGAATATTATACGCTATTTCTTCGTTCTTCTGTTGTTATCTAAAGGTGAGAGAGTTCTTGGTGAAAGACAGTCGACAGCGCTCGACTGTGCTACTTTCGATTTTGTCATTTTGAAATGTTGCCGGTCGGTGAGCATTTTAGTTCACCAAAAATTATTGACCACCACTGCATGTTGCGGAAATTCCGCTACCATGAGCACAATATATGATGTTATTCTTTCTACTGCTACAGCTAAATAAGTCCTAAAAGTGGAATGACTACTCATTCCGTGTATTCTTATTCCATGACAGTCCAAAAAGAACATGCCTTAGAAATGGTTTATCACATCTGAGAAACTGATGAAATTTCAAGGCTTCTATAGTTTGCCAGAGCGGACTTAAAAGAGTTTAGGAGTGCCCGCATGTCTTTAGTGTTCATAACTCTCCTTCACTCCAGTTTCCAGGTTGGCTATGAAGTTTTAAAAAATCGGAGTAGGACATAGAAATTTGGGAAGTATTAATAAAAGCACAAAGAAGGAAAAAAACTTTAGAGAAACAAGATAATTAGCAAGTGTTCAACCCTGGGCCTAAAATCACTGGCAGCTTTTCCTGCTCACTTACCAAGCTTAAGTCAATTGTACAGTTGACTGATACACATTTTTCCTTGTTAAAGGCTTATTGCGACATGTCCTCTGGATGGACTCTGGTTGCACGATTTTCGAACCGCGATTCCAAGAAGTGGATGGATTACAGTGGCAACTGGTGGTATGACAAGACATCGTCCTCTGGTGCTACATCTGACCCAACTGACAACAATGACATGATTTCTGAAGCGTTTTGGAAAGTCAGCGGAAGCGAGATAAAAATTACCAGAAGTGACGATTCATCTCATACTGCGTTATTGCAAACCACCTCCTACTGTCTTCAGGGGAAAACGTTTCGATCAAAGATAACTGGATATGGTAACTTCCGTAACGGAGCATTATGGGCTAGTAACCTGTGTCAAGACCATTGTATGGTGAGTTATGGTGGTCAGTACCAGAACACAGCAGGATTTGAGAAGCATAGTTGTAGCGGTAACATCCAGGGCAGCAGCTACATTGGCTTCTGGTGCAACTGGAGTACTGGTGATGCCTCAGTGATGATGATAGGTGGTGGAGGAAGTAGCTGTGACAGAGCCGATCATGGTATTGGAATAACAGAAAACGACCAAAGGGGGAGGTTTGGTGGCTCTGAGCCCTATTACGATTTTGGTTATGAAGCAAATAATAATCCACCATCTTCATATTCCCTCAACTTGTGGGTACGTTAAATGTCACCTGATTATCTAATTGGAAAAACTAAGTAGAGCTAGTGGGACTTCATTTAGCACCTGGAGTTTTATAGTATTTTACACCCGTAGTTTTAAAATTGAATAAATAATTTCACTGAATTTTGATGCTGTTTGCACACAGAAATGTTGTTCTAATGAACATAGGTTAACTAACCGTAGTACCATGATGACTCGTTTTCGCTTGCTTAATTGAGCCGTTCTTAACCTTTTCCAGTGAAAGCTCCACTCTTTGACTATGTTGTTTATTGTTAAAATTTCCATATCTTCCCTAATTTAAACGTAACATTTAAAAAGGGAGCAGGAGCGTTTTATAAAGCAAGTACTGCGAATTTTTTAAATGATTTCTAGAATGAGTCCCTTAATGCGCTAATTTATAAACTGCGATAATACATAGGCTACAACTAAATGCCAGGCTTGCAAAAGCATGAATTACGCATTTGAACTTCTATAAGCGATTTCGTTTACCATCGAGGACAAGAAATGAGGAAACTCGTTATCAAAAATATCATGCCAAGAGTCGTGAAAGTGAAGTTCTAATCCCGACTCTCATCCAACGTATGGGCGAAACTGCAAACTGGTCAAGTACTTAGTCACTGTGGATACCAAATTTCATCTTCAAATTATTTCCCAATTAAAACTTTCATACAAACACTCCTCTTGCCCTCCTTCAAATTAAACCTTAAAGAATAAAAAGCGCAATACCCCTCAAGCAGAAAATAAACTTTCTCCTTGAAGAGTTCCAAAACTGGCAAAGTAACCTCATTCTTGATTATCTGGCACTGCCGAAGTCAACTGAAAAATGTTGACTCGAGCGGGATTTGAGCTCGCACCTTCGGGATACCGGTCCGCCACTCTACCTGTTGAGCTATCGAGTCTACAGGGATTGGAGGCGAGTTTTATCGAACTTGAGCGTACGAAATATTCTTGCCACAACTTAAGGCTCATCCATGAGAGAATGTGCAGTGTTTCAATTCTATTTCAGGACCATCCTCAGAGAAACATGAACAGGAAATTTTCATGATAATCTGATACTGCTGAAGTCAACTGTAAATGTTGACTCGAACGGGATTTGAACTTGCACCTTCGGGATACCGATCCGCCGCTCTGCCTGTTGAGCTATCGAGTCCACAGCGATTGGAGGCGATAAAAGAGAAAGGCTTTCCTTACAATTCAGAAAATGCCTATCATCAACAATAGGATTAAGTACCTTCTAGGTTACAACGATTATTTCAGACAGTTTAAGGATTAACACCTTTAATTTATGGGGTTCATAATGGTTCATTGCATTAAAACACAAAATCCCATAAATCTCTCTCGTTCATTCTCTAACTCTTTAATAATTTTCAAGTCAATTCCAACAGTTGTGCAAGAAGATGTGCAGTAATTTAAATTCTCTGATTGCCATTAAAAAGTTTTCTTGGTTCTAATGTGCTTTTAATAGACGACTTTGCTAAACCTAGCCCTCGTCCTCTGAAGGTGCAAACGAAAAGTTTTGACTTGTAATTTGAAATTGTAATTTTGTCAGTTTGCTCCCTGACTGGACTGGATCTATCCTTGATATGTTCGGAACTTGTCATTAGCAAAGCGGGCCATTGTTCCAAACTCAACTTTTGGTCTTCTTCAATCGCCGTTCCAACTGGTTTAACGATGTGCTGGTGATTGAGCTAATTTGGATTGTCCTCTTTTATCTCATCGAATTGGTTTACACGCACGTTTTCCTTGCTGAAAAATATAGGTTACTTACCTGATCCGTAAAGTCAATTCAATTTCTACTGGTATGTACATAGTTAAATTTTCCAGCTTTCGTTCTACAGTTCGAGTTTATGGTAGATAAAATTGATACAGTCGAGAATCTGTGGAAGTCGTTAAGATGTTTCGTCATCTGAGATCTTCCCATTTCATAATTCCGGCCCAACACTTGGAAGGTAAGCTTTTGAATTAAGGCTTGAAACTCTTCAAAGAGCCACACAGTTAAGAGTAACGACTTTCCATGGGAGAAATTTAGATAACCGTTAATATTGATTATATTTTCACCAAAACTAAACAGCAGTTTAAATTGCTTACTCATCTGGTGGTATCGACAAGTCTTCTCAAGTCCAAAAAACGACATTAGTCTCCAAAGCATTGCATTTCCCATCAAGCGAAGCATACGTAAAGGTCATTAGTGTATCTAGGACATTTCTATTAGGAAGGAGGGAAACTGCGACGGGGCTTTAACATAAATAAAGCTTAAACAGTACCTATGCTTTTTCTTACAAGAACGCTGACGTCATAGTCCCTCCTCAAATGACGAAAGTGAGACAGAACTGTGAAAATAAGAAAGCATTGAGAACGATATGATCTTTGAAGCATAAGCATCTAAGCATTTCATAGCATCTGCATTGCAAATTCTTTGCAATGCAGATGCTATGCTAAGTTGTGTTTGGTTACGCAACAAAAAGACAATGACTACACCATTTTTAAGGCTACGTCCACATATATAGGTTTTCAAATTTATGGGTTTTAATTTAACAGGAAACGCGTCAAAATTATTGCGTCCTCACGAACGTTTTTGTGTCGTATTCGCCTGTCCACATGACAACGCTGAAAATGATCGGCGTGTTAATGAAATCATGTCTGGCCAATCAAAATCACTGATCTCGATAGTGGTCTTCACGTTACAGAACTGGGTCCAACACCGTTTTCGTCTGTCCACGCGAAAACGAAGCGTTTTCAAAAGTCTCCACTTTCAAAGGCGTTTTCGAAAGTCCCCGTTTTCGGTGGAAATGGCTGCATCTACTCATCGTTTACGTGTGGATGGAAAACTTAAACGGATAAAAAAGTATGTGTTGATAAAAAAATAAATAAAAAAACCGGATAAAAAAATACGCGTGGACGGGGCCTAATTCAAAATCGTCACTCGTCACATCAAATTCGTGAATGCTCGAACCAAATTCATAAGATATCATTGGAATTAGCTGGGATGGTTGATGGGCTACTGTGCCTAAATATTATTAAATAAATACAAAAATGAATAAATAAATAAATAAATAAATAGATAAATAAATAGATAAATAAATAGATAAATAAATAGATAAATAAATAATAAACATTTCAAGTGTTTGGTTTTTCACAATGGGCTTCTACTTTTTGATCTTAATTTTTATTTCTACGAAATGTTTTCCCGCTCCGTTCAAGATATAGGTACAGTAAATGTAGCAGCAGGCATTTTATCTTGCTAAGTTGTGCGAAAGAGGTTCCCTGCCGTTCTCAAAAACAACTGATATCAATTTAAAACGACTTTTGCATCACTTACGGGTCGTTGTAATGGGATGGATAGTTTTAGTTAAAACGATTCTCACAAATACGTAGCATATTCACTTTATTTTTTGTGGATATTCAACACAGTCATATCAATTGCTCTAAGATCTAAAAGGAATTAAAAAAATTGATTGTGGTATTGTACTGGTTTTGTTTTCAGTCTAAAAAATCTAGGTTACGAAAATGGCATCAGTAATAGCTATACCATCGGGGAAAAAAGGGGCAACGCATGATCATTACATGAAGGTATAACCACTCATCGGTCATCGTAATCTTGTCGATGTCTAATGTCCAATTGAACACCCGAAAGAATTACAACTACCACATTTGTAGCGTGCACACTCAGTTCAAATCTGAATTTTATTTCAACGTATCACAACTAACTCTAACCTTACAAGCTTTGTCCATACATATATATATATATAGTGTTTGTTCTCGCACGTGAAACACTCATGTTATTTTACATTACACAATCAACATTAATATTACTGGGAAAATACTGCGAAACTACATGAAAGTACTTTAACTAAGAACTATGTTGCCATTGGTAACACAGTGAAACTACATTTGCTATGCAATTTTACATTGCTAAGGAAAATCAGGCACGTGCGTAGTATCATATTACTCTATTGTTATTACATAATGGTAGTCGTTGCACATTTTAATTGAAATGCAACTTGAGACAATCCGCGGTTGTTATAGAAGTTCTTGCAAGTTCTAAGGGTTAATGGTCCGCTGGACTACCACTAGAGCTATGGTAACTCTTTGTCTTAACGTAGAATGATCCCAGACGAAAATTTTATGGTTTAACACTTTTTGTCTTTAGCTTCCTCTACTGCGCTAGGGCCTTGAAGACTGAGTTCTCAGAACTGATGGGCTTGGTTGGAAGAAGGGCGTAAGGGCTAGTTCCAATCTCAGATTTCGTGGGGACAACTAGTGCTGTTAATTAATAGCAGCGGAACTCAATTAAACAGGAGATTAAATGACTTACGGACGGTATAAACTTAGGTTAAAATAATAAAGGTTGGGCACTGATGTAAATAAACCACAGTGGGTCAACTGGGCAGTAAATAAACTGCACGTACACCTAGTGTTGTGGCAAGAAACGTCCTGATGCCGTGGTAAAAGTCTTTCACTTGGTAGTGCACGTGTCTCTCACCACTGTGACTAGGGTTCGATTCTGGCCGCGTGCAGTAATCTGATTAAAGTTACCTTGGTCACATGTGAGAAGAGTGTTGTCCAGCTTGTCTCTACCAAGTATCACAGGTTTTCTCTGGGTATTCCGGTTTCCTCCTGTAGTAACACTGGGCCCATGAGGGGTGGACCTTACTGGACCTCTAAGGAGAACAGGTTAGGTAGCTGATAGGGTATCCACTATAAATAAAGACACTTTACTTTACCTTTACGCCAATCGGCAACGATAAAAAAGGCGGGAAAATAGAAACCAATTCACTATCTCTATTTTTTTTATTACAAACAAGAGCTCCTTTATAATTATTTTTATTCTAATGTTTTAGGTTCATCTCCTGTATGCAAACAGCTAAAGCAATTAAATCCCGGATTACGCAATGGATACTACACCTTCAAGACATTAAAGGTAAATTTCTTACATATCCTAAATTGTTGATTTCTGCAAACAAGTATGATAAAAACAACCTTTGAAACAAACCTAGCATTAGCAATGAAAATTACTCGTCACAATAAGTGTTCTCTTAATTCAACAATTTAACAGCGACATTTAGATAGATTCATCAAACTTCAGCAAATGCGTGACTGAGGTTAATTTGATGGTTGTTGGTGCATTTAAAAAGTAGTCCTAGACTTAATGTCGCTAGTGCCAGAACGTTAGCAACGAACGAAAGTGTTAAGGGTGCATCTTTTAAAGCCTCGTCCAGTTGTTCGTACTCCAGACTGCGAACAGAAGATTGAGCGGAATACTCTCTACCAAAAGAGACAATTTTTCGAAAATGGAATGAACTTAACAGTTGGTGATCTGTGCACTAACTTGCTGCAACGCTTGCGAACTATTTGACGTTTCACTACAACAAAGGCCTTCGCTGGAAAAGTCAGTTTCACCCTTAAATATTTTTTTATGGCTGTACACAACCCTTTAGCTGTTTCTATTTGATAAACAACTGGCTATGCATCACTCCTTTTATATAACTAATCATTCATATGTTTACAGGGGTGGATTTAGATCAGGTATTAGGGATTTTAATTGATACGAAAAACCGATAAGAATAACCCTAAATACGGGAAAGACTGGCTCTATATTTCTCCATTTGATTTAGCTTTCTTCGAACACTTCCGGGGCAGTCCACCGAAACCACACCTACGGATTAGAGTGTTACCCTATTCCTTTCTTATTCCATCAGGGATTCACCTCGGTTCACCGCTACGCACTTCCGAATTCCCGCCAGTAGCAGTCAAGCTTCTAAAAGTTTAACGCTTAAAATTGGTTCTCCTAAACTTTTTCTTATAAAATATAGAATATTATACGCTATTTCTTCATACTTCTATTTAGTTTAGTTTAAGTCCTTATTTAAAGAGGATAGCACATAATAGTCAAAGCTAATAAACTTGTGGCCCTCAAGTCTTGTTATGTAAAGGCGAGAACGTTCTTGGGGAAAGACAGTCGACAGCGCTCAAATGTGCTACTGTCGATTTTGTCATTTTGAAATGTTGCCGGTCGGTGAGCATTTTAGTTCACCAAAAACTATTAACCGCCACTGCATTTTGCGGTAATTCCGCTATCATGAGCATAATACTGTATATTATTATTCTTTTAATGGCTAAACCAATATAAGTCCTAAAAATAGAATAACCATTGATTCCGTCCATTCTCACTCCACGACAGTCCAACTAGAACATACCCTAAATAAGTGTTTTTCACATCAGAAAGAATAACAAAATTTTAAGGCATATTTATAGGTAGTGCTACTCTGGTTTGGTGGACAGGAAAAGGTAAATACAAGTTGCTAGAAGACATTTCTTAATTGAAGATTAAAATAGAGTCACCAGGTATTTCTCCTAGATTTAGGGGTCACCGGATATCTCCCTGATAAATAAAAATTTAAACAAGGTCACTGGGTATCTCCCTTGAAATAAGGGTCACCAGATATCTCTCCAAGATTACTGCTAGAACACGGTAATGACCGGGATAAGATTATAAACTAAGATTATGAGACTAAAACAGGGTCACCGGATATCTCCCCACGAAAGATATGGGGTCACCGGGTATCTCCCAGAGAACTAATACTAAACGGGGTCACCAGGTATCTCCCCTTATGTAAGAGGTCACCGGGTATCTCCCCAGAAATATAAAGAGGAAGGAAGAACAGTAGAGAGCCAACCGAGAAAGAAAAAAGAGAAGGAAAAAGCAAGTAATGTTTTCGAACAGCTAGAAGAATCTTTTTGTCTGGAAGTATTGACTACGAGATTAGTCAATACTGTGTTTTACCCAACGTTTCGACACTCGCGTTACTGTGTCTTCATCCTAACCCCTGATAAAGTTTTTTAGTCTCATAATCTTAGTTTATAATCTTATCTCGGTCATTATCGTGTTCTAGCAGTAATCTTGGAGAGATATCTGGTGACCCTTATTTAAGGGAGATACCCAGTGACCTTGTTTTAATTTTTATTTATCAGGGAGATATCCGGTGACCCCTAAATCTAGGAGAAATACCTGGTGACTCTATTTTAATCTTCAATTAAGAAATGTCCTCTAGCAACTTGTATTTACCTTTTGCTGGCCATCAAACCAGAGTAGCACTACCTATAAATATGACTTATAGTTCACCTGGTTGCGAAAAAAGACTATTCACCAAAATTTTAAGGCTTCAATAGTTTGCCAGAGCTGACTCAAACTGTAATTTAGGAGTGCATGCATGCCTTAATTGTTCATAACTCTCCTTTATTCCAGTTTCCAGGCTGGTTATAAAGTTTTAAAAAAATCAGAGTTGAACAAAGAAATTTGTGAAGTAGCATTTCAAGCACTTTGGTTTTATTAATAAAAATACAAAGAGGACAAAATTTTCTTATGACGTAGATAAATAACAAGATAACGAGCAAGTTTTCAGCCCTGGGCCGAAAATCACTGGCAGTTTTTCCTGCTCGCTTACCTAGCTTAAGTCAATTGCACAGTTAACAGATACGCATTTTTCCTTGTTAAAGGCTTATTGCGACATGTCCTCTGGATGGATTCTGGTTGCACGATTTTCGAACCGCGATTCCAAGAACTGGATGGATTACAGTGGCAACTGGTGGTACGACAAGACATCATCCTCTGGTGCTACATCTGACCCAACTGACAACAATGACATGGTCTCCGATGTTTTTTGGAAAATAACTGGAGACGAAATCAAGATTACCAGAAGTGATGATTCGTCTCACGCAGCTTTACTGCAAACCACGTCCAACTGTCTTCAGGGTAACACATTCAGTTCCAAAATTACCAGCTTTGGAAACTTTCGCAATGGTGCGGTTTGGAGTAGTAATCAATGCCTTGGCAGTTATCGGATAAGTTACGGTGATCGATATCAGAGTACAGGTGGTTTTGCCATGTATAGCTGTAGCAGCAAAATACAAAGCAGCGGCTACATTGGTTTCTGGTGTAACTGGAGCAGTGGTGATGGCGCGGTGATGATGGTAGGTGGTGGAGGAAGTGGCTGTAACAGAGCTGACCATGGTATTGGAATAACAGAAGCGAACTCAGCAAGGTTTACTAACTCATACTCCCATGGTGATTTTGGTGATAATCCAAGCTCCCTTCCCTCAAGTTATTCCCTCAACTTGTGGGTGCGTTAAAAATTTCTTTATCTCGTAACGCAAAATCTCAGTAGAATCTTATGACAGCAGCAAGTTGTAATCTTATCATTGAGTAAAATAAAGTAAAATTATTTGACCCTTCTGTATTTTTTTGTAGTTCATGAATGTCTATTGATATGAAATTGGTAGTTATCGTATATACGTAATATTCTCCCCCTAATATGTAACGATTGACTGAGCAAAAATGTCCATCGTTATTCAGGAAAGCTTAGGTGAGAAACTTTACTTTCACATGTAGCAAAACAGTTGAATAAAAGGAAAAAGAAAATTTGGATTGTGTCAATTTAAACATTCTCGCAAGTCAACTTTATGTAAAATACTCATAAGTTTAACAGAATATTTTATAGAATATCAGTGAATTTCTATGCGAAAATTGCTGTTTACAATGAAATGTGAAGAATCCGATTATTTACCCACTATACATATGAGGTTACATTTGTTACCGTATACGGCCTCTTCAACAATCACCACATGGATATCTTAAGGTGATAATCTTATTGCTAATTAAAAATGATTGAACCTTCACAGCCAATCTTGATCGAATATCTTAGTGCTTTATATTCCATAACACATCCTAGGGGAAAGTGCGGGATAAACAAAATCTGTCACTAGTATTTCCGATATTCTTTTATGTATACTTTAGCAGAGAATACCGTTTTATAATCGGGGCCTTATTAGTAGTTTTTAAATTAAAAAGAGTAATAAGACGTAGGACATGCCGATAAACACGCTGTTCCGAGTTTCAGTTGCAAATAAGATTCCAGATAAATTCATTCAGTTGAACCATAACGGAGAATGCAAGCGTTATGTATAAGCGACTAATGAGGACAATAAATGAGGAAACGTTATCCAAAATAGCCATATGTCATGTGCCGATAAAATAAAATTCTTATCCGACTCAGAACTAAATCTTCCAATTTCATCTTCCCCCAACTTCAATACCATCATCTCCTCGGCAATTCAAACCGTAAAGAATTAAAGTTTAACAGTAAAATTCTTTCTTCCTGCAGAGTTTCTTAACCCTTTCCCGACAGGGTGTCTCTCCTTGACCAGTACAACTGTCTAGAGTAAAATACTAGAAGATTGATCTTTCCGCTGGAGAAAGAATTAAGTTACAAAATAACTCCATACTTACTACTGCTATCAACTGACTGAAAATCTCGGCTAACCTTCATGGAATATATGAATTAAATAGAAATGTTTTTTGTATCTTTGATTTTAAAACACAAACTACTGAGAAAATACTTTTAGCATTACAAAATTAAGTAAATTACTGGCCTTGGCTTTTCAAACGATTTCAGATGGTGAAAGACACTTTGGGTAATTCCTGTGGATGAATCTGTTAAATTACTAACTCACTTCATCAAAGTCTTGTAAAATTTAAAGCAGCTAAGCAGACTTTGACTAGTGTGTTTCTTCCGTAAGTTCATATACTCTAAAGTCATGAAAACGTAGATTATTTACCTCAAAATAAAGGCAAAAAATTTCTGTATGACAAGCATTCTGTATCACAAGTATTGGTGAAAATTGCTATCTTAGAGGACAACTTTTCAAACTCATTAATAATTCATAACCTAATTAACCAACCAGAGTAACATATTTCGTCATGTGCATGTGTTTTGAAACCCGGTAAAGGTCGCGTAAACTGAATTCATAATTAAGAAATCAGACAATAAACGGCTCTTACTTAGAATCGTTTATTATCACATTTCTTAATTATAAATTCAAAGTAGACGATTGAGAAGCTATTTCATAAACTCGTCTCTCGTGTTTTACCTGGGGTTACAAACACTCGACAACAATAAAAAGCACTCGGCCTACCGCCTCGTGATTTTCAATGTTCTATCGCGTTTGCAAAACATTCGGGAACAATAAAAAGCATTCGGCCTACCGCCTCGTGATTCTCATTGTTCTCTCGTGTTTGTAACCCCCCAGTAAAACACTCAAACTCGTTTATGAAATATTACTTCTCAAACTTATTAATAATTCACAAGACGAAAACAAAGGAAATCAGTGCCGAGACAGAGGTTTGGATATGTGATCTTAGGCCCAGTTCAAACTTCGAACTTTTCTTGTGCCGAACCAAATGCAAAGCAGTTCGAACAAAGGATTTTGCTCATTAACATCAGATTCGGCACATGAATAGTTCGACGTTTGAAGTGCGTCTTAATTTATCTAAAATTTTGACAACTTTCAACTTGATTCTCTCCTAAAATAGGAATTTGTTTGAGAAGCTTGGTCAAACACTTGAAAGAGTCTTTCATCCTCGATCCAAATACCTCGAAGTACGTGAAAAAAACGCGGTTTGCCTAGTTTTTTCAACACAGTTCTTGCTGTTTGGTTATCGGATGAAACACTCTTACTTGTGTCTGGTCAATTACTTCAAAATAAAGACGTTCAAAAAGCAAATGATCAATGGAAATACGTTTACCTGCAAGAATTTTTTCTTGTAAAAGAGTAAGAAATGCTTTTATGGTCGGAACCTTCAATTCCCCTGTTATTTACTGATCTACAGACAAATAATGTGGTTCCGAGAGAGCAATATTTTTTTGGCATAAAATGGTCTTTGCAATGGTTGATTATACAGTCAACGTCCTAAGCAAAATTGAAGAGGAAAACGTTTCTATAAAATTCAGAAAGCACTAATCATCAGCAATAAGATTAAGTCCCTTCGAAGTTTTAACCCTTATCTCAGAAATTTATTGGATGAATACTCTTGGTTTATGGGAGTTATAATCCCCCTCGTCAAAACCCTTAATCCCATAAATCGTTCTCGTTCATTCCCTAAGTTTGTGATAATTTTCAAGTCACTTCCGATAATCGTGCAAGAAACTGTGCAGCAATTTAAATCAGCTCCGATCATCGTTAAAAATAATTACTTGCCCCTATTCTTCGTTCGAACGTACTTTTAATTGACAACTTTGCAAGTCCTTGCATGAGGGAGCAAACTGAAGGCTTTAGCGCATAATTTGGAATGGCCGATTCCCCTTATAGATCTGCTAAATACAACTACTAGAATGCTCTTCGAAATCTTGTTTGTAATGTTAATCGCAGCAATTGTCTTTCCATTCGCTTTGGGAATTCAATGTTTGCATGAAAATTAAAAAACCGCGAAGTATTCTGGTAGTTATATTTAGCTGACGTAATAAGTGGAACGGGCTATTACAATTTTGTCTGTTTGCCCGCCGAGTGAACTGGCTCTATTCATCATACACTCTGAACTCGGCATTAGCAAAGCAGTCTATTGTCCCAGTCTCAACTTTTGTTCTTCTTCAGTTGCCTTTCCAACTGGTTTAACGATGTGCTAGTGCTTGGACTAGTTTTGGACAGTTCTCTTTTATCTCATCTAATTTGTATCCAAACATGGTCTCCGTGCATTAAATACAGCCTGTTTACCGGATCCGAAAAGCTAAGTTAGTTGGTAAAAGGTATGTTCATAGTTAAATTTTACAGCTTTTGTTCCACAGTTCAAGTTTATGGTCGATAAAATTGGTACAATCATGAATCTGTGGACGTCGTCTAGATTATTCTTTATCTAACAATTCGCGTTTAAGGTGGCCTTACTCCATAGTCCCTACCTAGATAACGAAAAGCAGACAGAGCTGTTATACATCAGAAAGCATGGAGAACGACATATGGTCTTCAAAATAAGAAGGAAATGCACTTGATTCTTTGTTACGCAAATGTTATGGCTAAGTCGTCTTTGATCACATAACAAAAGAATAATGATTAGAGATATAGGGGAAAGCAGTGCTCTCATAAATGCAATTCATGTAAGAATTAACGACCTCTTCTTGGTTTTAGGCAGCTGCTTGAAGAATAAATAATGAAAAAAGATTTTCGCTTCTTGAAGAAATTCATGATCTGTGCAGCCATTACTTCCATCATTTTGGCAGTAGGGATTGTGATCATGGCAGTTTTGGTGATTGAGAGCGTAGATGAAGGTGTGTAAAATTATTTTTACTCTTTGCTGTAATATTCCTGGGCGGAGAATGTGGGGCCTTCTGAAGTGTATATAAACTCGCAATTTTGATTTCCAAACTTGAACAGTCGTATTTTCTCGACGAATCACTCGCCCATTTTTTTTATTTTTATTTTGAATTGCTTAAGATCCATTTACACGTAATTGTGTTACGGCCTGTTCGGACTCGGTTGCCTGGTACAGTGCCCAGACACAAGCAACAACTGTATAAATGTTAAGACTACGTCTCACCCGCAGTAGCGGTCTCAGGTTTGATATCGTCACCTTGCTGAAGTTGTACACTCGCCATAATTGTATGCTTGAAAAAGCGCTAAAGTGGCGGCACAAGCCTTTAAGAACATGAGGAAACTATCAGTGTTTGTTTAACGCCGTATAATAATCTTATGCATTAATTCAGTGCATAGCTATTTATTGTCAACATTCGAGATATCTGCCGTTTTATTATTTTGATTTACAGACCATATTTCATTTTGTTATCTAAACGAGCAAGAACTGGGAAATCTGCAGGTAAACACGCGTAAAGAAAATGGGGCACTAGCAAAATCATGTTCACACTGGTGCCTTAGTGCCCAGGTTCAAGGTTTGAAGCAGTGCCCGCGCTGAGGCACCAGTGCCCAGACTATCGTTCGGGCGCCACGAAAATGTTGCGTTCACATTGGTGCCGGTGGCGTGGCACCGTACCCGGACACCCAGTCTGAACAGGACATTATACGATTACTCGTTTTGATGCATTCGATTGATTCGCTAGAGTCATCCGGACGTATTGCCACATTAAGCCTGCTTTACAAATTCTTTATAATCATAACCTTAACGACATATCCAAGCGCAGTTAGCAGTGCACGGTCAGCTGAACGCTTTGTACTTCACAAATAAACAGGAGTTAACTAAACATGAAGTACGTATTGCTGTTGCGCATGTCATTATGATTACAATTATGTCGAACGTGTGAGCTAGGCTTTAGTAAGCGACTTCTGCTTTTGAGACAAGATTACATATCCCAGGATGACCAATCGTACGCGACAATGAGCTTGAGGAACGATCATCTATCATCCGAGATATCTCAAAGCTCCCACATTTCCAACGTATACCCCAAGATGTTTAGAGTTCGATCCGTTCAGCCGACCAGGTTTATAATCTTCCCACTGCGTAAATCTTGTCATCTATTCGTCTACTTTGTTCATGTTTTTCACTTTGACAGATATTGATGAATGCGCTGGGAATCCTTGTCAGAATGGTGGGAGATGTCGAAATGGTATCAACAATTACACATGCGCATGCGCGCCTGGATACACAGGACGAGATTGTGAAACTGGTAAGAAGAGTTGTCCATATGAAACCAGGCACTACTATCAATATAAATAGGTTTTTCTCACGATTGGTAAATTCCCTTACAAAAATTTCGCTTGCGATTTTATATATAAAAATAATATTTAATTTGTGAATTGCTTCCATTCCATACGTGATATGAAAATTTCATACGTGAAATACGTGTTTGGTAAATCAGGTTTTCACGTGTGAAATATTTATCCAGTTCATTTCGCATGTCAATTAGGTATTTCGTAAGTGAAAAAGTTCCGATTTCGTATATGAAACGAACATTTTATATGTGAAAAAGTTTCATGATGAGAATATTTCATGAATTAACAAAAAAGAAAATTTCCAGGTCCATATATTTTTCACATGTGAAATGACATGTGAAATTTTCATAAAAGCAGATCAGTTGAATACAAAAAGTTGTAAAGGATTAATTTAAAAACGTCTTTCTCGTTGAAAGTTTTATTCTCTCCCACGAACGGACAGAAGGTTAATAACGAAATTCGGAGGATGGTTCTGATCTTATTTGCTGTACCAAAAAGCAATAATTTCAAAGCATTATTAATGCATACTAGAATATGGTTTGGCAAGCTGTCCAACGTTTTAATTGGAAGGGTCTTTATTAGAGTTTAAGTTTGACGAACGGCGGTGGTGGCGCCAGGAATTCCCCGACGCAGGGGCTAACGTCCCCGACAGGGGAGCTAAACCAAAGCTCCCAGGACCGCGCCCCCTTTATAATCTCGTTCTTTGAAGGTCGAAAAAGGTCAAGTTATTTTTTGCAAGAATAGTCTCAACTTCTGACTAGAAACAGTTTGTGTACAGATTTGACATCAAGAGAAGAGTTATTCTTTTCTTTCTTATCTTTCTTGACTGAAATCAATAAGAAGTTCTCATAGCATGTACAATGTATAAGTGTGTTCATCAGTGAAAATTCCCAGACAGATGGTTAGTTCTCCCCTGACAGGGGGGCTAAGGGGAACCTTAGCCCCCCTGTCACGACGGAGGGGCTGTAATCCCCTCTGGCCCCCTCTGGTGGCACTCCTGAACAACGCAATGTATCATCCATGAAAACACGAAGCTATCCCACTGACATTATACTGAACCTTCATTTCAATTAGTTTATTTATTTGGAAAAACGGCGGGTGGTCGTGGTTGTTTCGGACAAGTCGAAATGTCGACGACAATCACAAAAGCAACTAAAAAATCTGCGTTAACTTAGTTTTTGGTTAAATGTAGTTCTGCGTAATAAAAAAATAGGCTGTTGGTGGCTGTATGGTGGCTTACGCTCAATACAATATTTTTATATACACTAACACCTGACACATTCTTTGAAATCTGTTCCTGGTTTTCGATGCAAGATTGCATAAAATCATTGTAAATATAGTGATTACTTACCTTCAAATCCAGCGTGGAGCGGAAAAGCACACGGAAGGACTTCTCAAAAAGATAGGTGGCGACAAATCACGAAAATAGTCAATCTTTCCGAGACTTTGCCGATAGCCACGAATATACATCGGAACTATCCGAAGAGAAGGTCTACTTACTTACAAACTTATACGCTCGATGACATGCTGGCTTGCCTCTTCGAGGCATTAGCCACAAAAATTAAAGCCAATCATATTGTTTGGAGAAAAGACATAAAACACCGGTAAAGTAAATATAATATTTATTACATCTAACATTTCGTCGCTATACTCGCAACATCTTCAGGAAACTATTTACAGAAGACAAAGTAAGCTAAATATATAATTACAAACAAGGTGATAATTGGCTTACTTTAGTTCTCTGATGATTTTGAGAGTCATTGTCTTTTGAATCCTAAGCAGTGGCGTAGCCAGACTCAGGCCCACCTGGGTACTGGCCCGAGCGTGAGTTACGGGCATGGGCGTTTCCCGAAACGCATTTGGTATATTCAACTGAAAAATACAAGACTAATTTTGAATAATTTGATATCAGCCCTTTCAGGTTGTCCAGGAATGAAATTTCCTTGTGCAATTTTTTCTTTCACGCAAAAAATTTGAGCAATTTGTTCTCATCAACGAGATATCGCGTGGTTTAAAAAGTAGTTTGGGAGATCTGTACGAGTTTTGACGTCTTTTTGAACGCCAATTGAAGCCTTCGAATCCAGATCAGCATCGCAGCCTAAAGTACGAGAATTGCGCCTTCAATGCATGAAATACCCTTTAAGAGACCCAAGAATTCAAACATCTTCTGAGGGGAGAATTTTCCCGGGCCCCCTAATTAGTGTACTTTCCAGGCCCGCGCATCACAAATTCTCTGGCAACGCCACTGATCCTAAGGGATTGGATCCAACCCACCTATAGGGATCCGATTTACCGTTCAGTACAGTGTATTTATAGTGTGTTAAGATCTCTAGTTAAAGATCGACCCATCGTTTCAATTAAGCCTTGCAGGAAGAGGTATGTCACCGAGTAGTTACTGTTTAATATTTTTTTATAATATTAAGTTTAAAAAAGTTTAAATTAAATTAAATTAAATCATGTTCAATAGCAATAAAAGAAGCTTCGTCAGGCGAATCTCCTTACAGCGCAGTGACTACCTCAACTGAAGCTTCTTCCAGCGAATCCGTTTCAAGCAAGACTCGTTCAACTACAATTTTGCCCACGGAAACTTTGTCAAGTGAAGAAACATTTGCTTTAATCGAACCAACATCAACGGACGTGTCTTCAAGTGAATACCCAAAAAGCTCGTCCTCCCAGCTTCCACTTACGGACGTCTCTTCAAGTCTAGCATCTACAACTAAAACTTCATCCCCGTCAGCTACTTCTACCTCAGGTTCTTCAACGAGAGCCAATCCAAAAAGGGTCAATTCAACAGCAACTCCGTCCAGAGGTTAGTATTTTGGTAGTCATTTAGTTTTCTTAGAGGTTACAATGCTTGATTTTACCAGCACTGGGTGAGAGTATTGTAAATGAACGGCGTAAGAGTGAACATTTTTCCAAACCTGAATAAACACTTTGATGCATGCACATACCGTTTTCGAAGAACAGCAAATTACAAAAATAGAAATCCGCGGCGGTTTTAAGATTTGAAAAATTGGAGAGACACTTGTGGATTTGCCTATAACAAAGAATTTCTTGAAAATGAAATAAAATGGATGGTCATATTTTTATTTTTCATTGGACTTCAGTACTGAAGACAAATTATTAAGGGCCCAAATTACAACTCACCTAATGCGTGGGTTGTGTGATGTTGATGAATCCTGATTTTGTCTCGAATAAGAATCGCGAAATGCTTTTCATTCACTTATTACATCTTAATTCGGGATATCGGTCCTCACCTTTCACCCAAGTTTAGTTTACCCTAAAGATTACATGTTAACAAGCGTCAGAGTGGCACATACGCTGTTTGAATATGAGGGGCCTAGCGCCACCTTGGCCCCCGAATCCTCCAACCCCCACGAAACCGCCGCTGAATAGAACTAATGAAAGTAGCAGAAATCAAGCAGAGAACAAAAGAGAACGAAGAACAAAAATGGATAAAATCATGCATGAAAGATTTAAATACCTTAGCTAAACTTACTATGCCGTTTGAATTTTACTGGCCCAATGTTTTTAACATTTGGTGGGCATTAAAGAGGTTCCGGGTTGAAGTCGTGTCAAGCGGTCAAAGCTTTCTACAGAATGATAAACTATTCGAGTTTCTCCTTTGAGTTTCTTTTTGGTTAAATGAAGGCTTAATTTAAACATATAAAGATATAGTAGAAGTGTGTGTTTTAAGAGGTGGACATAGATTTTTCCGACATTAATTGCTGGTTTTATATGAAAACTCAAGAAATGTTTAAAAAGGATTGAAATTAAAACGGCGAATTTGTCATCGAGTCGAAACGCTTTATCCGGAGGCATGGACTTGAAATAAAGCACTTTAGATAAGGATTCGGATTATGGTATTTGTAAAATGTTGAGATCTCTCGTTAAAGATGAACGTTTTGGTGAAAGCTCGTGTAAAGAGGCATGTCAACAAGTAGTTATGTCTTATATCTTATGTTCAACAGCCACAGTGAAAACTTTGTCAAGCGAATCTTCTTACAGTACAGTGACTACCTCAACTGAAGCTTCTTCCAGCGAATCCGTTTCAAGCAAGACTCGTTCAACCACAATTTTGGCCACGGAAACTTTGCCAAGTGAAGCAATATTTGCTTTAATCGAACCAACATCAACGGACGTGTCTTCAAGTAAATACCCAAAAAGTTCGTCCTCCCAGCTTCCACTTACGGAAGTCTCTTCAAGTCTAGCATCTACAACTAAAACTTCATCCCCGTCAGCTACTTCTACCTCAGGTTATTCAACTAGAGCCAATCCAAAACGAGTCAGTTCAACAGCAACCCCGTCTAGTGGTTAGTATTTTGGTAGCTCTTTACTTTTCGTAGAGATTACAATGTTTGATTTTACCAGCACTGGGTGAGAATTTTGTGAACGAACGGCGAAAAAGTGAACATTTTTCTAAGCCTTATGTTGGTTTTTCATTTGTGACGAAATTCGTGCCAATCGAATTTTTCTTTTGTTCCATGGGCTCTCGACTGTAACTAATGAGAAACCTTTTCAATTTACACAAAGAAATGTCGGTTCGGGCAAACTGGGTATTCGCAAGTAGAAATCCGGCTTTAATAAACCTTTTAATGCATACCGTTTTTGCAGAACAACAAAAGAAAGAGTCAAGCAAAAAACAAAAGAGAACGAAGAACAAAAGTGGATAAGATCATGCATGAAAGATTTAAATATCTTCGTTAAATTTAATCTGCCATCTGAGTTCTGGGCCAATGGTTTTAACATTTAGTAGGCATTCAGGAGTTTGCTGGGCTGGAGTCCTGTTAACCGGTCAGAGGTTTTCTCAGAATGAAAAGCTATATTCGCTTTTTTCTCAAGGTTTGAGTATTACGTAATGTGGCCCGCAAGTGACCTGTGTCTCACAGATTCCCTGCCGGTCTTACATATCCACATTCGGATGGAAAGTATGTTAAATGATTCTCATGAGTTGGGGGGAACCAGGAGTAAAATGTTTCTTAGTGCCTCATGAACATTGCCACGTACATTGGACAAGTGGCATATATCTATTGTAGTGACCTGGGAATTCCGACTCACTAAAAAGTCCTGGGCCACCCCAAATTTTAGTCTTTTGTAATCACAAAATGTCAAACTGAATCCTTTCAATGATTGCATGTGCATTAGATTATATATTTAAGTGTTTGAGATGTATCTGGTCAAATTTGTCCTAGATAATGATTTCCCAAAGAGGGTCTTCATGAAGGCCTTCATGAGAAATAATCTAGTTGCTTCACTTGCTAGAAGTGCAACCGGATGTGTTGTATCTCGCTTTCGCATGAGGATAAGAAATAATGGTTTGCCATTCGAACAGGTTATTGGAAGTTTCGGGTGTTTTTTAATGCTTTATTGAAGTCTCAAGCGCTTAAAAATGATAAAACAGAGGAGGTTGTGCTGGTGTCACAGTGGTGGGGCACTTGTCTCTCACCACTGGGACGTGGGTTCCATTCCGGCCCGTGCAGTTATCTGATTGATGTTACCTGGGTCACATGTGAGAAGAATGTTGTCCAGTTTGACTCTAGCAAGCATAGCAAGTTCTCCCCGGATACTCCGTCTTCCTCCTGTTGTAACAGTGGACGCATGAGGGTGGCCCTTACTGGGCTTCTAGGTAGAACAGCTTAAGTAACCGATAGGGTTATCCAGTGTAAATAAAGACACATTTTGAGGTAAGGTTTGAACGACCATGGTCAGAGCAGGAAATAATAAATTAAAACTAGCAAAATTAACTCTTTCCCGGCGGGATCAGACTTCTATCATTTTACACAGGTAAACGTCAGAGGATTTTACTCGCCAAAGGGAGAGCTGCCACCGGGAAAGAGTTAACAATGATGGACGAAGGAACTGTTATCCAAATTGGAGTGAGGGCTGTGAAGCGCATAAGAACAAATCAACTAAACATGACATATGTGTCTCTAAAATTTATACATAGATGGAGCTATGAAAGAATGGAGCTAAGAAATTTGGCATGGGATTTACCAGGCGACAAACTTAATCTGGTAGTAATTATTAGGGCCCAGCACAAAACTTGAAAAATTGCTAAAGGGAAGTAATAAAATTTTAACCTAGTAATATATGTAACCAGCTGTGAAACTTGTTAAAGAAAACTGATTGAAATTAGAAATTGATTGAACTGATTGAAACAAATAAAACTATACAAAATCTTTCAAAACAACTGACCTTTCCTCTCCCAACTGTTTGCGTATATAAATCGTTGGGGGGAGAAAAGTCAGCTCGAAATTTGGGACGTTTTTTTGAAATGTTGTTTTTATCTTACAATAGCCACAAGAATACCAGTGGTAGTAAAAAGCAACAAATCTGGGAATTGTCTGCAATCCCAGAATTCAAGTTTTCTATCGTTGTCTTCCGGCTGCTCTGGAAATTCTTTTTTATGGAATTACACCCAAGATGGACTGTTGAAAAGCCTACAATCACAAAGCTGTTTAGGATTTGATGGCAAACCGAAAGATAATTCCGCGATAAAAAATTATCGTTGCAATTCAACAGATCAAAATCAACAGTGGATCTGTGTGGGATATAGTATTAAAATGAGGAACACGGAATTCTACCTCAAAGAACATGCACATCTTGCACCACCAATACTGGTTGCAACTCGCAATGACTCTACTAGGTGGATCAACCCAGCAACATCTGGCATAATATGTGACTGACAGCCATCCATAGCAAAATTGGGTCAAAATTGAAGTCCTACAGATATCATGCACAGTATGTAATAAATAATGTTGTAGTGACAAGTATTGATAATAGTGCGTAAACTAAAGAAAATGTCTGTGTGCATCTGAGTGTAATGCTGTATAACAAGCCATGTTAATACTGTGGCTTCATTACTTCAATATGAGCCTTATAACATCGTAATTGTTTGTCAAAAGTCGTTGATGCATGGAAATTTTCCAATCTGAAATCAAATTAAATGACTGTAAACTTTAAAACTTTTTCCTAAGTGGATTAAACTTCTTCAGACTCCTCATGTTATTTGACGGGAGCTTTAGCAAGGTATGGAAATTTTCTAATGGCGTAAACTGTGATCGTTTAAACTCGAATTGCAACACTAGCACGTCGCAACGATTCTATTCGTAGAAGTTGAGTAAATTAGAGCTATGAGAAATCGCAATCTCACAAATGGGAAATTTCAATTCGGTTCTTACATTAACCTTTACAGGCCGGATGCCTCCCCATCATGCGTAAAATCGTCTGGCGTCTACTATAGTAAAATGACGGGAGGCTGATCCTGCGAGGGAAGAGTTAAATCTAAAAACGACCGGTTATTTTTGAAATCTTTTGGGCCAAACCGCCTGGTATGTGATTATGCGTAATATCTGTAAATAATTACTGACCGGCATCAAAATCTATTGTTTTCACTTGGCATTTTTTAGCGAATACCGAAAGAAAACTTATGCAAGTCGAGTTTGTAAAATTTTGCTCGCTGCATTCGCTTATATAATGCAGAGGAAACATGGCTTTCGATGAGGGTCAGTAACTATACTAGATAATTACTGCAGCACATCAATTATTGGATATACATATTCGGCCTACGACCTCAGCTACCTGCATTATATCCAGTAATGCTGCGTGCCTCAGTAACTATATATTTAAAAATTCCGAGAAAAGTATCCCACATGAAAGGCAGCGGGATTATCCCTCAAGTATATACCAAGAAGTAACGCACCCCAAATCTTGGATCCCACGTGCAGGTGGACCGGTGGATAAGGAGGTGGAACGAGGGGGTTCCTTTTGCTTGCTTGTTTGATCGTTTTTTAAGCAATATTATAAAATAACACGAGTCCAACGCACGCTCTGATTGGACGCGCCTCATTATCTCTCAGAGTGTAGAGACACGACTGACGTCATTTTCATTTTGTATTAGAGTACAGAGACATGGTTGACGCCACGAAAACTCGAAAAATCCTTGATTATTTTATAAAACAAACAGAGAATAGCTTTCGTGTCTCTGTACAGTGATAGTAAACATGAATGATGCCATTTCAACCAGAAAAATACCAGAAAACGCTCAGCTGGGCCTCGTGCTTTCACTAGGCATTTTTCAGGTTGAAATGACGTCATTCATGTTTCTACCACAGCACAGAGACACTCAGGCAATTTTCTATTTGCTAACTATAACTAGAAAATTTGAAATTAAGTTTGGCTGCTTGATTTGTCGATTTGGTATGGCTGAAAATCCGAAGAACAAACGTAAGGTCGTATACAACTCCGTTGGTAGTCTAAGAGTAAATAATGTGAAGTAAAAAATTTCTCTATTCAAATTGGTTGAAAGCAGTGCAATTTCAAGGTAACACAGTTCATAATAAAGTAACAGTAATTTGTACCGAATTACTTTATTTTTGGCACACTTTTTTAAATATATATTGCTGATGTGTGTTAGCCTGTGTTCGTTGAAACTGTGCATGGAGTAATGATTGATAAGTGTAGTTCGGTGTCTTTTAATTGCTAAGTTTCCGTCCCATTTAAAAAAAAAAGAAACGAAAAGAATATAAAAATACGAAAATATAGCAAATACGAAAATAACTGAATTCTAGTTTTCACGTTACTCTTTGTCTCTTTAATTCATATATTCAAATACTTTCCCATGCTCTGGAATGCTTAATTTTCATGCCAAACACTGCGTCACTTGCCTACTGAGCACGCAAATAAGACCAGCGGCAAGTTGGATCCGCTAAACTGCAGTCTAGCTTGACTATTGAACTCGAAAAAGACTGAAACGATACCTGCAAACTGAATTATGAAGCCAACATGGAAGCTGGCATGTAGGTCAATTTAGAGGTCATCCCAGTTCCTTAAGCGATAAAACACGCAACCTATTTCGAAAACACGCAACCTATTTCGAAAAACTTTACCTAAATTTCGAATTTTTTTGACATTTTCTTTTTCACCCTTATTAGAGGACAATGTCGGTAGAACGGCATATTTGTCAAAATTAACTGTCAAGGAAAAATAAAGGTTCAATACAACTTTTTCCCACGTGTGTTTTTGACCTTCATGACTGCCCCCATGCCATCTTCATTCAATCGTGAGGCCTGGTACGAGATATCGTTCCAGTCTCTAAAGTTCAATGAGCCTGACAGCCATCTCAAAGTCCAAATCCACCAATATGACGAACTTAACATTACGTACAGCGTTTCTCAATGGAGGCGAACTGCACCCCAGGTGGGTGGGGCCCGGCATTTGCATCCTAATTCCCCCCTGAGAGGGGGCATTTGGATGCAAATAGTCACTCGTCAGTCATTCACCACCGCAGCATTTTGACGTTCCTACTTGGCGTTTAGGTCATCTATTGTTAAACACTAACACTGAATAACAAACTCGGCAATTCCGAACCTAATATCTGTATGTTGCAGTTATTCAGCTCGATATTGCTCTGGGGTTGGGCCCTAGCGTGGGGACAGAACTGGAACTGAGTGTGCTTATCTGGGCCTTTGCCACGAAGGGCCTTTGCTCGAAACATCGAGGATAGAATATTTTTATCTGTTTCAGATTGTGGCAAGCGAGAATCTTTCCCTTGTTGTTGTGTTCTTGCGCTGCTGCCTACGCTGGACCAGTCTTGTTGATGATTCATCCGAAAAAGGTTGAGAACTTCTGATTACGCAAGTTTGACAATAAAATGTTATTCCTACTCGGAATTACCATCGTTGTGCAATTGATAACGAGGCAAACAACTGAGAACTGGTTGTCGATTCAGAGGCCAAACTCAGTTCATTCACTTCTAAAGCGTGATTTTTAATAGCACCACAAAAGCATGCACAACCTATGAGCACTTCGTACCTTACTTAACGCTTTGTACTTTACAGATAGGTGTGTCGTTGATACGTTGTGATTGTGATACGGTCTGTTGGTTCCATTTCCATTCTAAATAAACGTCTCAACTTAAAACATGTTCACAGTATGGGAAGTCAACCCTTTCATGCAACACTGTTGTTGCACACCCACAAATTACAACAAAAGAGTTTACGAAAGAACACAAGAGAACAAAAAACGAAGAAAAAGAAGTCAAGCATGAGAGAGTTAATTCTCTATTCCCTAAGTCGTTAATAATTTACGAGGAAACCACGAAAAAAATAAGTACCGAGTGTGGTTTGGAAATGTCATTAATAACTACAAAAATTTGGACAACTGTAAGCCCCGATTTTCTCTTTAAATATGGATTTTTTGGAGAAGCTATATGATACTTTTGAAAGCCATGTTCCATCAGATATCCAAACACCTCGAAAATGTTTAAAAACTTGGCTGTCACCTCGATTTTCAACTCACTTCTCGGTATTGGGAAATTAGATCAAAACTCCTTCTCGTCTGTATATTACTTCAAAACTTCGAATGCTATATGTATTTGGTCGATCAACTAACGTACCACCAACACGATCAACTAAAACCCTATAGTTGGAGTCAACGTTTTTGTAAATGTATCTCAAAGCTCAATAGTTCAGGTTGACTGATTTACTGCTATCGATCTTGAGACAACTGTTCTATACTGAATTGCATTAAATGAAGTGGTCTTCTTTAACTCTTTAAATGTGAGGTTCACTTCGTAGATCAATTACTTTTCTTTCCCTCATTAATTGCTCTCAATTAAGTTAGCACTTTGTGCGAAAGCACGATCCCATATAATCATTCACATTATAAAACTTTTCCTTTCCGTCCAATACACAAATTACAGTGAAAATAAACCGAATTCCGAGTGCTCAACTGAACGTGAACAACGTCGTTAAAGCTTGGTTGACACGTAAGCATTAGCATAAGCGTAAGAACAAAACAAAGGGCAATACAAAGAAATGAAGTCAAGCCTGCGGCACAAGAATCGTCGTAATCATAAGCATAAGATCATTGTCCAAGCGTAAGCCAGAAGCCGAACAAAAGACGAACCAAAGAAAAATTCTTGTTATTTTATCTTCGCAAGTCTCAGAGGAGGTATCAGGCTTTGTTTTCGTATTGATCTTGTCCTTATGCTTATGTTACTCTTGTGAACCAGGCTTCACCCTTCATTGCCCAGTGTTCTGTTTTTAAGACATCTTAAATGCAAAATAACAAAGGAATAGACAAAGGAAAAATAAAGAGAAATCAATAAACAAAACAAAAAAGATTTGGGTGTCCATAATATTCAACACCCTAGTACCGTCTGTTTTCATGAGAAGATATGCTGGAGACATGCCGTCCTTCAGTGGAGAATCGATAGCTCTTAGATGGTGTTTCTTCTTCATCATGTCATCTATAACAACGTTCGAGGAATTCTCCCCTCTGTATTTCAACGAACTCGGTTTTAAGGCAGCGGATGTGGGATTTACATCAATTTTAGCAGTAGTCGCACCATCACTATTCGTGCCCTTGATTGGATTTCTGGCTGATAAATATCGAGCAAGAAAGTTGGCCTTTTTCCTTGTAGTTCTCGTTCAAGTTCCACTGACACTGGTACCCCTTCTTCCCATCATATCTCATCACGGTTGCGAGTTGAAAGGCGTGTCCAACAGAAGCCATTCGATGACTCGTTCAAACAGCAGCGCTTCGCATCGTACAACCTACTATCCAGAAACGGATTTTAGTCTCCCTAAACAAATCAGGATCAACTACACCAATCCGTCGTTCCAGCTTAAACAATTCTCGAAGATGGTGAAGGACTTTTCAAACAAAGATGAAGAGACAACCGATCATGCAGAAACAAAAACAGATTCATCTTATTTCTTTGATTTCTTAATTTTAATGGTAATTGTCAGGGCGTTGATAAACGTACTGGCTTATTCGTCGTTTGCAATGTTGGTCGTTGCTACTATGACAACAGCTAACAAGGAAACAGCGAGTTTAGGTTCGTACCGCTGCTGGGGTGACATTGGGAGCAGTGTGTTTCTGTTGGCTGTTGGGATTACAGCATCGAAGATAGCACAAGCGGCCTGCGGGGCACTCAAGCATGGATACTTCATAACATTCATTTTTACTGCTATGCCGCTGAGCATAGCATTAATAGGTATACCTTGGGTGACGTATGCGTATGAAGACCGGACAGTGAATTACTGGGAAGAACTAAAAGGTTCTCTGTTCACAATTCATTACATAGTCATGTTAATTATTGCTGGTTATGCAGGATTTGCTTCTTCGTTTCAAGCACGTTGGGAATACTGGTATATTGCCGAGCTTTCGGGCAGCTCCGTGGTCATGGGAATAGGTGGTTTCACTCGTCGACCGCTCGTTGCTTTTTGGTTCTACGTTTCGGGAAGGATTATATCGAGAATTGGAGAACTACGGACCATAACTTTATCGCTTTTTCTGTATTGTGCAACCTTCCTGACTGTAGCATTCATTGAAATTCCGTGGCTTGTTATTGCTATTGATATTCTACAGTCAGCCGCATTGGCTTTTTCATATTCATCTCTGTCGGTTCATTTCGACAAAGCTGGATCAAAGGCTTCGTCAGGAGCAATTCAAGGTAAGTGATCAATTGGTTTGTGATTATTATTATTATTATTATTATTATTACAACTCGCACACCACCCAACTAAGGACAGTGGAAGGGGTCTAAGCCTGCTACGGGCCCCCAGCATCCCGCCAGGTAAGGCCGCAACAGACATTGCACATTTCAGGGAACTTGTGGGGAAAGGAAATTTTAACATTAAAATGGATTTTAAGAAACACCCACGGGGCCAGCCCTTACTCGCCCAACTTATCCAGTCAGGAAGGAGTAAGGGATATACAGCCCTCTAAAGTCCCTGAAAGTACTCCCCGATGCGTATATCCAGTTTGACCTTAACAGTACCCTGTTGCACTTCCAACCAATTAAGGTCAGTTTAGGCGTGCCACTGCAAGGGTTAAAACTGAATATTGTTTTATTCTTAGACTAGTGCAGATCTGTTTCAGCACTTAAGGCTGGTTTATCCTCAACCAACTAAGGCCAGGGGCATCAGCCTGCTGTACAGATTTTCTTCTAGTCCTTGGGCTAACAGGGCAGGTTTGCCAACACCTGAAGGTTGTGTACTTGCAGCTGCCAGCCAATTAAGGCAAGCTGAGGCTTTCGGCTACCTGTCTACCCAGCTGGCAAGGCAGGGGTGCCACTCCCTAGGTCATCTCATCAAAGCCTGCTCGTTTTATGGAGGTGACTGGCTCCGAGTCAATGCCCTGCCTACCTATTTCTGGTTTTATCTCGGAGTTTCCTTCTCCTAGATAAGTTGCCATTCAAGGCTAAAGAGTCTTATCTACCCTTGGCTAAGGGGTTGCTGGCACTTGCCAAAGGTGCCACCCCGGACTCTGGTGGGCGGGATCGTCCACATTCCCGTAGTAGGCTGAAG
Source organism: Heliopora coerulea (assembly GCA_030142905.1). Classification (NCBI taxonomy): domain Eukaryota; kingdom Metazoa; phylum Cnidaria; class Anthozoa; order Scleralcyonacea; family Helioporidae; genus Heliopora; species Heliopora coerulea. Next base: position 282,674 of record JASJOG010000181.1, read on the forward strand.
CTGTGCTTGTCCTACTCCAGTGTCCAAATTATTATTATTATTATTATTATTATTATTATTATTTAATCTTATATACATATGCGGTAGTCCTTCAGTCTATTTACAAGTCTGTTTTCCAAGGAGCCGTATGTTTTTAACTAACTTATTAAACAAAATTAAAACACGCTACAATAAAGAGAAACATTATATGTATCTTATTGGTGTTACTTTACAATTATTTTAAAAATCTTCCGGCTTATTCAAGAGTACATCTGTCTTTGAGTAGAGCCCGAAAATGCCCTAAGGAGATATTGCTCACTTTAAGAGATCTTGGTAGGTCGTTCCAAATTTTAGCCCCGGAATAACTAATACTTTTTTTAAGGAAATTTGTTTTGGGCTTATCCAAAACATAATTACAGTTATTATTTCATAGGTTATATATTTGATTACTTGCAGCCTTAAAAATGTGGGAAATACTTTCCAGATATCCTCCCTTTCTTATTTTGTACATAAATACAGCTTTTTTGTCTTCCCTTCTCTCCACCAATGGTTGCCAACCTAATTCTCTAATGATCGAAATAGATCTAAATCCATATGATTTATCAGTAATGACCCTTGCAGCCTTGTTTTGCATTTTTTGTAGTTTTTCAAGTAAATAATTATTGCAGTTATCCCAAACAAGGCTACAATAGTCAAAATATGGCAAAACAATTGCATTATAGACTGAGATTAATGTCTCATGAGGTACAAAAACTTTCATACGCCTAATCATCCCTATACCCTTAGACACCTTATTGACTATATTGTTTACATGGAATTTCCATTTAAGTTGGTCATCAACTATGACTCCCAGTGTTTTAGTTTCTTTCACCCTTTTTATTCTAGTTCCTCCAAGTTTAAGATCAGGGTCTTTTCTAATATTATTTAGTCTCTGTCTAGATCCAACGATCATGTATTCAGTGTTTTCTTTATTTACAGTGAGCTTATTAGTCAGCAACCATTGATGTATATATTCCAAATCTTCGTTTAAATTTTTTTCAATATCAGCAATAGAGGGACCACTTGTTGTTAAATTAGTGTCATCAGCGAACATACTAGCTAAGGATTTGCGTAAGCAGTTAGGCAAATCACTAATGTAAATAAGGAATAACAGCGGTCCCAGATTTGAGCCTTGTGGGACACCACATCGAATGATTTTCTGTTTAGAAATTGTATGGTCGACCTTACACATTTGAGTTCTATTTGTTAAATATGATTGAAACAAGTTTAACGTGGTTCCTCGTATGCCAAGAAGTGCTAGTTTTCTAAGCAAGATTTTGTGGTCCACACAGTCAAAGGCTTTCCTTAAATCTAGGAATATAATTCCATTCAAACGCCCTTTATCCATATTTATATACCATTTTTTAGTAATGTTTAATAGTGATGTCTGAGTGGAACTCTTTTTCCTGAATCCTGCTTGGTATTCAGATAGGAGTTTATTAGATTCTAGATATATTGTCATCTGGTTCGAGATTAATTTCTCGAAAGCCTTCGCTATTTTGGAGAGAACAGATATTGGTCGGTAGTTACTGCAGTCTGACTTACTGCCCAAATTTGTGTATAGGATTTCAGTAAAATAGTTTTGGACGTCTTGTTAGTTAGGTTATTAATGGTTTTCCACATTTCTTTAGGATTGTTTTTGCATTGGTTCAGTGCATTTCTATAATAGCAAGCTTTTGTTTTTTTGACCAGTTTGTTAAGTTCATTTCTTACTTTTTTATATGCTTCATAAGTTCTTTCAGACCCTGTTTTAATTGGTTTTTTCTCAAGGAAATCCCTATTGTATATTTTGTTTTTTATATCACTTGTAAGCCATGGTGCGTATTCACTTCTAACTCTCCTGATGACCGGGGGAGCATGTGCGTCTGCTACAGCAAGAAATTTTGCTTTCCAATCGTTCCAAAGGAAATTAGGATCTAACACGTCAGGTTTTATTTGGAGAATTTGAATTAGATCATTCCTAAAAGTTTCTAAGTCATAATGTTTAAATTGCCGTGTATGAATCACCTTAGATTTATTGCGAGGAATTGATATTTTCCTGTGGATATAGATGAGGCTATGATCACTGATTCCAATGTGGTCAACACCAGATTTGATTATGTTTCTAGGTCGATGAGTGAAAAACAGGTCAATCAGAGCCTGTGAATTTTCAGTTATGCGAGTCGGCTCAGTAATTATTTGTTGCAGCTGTAATGTCTCAGTAATTTCAACTAATTTTTTTGTTTGACTTTTCCCATTTTGACGAAACCAATCACAGTTGAAATCACCTGTTGAAACGATTTCTAAATCCTCTAAGTCCATGGATCGTAAACACTTTTCATACTCGTCAAACACTCCAAGAGGGGCATCAGGAGGCCTATACCAAGTATTAATCAAGAACGATTTTGCTCTTGGTTTTAAAATTTCAACTGTAATTACCTCCAATTCTCTTGGCATCAAATCTACTCGAACTTTATAGTTAATGGAGCTACGAGCATAGATAGCAACTCCATCACAATTTCGATTTCTGTCTTTACGTATTAATTCATAACCGTCTATATCCGCTTCATGCTCAGCAACAGTATTGTCTAACCATGTTTCATTGATACTTATTGTATCGAATTGTTGGCTATGTATACACATCCTGAGTTGGTCTATATTTTTTATTAAGCTTCTTATGTTGAGATGCGCTATTTTAAAACCCCTCGCTTTATTACCTGTATAAGATTTATATGATTCTTGTCTGATCATTGGTGATTCATTACTTTTGTTACACGTTTCAGGGGGCATAAGAAAGTAGATTACTTAGGGCTAGGGAAGATTCTCTGAAGTGATCTGTACAATATCGTCCAGAAAGACATTTAACTAAATTACCGACCACAATAGAAATACCTTTTCCATTTAAATATAGTCCTCTTTCATCAAGATGGTGCTTCATAATGTTATTGTTACGTATTATTTCCCATCCATTTTGCTTGCAATATCGGTTCAAAAGCTTATTAACTGTCTTTATACTATCATCTGGAATTTCATCTGCTCTTGTTATTATCTCCGACAGTACAATTTCCGCATCAGTTTCATTTCCAATCATCCAAGCTAAGTCAATGATGTTATCCGCTATTTGAACGGGACTTAATTTGTTTTTTAAACCATTAGTTCCAATATGAAGAATCATCCTCTGTGGTTTTCTTCTTAAAGTAGGTTTCAAATGATCTTTCATGTCCGTAGTTGTTGCTTCAGAGAACGATTTGACAACCACTCTGTGTCCCACTTTTTTCCCTAATTTCCATCCTTGTATACGCTTGATCATTGAATCTCCTATAATTACAGTTGTTGGTGCTGCGGTTTGCGGTATATTCTCGTCATGTTTAGATGTCATTTTCTCATCTTCCTTAGATTTCGTCCTCTCATCTCCCTTTCAAATTCATCGCTTCATCTTCCTTTAGTTTTGTCGCCATGTCTGTCTTAGATATCGTCGTCTGGTTTTTCGATTTAGAAATGGAACTTCTAATCGATTCTTCGTTGCTTGAGCATTCATCGTCAAGTGCGGAAAATCTGTTCACACCAAGGACATCCCTCAAATGTGGTTCACCTACATCTCTATTTACTTCTAATTCCATCTTATTTGGTGAACGGTGATCTTCACTATGTTTCTCAAACTTCCACTTACTAACGTCATGCCGAAGTAAGCGAATGGTGGTTATAAGGCTTGCCTTCTCATCTTCTGCTAACTTTAATTTGCAATTTAGATCAGCCAGGATAAAACCCGGGTTGTCCAATCTTTCGTTTAAAGCTTTGTTCTCATCTTTCAATTTTTGATTTTCTCTAAGGAAGTCATTACAATGGGATTTGTCAATAGGCATTGAGCCAATATCATGCTTGGTCACTAGCTCTTTAAAGGCATTTAAAGAGTCAGTTCGATGCTTTTCAAATTCACACTTTAGGGAATACAACTGATTCTGAATGACTTTAGCTGTATTCTCCAATGCATGCGGATAAGACTCTTTATTTGAATCCAAGAATGATGGCATCTTATCGATCCCATCTTCGTCTTCAGATTGATTTAGATTTGAAGGAGATTTATCTCCTGTCGATGCGTTAGTGTTGTCAAGTAAAACAACCATCTCTGGAGTGACCTTGATTTCTTCAGTATTAGAGCTACATAACTTAGTGGTTTGGTTTCGATCACTCTCTCCGAGACTTGATAGAGACGAATCATTAATATTCCGATTTGAAGGCATCTGACCATACCCATGTTCATCGTCGGACTGATTAAGATTCGATGACAACTTATGTTCTTTCGAGGCGTCAAAACTATCGAGTGATACTTTTGATAAAAGTTCTAAAGACTTCTTGTATTTCTCAGCACTCGGCCCACTCTACGTAATGGTCTGATTTTCGTACCATCTTATCAAGGTATCTTCGCTCCTTAGCTGTTTTGAACCACCGCCAGGTGGTGTCCACTTACCGTTGATCTCCAGTACTTCTTCAACGAACCGTTTTAATGCTTCAAATTCGCCTTGCCATTTAAATTTACCTTTATCAGTTATGATAAGTGGATTTCTAGTTCCTTTGTGACTTATTTCATGAATTATTTTGGTCGTCAATCGCTGCATACTCGAAGAGGTCGTCCTGTTACAACGTTAACGGTTGAGGTTAAGATCAGGTTAGGTTAAGGTTAAACGGTTGAGGTTAAGAAGCGCAAAGAATTGTAGGCGACATTCGCAATGGGCTGATGGGCCTTAACAAGATCCTGAAACTTGTATCGAGAAAAGTCGATGTCACTCCGAACACAGACGGGGAGGTACTTTGATATCTCCTTGTAAGGGAAGGTTGGCTTCAGACTGCAGTTTAGCGGACACCAGTGTGTCACTGACCTGTACCGTGGGTTCAGTGGAAGTTTTAGCGCGAAATTATATGGTGACTTCTAAGATTTTTGTGTAAAGGCTGGTTTCCATTCAATCGCCGGCGATCGCTGTTGATCGCTCGATCGCTGAAACTATTCAATCGAACAATCGCTGTCGATCGCTAGCTTTTGTTTCGACATGATCGCTCCACTTACTGCGCGTGAACTCACGCTTACATATAATTCAGCAGATACCAAAATCATGGAGAACGAAGATGCATTGTTGCTTCAAGCAAATTGTTTGTGATTCATTATTTAAAAGAGAGACAGCTAGTCGAGAAAAACCGAAGGAAGCATCGCTTTAGGGTTCGGAGAATATTTAAAGAGAGAAAACGGTAAAGACTTTATCACAAGCTCTTTGAAGAGCCTCGTCTGTTCGACAAAAAGTACTTTTTTCTTTTTTTTCTTCACAACAGACGCTACACGTTGCGACGGTAACAAAAAAAGCGTTGGATATTGGGATACATTTTGATCGCTCGATCGCTGAACTTTGTTTTCATATGATCGCTGGCGATCACTAGGATAGAACATTTTCTATCCTAGCAAAGGTGGGCGATCGCGATCGTTTATGATTGCCGGATCCCTGGTAAGTGTTTCCATATGATCGCTGTCGATCGCGCTGGATCGCTGGCGATCAATAGCGATCGTGAGCGATTATATGGAAACGGACCTAAAGAGTTTCGTGTGAGGGATTAACGTTTTAGCCGGCTTATGTAAGTGAACGAACTCCTTCACTTGGCATGAGTGATTTTTTTGAAATGAGGAAACTCACATATATAAACTTGATTCTAGGAAGCTTAGGCATGTGGACGAAATTTTTGATTCGAAAGAACTTTTTAAATATAGCGATTGGGCTTGACAACTCAGGGTTACCCTGGTGGCTGAACCATCTTTTTGTTCAAGCCATGTGAACTCATCGGGTAGGGTACTCCCTCCCAGACACGTCATGCATGTTTCAGTGTAAAAGGGCGCAAAATATAGTCCGATGTATTGTAGGGAATGGTTTCGTACACGTAAACATCAGGCGTAATCTTTGGAAGATATCGGGCTAAAAATGGTGTAGTGAATGAAAAGAGAACTACTCTGTATCAAACAATCTTTCGCAATCCAAAAATTTCGAAATAAAGAAAATGACACCTGTGACAAGGACGAAACCTTAGCGACCACGCAGAGGTAGGGTGACCCTACTAGTGAAGTTGCCCCTTCTAGAAGGGTCACCCTACATCATGTATACAGGGGTTGTCTGTTTGCCCTCCTAGAAGGGGTCACCCCATTAGGAGGGCCACCCTATCCTCCATATAAACAAGGCCTATTTAATAATCTCAAAGGTATACATATTTTCCCGCTAACAAATTATGCACTATATCCTTTACATATCTACTACATCTTACTATATCTCATGAGCAAAGCGATGTGTGGGAGAGCTGTACAAGCCATCCGTCAAAAATTAAATCAAAAAAACGCTTTCAAAATTAACGGAGATTCTTCCAAGCTTTTTCCCCAATTCAAAGTCGTTTCAACGACACTGCATTCAAACTGAAATTACTTTACCGTCATATATTTCTTTTTCTTCAAAGGGGTTATGCAGAGCGTTTTTTATGGACCAGGACAGGAAGGTGGAACAGTTCTCACCGGATTGCTATTCACCCACGCCGGATCCCGAATTACCCTGGTTTATTACGCAGTTGCCTCGGCTGTTGTCCTGTTGTTTTTCGCCGCCTATATCATTCTCGGAAAAAATGTCCCACACTATGAACTAGTTTCAAACAGGGACAGTGACAGTGAAGATTTTGAGGAATAGGTAGCGCCAGAAAAATTACTGAACTGTGATAGTATTGCTATTCCAGCTATCGCCTCGTGTTTTGAACAAAGAATTACATACTTGGGTTTTAAATATTACAGTCGAACCTCTATTAAGCGGCCACCCTCGGGGATCGGCTTTGTGGCCGCTTAATAGAGGTGGCCGCTAAATAGAGGTACGCAAAAAGTAGACCTTGGGCGTAGTCTAATGTCTATTTATTCAATCATAAATCACTGTGAATTTCATTTCACAGGAGATGCCTTTTCAATCAGTTGGCTAAAGGAAAAGCTAAAAAAGGAGGGATTTGACGCGAAGTAATAGAGCGTTTCTATGCAACGCAAACACTGACACTTTTGTTGCTAACAATGCTTTGAATTTAATGACCTTTAAAGTTGAGCGAGGTGTCAAGTGACATGTGTTGAACATTATTCTTAAGTGTTATTAAGTAAATAAAGCAAATTATTAAGCATTATCAGCTCAACTTTTAGTGCGGTTCTCTTGAAAGAGTTGCGCCAAGTAAATCATGCAAGCTGGTCGTTTAATAGAGGTAATAATTTATATAAAACCTCATTTGGGACCGCTCATAGGTGGCCGCGGCCGCTTAATGGAGGTGGCCGTTTAATAGAGGGATATTTTATAGTAATTGTATTACAAATATTTTGGGACTTTGATATGCGGTCGTTTAATAGAGGGTGGCCGCTTAATGGAGATTCGACTGTACTTAAAATAGTCAGTATAGAATTATGAAAACAGAAAACGCCAAAAGGGTGCTGCGTTTCAAGTAAACTTCTACGGTCATTTGTAACTCTTGCATTGCTAAAGAAAAATGGGTCATACAGTAGCTCAGTGGTTCTTAACATTTTTTGGATGTGCGTCCACTTGCATCATAATGAAACCTCTTCCCGTCCTCTACAGAGTATACTTAGTTCCAGTTCTTTGCCCACGCTAGCGCCCGAGGCCAAAGCTATGTGTACTTGAATAGCTGTAATATACAGTTCTTCAGTTCGACTTTGCCGAGTTAGTCAATGTTAGATTTTAACACTAAATGACAACTGGAAATTTCAAAATACTGCGTTGGTGAACGACTGATGAACGTCCACCTTCCTAATATGGGGTGCTGGTGGGTCAGTGGTAGTGCACGTGTCTCTCACCACTGTCACAAGCGTTCGATTCCACCTCCTTGCAGTCATCTGATTAAAATTACCTTGGTCACATGTGAGAAGAGTGTTGTTTATTTTGACTCTACCAAGCATCGCAGGTTTTCTCCGGGTACTCCGGTTTCCTCCTGTTCTAACACTGGTCCTCTAGGGAGAACAGCTCAGACAGCTGATAGGGTTACTTAGCATAAAATAAAGGCACTAATCCACTGCCGCCCTCTACCAAGCACACTCAGCCCCAGTTCTTTGTCCGCGCCAGCGCCTAATCCCAGCGCAATATCGAGCTGAATAACTGTAATGTACAGTTATTAAGTTCGGTGTGACCAATTTTGTCATTCAGTGTTAGATTTTAACACTAAATGATAACTGGAAATGTTCAAAATGCTGGGGGTGGTGAACGACTGATGAATGTCCGCTGGCCTTACATTGGAACCACTTGCCGCCCCCTACTGAGCATATTCAGTGCCAGTTCTGTGCTCGCGCGACTGCCCAATCCCAAAGCAATACCAAATTGAATAACTGTAATATATGGTTGTTCACTTCGGTATTGTTCGGTTTGTCATTCAGTGTTAGATTTTCACGCTAAGTAATCACTAGAAAACTTAAAAATGCTGGGTTGATGAGTAAATGAGGAACGCCCGAAACGTGCATCTCCCCCCTCTCCGCTGCCTTGATTCCACCGCCCTCCGACGTTCTCCGTACGCCCACCGATGAGAAACGCTGCTGTACTTGGTCATGTTGGAAAAACAGATTTCTATATTTAAGCTAAGTCTCCTCTCGCTCGAAGTCAAGGCAAGTTTCGTTAAACAAAAACTCCTGAGCGTTAGGGCTGAAACAGATATTAGTGGTTTTTTTCCTCTAAGGAGTAAGCAAAGAAATAGGTCAAACGACTATATAAATTAAAAACCGTGAGTTTATTAGGATGCTACAGCGTAGAATCCCCAACGTACGACCAGCGATGACGGTAAACTGTACAAGGCAATAGATAATTTTAAAAAAATGCGACCTAAATACTGAATATACAAGAATAGGTACAGTGATTGGAAAGGTAGTTGGATGTACCAGACGATAACCAAAGTCATTTTCGTCTTTCTTTTCGATGACTTAATCTTCGATAAAATGACGGATGTAAGTCCGCTTTCACGTGATTTGGTAGTGATCGAATGGATACGCTGCGTCGTAAGTAATACTTCTTCACTTCGCTTGATGGAACCCACTCGTCAGGAAGACTAAAACGGGAAAAGCAACTAAGGTAAGACTCGCCGAGTGTATATTCACTGTCGTTAGTCTTATGGGCCATTTACATGTGCAATTTTACACGTTGCGATTGTCATCCTAGTGTATGTTATAAACTCACGACAGTCTGTGCAGCAAGATATCCGCTAATGATTCGCTGCAGTTTGTCTTGGACGCTCTCGTCAGTTAAACACATACTCCAAGATGTCAATCGCAAGGCACAAAATCGCACGTGTAACCAGCTCTTTAATCCCTTAGGACGAGCTTCAGATATTCCGCTAGACCGGTATATACCGGTTCTCACCGGCAAAGAAATCTTGTACCGGAAAAATTTTAAGTTCCCGGTTTCTTGTACTGATAAATGACTGGAATGGCGCTAAGAATTCACTCTGTGCTTTTATATAGACTACGGTCGTACACTGCAAATCAAAACATGGTGATTGATCAAACTTTAATCCCAAACTTAAACATTTTCTCTTGAGTTAAAAGTGACACTGAGATTGGTTGAGAAATACATGTCAGTACTGACTACATGTGCTGCTGCCCAACGTAAATACATACTGAACACACAATTGCAAACATTCTACTAAGATTATAATAACTATGTTGATAACAATCGATGCGTATGTTTTTTAGGTAAAATATCTGAATTAAATAGTTCATTAACAAAGCGTTATGATTGCCCTAACAATGAAAGGATACTGGGATCTCGTAACAGTTATTTACGCTAAATATGGCTTATAAGGTATACTGACGGTACATGAATCTGTACCGAAAACTAAAATTCATACCGGTAAAGACTGCGGCTAACTATAGGGTTAGTGGAATATCAGGAGCTTTATAACCAATATCGCGATATTTACATTCCGTTTATGGCAAATAGGTTCGAAATTACGGTAAGTGAAGATTAGACATTGATTTATTGAACTACGTTGAACCACATATACCAGGCTCAATCAAGAAAACCACAAAAGATTAAAAATCTACTTTACATCGCTTCTGGTATCCAATGAAGAAGAACTTCCGACTTTTCTTTATTACGTCTTTTTCCCCAAACCTGAAAATAAAAAAAATATATACTTTTTTCTGACAAAGTTTCTTTTGTTAGAAATGTACCGTAAGAGTGCGCTCAGGGGTCGAGATACAAGGTAAGCACAAAATAGGAATTCCACTAAATTTATAAGATGCATTATAAAATAAGTTGCTTCTTACGCGAAATCGGCTTGGTTTGTAGCCGTGTTTATATAAGATTATTTAAACGCAGAATCTCTTGCTCTCTTGGAAAATCTGTTCATTACTTTATAAAAGAAGTATAAACTGGTTTTTTTAACATTTCCAGTCCGTACCCGACTTTTTAATTTTACTCTGGCCAACATCAGACGATTTTACTCGTCAAAGGAGACGTCCCGAATAGGTAAAAGAGTTAATGTTTATATACTGTAATATAAATATTTGGGATGTTGCAAAACTTTCAAAAAGCTAAAAAACACTCGCCTTTGGTTTGCATTTATGTAACGTTTCCCTCACGTTTCACAATATCCCGCGTGTTTATATCACGATATATAAACATAGAAAACTATTATATTTCTTAGATATGTTTACAAATGACGTTCATTATGTGTCTAAACATGTATGTAGACGAATCTCTGAACATGTTGTCAAACTGACAACGAAGCATAAAGTTAAAATTTCATTACTTCTCTGTGGAAAACAAAAAATATTCACTGATGCAACACACCTCTTTCAAACCGCAGAATAAAGAACTCTCAAAGGAACAAGAATGAGTAGACTCTTCTTGCGTGTTTGTTGTTCTCCCACTGTGGTTTGATATTTTTAATGTTAATTGCCTATAATCACCCACAAGTAGAGATGACTTTAGCCCTTTCCGGTCTGAAATGTCTCCTGTTGACGAGTAAAATCGTCTGGCGTTAGTCAAAATAAAATAATAACAGGGAACTGAATCGAAGGGTTAATCGAGACAGTCAAAATAGATATAGTCCAAACCTTTCCTGGTCCAAGAGGTCCCCCCCCCCTTCACGAGTTACATCGTCTGGCGTTGGCCGGAGTTACTGCTTACAGAAACTTAGGGGTGATCATATGCCCCTTAGGGCTGATCATATGGAGCGAGCCAGCCAGCCCAATTGACCGGGCTGGCCCGTTTGCCGAGATCTCGCTTTAGTTCTGAAGTAGCCTGCAGGGCGTTTAATAAGATCTGAAGTAGGCGCCGCTCCATACTAAATTAGACAGTTGTGTGAATCAAAGAAGCCCCTTTCTGAAAGGGGGGGGGGTCGGGCCATGCCCCTAAAAGACTTTTAAATTTAGACGCTCAGAAATGCGATTTCCAACATTCTGGGCATCAAACTCAGTTAACTCAAAGATCAATATTTATTAAAAAAAAACAACGAATGTGGAAAAGTAGGTGGCTCAGTGACTCACAGCCACCGGAGTTCCGGAGGTTGCCAGCTTCTGATGTAAATCCTGAGACACTAAAAGTTTTTGTGATGCTGTAGTAAGCGAGCCAGTACACTTTGCCGAGATCCCGGCTGGCATCAACCGGGATCCCGCTTCACCGGGCTGACTCTTGAATGATCTCTCTGAACTAGGGATGCACCGGAACCGGAACTGAAAAAAAATTCCAGTCAGAACTAAACGGCCGGAGCCGGAACCGAAAATCGAAGTAGTATCCTTCCAATTGAACCACAAAGCAGATGATGTTACTCAGTTGGACATTGTCAATGTGGAATTAAGTGGTCAAAAGGTGAAAATAACTCCTCACGAAATAATGCCAAATAAGAAATTATTAAAATTGTCCTTCACATTTCCATGATAAACAAAACTAGTTTTATGTTTTATAAGTTTAGTTGTTTCTGTATTAGTATCGGGAACATTTTTGCTCCATGAAGTGCGAACATTTATTTGCAAATAGTTCTCTGTTTTTGATTGCATTTCGGCCGTGCCTAGTCTTAGAAAGCCTGAGCACTACAGATAAACTACTGACCATATTTCGGCTCAAATTTTCATAACCTTCCCAGATTTCTCCTCACACAAACGACACAACCACAAAATTAAACTACCAAAGTACGCCAGTACAAACATTGGCTTGTGTAATGTGTATTCAAGGTTGCTTTTTGCTGCCATTGAGTGATATTGTTTGAGCAAAAAATACTTTTTTGTACCTTGCACTTGTAATCTAACTATTGTTATAAGACTATAAGTTAACAACGTCTTTTGCGTTCAGTAATTTTGACACTGTAGAGCTTGTGGAACTGATAATTTAACGACGTCACATCAACAATTAACTTTTAACTGTTGTGTTCATAAAAACTATAAAATCTATTTTAAAAATAGACTACTGTTATTACTGTGGACTACTGCTCTTATCACTTTTATTCAAAACTTCCGGTTCCGGCCCAACATTTTTCACGAGTTCTGGCCAGAACCGGAACTTAGAAAAATCAGAGTTCCGGTGCATTCCTACTCTGAACCTGTGCAGCCTGGCTACAACTCCACTGCGCACGCGCCGTAACTGAGGAAAGGGAGCTCCACCCCGGTTAACCGAGGTTGCTTTCTCATAAGATCGCACAGAAAATGTCATCCCGGCTTACCGAGCTGGCTAGCCCCTTAAACAATAAAAGTCCGATTCGGATTAAGTAAGAAGTAAGTAAAGCAAGCCATGCTATGATTAGCTCTGCCAGGGGGGATGGAACACATGGCTGGACAAATCTCGTTCCGAACACAAGACAAGTAGTTTGTACCATCGTTCATACACCACAAACTCCAATACCACAAAGTTTAGAGGTTTACCTTACCTCACTCTTGAAGTGTATTCTTGGGCCATCGATTCCGATGCGCTCCTCATCTGTGACAATCATATCCGACAATCGTGTTTTGATACTATCAACAGCATGTTGGTCAACAAAGTCTTCCGTTTTACCTACGCGAAAGGTTAAGAAATGGACTCTTTTCTTGTAGCGCATCATGTCCCTCATCCATCTCATTCTAGCAAATTGGAATACGGAGTGCGGGCCAATTGGCGCAATTTTATTGTCAAAATCTTCGAGGAACGAGAACTAGTACAAACAGTTTTCGTTTGTTTTTTTGGGGGTTTTTTTTGTTTTGTTTTTTAAGGGGGGCACGGTTAAAAGTTTACCATTCGAAGGTATTTATGACCAAACAACTTTTTTCTTCAAAATTAATTCATGATCATGCAACTTTTCCACGGATGTAATTCTTTAAAAACTCACTTACAACACAGGTGTTATAACATATTTTGTATTTCATGTAATGTTTCAAACACGAGTTGGTATTCTTCCTCCGATTTCTAGATACCGAGAAACGAGTTGAAAAACGAGGCGAGTCCGAGTTTTTTTTAACGAGTTTTGAGTGAAATTTTCCTAAGGGGTGTGAAATTTTCCTAAGGGATGAAATCACAAACATCCCGAAAAAATTGCATGTAACATTTATCTCAGAAATCAAAATTGTTGCAAGGTTACAATTTTCTAACCAATAGCCTCTCCGAGTTGAATTAGCTGGTGGGTGGTTCTCCCTCAGCTCCCCCCTCCCCAGCTGCGTCACTGACAGCGACGTTCTCGGCGTTTTCTTACCGTGACAATTCGCTTTCTTATACCGAATGTACTTCAAGCGTTTTCTTTTCAAATGTTTCTTGTTGGGCGATTCCTCTTTTCCGGTGGTCGTCGTTCGTTTAATAGGTCTAACACTATCCTCAAAGTGGCAAGGAACATGTCGCGCCAGACCAGTTTGGGAAGAGAAGGACATCGAGCAGCCATCAATGACACATTTAAAAGGTTTCACTCCAATATGAGACTCGAGATGTTTCGTGAACCAAGTCATGGAACAACTTGGTCGATTATACACCTTACAACCTTGCCAGAGGCAGACAAACACGTCGGAGCATTTCACAGGTTCTATGTGTTGTTCTTGCGCATGACTTGCCAACTCAGTTATCTGCGTAGCGACGAAATGACAACCCATCCATTTACACGGAAGGTCACCTTCCTTCTTGGCTACATCTTCTAGTAAGCTATGAACGTAAGTAACATCAGGGGGAAAATATTTGCTGTGAGCCGATTGAGATAATAGAGTCTACTACACTAATATTTGGCATTTACACTCGGAAACATAAAATGCAGTTTAAGGTTGGTTTCCATATAATCGCTTACGATCGCTGTTGATCGGCAGCGAGCCTGAACGATTGATGGCGATCTTATGGAAACATTTTCCAGCGACCAAGCGATCGTGAGCGATCACGATCATTGAGATAAAATGTTCTATCTCGGCAATCGACAGCGATCTGGGGCGATCATACGGGAAAAAAATCAGCGATCCAGCGAGCAAACAATAATGGCAGAAACGAAACAAATCTCAGCGATCGTTAATCCGTAGGGATTGTTCGGTTGGACGATTTCAGCAACTTGGCGATCGTCAGCGATTATATCGAAACTAAGTTTTATATATTATGAAGGACAGGTTTTGAGTTTCAGGATCTTACATTTTAAGACCCAGCCGGGACCAGTTGCGGAAAGTACAACTCCAGTCTCAAACCTGCGACCCTATGAGTCTTGTGCAGCGGTCTGTCAACTGAGCCACGAAGGTCGCTACCGAGAGCTTGGCCACGACTTCTGTGTTCACATACTGTATTTTCTCTATTTACCGCCCGGGATTATCTTTCTCCAGTGTTTCTGGAGATGGGGATTATTAGAGGAAGACGTTAGAAAGAAGCAGGGGCTTCATACACCTTCATGTCCTGTAGAAATTCATAATATAAACATATTACGCTGACGCTTAAATGCACCGACTTTCAATTAACTGAGGGCGTTGCTTCATAGAACGTTGTCGATTAGTCCTCACGTTTCTATTTAACAAATTGAAAATTGCTTGAGTGTCTCTTTGCTGTGATAGAAACATAAATGACGTCATTTCAACCAGAAAAATGCCCAGTGGTCCTATAGTGGGTTGCATCTAAGAACACATACTTCCAATCAAGAAATGTTCTGTGCTCATATGACCTAAGCCATATTACTTTTGAGACTATATGCGATGGACAAACCAGGTGTAAATCGTGCTATGAGTTTGAAAATCAAAGCCCAGCAAAAGACTCGTAGAAGAGGCATAATTGGGAAAATGGTGTATTGGGATCTAATGTTTTGCTGTAATTAAACACGACATCATCAGAAAATACAGGAAAATGTGAAAAAGACTATTTATAAAGTTACTTTTACAGTTTCATTAACAATTTGGCGTTTGAGAGGAAGTGGGAGGTGAACAGACGTCAGATGTGAAGAGGAAAGGTAAAGACATCAAAAGAGAGAAGGTGGAATAGAGCTGATAATACACTGTGGGATTGAGTTTCTTAGTAAGTAAGCTTTCTAATATGAGACCACAGCAGGAGGAAGGTATAGAAGAAGAAAGGATAGTGAAATCATCTGGTGAAATAGGGTTACAAATATCATGGTGGTGTGCGAGAACGCTGAGAATCTTTGCCCTAACAGGCAATTGAGTGTCAACCCTCCCCCAACCAGCATTCTCACACATCACCATGATACTTGTCACCCTATTTCACCAGATGATTTTACTATCCTTTCTTCTTGTTCCTCTTCCTCCAGCCGTGACCTTCTCATGAGAGAAAGCTTACGTATTAAAAAACTTAATCCCACTCTCAATTCTAATATCAGCTCTATCCCACTTTCTCTCTTTTCGTGTCTTTAGCTTTCCTTATCACCATTGACGTCTTTTCACCTCCTACTTCCTCTCGAATGCCAAATTATCTTAATTAATCATCTGGCATTAGACAGAGTAAAATGCTAAAGTGTGCCCTTGCCCCATAATGGGTTTAACATTGAGAAAATAAAGTTTTCATGAACCCTTAACATTGGTACAGTACTCTGTTGAAAAGCAAACTTTGTCTTCAATAACAGAAGACATGCTAAACTCTTTCTACAGGGCCAGTTAGTGAAGGTTGCAATGCACATACCAAAAGTAATTTAACACATTACAAGGCAGGGCTTATCCCCTTGATGAGTAAAATTGCCTGGTGTTAGCCAGAGTAAAATTATCAAGTGTACTCATGGCCCTTAATGGGTAAAGGAGATGCCTGTGAAATGCAATCAAGCATCCTCACAAGAAGTTTCCAAAATCAGTGTATATTGTTTGTGTTTTGGTGTAAAATTGAGACATAGGTATAAATGGTTAGTTGTTTTTCTATCAAAGGTAATATGCAACCTTCACATCCTGTTTTATCTTCATTTACGACACTGCAGTGCTTAATATATGCACAAGGTCTGACTAAAACCCAAGGCCTTTATTTTATAACAAAGAGACTGATTTCTAAAGCAATTATTCTGTTAAATGTTTTTTGTTCTCAACAAAATTCATTAATGTTTAGGCACAATGAAGAGCCAAATTGACCAAAGATCAATGTAATGTAAACTTTTTACTAGGCTGGTACAGCAATGGCTGACAGCTAAAGTAGTGGGCAATGTTTGGTGCTATGGTGTTGTATTTCTATAATCATAAAAGAATACTCTATTCATTGATATTTAATTAGTCTATACCTAGTCATTAAAATTTCTGAAAGTGCAAAACTGGGTAAGCAACAATATAACCTGCTGTATTTTTGTGGATTTTGAAAAATTTATTGGAAGATATACCTGCTTTCAATATTCATGGCTATTGTGGATTCATGCTTGACTCTCTTAAAAGATGACCTCTTGCCAGAATTAGAGAATCCAGAGTTGGGTGGGAATGGTAATAAAATTTATGATTTGTTATCAAGCAAGGCATTTACAGTCCCCTTGATGGGATACTGAGCTCTCAAAAACTCACTCAAATTTTACATTGAAAAAGCTTTTGAGAAAGGTTAATATTTATTGAAGCAATGGTGTACAACAATAGTTTTACTAACAGATTAGGCTTTGTTTTTCATCAGCAATCATATGACTAGTTTATTAAGGTTGACAATTCTATTTATTAAAACTTATAACTTTTTTATGTATTATATCAGGTCATATAGTAACAATTAAAGATTATAGATCAATGATTAATTGCCTAGGTGGTAATGGTCAATTGACATTGAATGGAAACTTATATATGGCAAGAAAACATTAAAATTTGGAGTCTAGATAAATCCTATTTGGTCTGGTGCCAGGTTGCTTATAAGGAACAGAGCATGAATGTAGTATAAACCATTTCAATTAATGCTTATTTTCATCAAGTCATTAGGACAAGTGATTCAAGTCATTGCAATGTGTAGAACCAGCTTAAATTAAAGAAATCTCCTGGTAATAAAACTGACTTTTGGCCTCGACTGATTGAACCTTTAAATGGTAATGTGCCTCGAACACCAGCCATATCCATAATATTAATGTCATACATCAATACACAGCTTGTAGTTGTACTACCAGGTAATGAAAGCAAAACAAACCAAATAATACCAACAAAAATCAACATTCTCTTACCTGTTTTCACCTTTTTCTTCCGTCTTTATGATATCTGAATTATTCTGTGACATAACTTTCTTTCTAACTGGTGATGAGCGTAGCGAAGGAGCACGAATACTGTCTCCAGTAGAATTAATTTTACTGTGATTATAAAATCCATTTAACTTCTTCGGCATTATGTCATGGCCATTACTTAAATGCTTGCAGTTCTTATCCAGAATCCCATTTATGCTTCCATCTCGTTCGTGTAAAAGCCCGTTTACTAAATTTTCTCGCATTTTAAAGGTTTCTAAACACTCGTTTCTCCTTCTAACAATGCTAACTACATTGTCTTCCGCCATATTGAACGCTGATCTCACGTGGATTTAAAGCCACGTGACTTATTTTGGCCAATCATAGACCGCTTTTTCGGTGCTTTATCTTTTTAATTAGTAGAGGAAAGGGAATTTCGTAAGCCTCCTCTGTCCACATTACAAGAAAAAATAAAATATCATCACGAACAAAAACTTTTCATAAAGAACTGATTTAAAGCTAAAGTTTAAGTTTTAGGGTTCCGAGGCATGATAACTGTAAATAAAACCATTGAGTGATTTCATGTCTTCCTAGGCAAGCAAAATAAACC
Organism: Heliopora coerulea; assembly: GCA_030142905.1. Taxonomy (NCBI): domain Eukaryota; kingdom Metazoa; phylum Cnidaria; class Anthozoa; order Scleralcyonacea; family Helioporidae; genus Heliopora; species Heliopora coerulea. The sequence goes on from JASJOG010000181.1 coordinate 300,849, forward strand.
CTTCCGAGTGCCACTGAAAGCACTTCCATATGCTCCCCGCAGAGTGTTAAGGGAATGAAGAGCATTTCCTAAAGTGTAGTTTTTCAGCTTCATCGCTTAAATGGGATGTGCTGTGATTTCTTACTGGACAAAGTTGAACTAATCGGCACGTGCTGACCACCACGCACCTTTGCTAACAGAGAGACGAGATTTTCATGCCAGGTGACGATTGGTAAAACCAACAGCAATTTGCATGCAACCAGCCAGAAATGCGGCGCCACAATTTTTCGGAATGAAAGAGTGGTGGTAACGGAAGTTGGGTCAGGCAGAGAGGTCAACGCCCAGTAATTTGAGTGATTGGCGAAGGAGCATTTTTACCCGTCATCCACACTTATCACTCCCACCCAATGTCGTTATCTCTACAGTTGTTCCGGTACTGCTTGTACTACTCATACATCAAACCACCGACGGTACATTAACGCAACTTCAGTTAAAAGTACACGGCTATTCAGTGGCATAGGAAACAAATATAAGTTGTGGGGGGTAACTTTCGGAGGCATCTTTGTGAACGGAAAGGGCACCCTCAAAATAGATAACATCTGTCATACCTGTTCTTTTGACCGATGCTGACTTTACCGATTTTATTGTTTGATTAGTTTGTGATAATAGGTCGGGATTCTGGGATACTAATTCGACAGGAAAAGCTGCAGCTTTTTGGTACGACAGACATTAGAGTAAAAGTGATGTTGTTCAATGTGTTTTGTTTTTTCATATTCTTATGTATCGTTTAATCTGCAACCCAAGCAAGAGGCATAAACTGATGCGTTACACTTCGTAATAAAAGAGTATTTCTTTAAAATGGGCACATTTCATGCTTATAAAGGGCACTTTTTGTCGTTTCAAAAAGGTTGGGGGGCACATACCCCTAGTGCACCCCGGTTCCTACGCCTATGCGACTACTCTGTTTTGAAGAGCCTGTGTGACAAGGCTGTTTAAATATGGGGTGCTCAATAGGACTAATTCTTCCTAGATGCGAGGCTTTTCCAATCCCCCAAATAGTTCTGATTTACCAAGTAGAACAATCCGGCAAAGTCAATTAGACGAGTAACCAATTTCACTGAGGCCTCATAGCCACGTTAAATTGCGTGACAATTGCGAGTAAATGAAAAAGAGGGGAATAGAATAAATACTTTACTTCCTCGAAACGTAGGCTGACCTTCCATCGAACCACTTTTCTTCGTTCTAGTATATTATCAAAGGACAACAGTTTCCTGCTTCTTCGACATTATTTTTGATTATTGAGATATTGGTTTAGTCTAGGATTTTGGACTTTCGTTTTCTGGCGCACAATATTGCCCGATATCTATTGTTATATTAAGTTTACAGTATCTTCTATCTAAAAATAAAAATTAGCTCAATTATAAAGCATTGTTCATACATTTTCCTGTTCCACTTATAAAAACAAAGCATTGTCATCCCAACAAAGATGGCAACTTTCCAATTGGTCACATCAGCAATGCAATTGAAATTCTTGGGATAAGCTTCAGTTTGATTACAAAGGTGAAATTATAGGCGTTGCGAGGGGCGGGGGAGCAGTGGCCATGGTCCCCCCAAACCTAAATTTGGGGGCCTGCCATCCATTTCATACAATAAATTTTGTAAATTGCCACTTTGATCAACGACTTTTGTGCGGAAATGGGCACTAGGTAAATTTCGTTGTTAAAAAGCTTTAAACCCTCAGGGCATGCCACCATTTTGCCCACCCTCCCCCCCCTCCCCGCAATAAATTAACCCTAGCAACGCCACTTGGTGAAATGGTACCTTACAAGGTTTCTGCACAACAGGCTCATTAAACATCTGGTTTTAAATATAAAGGCGCTTCGTAATCTCGTAGTTTGCATATTCCATGAAATACAGCTCGGTACAAGTCACATCCATCAAGAATGAGCCACATTGGTTCTCAGGCCACCCAAATTTACAGGCATCTTCAAATCACATGATATAAGACCTCACGTGATTGAACCTTGGAGTGTGTTTTCTGCTAAGTGTAATGGATAGAAACTAATCTGAGTAGTACCGCTTTTATTTTTGTGGAATTACCGTATTTGAAGAACAGAAGAACTACCAAGAAGATAGAAGAAAAGCTAAGGAAGACTTACAGTTACCTAAGTAAAGTACGATCGTCAATCTTTTGAGTAGATCGGTGAAAATGGCGGTCCTTTTCATAGTTCCTTTTACTTTGTATCTGGCTATTTGTATTGATCTATTTTCACGCGAAGGAAACTTCTAAAGACCTTATTTAAGTTTTGATTGGCGTTATGGGGTTTTACATCGATTGACTTAGTTGCGTGACGTCTTTTATTCAGTCAACATGCTCCTTCTCTCGAACTATACCTTTGCGTTGCCATTAGCTCACAACTTCCAGATCGGTGTGATTGATTACCAGTGCAGAAGAACATTCAATTTGGACGCCCATATATTTCGTTTAGCGTGAGTTGTATTTGTGCTTGTGAAAGAAATGTTTGTTCGGTTTTAAAATCGTCTTATTTTTACTTAAGAACTGAAATCGGTCGCCACCTCTTGTGACCAAATTGCTAGTATAAAGCGTGGCACTCAGTCCCAATGGATTTACACGACGAAGAGCGTGGCAACTTAGGTAGTCTATTCCGTGGAGTTAATTGCAGCGAAAGGCTAAATTGCCATCAGGAAAACGTCGTGATTTCAAAGATTCCCTTCGAAGCTTTTGACTATTTTAGGGTTGGAGTTTAGTATTAGGTTTAGAATAAAGGTTATACTTGTAGTTTGGGCTAAGTTGAGTATCAGTGAGTTATCAAATAGTACCACAGATAATTTCATATGTCTCGTCATCAATCGAGTTAAGTACGAGCTCATCAATCACTAGTATCATTAGACAAGAGCTGGAAGCCAAACGTCTGTTGAATTCTTATGACCTGTTGAAAGGCAACAGATTTAGATAAAAAAAACCCAAAACATTCAGATGATTTATTATTTTCTTAACAAAACAGGGTGGAGTTGGCATCCACAAAGTAAACTTCTCAGTAGACTAAATTGTTGGACAGGCTAAAACATTGTGACAGGTTTCCTACTCGAGGTTAACCCTAAATGCATTGATGCATTTGCAGTACTTACATCAACTATTTTTGTCTATTGAGATTTTATTAAGCTGGGTTTTTTTTTGTTTTTTATTTGTTTTTTTTCTGGCTAGGGCTTTGCCAACTAGTGAACTGATGTATGTCCATTATAATGCACATTTATCTTTGAAGTTGAATCAATTTTTGTGTTGGTTTCATAATAGCAAAAAGACTGTTGTAGAATTTGTGACTGGACTGTTAGTATCTGCTGAAAGGTTTGGCTGTGGTTTGCCCAAAATGTGATGGGAGTCATTTGGTCAACATTTTTAGGCACTTATGCCATCTCTAAGTTTATTTATGATATCCACTGGTATATTTAGCAGAAGAGACTAAATAAAAATCAGTTGCCAAGCTATGCTAATGTAGTGTATGCTATTAAGGTGTTAGTGCACTTTCGCTCCCAGTACTCACACAGGAAGGCACCTATCATATCTCAGCTACAATGGTCTACAACTTCACAATTTAGTGAGCACACTTTGGGCTGCAGTAGCAAGCTGTACTCATTGGGCTACTGTAATTAGCACTTAAAGTGCAAGTAGAGGATTGAGTTTCACTGGAAGGCCCAAAAACTCTCACTTGACTACACTGTGATTTATTTATGGTCATAATCTCAGTGGTCTTGGCAGCATGTGTTTGAATGAACAAATTTTTTATGGACTTCCAAAGGTTTCATGCTGTAATTAGATATGAGTAGTCTGAGCCTACAAGGTTTAGAGAATTTGGCCACAGCTGCATTATGCAAAGGCCATGAATACCTGGGAAAAATAAACTTTAAAGCAGTTCTTGTTCATTACCTTAATTCATACTTTCTTCTTCCAAAAGCTACACTTTACAAGTATTTTCTGTTGTATTTTCTCTACACGCTTGTTCTAGTTTGTCTTTACCAAGTCTCATGGCAGTGATATCCTTATATTATCATTTGCATCAGGGCTTGAATGTAGAAGCGAACGCAAAAAATAATGTGTTTGCAACTACTCTGGAAGATGTAGCAGCAAGTCTGGATTCTTTATTTGCCAAACATCATTGATCTGTTTGGGGAGATTATTTTTTTAAGCTAAACACAGGTTTTCTTACTCCAGCAGTGTCATAATTCAGCAGTTACTTCTCTTGGAACCTCATACTCTGAGATTCTTGTGAAAGGTGTTCAAACTTTACATGCAAACAACGTAGTCAACTCTGTGATGCTGTTCTTTAGTCAGTATGAAGAAACTTACTTCAGGAAGTGTTATTTTTGGTTCAACATAAGTGAATGTTGGTCACAAAATAATTACTGATGCATATTATAGTGTTATAAGATGTTGCTGTTGCCATTTTTACTGTTTTGTCAGTGTGGGTAACAACTCCTGGGCAGCGTTCTTTGTTGTGACCTTTGAATAGTAGGATGATTAATGGAGGTGAAACTAACGCTTGAAGCTCATCCAAATTTAGAAACGTGGTTATGATAGACAGGTCCTTCCTCAAACTCTCCATACTGTGCCGTTTGTTCGTTGGAAGTTCACGTAGGCAATTAGTCAATGGCAGTAATTTTTATGAACTGAAAATTTTAGCCGTTGTCTACTTTTGATGACATAATTTTAACTTATTTAGACTATATCTTCACTGGAATATTCAACTAACTAGAACTCGCTAGCAATGCCGTTCGCTCGTGAAATAGAGTCCTATCAGAACGTCTGTGGTTGTATTTAGAATAATATCCCTTTCATAAACGGTCTTTGCCATCCTAATGTTTTCGGGTTCCCCGAGTGTATCCTGAGGACCCTCACGGAACGATGGTATGTTTTCTAAATTCGTAATTTTGGCGAGTTTCAACTGAGCCTGCAGACTTGCTTTAGTAGTTCGTGCGACCCATAGCGACTGGTACCAAGAGGGTTCGAATCCGTGGTGAGCCCGAGTTGTCTATTTCTTTATTTTATTTTCTTTGCTCTCAAAGCCTTTGTTTTTACGCTACAGTGTTTGATTCTCTTCGAGCTTTCGTATAGTCAAAATGTTAGAATTAGAGTAATAAACTAAGGCGACTGGTGGTTAAGTTAAGGTGTAAGCGAGGAGGGAAACCCGCTATTGGGACGGTTAGGCTAGGGTTTCGGTTTGGGTTAGGTTACCCAGATAATCCGTCGTTGAATTTAAAGTCAAGGAAAGAAATCAGGTGAAACATTTTGAGTTGTTTCTTTTTTATGTGACTTCATGAAGTCAGGGTACGCTGGGTACACTTAGGGAAGCCAAAAACATTGGGATGGCAAAGACCCTTTGGGATGGCAAAGACCGTTTTCGAAACAGCAAATTGTGTCGCCGTTGTTTCAGCATTTTGACTGTTCGGAGTATGATGTATTCTGTGTTTGAAGTTCACTGGATAACGTAATTATTCCTCATCGTATATAATAATGCTTTTGAAGATAAAATTGGACTGCCGCGAAATATAAGGATGCTAAGAAAACCGATTTTGCAGCCATGAAAACGTTCCAGTCATTAGTTTAGCTAGCCTTGATATTTCTATTTTAGCATTTCTAGGGTGCATTTCATTAATCTCGTAATATTTTTCATTTATTTATTTATTTTTTTTTACAATAGTAAATAAAGATAAGTGACTATTTTGCTGATGCTTAAAATTTTAGCTATTGTTGTATTTTGAGATTAGTTTAAAATAACCGTTCTTCTAAAACTTTCACTGCTCATTTTCTTTAAAAACAATTTTTAATATAATAATTTTTAGGATATTTCGAGGTTAAGAATCTTTAGAACAGCGACTGTAACGCGCCTGAAGAAGAACAGCTTAGCTGTTTGAAACGTTGTGTTTTATTTTATTTTATTAGTTTAAAATGGTTTTTTCAACTTCATTTCAATCTTACTACATTCAGGGTTCTTGTTAACGGTCGGTAACCTGCAGTTTTTATCTTCATTTCGTAATTATACACAACTATCTTAGAGAAAATATTTAGAATATCCATAAGAATTCCATCAGATTTTATCATTCAAGAAAATTAGGTTCATTCTAAATGATTTTTACGAAAAACATTAAAGCGAAATTTCCACTCGGTGGAATTTACTGCGCGGGAGTGGCAGTCTTATCGTGGAAAACTGTTATGGTAAACTTCACCCGTAAGCTTATGAGGCAAATGTCGTAGGAACAGGTGTTCCAGGGTTTACGAGGTCATGGAAAAATCCTGGAAAGTCATGGAATTTTTAATTTTCATTCCAGGCCTGGAAAAGTTATGGAATTTCGGGAAAAATTGCTTAGGTCATGAAAAAGTCATGGAATTCAGATTTTTGCCGAATTCATTTTTTGTAGTGGTTAATTAACAAATTTCGAAAAATAAACGAGATTGTGTGGCATTTCACTTATTGTCACCAGTCTGCTTGTCAGTGATCAATTATTTTCGAGGGGGTCTGGTGATGGGGAGGTCGGAAAAAATGTCATGGAAAAGTCATGGAATTTTGTTTTCCAAGTTCTGTGTGAACCCTGTGCGCCCTTTACAATATAAGGCCGTGCGTGTAACCAGACTAAAATAATAGACTGATTCTGCTATGAAAGAGTTAATTGTTTATATCTCGAATTAGATCGACGAAGCAAGCTCTGTGAATGTTTTCCATCTGAACCACAACTGCAGCAGTAAAAATACTCTCCTTGATGTAATGAAAAACCAGTAACTGTACACCTGATGCTTAATCGATTGAACCTTTTGTCAATAATGTTAACAAGATCCCTGCGTAATTGAAACGTGTTGCTTTGCCCAGATTATCTCCCATGTAGCTCTCACCTTATTCCTGTTGAAAAGCTAACATGTTTATTCGTTGCGCACTTCGTTTTAGAGCTGCAGCCTGCAAGCGCTTGGACAAGTGCTGCGAAGAACCGTCCGACTTTAAGTCAAAAAAAATAAGGGCGCCATTACAAGCGTGCGCCTTAAGTTGCTGCATTGACTGGCGCTAGAAACGAAAGACGCACGGTAGCTGCATTACTGCTGACTTGATGAACGAAACCCCCGACGCAAGCATGGACCAAGGCGCGAGCATGGATCGTAGCGGCGACATGATTCCCGACGGCGGCAAAAATGAGCAAATCTGCCGGGATTACCAGCGAGGCGTTTGCAGCCGTGGCGATAAGTGTAAGTTCGCTCATCCGGAGGGTATGGGCACAGAGCCCAAAAATCAGCCAATGATCTGCCGCGACTTCCAGAATGGTACGTGCAACCGGACCTCGTGTAAGTACTTACACGTTAGCAACCAGGAGGAGAAGGTGTACCTGAGAACTGGACAGCTGCCTGAGCATGTCAGGGGCGGTGGACCGCGTGGTGGCCCAGGGCCCCGGGGCGACTCTGGGGTGCCAGTCTGCAAGGACTTCCTGAATAACAAGTGCAACCGTGGGTCGAACTGTAAGTTCCGTCATGTACCAGAGGATGATGGGTATGGCGGAGGGTATTACAACGAACCTCCGCGAAAGCGTCCCCGAGATGGGTTCGATAGCGATTACCGTTACTTGATGGAAGAAAACGTATCTTTGAGAAGAAAGGTTTCCGAGCTTCAAAAGGAAGTTTCCGACCTGAGAGCCACTAATGAGATCCTGTTGGATCAAAACGCTCGCTACCGGCGATCCGGAAGCAACACAAGCGGCACTTCTTACGGTGGTGGCTATGCCACCGATGATCGAAGTCGAAGCTATGGTGGTGGGGGTAGCGTGAGCTACCCGTCCCGTGAGTCCTACCCCCCTGCGGTATCCTATAACCACAATGCCTACACTGCTCCAAAACCCATTCCCGGGGAACAGGCGCAGTCCTCAGGTAGCTATGATGGGTACACAAAATTCGAATGAGCTGAACGCTGCGTAATGTAACACGCTGTTTATTCCATTTTTGTTAGGTTTAATGAGCTGTCGTTTGAGAGGTAATAAAATCGCTGTTAGTGTCTTAGTTTAAGACATGGTGAAACTTGTTAATCTTCCGGATACGGGGGGACGTTGTTAGCTGTTTTTCCCCCTAGCCCATTTCGCTTTAAACTCGTAGGTAGCTGCCGCGGATAAACTCTTATTCTACCGCTAACATTTGTCTTTTATGTTGTTTTTTTTAATTGCTGAGGAACAGCAAATGATAGTTAAAAAATCGTACGACTTTGCGAAAGAACGGACTTGCATGTATTTTAGCTTGATAAATAAATTTGAGCGTCCTTAACTCGAGTCCTTTTGTTGCTGGGCCTGTTGGTAATGCTTTCGTAACGGTCGGAATTTACACAAATCTGGTTTGAGTAATTCTTACGGTTAGAGTACAAACTACTTGAGTGCGCCAATCATTGAAGGTAGAATAAGTCTTGGAAGATTTGCTTATTAGTACTGACGACATACCGAGGAATCCTGGACGAAATTATTGTATCCCGAGGTTTTGTTTCTACCTGCAGACTACTGGCTAAACCCGTAATACTACAGCCAATCTAGTTTTAAAATCTACCATTGTTCCATTAAATTGCAAAAGTTGCAGTTCAAAGGTCGGATCGTCCTTTGCGACCTCATGGAAGCATAAGTTGTTGGGGTGGTTAAAACTTCTGCGGTTGAAGTTTCATTTTGTCGCCTGGTTTTTATTGAATCATAAAGACCGCAATTGCATTAAATCCCAACAGTTCTGTCTTTATGGTTTAATACCCGGAGTTACAACAACTGCTGCGGTTGACGTTTCGATTAAGTCGCAAAGTCCAGGTAACGGTTGCTCTGCGATTCTTACAACGTAGCGAAAAGAGTCAAACGTTATTTCAATTCTACCGGTTCATCGGGAACCAGGCTTGGAAAACATGGTACCGACTACTATTGTGCTTTTCCTACATTACGCATTGAAACATTCATTCCGTTCCTTGGAAAGCCTCTTGGTGCCTTATTTGTAAAACTTCGCAGTTAGCGAGTTGTATTCTTGTATTAATCCCTTTATTAACTTTGTTCAATTATTGTAGTCAGTTTTTAATATTGTTAGCCGTTTTCTTTTGAATCGCCATTAGCCGAACATTGGCACTTAAACTACTTCCATCTCTTGTTAACCTTGATGTCTTTAAGCAAATTGATTGTACAAAAACTGTTTAATAAATAAAAGGTTCTTCACAAAGTCGTTTGGCTAACGTTGTAACAGTTCTGTTCCTGGAAAGCCATGTTTAACTTACAACTTAAAACAGGTTGTAAGTTTGTTTATGTGATGTTCTTATCCCTGAAATGCTTTTTTTAGGGAGTGGATAATAAAGTATGTATGCATGTAAATGGATTGGTGGGAAAATTTCAGGCGGGAGCAGAAAACAGTAAAATTGATCAGGTGCTGGCTAAAGAGTGGTCGGTACTGGAAAATTAATATTTATTTAACTGATATCCTTTCACCTGAGACTCGGGATAATCCTGAAAGGTCAATGGTCCTAAGATTCTGAGTTGTCCTGAATGTTATGGTTAGGATTGTGTCCTGCAAACAACCGCTGAACTGTCGGGGGTAATAATTTTTAAGACACTTCAATGGATATTTATTCTAACCCTAACAGTTCGCTAAAGAACAATTCACCGAGCTTGCCGAAGTTGTGCTAGAGACTGTTAATGAAGTTTATATTACGACATGGTACTTCTGGACGAGTCTTGTTTGCAAGCTCGAAAACAGGATGGAGCACGGCTGCTAAACATTTATGGAATGCGAGAAAGTGCTATTTGCGTAAACAAATCGCAGTACATGTACATGTGGCTGCAGTGAATTCTCTCTAAGCGGACACAAAATTTGGTCCCTGCAGTATTACGCTTTTCTCTAAGGCGGACACCTATCCAAGGCGGACGCGAACACTATTTTCCAGCGTTTTGGTTCAAAACACCTCTCGATGCGGACACAGGATTCTTACAAAATTTTACAACAGGGCAGTATTAGCGCTTAATGACCTACGGCATAATAGACAATCTGACTCTTTGGTTTTGATAAAAGACTAGTATTTATTTCACAGTGGAAAGACAACTTATTTGTGCAGTCTTTTACTACAATAAGTAGAGTCACTTGTACTTTTCCCACTGTCTTGATTTTGATTAACGGCAGTTTTAATCTTTGCGTTTTCTTTGGTTGCACACTTCGCAATCCAGGCTACGAGTTCTGGGATACCTCGAAATGTGTGTTTACATGGAACTTCAAGCCCATATCCACCTCCACGGTTTAATCTTTCTCCTCTAATTTCACAAGAAACGCTACTTGATTCAGTCTCCAGGAATCGATTGATATAGCGGCTATAGTTCAGTGGCACATGGCCGACAACTTCCCCATCACCGATTATGGCAGCAGCATTCAGGTCTTTTTCGTTGTTGGGCTCTTGTTTGCACACTAGAATTTCTTCAAGAGTAAGGATCCAGATGTCTTTGTATACATGGTGCCCACAAACGAAGGAATTAAACGAGAATAAATTCTGCACTCTGCTCACAGTGTCCGGGGTGTATGGATATTTTGTTGATATTTTGGCTAAACTAATTAATAGGGTGTGACCCTAAAATAGCGTGGGAACAAAATACACAAGAGAGCAACATAATTTGTAGCAGTGAGGACGTGTTATAAAGTGAAGAAATAAATTCACATTTACACAATCCGTATGTGAATTCATCACAACTTTTTTATCGAAGAACTCAAGCTAGTACTAACTGGTTTGGTTTTAAAAAAATTATTGCGCGTATAAACTCCGGTCACAAATAAGGCTATGGATGGGCGGGTTGTGAAAAATTTAGAGGCATGCCATGGCACTTCGCGCGTCGTTCTAGGTATGTTGGCCGGAAATTGCAGCAACCCTGCAAGTTACAGCGTAACATTCTTATTGCAGTTTGCGCTACTTTTGTAGTGGAGAATGTCGTGCTCTAAAAATGCTTCTGTAAAATACAAAACGCTCACTTCAGGAGAACGAATAAATGTTCTCGACTACACTAAGAGAAACGCAAAACTTGGTTGCTGCAAACTAGCAGAGATTTCGGAGTAGGCAAAATCCAGACTGCTGCTATATTCAAAGATGAAACCAGTATCCGAGTTCATTATGAGAGCATGGGCCAATTGTCCCGAAACAAGAGAGCACGAGAAGGAAAATACGAAAAGATTAACAAAGTGGTATATGAATGGTACTACGTGTCAAGGGACTCGATGGTTCCAATAAATGGCCCTATGCTACAAGAGGAAGCATCGGCAATAACTGCAAGGCTTGGGAGTTATCCCGACTTCAAGGCGTCAAGCGGCTGGCTAGAATGCTGGAAGAATCGATATAGCATTAAACAGCGGGCCGTGGAAGGCGAATCTGGTTAGGTTCATACGGAGACAGTTACATCGTGGAGAGATTGAGGGAGCTATGAAAAGGTTAGTCCTGAAGACATGAAACGGAAATAAGACAGGGTGTTTCTTCCGGGCACTGCCAGAGAAAAGCCTAGCCGAGGAAGGACGTAGGTGCAAGGGTGGTAAGAAGTCCAAGCTGCGAATGACCGTAGCATTTCTTACAAATGCCAATGGTGACAAAGAGGAGCCCATTGTCATTTGGAAAAGCAATAATTCAAGGTGCTTCAAGAATTTGCCAGATAAACGGCCTGCTAATGTAACATTTCTCGAATCCCAAATCGTGGATGAATTCAGATACAGTGGAACCTGTATATAACGGCCCTGTATTAAGCGGGCACCCTCTATTAAGCGGACAGTTTTCAAAGTCCCGAATTTTCGCCCATACAAACGCATTAATTACTACCTGTATCAAACGGCCACCTCTATTAAGTGGTTGCGGCCACCCTTTGGCAGTCCCATATTGGTTTTTCTTTGTTGTTTTTACCTGGATAGACCTTATTCCAAAATGGCCGCCGCTCGGGTGGAATAGCATGGAAACGAGGTCATAAGGGCCAGATGTAGGATATTTATAGAGATATACAGCGTTCGTTTGAGTTTTAGCTAGAAATATGCCTCAGAATTGCTGTGTTCCACATGTGTTTCCCAAAATGCCGCCCCCTGGGATATTTCGTGGCCCGTGGGCGTGGTTCCTAAAAAATTTTCGGGACAAATTTGCATAAACGAGGACAAAAAAATTGCCATTTGATTGTTACAACTTACTTTTGATTGTTACACGACCTATACTGCCTATGTTCTTAACACAATATGTTTACATGTCCAGGAAAGAAAACTTAAGAAATGTCAACCAAACCTTTCTAAATAAAGCTACTTTTTATTGTCTATTCAATGTTATTGCAATTGTTGGATTAAATGACCAACACCAAAGTTAACTATTGAAAGCACATCTTGATTTTCTGGCCTTCAGTGAAGCAAACTCGTTCATGACATTGTCAAAATCGATAGAATTAGCCAGTTAACGTTCAATGGAGAGAATGGCTAGTTTGCTTATCCTAGACTGCGTCATTGTGGACCTGAGATAAGTTTTGATAAGCTTTAACTTGGAAATCAATTCATAACATTGTCAGCAGTCATCATAAACTTTGAATCACGCGCATGGTTTAAATTCTGTTATATTATTTACGTCTTTTAAGAGCTATCAGGCAAAAGCTAAATGCCAAAATCGGAAAATTATTATCTTAGTTGTATCTTGTAAACAGGAAGCACCATTGCGATTCAAACATGAAACCCTAAGTGCCACTCCAACCTAAAAAAGCCGCCCGCCAAAAATGTGCCGCCTGGGGCAACCGCCCCCTTCGCCCCCACCCCACCCCACCCCCCATCCCTCGGTACGCCACTAGTCAGCTTATAAAGAAGTACTAGTAGAAGACAGTGGCACGTTGAGTAACCAGGAAGTAGACATCGAACCGGTTGAGAGCACCATCAAGTCCACTGCAGAAGCCATAACGATTGTGGACGACTTGCAGCGCTTCGCATCCTCGCAGCTAAAAGATGACGATATGGTCGTAGATTTAATGAAGATATCACAGCGCCACCAAGATGCCAGACTCGCGAAGCAAAACAATCTCTAATTACACAGTTTCTTTCGTAAATGACTTTAAGAGAATTTTATGATTAATTCATTCTAGAACTTCAGATTGTTCACTCTTTGTATTGTACAAAACAATCTTTTGTTTTTAAGACTGCGTCGTAGAGATTAAGTTCCCCTGACATGCAGTCAGGGTTCTCACGGGTCTTTTTTCTTTTTTAAAGATTAAGTACTCAAAAGCCCTTAAATTTTCTAAAACCCACCCAAGTTCATGAAAAGTCCTTAAATTTTCTAAAAACCCACCCAAGTTCATGAAAAGTCCTTAAATTTCCTTTTCCTTGCTGGCTTTCTGAAAGGCTGGTATTAATTTTAAATAGCCACGGGTTATTTTGTATTGTGTATTTTTAATCATTCATCGTTATTCCAATGAAATCCGAGATGATCTAGTCATTATCATGACACTCGGAGTAGTCGTGGCTATGTATTAATATACACACTTTTAGGTGTTTTGGAAATTAGGTGTCATACACTATGGTCCTTAAAGTGGCTTAAATGTACTACAAAAAGTACTTAAGATTTACACTGAGATAAGGGGAAGAACCCTGCGCTATGTATTTTAAAAACCTTCAAAAACAGTCGTCAAAGCGATCTTCCTGAAATAGAACGTAACTTGGGGATTGCATTGGTTAATTTATTTGTTATTTTAAAGATCTGGTTGATTGAAAAGCGCAGAAGTTGATTGATCAAAACGATAAAGGTTGATGCGAACTATTTTTCATGCGACAATTTTTTATTACATTCTATGTTCATAACCATTAACATAAAACGTTCATCTAACTAAGTTCATCAGCTATACAGACCTTGCATGTGATCAAACACGTGCGCGCAATTGGAAAATATGCCTATAGGGTATTCACGAGTCATCCAAGTTTACGCGTGCAAATATACTTGCACGTACACATATGTGTGTGTTTGAGTATGTATATGAATATGTATGGGTTATTTTGAGGCAATAAGGGTATATGTGATTGATTCCAATAAATCATTGATGAATAACTCACATCCCCAACTGAGCAGTTTAACCGCATAAATTGAACAAGCATGTAGTATCCCCCATTGCGTTTGACGCCAAAGTCGTGAATTCTGTTCGCGTTAAGTGAAGACTTTGCTTGGAACTAGCGCTTCTTTTGATCCACTTGGTGGTCTGAGAACCGAACGTTGTAAGAATTTTAATGGCAGGTCGACCAGATGACCTTGAACTTTCTGCAGTTCAGCACGCGCTCTTCTGGCATCCTTGAATGCTAGTCCTTTCAAATTCTGAAAGAGAAACGTTAGAAAGGGAAAAAATATGATCATTTGAGAGAAATTGCTTTAAAAATTAGCTCTCAGGTTTCAAGGCGACTACATATATTAACATTAATTCACCTTGGTCTTGTCATTTTCTTGATTAACTTATAGGGTGCTTGTGTAGGATAAATACCGAGAACGGAGGCTTGAAGCCGACGTTCGAGGTATTTATCGGTTTTAAAACACGATTAAAGGAGGTTTCCTTCGAGAAATGTCAAGCGACGTGATTCGCTTTGTTTTGAGAAGTAAGAAACATGTTTTCAGGTTGTGTCCCTTCTTGGATTAATTGTTGTCAGGGATTGTGTATACAATCCCTGCTATTTCAGTTATTGTCAGTGAACTCAATTTACATATCTGGAATGCTAACTGGGCAATGAAAAGTGAAGCCAAGATGGCCGCCCATGGAGGCCAATTTTAGACGTCAGTTTCAGTCCCCTACGCGGGCTTGTATGTCAGTTTTTGTCTCCCACGCGACTTTTTACATTTTCTGACAAGTTTTCTTTGGAAATACACACAAAACATGTCTTATAGAAAAATATAGAAATAAGTTTAAAAATTTTAAATATATTTCGACAAAGTCAAACCGAGTTAAAGGTTATATATTTTCACGAAAATAAATTACCAAACATACAAGAAACCTGATAAAATGGTCTCGAAATGTTACTCGAAGAAACTACTGAGTGCACGTCCTTTTTTTTTACCGTTAGTTTACCATCTTCAGACAATTTAGTACACTTCTTAGGCCACACGGCAATAATGAATCCTTTTAAATACTCGATTATGTAAAATTTGTCCAGTAGTATTTCGTCTGAACACTTTTTGCATGGTTGGGAATGTTGTCGAAGCCGAACCAAACAAAAAACTAAAGATTGAATCCGTGCAAAGGACTAGAACTGACTTACAAGACCGCGAAGAGGACTGAAACTGACGTCCAAAATTTACCTCCATGGACAGCCATCTTAGCTTCATTTTTTGCCCGAGTGAATGACTGAGAGTTAGCATTCCAGGTATGTAAATTGAGTTCATTGGTTATTGTATATACAGTCCCCGCAAGCTTTTTAAAAAGCTCTAATTAAGGTTTCGTCGGGCGATAAAACCCTTGAAAGACCAAAGAAAACCAACTTAATCGTGTTGTAAGCAAAAATAAAGCCCGCACCACCTTATGCCCACATGGTAAATTCGGAATCGAGCCGCCCTTGCTTGGTTTATCCATTGCTCAATTTTGTAGTATTTTTATGATAAAAATGTCGTGTTACATTAAGGATTTTAGCCAACTATGTCAATCTGAAAGTAATCCATGTCGTTCAAATGTAATGAAACAAAACTACCGTTTAATCATAACAGCTTACTTTGTAATAAGGCAAGTCCTCAAACCTTTGAACTGTATCTGATGGCAAACAGTGGAAAACCTAAGGTAAATACAGATATATTGAAATTGAGTTGAAATTTTTGTGGTATGAACATGCTGCATCTCGCATATACATTCTAATTAGTTTCTTTTGATAGAAAACAACTTGTATTTTTGAAAAATCCTTTAGTGAAGATACGAAAAGTTAATGAAAAACAGAACTTTTCTTTGACAATTTCTTCGGTGGCGTGGCCTGGGTAGAACAAGTTGGGAAGCTTCGAAGTCAATGTGTTGATCAATGACATGGACACTAGGACAAGTTTACTGTCATAACCGTGACGTTTACTCTTTCCTGCCCGAGACGTCTCCTCTTGACGAGTAAAATCGTCCGGCGTTAGCCAGAGTGAAATTTAAAAAGTCGGGTACGGACCGGAAAGGGTTAATCCCTTCCAGTCCGTACCCGATTCTTCGTAGATTCAGAAGGCAAATAAATGGCGGTCATGTTGGCACCAGATTTAACAGCAACTAATGAGATCCATTTGTGAAGTTGAAATTAAATAACCAGGCCCCCATGATATGAGGTGCAAAACGCGAATCGGATTTGATTCTTATAAATACATTGACTGATAAATACCTCGCAGTGTTCGAAGAACATTTTGTTCGTCATTTTGGTGACTCCACTATCACAAACTGTGTACTTAACACTTTACCTCTTCGTAAATGTTCGTATTACTCTCGGCTGTGGCCTGCCAAACGTCCTAGAGAAGTAAACGCTTGTCTGAATAAAACAGCCCAGTATTGGTTAATTTTTGGTTGACTGCAAAAGAATCAACTTTTACGAGTGCTTGGTACGTGCATATAACGAATCATACTCAACATGTAACGCGGTGTAAAAAAGGCATTTCACTTATTACGCATTTCAATAGACGTTGAAAACCTTTTTTATGATTTCATGAAAGGATGTGAACAGAAAAATAAGATGAACTTAAAGGGTGTCCGCGTTAAGGAAACGTTCTGTTATTCTACAGTGCATCTTAGAAGAGCAAATTATTAGCCATAAACTTGGCACCTTTTCCGTCACTCCTGAGCAGTTACTCATGTGGTTATATATTCCCTGAGCTGGAAGCGCGGATTTTATGGAAACCTTGGACACTTGCGAGGATCATCTGGTCTCAAATTTCAGATGATGTGTGTTGATTTACAAAGTAGGTATTAAGTAAAAAGTACAAGGAGGTATTTGTAGTTTATTCAAGCTGCTATGTACGGCAAGTGTTGAAATTCACTTTTAATATAAACAAACCTTAAAAAATGAAGCTGAGACGGGATCGTTAACCAAGGGATCACTGGGCGAATCATCAGCACCTAGGAGACCCAGATGTTCCCTAAAGGCAAAGATAATACAAGATGCTGAGTAAAATGCATATACACTCTATCAACAATAATCATGATGAGCATATTGACTTCAATTTGCCCACCAAAACGTTGAAATTGACTTGAAACAGTTTCTGTTCATATCTAGCTCCCTTGCAAATAAATCAGGAATAGTGCAAGGTTCCATAAAAACAATGGCTTCTCCTGGTTTCGAGAATACTTGGAGGATTGTTGCCGGGAAATCGTTTTGAGCAGGGGTATGAAACAGAGCAAAACGGGTTAAGAACATCATATCAGAAGACTTATGACAGCAGATGTTAATGTTTCTAGCGAAGGCCATTCGCTCGAGTCGTTAGTACATCCTCAGTTAACTTTCAGCAGTTCCCTCACATAGACTAAGCAGAATCGTTTTTTTATTACTATGTCCATGCAGCACGGAAAAACAGTCATTCTTTTATTTAACTCGCAACTAAATCAGGAATAATGCAGGGTTCTATCTAGAAACTATTGCTTCTTGCGGTTTTGATGGATCACTATCGATCATCGGTCGACAATCAACTATTTCTCCATATTTATTTAATGAACGTTTATAAAATACAAATCCCCGTTGAAATGCCCTGTCAGCGATCGGGACTAGAATGTACTAAGCCTGGATAACTTGTCCGGGAGTCAAATCCTACGGAGTGAATAGTGAATAGAATCACTCCATGCTTTGAACAATGGATTTTAAGTATTTCCGACGAATCGTGAGTTAACCACCGCTCCTCAGCTGATAAAATTTATGTTAGCTAGGTAAGTCGTGCTCGCCAAACTAGCTTTCCCGTATTGCACAATTGGTTCCAGAAGATTTCCTGTTTCATTATCATCCGGAGTTGAGCGAACTTTTTAGTAAGTGTTTTAGCCTGGAAGCATTACATAGTACACTCACTTCATAAGCCGACAACGCAGGCTGTGTGCAAAAACCCCAGCTTCATACTCATTTCCATCCATTTTTGATGAAATCTATAGGAATACAAATGAATTAGAACAATTATTTTCCAAAAGGCGGAATTAATGTCCATTGGGGCGTAAGTTGACCTTTCATAAAGCAGTGTTGTAAAGGTTACCTAGTTTTTATAGCTCGTTACAGATACATTATGTCCATTTTGCACGCAAGTTAACCTTTCATAAGAAGTGCTGCATTGGTTACCTTGTTTTTGTAGCTAGTCACAGATACATTACTTTCAAGGATTACCACGTTTTGACCGACCAGCTGTCATCTGAACTTAGGTTCCAGTACCCTTTCATTTCTTGTTAAGACAATAGTTGGTCATTCGGATATTCTTTACCTAAGTAAGGCAGCTTTCAACTGGTAAAAAGGCGTCCGACTGACGTAAGCCCCATCTAGTATTTACGATTTATTATATGGCTGAGCTCGCTATCCGGACTGTACGCAACATGACGCACGCTGATTGGTTGCCTAGCCGCGCAATACGTTTTTCGTAAAGACCGGCTAGTTTTGACGGGAAAATTCCGAGTTGATTTGAGGGCAAACAAACCGGATTTAAGTACTGTTTACAAAAGATTAACTATAACAAGCTACCAAAAAAGTAGTTAAATCTTCTGAACAATAATTTCAAGCAGAAGGCTAAATGAAGTGATACAAAAAAACGCGAAGTGATTGGTAAAAACAAGCAAGCAATCCTAAGCCGCTTGCTCACGAACCAAAAAGTTCGCTAAAAGCGATGAAGGAAGGAACTAAAAGCCGTATAATAAATTCCCCATTAACCTGGTTTGTTCGGTCTGTACGCAAAAGTATTTGCCTTCCCAATTTTTCGCACAGAGATCGCTCATTCGTCGCTCGGTCTGTACGAAAACCTCAGGCAAATGCTTTCCCGTTGAGACTTCACACTCAGTTAATCTGTAATCATTCTATATTCAATTTCCTAAACAAAAACTGGTCTGTGGAAGTCTGAGAAAACAAGAAATGATGGAAAAAACATGAGCCCAAAGGGCAGGTTTTTGTACTGCTTTTCGAGTTCTTCCCGTCTTGCAAAACATTTCTATAGTTGAGTAACTGCAACTAACTTTTTCCCAATTTTCTTTATAAGACGTGTAGGGTGCAAGCACAACTTAGAAATCAAACTATTTAACTCATCAAAAAGGTAAATTCTTCCCACAATTCTTCCCTTTCCACGCAATTACAGACAAATTGATTTCAGCATTTCAGAACGTGGGTTTTTAGAAATGTTATTTCAATTCCCAGTCCAGCTATTAGGCTATTTACCCTGGGTGGGGAGTCTGGAACCAAGCAAGAAGAACCATCTCGTTTTTGCTAGGGCTCAGATCTCTCCACCATGAATACACGACCTGCTGGCGAAACTGGACAACCATGCAAGTCGGAAGCAATACAAAACATGACTTACAAATTCTTTGTCTTCTACAAGGACTGCAATTTCTGAATCCCTTTTACCAAGTAAACTACGGTCGTTTATGTTCGCTGAGAAACAAATTTGGACAAAAAAAGAAAGAAAAAAAATTCAAGACGGAAGACAACACGAGATAAACAAGATAATAAACAAGAAATAAAAAGGTTTAATTAGATTACGAGAAGCTCTAAAATTGGAGGCGCCTTCTTTCAGGACTATTGCGAAATAAGAATGCAGGGAGCAAACGGTTATTGTGTCATTTTGAGACATTTCTGCTTAGAAGCAAAGGGAACAATATTGTGGCAATTTTCCTAAGGTTAGGAAAACAGCCAGAGAAAGGATGCTCACCGACCAGAAAAATGTGTCGATGTATCGACATCAAGACGTTGGATTCTATTGGTATTCATTGGACAACAATTATCTCTTCGTCAAGACAGTTGCAATTGAGGTAACAGGTAGAAAACGTAGTCTCGTAATGAAAATTATTACCCAGTGGATAGTTTCTAAGACAGGCATAACGAGAACTTTTTAATGTAGCTGACGTTTCGTCACTATACACCTAACATCATCAGAGCGAAATAAATACAGGATTGTGATCTTGGATCTAAGATTAAGATCTTTCAAGAGATCTAAGATCACTATCCTGTATCCATTTCGCTCTCACGATGTTACGTGTAAAGTGACGAAACGTTAGCTACATTAAAGGATTCTTATTATGCCTGTCTTAAAAATTATCTGCTGGGCAATAATTTTCATTACGAAACAATTATCTTGTTTTTAGAAAACAATCTTAAATATAAAGAAGGGGACTAGAAGAATCTGGCCTTGAGTTTTTCTATGGCACTTATAAGGCTGCCACAAAAGCTGCCACCTCCTAGTTCATAAGGTAAACAGCGAGACGACGAGTGTGAGAAGAGTACACTAGAGCCCAGATCACCAACTGTCCCCTAGTTCACAAGGTAAACAGCGAGACAACGAGTGTGAGAGAAGTACGCTAGAGCCTAGATCACCAACTGCTACCTAGTTCACAAGTTAAACAGCGAGACAACAAGTGGGAGAAGAGCACACTAGAGCCCAGATCACCAACTGCCAGACTTAATTCGCAACAATTTAGAAAAATCCAGTAATTTCATTAAACTTTATTTCGCATACTGGGCTCCAATCGAACTACCGTAGTGGCGGTCCCCCCGCTTCCACCTCCCATAATTCAACGTGCTTGAGTCTCTTCGGAAAAGAAGCTGCTCAGAAAGATTTTCGAAGCATAAGCTTACCATAAGCCCACCATTCACGTAATTGTGAAGTCCTGACATTATACTGCTATTTCAAAAACTTAGAAAAATCTTTTGTTATTATATATTACCTGAACCTATGATTGCAGAATGATCGTCAACAATCATTACTTTTGAATGCACGTAAATTAGTTCCGTAATCTAGATAAAAAAACCCGGACATAACTTATCATTTGCTCATTTTTTTTATCTCTCATACCCTTTAAAAAGGCATTTTTCAAACAGAAGTTGCAAACTTACAGGTGTTCTTCCAGCATCCTCGTATTTCCGGAGACTGCAGATTGATACGTAGTCGCGTGGATTCTCAACTGTGTTTTTTTTAAAAGAAAATTCAACTATATGGTCAGTCACGGTGGGTGAACGTTAGGGTTAAGATCAGAGCCCTACCTAGGTGGTAATTCACCCGGGACAAATTCTGTTGGAGGCGCTTCTTCGTCGCTCTCTAACACACCCCAAGCTCTTTATTTTATAATTGCACACGGGTACTGTCGGTATACAACCACTAATCGACGTGAGGGGACGGGTTATTATTGTGCTTTTTCATTTTTATTCCTCAGAATAAACTTGAAAATTTAAAACAGGTGCTTCCTAGTCTTGACAGCTACAAAGTCGTCAATAACGTTGTGAAGTCGAGGCGCTGATTTAACATTTTGTTGAGCCTTGCAAAACATTATTCAATCTGGTAACAATAACCAAAAAAGTCGAATGTTTATTTCTGAAAGTGTCGTCTTATAAAAGTTTCCCAGGGCAAACGCCCAAATGGACCCAACCCTAGGTGCAGCAGTGGTTAAAACATTTTCACCGTACTAAATTGCGTTCGCCGATGTGACAAGCATGAAACAGTTTTCTTTCATAACGACTGACAATTGCTCGTAACTGTTGATGGTGGCGAGCTAAAGCGAGCACCAAGAGTCACAAAATATATCAAACCGTTTGAAAAGAATTAATCTGCCGGTGGTGATTTCTAGTTTTACAAGCACCAAGGTGAATTATCGAAAATTTTGTCCCATCATTTTAGTACCAGTCCCTTACTATATGTGATGAGCTTTTAGAACAATAATTCAGAAAGGCCGAATCCTTCTATGAGGAAGCTAAAGCTTCATAATGTCTAGTTTGATAATTTCAGGCAAGTGAATATATTTCTAAATCTTTCTTCAACCTCCACACAAACTAATCAGAAAGTTACAGCTTAATTGTCTACAGATTTATTCACTTCTCTACCCACGTGATTCTCTACTTCTCAATTACCCATTCACCAACAATACTTACCTACCCAACTGACCACTTTTTTACCTACTTATCTACTGTGATACATCTGTTCCTCACTCCCTCTCCAGCTAACTACCCATTTTCCCACCTCCCCACCCATCTACCTATCTACCCACCTCCTTACCCTACTAGTTACCCACCTACTTACTTACCTATCTTCCTACCAGAATACCAACACACCTCCCTAGCAATCAAACCACCTCCCTAGTGTTTTAGCTTCCTACTTGTCTAACCACCCAGCTACCCATGACGCCATTCAACTAGGAGATTAAATTAGCCGTCTTTTTAAGCTTACCTCCATTTTGTTGAAGCCTTTCAATGAGCGAATATCCTCCTCGACACAGTGACGAATAGTTCCAATGAGATATAACACAAATTGAGTTTCCAGAAGCGTTTCCAATTTCACCTACAAAGCACGTAATAGGAGTAATTATCATCCTTCACTGCGTGAGTCACTAGAGTACTAGCTCAGGCCCAAGAAAGTCTTTCCTGAAGGTAACACTGAGCAGACAAGATGTTTTCCCAGAATAAGGAATACAACTCCTACAGCGGAGATACAACACTTTCAAGTGCGCCTGTGATAAAATTTTGGCATTCAACATCTTACATTTTGAAAACTGCTTGCAATTCTTACCAATTTTGCTAAATTCTGGAAAGTAGTGCGGACGCCATTACCGAAAGTTGAGCCGAGAAACTAACGGAGGAAGTACGTCAACGGCTGAAAACAAGAACTATAAAAAGCCAATTGTCTCGGGAATATACAGATATGTGAAGAAAATTCTCACCAATATTAGACATTTCGAAAGCTTTTTGAAGAAAGCGACATAGAATAAGTGAACAACCGTCAATCATAAATAGTCTATTAAGCTTTTGACTTCACAACTAAAGACATCGTTGTGAAATTCTGGGCTCGGCAACAACTTTAGAATAATTACAAACGGAATTTTCACAGCTCTGTAAAAGGAAATAATAGTGATGGAATGTTTGATATTCGTTTCTTTCCACAAACTAGAATGGTTATCAACCTAAAGTGGCATATAGTGCATGAAAATTTGCTTTAAAAGTTAGATAATATTCATCCCTGAAGCACTTTAACCGAAACAAAAGCGGGATTTTTTTAAATTTCCTTCTTGCCCTCATTTTGTCAAGTGAGCAGAACTGTTTCGAACACATGGCCAGAAATGAAAGGTACCGCGGCGGAAAGTTAATTAACTTTCTTCAAAACTTTAATGTGAAAGTAGAATTCGCGGTGTAGGTAAGAGTCTGCCATTACCTTCAAAAGCAGGCAGGAGGGGCATTACAATGAAAACCTTGAAGTTCTCGCCGTTTCTAGAAAACGAACAAAAGTTCACTTATTCGACATGTTCAACATCAAAAAAATCCTGAAGTAACAAGAAAGAAAAATTCGCTATTATCCTACACTGTTGAAAACAGCTACAACTTAGCGGTTCATAGATCACTTAATAGAATGTGCCTTCGCGTACCGTAGATCGTCTTGCTATGCATTACAATGGAAATTATAACTTAAGGAGCTATGCTATCGGGCGAAATTGCTACAAACCCAAATTCTATGGGACAGTCACTGGGTCATTATCCTTCCAAAGTCTAGACTTTAGAGTGTCTTACCAGTTAGGATAAGTTGTCCAAAAGGTAAACTCTGTTCCAACACGGAATAAGGCCGCTATTAGTTTACATGGCTAACGTCACAAGGACCGGTTTACTCGTCAAAGTGTTAAAGAAATTAAAATAAAAAAAGGAGACACGCGACGATAAAAGAGGGAGTTCCTCGAACCAGCCAGCATTGATTTGGTGTGCAGTGATAGCCAATTTGTGCAGAGATAAATCAGATATGGGCAGCGATTAACGAGTTTTTGGGCAGTGATAAAAACTTTTATTCAGAATGATGTTTTTATCACAGAACATCACATTTTCGAGCAACATTTTAACTACAGATTTCCTTTGTGCATTCTTCATGAATTAATGGTTTGCGACCTTCCTTGTTTCACTATAGTGACCGTCGTACTTACTTGTGTGCTGCGGTTATCCGACTGACCAAAGCGTCTCCTACACTGTTCTTAACAAAAGGTGGCAGAGAAGTAATGAAGAATTGATTCTGCAAAACAAACAACCGAAAAGTTTAGCAGCTCTCTCCGTTCATTATACAGCCTACAAAGCTACAGTATTTACGTCCGCCGTTTGATCTTCAGGCATAAATCAGGGACATAGGAAGCTAGCTGAAGTTACGGGGGCCAGGAGCAAAATTTAATTACAAGATGAGCATTATTCGGTCAACGTTTACATCGACTTTATTGTTGACAATACTGCGACAATACGTACAATTTTACTCCAACGGTGAGGAATATTACAGTAGATTGCTAATTTATTCATGAAGAGACTAAATACAGTTGTAAAATGTTGCAGCTTTTGTAACCTTTAATTTCTACGATACTTAAAGTGATGGTTGGAACTTTTATCTTGTCCTGGTTTTCGTTCGCGTTTGTGTGACACGAATGTTTTCCATAAGATGGTGAGGGACAGTTCGATCACAAATTATCAAAAAACGACGCATCTCACTCCTAAGTATTGTAAACAACGAATAAACATGCAGCCAATTCTACCTTTACGTATTATCAACCACGTCGACACGGCAACAAACATGCCTTACAAGCGATTACATGGAGATTTTCAGCCCGGCCTTCTCTCATAAAATAATTGAAAAACGGAGCTCGCGATTACATGAAGAAAATTTCAGCTCGGTTTGAGCTACCCGGGCTGAAAAATACCATGTAACCGCACGAAAAAATTTCAACCCGAGCTGAAAAGATGATTGACAGGCGTGGGAAGACGCAAATTGCCAAAATAAAAACGGCTACCGACAAATTCCTGCCTGGGTTAACTTCCGATTTTAGTTTCAGCATGGGCCGAAATATTTCATGTAATCGTGACTTTTTTCAATCCGGTCTGCCGGGTTGAAATTTTCCCATGTAATCAGTCCCAAAAAGGTATTTTCATTTAAGGCAACTGTAGGCTGCGATCTGGAACCAAACGACCACGAAAAGCTCGCTAAAGTTCGCTACAGACTTACGACTTTACGGAAAACTGGGCCCGACTTCGACTCAGGAAGGGATATCGCAAACTGAACTCACCTCAATGTATATATAGTGCTTGGATTTATTGATAAGATTAATATACGCGTTGTAAATCGAAGTCTCGGTTGGAACACCCGCTGACCACTGTCCAACTGATCGAATGACCTAAACGAAAAACGATAGTTATTTGACCAGGAACGTTTGCTCACTGATTTGTTATGCTAGAACACTTATTCCTTGTGGCTGATTTGTGGAAATGGGCAACTAGAGACTGGAAACGCTGACTGAAGAAAGGAAAACATAAGTGAAGATCGTTGAAGAACGAGAAAGTGAAGGAGAAAAAGAAGGAAAAGGAAAATGAGGAGAAGGAGAAAGAGATCGAAGGAAAAGGAAAATCAAAATAATAAAGAGAAGGAGAAAGAGGAGAAGAAGAAGGAGAATGAAAATAAGAAAGGGAAGGAGGAGGAAAAGTAGAAAGGGAAGGAAAAGAAAAATAAGAAAGAGAAGGAGAAAGAGAAGGATAATGGGAAAGAGAAGGACAATGGGAAAGAGGAGGATGAGAAAAAGAAAGAAAAGAAGGAAAATAAGAAAGAGAAGGAGAAGGAGAAAGAGAAGGAAAATAAGGAAGATATGGAGATGGACAAGAAGGAAAAGGAGAAGGCATCGAAGGAGATATTTTAAAAAAAGAGAAGAATGGCAATGAGAAGAAGAAGAAGAGATACTGAATATAATTTAGTGAATCAATAATTCTATCAATACTTGACAATTGACGGTTCTAGTCCTCACTCCTGCCGGGGCGTTATCGCAAAGTCCATTGTATGATTTTGGCAGTAGAAAAGGAAAGAATGGGTCTGACTTCTTTTTCTCCAACTGGAAACAAATATTAGAAAACGTTGACACGACTATTGTTTCTTCGACAAACAAGATACAAAAATTATCGGTTTCGTGTCCTTAATTTAGTATAGTCGATCAAAATCCATTGCCAGCCGACAATTTGAAAAAAATATAAGACAAAATATAATCCGATAAAAAACATCTTGTAAACTCAAGATGTTTATTTTCGGAATATGTTTTGTCTTATATAAAATGTAGGATTCCGATGGTTTCTGCTCTCAGTAACAATCTCCTCGAACGGCCGATTCCCTTTATTTGTCTGCTGAATACAATTACCAGAAGGTTTTTGGAAATCTTCTTTGTTAAGGACTGTTTATACGTGCAATTTTCTGCCTTGCGATTGACATCTTGGAGTATGTGTTTAACTGATATGGGTGTCGAGGTCATACTGCAGCCAATCATTAGCGGATGTCTTGCCGCATAGACTGTCGTCAGTTTATTACATGCACCAGGATGACAATCGCAAAATCGCACCTGTAAACTGGCCTTCATGCTAATGCAGGTAACTGTCTCTCTAATCCATTTGGTATTAAATATTGGCATCAAAAAGAAAACGCCCCAAGGTATTCTGGTGCTTGTATTCAACTCACGTAATAAACGAAACAGGGAATTCACTTGTTCATTTGGTTTCGTGTAAAGAGGCATGGGTGCTTATGAGTTCAACAGCGTTGAAGCAGTACGGTTATCTGATGTTAGTATAATTCCACAGGTGATTATCGAAAGCCCCGCGTGGTGATTGGCCAGAAAATTACGTCATAAATCTCGATATTCACCTACAGGTGATTATAACAGTGAAGGCTCAGAAGCAAGATGGCGGCTACCTTTGTAAATATTACCGAAGAGATTTTAGAAGTGCTAGTTCACTACATTCTTTCAAATAATAACCTGTGTAATTATACCAAAACAATTATTCGCCTCAGGCTCAGTAAATATTATTGAATAATCCCCACGACTTCGTCTATTACTCAACAATATTCACTGAGACTGAGGCGAAGTGAAAATTAGTTGAAGTTTATCGTCTTGGTTTAGTCAAGTCTTGAGAAACACATTTCGACTGCCTGAGCGGTGGTCATCTGCAGAGCTAAAAGAAAGAAAGCGTGCAAAGTTTGCCCATTCACATGCCTGGTTTCTACGTAAGAGACAGGTGTGTTTATGAGAAAAGGTCAACGTTTTTTTTTTAATGTGCTGATGACGTTGTATGTAACATCACACAGTTGATTATTCAAGACACTGGGGCATGAAGTGAAGTTTTTAAAAAGTCGTTTGTTTGATAACAGTTTGATTGAGAAAACTTACTTTACGTGTAAACACATGGCTCGATTTGAGAGAGTAAATTAACACACCGGACAACCGTGTCATGTGTGGCGGTCTGAAATTGTATAGTGCTGAAATTGACCTGCTCATCCGTACTTTCTATCTGCGCCGGCAGTAATATCAGCGGTAGATATCCCGTGCTGAGACTGCACAACACCAGCACACCATGTTTAAGGTAGATCGGACTACTTCTCGCTTTACCTCGCTTTATTTAACAATTAACCAGGCCATAAATTAATTTACTAATCGACCAATTCGATTGCGACATACATGTAAGACTTGAGCGAGTATGATTTGTTTTATTATATTTAATAAATTTTTAAGACGAACTCAACGCCGCGCGTGTGTTCGATTCGAGGTGCACTCTACAGTAGTTATATTCAATTGATTGACAAACATACTACAATCTTCTTCCTGAACAAAAGTTAAAATGACACCATAAAATTTACAATTATATGCATGGAAAAGTTGCCTAATGCTTTAGCACTTGTCACTTGAAGCTGGAAATTCCTTTGAAAGAGCATCAAAAGCACCGTGAATCCTGCTATGAAAACGGATGTCACAAACATTAACTTAAAATGTATATATTCTTCAGATTATTGAGATTTCTATGGACAACGTTGAAATACATTCACAGACTGCTACAAACTCGAATTCGACCCATGCGGAGATTGCACCTTCTGTTTCGAGCAATTACACTAGTTTTGAATACAATCTCAGCACGATGGCAATCTCAGACCTCCACATCTGTTGCACGCCGTCCATTAACGACGTTCTACCGAACATTGTCCGATGACCGGGATTAACAGCAAGTCCCGAGGTTAAAGGTTTGACTTCCGTAAGGGGATCAGAACACGTTTCTGAGTAAACTGTTTGAGAACATGCGCATCGATATCGACCAAGCTACCACATTTTTACCATTGTAAATTTACCTTGGTGAAATTCCATCTCTGGATAAAGTGTCTCGCCACATCACGGGCGATACAACCCCAAACACAAACAGCTACATCGTGCCATGGCATCCTGTTTATACTACCGCGGTCGATGATGTCTGAAAAAAAAAATAAACATGTTAATTAAAATGGAGAGAAATGTCGGTGTCAGGAGAAGCAGTAATGTCGAAAAAGAAAAAAGCGGTAAAAAAGATGGAATAGGGCATGCTCGGGACTACGTTCATGTACAGTATATCAAAATGAAAACTTGAAAACCAAAGAGAAAAGAATGGAAAATGAAATGAAGATGAAAGAAAAAAACTCTTAAGGGCACTCCTTACACACTCTCAGTATAAAAGAAGAATGCAATTTTCATCGTCAGAAAATTCCAAATTAATACTTTTCAGGAGAATGAAGCATTGTGAAAAAAGTAGAAACATTTTAGCTTTCAAGTTAATACAGTGAAAAGTGATGCCCAGGTTGGTATGGAACGGTTATTGTTCAAAACGTCTCGTGATCACCATTCAACCTAATTTAATTTGAAAAAGAGTTCTGGACCTTCCAATCTGTTTTTCGTTCAACCTTTTAAAATAAAAATATTCCGAAATATAGAGACATCTTGGAAAACTCAAGATATGGGTCATATATTCGTCTTGTTTTGACTCATATCTTGAGTTTTCCAAGATGTCTCTATTTTTCGGAATTTGTTTTATTTTATACTTTTTGAAGTTGTCGGCTGGTTTTTTTTTTTTTTTTTTTTTGTGTGTGTATGTGTGTGCGTGTGTGTGTGTATGTGTTTTTGAGTGACAGTTGTACTCATTCAAGCTTATTTTCAATATGCTTCCACGATCGGCCGCCATGATTGTTATCCTGAGATGCAAATCATGCTGCAACTTGGGCCCAGGATCCTTGCAAAATTCAGTAAAAAGATTAGGGTCGGCAATTTCGGTGGCCAAAAACTAAGTAGAGTCGGGACACCAGAAACCCATGTATTTTTTTATTTTGGCCTCATGTAGTCAGGTCTAGCCTACAATCCAAATCTTACCCTGGTAAGGTTTATGAAGATCTGTAAAATCCTTCCTGATGGGATTAGAATAATCCTTTCCTAACCAAAGGCGAGCTTGTCCGAACAGTTTCCGTGATCTGGACCTCTTTAGATCCTGAGAAGCTGCCTTTTCATTCTGAGATCTTATGTGGCTGGCAAATGCAGAGGTAGTCGCAGCTTGTAAGAAGAGGCTACCAATTTTGGCAATTTCCATATTCTGTGAAAAACCATGAAAAGTTAAGCAGCCAGTTTTCAAGGGCAACCATTTTGCCCAAACCCAGCTGAATAGGGAAACAAGGGGGAAAATTTAGTTACTCGATATTTCAGACGAGACAACGTGATCGTTACCTTGCTTCACTAAACGCTGCTTTTCCATGTATCAGAATTCATCGATATTCGTCAGAATTCATGTTTTGCAATCAATTACGGTGGATTCCAACATCTGAAAGCCGCCATTAATATATGAAAATCGTGCTTCGTATTTTATCCCAATTCATCGGAATTGATCGGAATTCATCCCAAGGAATCAAAAAATTTGTTTCTTCCGATAAACACGATATATTAAAACCAGAAATAGGGTGAAATCCGTCCTGAGGTTTTCATAAGTCAGAAGCCATCTTGACTGATGGCAAATCATGAATTCCAACGAATTCTGATGAATTGCGATTTATGAAAACCAACCTTAATGTAAAAAGAAAATTTTATCCTTCACAATACCCTTACTAATATATTCAAAGTTGTTAAATGTTTTTTCTCAAACTCATTAATAATTTGAGGAAATCTCGAAGGACATCCATGACAGCAAAAAATTTGGAAATTTGCTCTTAATTGCCATAAAATTTAGACAACTTTAAACCTGATTTTCCCTTTAAATTAATTCGGATTCTTTTGAGAAGCCAGATCATATGCTCCAAAGCCAGGTTCAATCTGATTTCGAAACACCTCAAAGATGATTAAAAAGATCGGCTGTCGCCTCGTTTTACGACCCATTTCTCCGTCTTTTGGCAATCACACCAAACACTCCTTCTCGTATATGATCCATCACTTCACCTACTTCTTTGTTTTAATCTCATAAACGTTGGTAGTAGGTTAGCGAAGTACACTTCTGCTTGAGTGAGCCCCTCGAACATTGAATATCTTCCAACACCAACGTTTTCACCAAATTTTCCCGTCTACATTACTTAGAGGCTGATATAAGAATACAATATTGCGTAGACTGTGATAAATAAGGTAAAAAGTTAAAATGTTGATAACTGCCATGACTGATCTCTCGTGACTTTGAGACCAGTCACGGCAGTTATGAACATTTTAACATTGACCTTATTTATCACTGTCTACGCAGTATTCTATTCTTACATCATTGTCTGGATTTTTCACCGCTGCAACCCTATGCCTAATCTTAAGAAGTTTTGTCATCGTGAATTCTTTGAGATCAGCCACGGCAATTATCAACATTTTAACTTTTTACCTCACTTAGAGGCTCCTTACTTGAGACTGGTACCCGTATGAAGTCAGACCAACACGACTTGAAATCACTCCCCATACAAATCCTTGTTTTCAACCCCGTTTACACTGTAACATTTAGGGCACGGCACAGCAAATTAGCCGTGCGAGACCTACATATACAGAAATGCAAGACACGGCTAAATTTTCAGTCATGGACGTGCCAAAATTTTAGCCGTGCCGTGCTCAAAATGTTAACAGCGTAAACGGCGTTTAAATTTACACGAGACCTGTTCTAAAAAAAAGTCTGGACCGATCTCACTCATTTCGGTTGTTAGACCGACACGAATGAGTTCAGACCGGTTCGAACTCGGACCGGTGCGAAATTTTTTTCATGAAAACGCGATATATCTCCAGTTCGACTATTGACGTGACAAAAAATATGAAAAACATTTTCACTGTGAACGAAAATTCGAAATGCGGTCGGAAATATTTGTAAGAACATGGCTTTAGTTTCACTTCGGTCTCGTGTAAACACTTCAGCAGTCTAAATGGTAGCAGTCTGAATTCGTCCCGGTCTTGTCTAACTAGCCCCTTATTATAAGGGACTCACTATGGCAAACATACCGTCCGGTTACGGCGTTCAGGTAAAATTGCAGATCCAAAATCAGTCAGGTAATGCTTGTGGTTGTCCCAACGTCCATAGCACAAGTCTAGTCCTGAAATGAAAACAGGTCTAGTCTAGTGTCTATTTATAATTATTTATCCTAGATAATCCTATCAGCTAGCTAAGCTGTTCTTTCTAGAGGTCCAGTAAAGGCCACCCCTCATGGGTCCAGTGTTACTGCAAGAAGGAACCGGAGTACCAGGAGAAAACCTGCGGTGTTTGGTACAGTCAAAGTGGACAACACTCTTCCCTCATGTGACCAAGGTAACTTTAATCAGATAACTGCATGAAGCCGGAATCGAACGCAAGTCACAATGGTGAGAGACACGTGTACTATATAACACCGTACATGGCACCAGTATCCCCAAACTAGTCGAATCAATGGTAACGATGAAAGGCTTGTGAAAGGAATAAAGTTAGAAAAATGTTTAGAAACAAAATGGACAAGGCAGAAAAAGTAAGCAAAAGAAGTGACCAGAGGAAAAAAGACACGAGAATTAAAAATACCTCCAAGGAAAACGACCTTCTGGTCCACGCACACAATTTTTTCGTGGTGTGCCCAGTAAAATATGCCAGTTTTACCAGGCGTGTGATCGGGGTGTCGCAATACCTGGACCAAACAACATATATACAATATATAAGTCAATATATAAAAAATGTGCACAATATATGTTACTATATAAAAAATATACACAATATAATAGTCAAAATATATGAAAAAATGTACACAATATAAGTCAATATACAAAAACAAGACAGGTTCTAATACTTTTAAAGCGCCTGAAGATGTTTCCCAAAGTTTAATTAACAATATTCACCGAGCTAGAGGCAAGTAATTCTTTTAGTATAACTACACATGTAATTATTTAAAAGAAAGTAGTGAATAAGTAGCTTTAACAATTCCTTCGTAACGTTTACAAAGGTGGCCACCATTTTGCTTCTGTGCCTTCACTCTTTTATCCACTTGTAGGTGAATACGGAGAATTATGACGTAATTTTCGCGGGCCAATCAGCACGCGTGTATTTTTGATAATCACCTGTGTAATTATACTAATAGCCACATAGTTTTACATTCTACAATTTTTCAAAGAAAAAAGAGCACACTTTTGCCTTTAATAATATAGACATAGAATACTGCGTAGACAGTGTTAAGGTAAAAAGTTCAAAGGTTGGTAACTGCCGTGACTAATCTCAAAGTTACCAACTAATCTCCAAGTAACTAACCTTTGAACTTTCTACTTTTGCCTTTGATAGTTCTTTTCTTCATTTACTCTCTTCAAAGACTCAACATGCAAAATTATGGATCATGCTTGTCGGTACTTGAAACCAGATTGCCGAAGGGACAGCCATTTACTAAAATTTGGTTGCCCAATTCTGGTCCGGAAAAACCGATCCTGACTTAAACACAGGATTGGAAATGGTACTACCACTGACAATGGAACTAATCCTAATGCCAACATTGACACTGGCACTGGCACGGGCTCTGACACTACCTCGAAGACTGGGACTAGTCTTGACAACAGCACTGACACTGACACTTAGGTTACGTTTACATTATAGCAAAAGTCTTCGGATTCAAAAAGTATTCGGTTTCATGCAGAAAATGCATTCGGATTTGTTGGTCGGTTACACAGGAAAAAGTATCTGGGTTAGTTGCATCCTCGTGTTAAACGTCAGCAGTGCTTTTTTTATCCGAAAATGGACGTAAATTCTCTCAAATTTTATTGAAAGGAACCCTGGAAATATATATTTCTTTCCATTCTTTGTTTATTACAGCCTCTGATAAAAAAAAAGATTGTTCCACCACTGGCTACTTCTGTTGTTATACACATGCAAGAACGAGGAAAATTTTTCCGCAGTGTTAGCTCTTCCGATTCGAAGACTCCAGATTCTTTTCCAAACCCACATTTGTCCGTATTCGTGTGCAATGCGACGACTTTTTGCACTGGATTAGTTATTTCAGAGTAAACTGCTACTTTGAATCCGAAGGAAAAGTCTCCGGATTGCCTACGAATCCGGAGAAAGTTGGTCTAGTGCAAACGTAGCCCTAAATGGACACCGGTTCGGGGGCTACCATTGACACGGACATCTATGCTGCCATCATCGCTTTACCTTAATATTAGCTGAATGAAGTTTTAGAAGAGCAGATTTGGTATATGTGCTTTGGATTGTGAGTGCCACCTCCATTTCCTTGTAAAGCAATACGTAGATCATCACACCAGCCTCCTAAATTCATCGAGAGAGAAAACAAGTTAAGGCAATATCTTTTTTTGATATTTACATAAAGATAAAGCTAAAGAACTTTTATTTATACAGGGTAACCGTATCAGCTACCTGAGCTGTTCTCCCTAGTGGTTCAGTAAGGTCCACCCCTCATGGGTCCAGTGTTACTACAGGAGGAAACCGGAGTACCCGGAGAAAACCTGCGATGCTTGGTAGAGTCAAACTGGACAACATTGTTCTCACATGTGACAAAGGTAACTTGAATCAGATAACTGCACGGAGCCGGAATTAAATCCAAGTCAGTGGTGGGAGACACGTGCACTACCACTGTGCCGCCAGCACCACCATGTACGTGTTTTGAATGTGTTTCGCTAAATGAAGCATTTTAAGTATGTTTTGGTGAATGTTGACTGTCCTAGTCCAAGCAGTGTTAAGAGAGATAGTTTGTGGTGTTTATTGCGAAATGAAGACACTGAGGATAGCCGCCGCTGAGGTCGTAGAAACTTCAGTCACTATAGACACTTCAAACTGATCTTCCTAAGACTACGCTAGCCTGGACAATAAACCTTCCCAACCATAGGCGTAGAGTATGGGGGTCTAAGGAGATTCAGTCCCCTCCAAAGTTTTCAGAAGTCTTAGACCCTCTGGAATTTTACAGTAAATGACAAGTGACTGATAAAGGATAGGGTTTCTGACGTACTGGTTGGAGTTATATAACCGACA
Organism: Heliopora coerulea; assembly: GCA_030142905.1. Classification (NCBI taxonomy): domain Eukaryota; kingdom Metazoa; phylum Cnidaria; class Anthozoa; order Scleralcyonacea; family Helioporidae; genus Heliopora; species Heliopora coerulea. The sequence goes on from JASJOG010000181.1 coordinate 335,212, forward strand.
AAGCCTCCCATGATGCACCTGAGAAAGAGAACTAAATCCAACATCGATAATCAAAAACTTAACTAGAAATCACTTTTGAACCTTGAATTCAGTTGCCACCATGAACGTGCACAAAGCTATCTTGCCCAATTGTCAATAGATAACTTTGATGACGATTTTATTTCAAAAACCAGAGTGAGAAGGAGCACAATTCGGTTATATAACTAGAACTCTGATTTATATGATATTGAATAATGATATTAAGTACAGTACTCTTGATTCACTTGTTTGTTTAGTCTTGTCCAGTGTCAGTGTTCATCTAAAACATGTTCATGGTAGTATTCAAAATTTTAAATTTGTTTCTCAAAACCTTTATGCAAAGGTACTAAACCAGTGGTCGGCAAACCGTGGCCTGCGAGTCCATTTCACGTGGCCCGCGAACCATTTTCCAGACGTAATGTTATTCGGCCCGCCAACATGTTTCCCAAACATTATTTCTCACCACCTGACTAGCCAGTCTAGTACTCTAGTAGTCCAGTCTAGTAAGAGGTAGATGTAAACTTTACATCGACGTGAAAATCAAATTATTAAAGTGATGTAATATATCACTTTAATAATTTAATTTCATATTTAAGCATTGTGTGACCCTTTTGTTTTACTTACCTCAATGACTAGACGGCTAGAACGCTAAAATCTAGCATAATGCTAGATTTTTTTTTTAAATTTAAATTTCCAAGCATCTGTTCAGGATATTGGGCGACATAAAGCGTTGCCCACCAGCCCCTGGGGAATCATGGAATTGGCCCATTGGCCAAAATGTTTGCCGACCCCAGTACTAAACCAACAGATTGGTTGTCAGGCCAGCTCCTTCAGATTAAAAAATCACCTAATGTCCATCGAACCTCTCGCAATCACGAATCGTAAGGTAATGCACAAGAGCCTTCAGTTTCGGCTCTCATTGGCAACAACAAAGCTCTTCGCTTATGTCTTCAACAACAAATTAATTTAATGATTGGAGACGTTCTCTGACCAAAATTATATTTTATTTCGACGAGCTTTCGGCCACTAGACTGTGGTCTCCGAATTGATTCTCCTCGGTTCAAACCGTTTTGTTATTATGAAGCGTTTTGGTTTGTTCAATAGGGTTCCTCCACTGGTGCGCGATATCATGTCTGCTGAAATAGTTATACATGTCGTTTGCTTGACTGTCACCTTACCGCTTTTCGCTTTAAAATTTCGTCAAGCCTCCAATAATTTCCGTCAGTCGCAGGTCGAACCATATGCAGCTCTGGACTAAACCTACCAAAAACGTAACATACCAAAGAATTTAGCCCATCAACGACACAGAACTATCACGGTCTTCCACATCATTGTGGTACTTGAAATGACAACGACTTTCACGACGTCAACACGTGTCATGACAAAGCGTTTCCTTTCTCGACAGAAATGACATACCTATATTTGACGTCTTCAGAAATACATATTTGACAACAAAGTAGGAGTACCATTAGTACTTATTGACCGAGAGTGAGGTCCGAGGTGAGGTATGTACCAGTGAAATATCGCATCGATACACCAGAAAACACTCGGCTACACCTCTTGTTTTCACTAGGCATTTTGGTGGTTGAAATGTTGGCATTCAAGTTTCTTTCACAGCACAGAGACACTCAACCAATTTTCTATTTGTTAAATAACGAACGCGCACTGTAAAATCCTTTTAATAAGGAAAAACACGATTAGACGATCATACCACCAATCGGTAATAAAAATTTCTTCTTGAGCTTCCTCGAGTGCTTTTGACACAGCGTAGAAATAATCTTCTCCGTCGACAAACCTTAAATAAAGGAATAGATGTTTATATAACTAAGTTTTTTTCTCGTCCGTTAACGATAGCGTTGAAAAATGGAAATTTAAGCACGTAGGTTTCTCCCACCATTGAGCTGGAACATTCTTTCTTTGTGGCGCGTATGAGTCGTAAGCATGTTCTCGAGTCCACATAGATCCTGTGTCGCCCATAGTACGAACTACTTCAGCCATCCACTCGCTGCAATTAACAAAGATTTTATTGGCTTGCAAATCAAAGCAGATGGCTTATTCGACCAATCATTGTACGAAACATCACTCAGGAAAACTAGATAAAGCGTAATGAAATGGCATTTTTCCACTCGAAATGGAATTAATATTTATGTTTCGATCACCGAATAAAGACGCAAAAGCAATATTCTATTAGTTGACTACAAATATCTTTATACTCAGAAAACTTTGATTCTTCCTCGGAAGAAGCTTATTTTGACAGAGGCTGGATATTTGGAAAATGCGTTTTCAAACTTAAAATTTTCCGGCACGTCAAAATCCTATAACACGGTCGCAAGACATCCCAAGATTTTAGAGTATGCGGGCCCCTGATTAGAGACACATTTACTGACTATGTGAGTATCTGCCATTTTCATTCTACACCAATGCACGTTGGACGAAGTGTAATGAATCAATTTTTATATGCAGTAAGGTATAAACTTAAAACAAAATATAATCTGAATAAAAGCATCTTCAAAAACTGGGCATTCTACTTAGATCAAGACGGCTGAGGGAACCAGTAACATTTCGACTTTATCACAAAGTCATCATTAGACCAATTAAATTAAAACAAATATCCACCGTCTTAGTATATGTTACATGCATGACATCATCTGTTAAGTCATTTACACTTTATATATAAACCATATAAACCTAGACATTGTAATATTAAGCCTAGATATATGTCAATTTAACTGAATTAGAGTGATAGTTGGTGACTCTGTAATAAGGTCGAAATATTACAGATTTCCCAGCTCAATCGTCTTGATCTAACTACAGAATATCCAGTTCTTCGAAAAGTATAAAACTGAGCAAGAACCTCACTCCACTTGTCAATCATCTTACCTTTGCTTTCGATGCGTCCAACAAAGTACCGTAAGTTCCCTAACATTAAAAAAAGTAAATAGCATGGTAATATATCACGCTAAAATTTCGGTTTACATTTTCAAGGGAATGTATCTCAAAAAGGACAGGTTAAGTTTGACTACCTGGCTCGATTGGAGAACAGCAGGCCACGTGGAACACCTGGAGCTACCTTGACTGAAAATTTCTCATCTAATAATAATATTCCTTTTATTTCTTGAGTACATGGTCTGGAAAAGAGTACGATTTAAAACTTTAATTATTACAATCGAAAGACATAAATTAGCAAACTAAGAACGAACGAACGAACGAACGAACGAGCGAACGAACGAACGAACGAACGAACGAACGAACGAACGATCGAACGAACGAACGATCAAACGATAAAACGAACGAAAGAACAAATAAGCATGCGCGCAGACGGACGCACGGAAAGTATACGACGACAGACGAAAAAGACAGACGAACAAAACGGCTAACGGACAAACTACAAACAGACGGACGGACGGATCAGTGTAAAAACAATCCATTGATCGAATGAACGAACGAACGAACGTAACGTTGAACGAAAGTAACGACGAAAGAACGTACCAACAAACGAACTAGCGGACGAACGAACAAAGGTAACAACAAATGAACGTGACAACCAAAAAATGTAACAACAAACAAACGTGACAATTGAAAAATGTAACAACAAAAAAATGTAACAACAAAAGAACGTAACAACGAACAAACGTAACAACGAAAGAACGAGACAATGAAAGAACGTAACAACAAAAGAACGTAACAATGAAAGAACGTAACAATGAAAGAACGTAACAACGAAAGAACGCACCAGCAAACGAACTAGCGAGCGAACGAGCGAACAAGGGTAACAACGAACAAACGGAACGACAAAAGAATGTAACAACGAACGAACGTAACAACAAAAGAATGTAACAACGAAAAAACGTGACAACGAACGAACGTAACAACGAAAGAACGTAACAATGAAAGAACGTAACAACGAAAGAACGCACCAGCAAACGAACGAACCAACGAACGAACGAGCGAACGAACGAACGAACGTAACAACAAACGAACATAACAAGGAATGAACGTAACAACGAACAAACGTACCATCGAACGCAACAATAAACGAATGAATGAACGAATGAACAAACCAATGAACTAAGCAAGCAAGAAACAAACGAACCAACCCACCAAGAAGCAGGGAAGGTGGAGCGGAATTTCGAGAGGAGGGCTTGAGATAAAAACGCAATGTCTTACGTAATTCCCCAGGAAATTTCACAATAAGTGCTCTAAAACGTAGTTGTTTCAACGCTGTATTCGGCCCCAACCGTGTCTATCTCAGCTCCAACCGTGTCTACCGTCCCTGACAAACCAATCAATTCACAATTAAATCAACAAAAATTCCAACTATAACCAGCCAAGAAATAAAGGACACCATCAAATGAGTCACCAGCCAACTATGTCATGATGAAACAGCAAACTAACCAAGCAAATAAATAATCAAACAAAATAATAAATACCTACTCTAGGTAAGCTATGAACGAATCTTTCACCACAAACCACCTGAAATTAAAACAAAGACACATATTAAAATAATCCACACTAAGTCGACGCCATGGCACCGTTTTAACTTAGCATAGATATCTCGAAGCTTAACTTGCCGACCTTGATCTCTCAAAGAGTATAATGTAAGGGTCGTTTCCCAAATTCACCCAATCCCACGTGACGTGAGTTTGGGTACAGGATCTTTGTTTCGCTAATCCTTGGCTCGTTCAGCAGGTCACAGGGCTAGCAAACCAAATAGCGCGTGTAAGAATCCCAGTAATTTTAAGTAATTTTAAAAATCGAGCAGGTGTGGTTTATCGGATATAAAACACGAGACGAAAGCCAAGTCTCTTGGATCCAATAAAGCACGTACTGTGAGTTTTTTAAATGGCTTAAAAAAACAAAACCTCCGAATACGTTCATTTGCGAAGAAAATTTGAAAATTGACGTTTTCTAAGCCGCAAAAACTTGAGGAGAAAAGAAGAGTGTTTTTATCACGTATAAAGACACGACGCAGCTATGATTTGCCTTTGTGTTTTCCTCATGAATTATTAATAAGTTTTTAAGTAATATTTAAAAACCAAGCAGCAGTGCTTTATCGGGATTCAAAACACGAGGCGATGGCCGAGTATTTTCAACACGATAAAGCACGTACTGAGTGTTTTTAAGATGTCTTCTACGACAAACCACCTAATACGCTAATTCGCGAAGAAAGTTGGGAGATTTATGTTTTCTAAGCAGAAAAAATGAACTCTTTCTTCACATGTAAAGAGACATTTGTCTTCATCACATATAAAGACCCGACACGGTTATGATTTTCTTTGGTATTTTTCTCATGAATTTTTAAGGAATTTTAGAATGATGTTTTCAACCTCATATGGTATTATGGCTATTTTTCGCAAACTTTACAGAACTTTGATAACTAAACATTAACCTTGTTCACTGTTGTCAATACGATTGCTTGGTGTTAATAATTAGCGATCCACATCAATACTTGTTGTTTTCACTCGGCATTGAATCAGCGAATGCAGCGAGCAAAATTATGCGAGTCGAGTTTGTAAAATTTCGCTCGCTGCATTTGCTGATATAATGTAGAGAAAAGATAATGGGTTTCGATGAGGGTCAGTAATTATAAAAAATAATCACTTTGGCATACAGCAATATTGGATATATTACAGGAAGTTTCAGCCTACGGCCTCAGCTGCCTGCATTATATCCAGTAATGCCGCGTGCCTCAGTAATTGCCTATTAATTATTGTTGTTTAACCACTGATTTATGACAATCCCGTTACAATATGATTGCAGAACCACGCTGAACAACATTACTGACAACTTTACTCATGGGGTGCAACACAACTTTATTCAAGCTTGTTAACATCCGTGAACAAGCTGTGCGGCTTAACCCATGTTTTTACCTTTGCCTCCACACATAACAACAACACTGTGGGAAGCAGCAACAACACTTGGCAAGATGGGGAGACACATGACCTCCAGAACGCTTCAGGAGCATACCTTCCCTGAAATTAAGAAAATAATATACCAGACGTTAAAACCACGTTTCTATTCTACCCCATTTAAAGGCAACAAATGTCGCTCATTTCTAACCACGAGAGACCCAATGTCGCTCTATTACCATATCATCATTCAGAATTGTCAAGTTTTTCGCCTGCCTCAGAAATATTTTATCGCAATCGCAATGTCCCAAGTGACCATGGCGACTCAGGTAAATTTTTGGCCACCAAAAGGGCGTTCTGGCACAGATTAGGGGCTCATTACATGAGTCCGGCACGAATTCAGACCGCTACAAAAGTGAAAATATTCTGAAGTGTTTACATGAGACCGGAACGAAACTAAAGCCATGTTCTGGCAAATATTTCAGTCCATGTTCCGAATTTTTGTTCCCAGCAACAATGTTTTTCTTGTTCTTTGCCTTATCAATGGTTCACGAAGAGAGATTTCGCGTTTACATGAAGAAAATTTCGTACCGCCCGGAGCTCGAACCGGTCTGAACTCATTCGTGTCTGTCCAACACCCCTAATGAGTGAGACCGGTCCGAGCTTATTTTTGGAACCGGTATCGTGTAAACAAGAACAACGATTAGTATGGGATGCGATCCCAAGTCGTGCTGATTTGACTTCGTACCGGTCTCATGTAATCAGTCCCTTACAGTATACCATATATTGCATTAGGTTAGGAAGTATAGCTTATGGTGTGGCTCATGGATGTACCGTGGGATACGATATGCTTGAGTTATACGAACAAGGTAACAAGGCTCGAAATACCGCATGCACACGTGCACGTAAAATTCGAGATGTGCATGTAACTTTTGTCACTTAGATGCACTGCGTGCACGTAGAAATTTTCACACAGTGACTGCATGGGCTGCACTTCGTAATCAGCATCATTACCTTAGCTTCAGAGTAACGATTGGACATGGGACATAGTAGTAGTTTGTAGCAAATAGCATATCAATATTATTTAGCTGATAATTCAATCATGAACGATTCTTAATCCACTGTGCAATCTTACGCCCGTCCTTTTGCCATAACCATCAAGTGAGCCTGCGTTCTGAGGAGTCTCACTAGAAAACTTCAAGTAAACCAAATCATTGAAAAGAAGTGAAATTGTGTTTCGAGAATTTTTTTGAACATGTCTGTGCACATAAATAATTGGTGGCGCAGGTAGTTAAAAAAATTAGGTGCATGCTGTGCATGTAAGTTTTTCCTATTAATTCAAGCCTTGCGGTAAGGTTAACAGATGACTGCAAATCTTCTAAAAAACACTGATTCATTATCAACAAGCCTAGATTAAAGGAGGAAGGAAATTACCACAGGGTGGCAAGTATTCGGGGGCGCTGTGGGAAAGAATTACGAGAAAATCATTTTGATAGAAATCCGTTACCATTTACAGTTGCTCTGTACGCTACGCTTAAAATCAACATTGAATTGAATTCATTATTTTTCATAACTTTAAGAAAAATCTATATGAGATACTTAAGTACAACTTTAATCTCAAAAAATACCATTTTTGACTTTAGAAACAGAACTATCTACTCAGAAGTATTGTGCGAGACGTCACGACAATCTGGGGGTTGTTGCGGGCGCTATGAACAGAGGTGGCATTTGGGCCGAAAACTGGGGTTAAATCGAATGTCGCCATTTTGAGTAAATTGAGGGGCTAATTGATCTTTTCTAGGCCCTTTGCCATCTGTTCGAGAACGTCGAGGTTCAACAACTGAAGTTTAGGGAACTCTTTCGTGCTTGTTTCCGTTAGCTGTGTAGCCGCAAACAGCTTCCCAACTTATTAGTCGGTTGTTATATCTATTATTGCTTTAACCATTTTACATTCTTTTTTAAAAAACAAAAGCAACAGACAAAAGTGAATTTGCCTTTGACCATGACCTTGAACTTTTCATCCAGGCATGTTTGCTTTGCCTCCCAATTTTTCTAATATGGTGGCAATCGATTTTTCCCAAACGGTTGAGTGACATTTAGCTGTAATGCCCCTTCTAGTTAATATACGATTTCTATTGCTACGAACTCATTGCTGCGGGCGCCAAGTATCTTAATCCGACCATGATCTTCAGGAAACATCCTTGTTATTCCCAGCGTGTCCTTCTGTCCCAGTTATTTCATGCATCTCACCTTCGCTTTTGCCCCAACTCTTTGATGAACGAAACCCTGCTTATCTCAAAGAACTCTTGCAATCGTCGGCTCTTGTAATAACCTTTTTTGTCCAAGATCTTCTGCAAATACGACTCAACTGCCCTTTCTCGCTCTGCCTGGCTCTGCATAAGGCTAGCCGGTGCAAAGGACAATCGACCCGGATCTTCGGAATTACGTTCGCTGGCTTTCAAGGCGCGATGGAGCAGGAGGTCTGCATCCAACTTGCGAAAATGATGGTAACGCTTCTTGATTTTCCAGCGAAAGTCGCCATGAGTCACCTCGATGATGTAACTGAAAAGAGAAGAAAACGGGTTTTAGAAATAGTCTTACAAAAGTTTCACGGGTGAAAATGATAATTCACATGTGAATTGTTTTAAGTGCACATGAAAACTTCACATGTGAAATTAATTTTCATATTTGAACATTCTGTTTCCCATGTGAAACACATGTTTCGAACATCAACATTTCTCGTGTGAAATTTTGAACCAGCTCATTTCGCACGAGAATTAGAAAGTTGATATATGAAAACGTTCCCATTTCATATGTCAAAGGGAAATTTCATGTGTGAAAATGTTCTAGCTCTAAACGTTGTTCACATATGAAAATACATGTGAAATTTTCGTAAGTGTAGACAGATGTAACCTAATTAGACTGCCAACAAGCATTGTAAAGCTGTTTCACATGCACATGTTTTCCATATCTTCACAGTCGAAAGAGGTGGCTGCCGCTAAGGCCATCGAAACGTCAGTCACCAACAGTTTTTCTCAATACTACTAATGCTGCTCCCGATTAATCGATTAATCGATTATTTTTTGGCAATCGATTATTCTTAAAAATAATCGGATCATCGACAACAACCACGCACAGCATGATATTTACCTGAACTTTCTTTCTGGAATTAAAAAAAATGCGAAAAGATAACATTCTCGCGCTCTCATTGTAGTCAATTGTGGTCAAAGAAGAAGTGTGCAGCACTTAAGCCAGCCGTTGTTGATGCACTGTTATTTTTAAGTGAAAACAATATGTAGACAGTCAAAGTGCATATTTCTTTATTTAGCCTATTTCTCTGTGTATATAATTATATTATATACGTTTTTTACTTGAGTTTTTCTACTGGAAAATTTCGAAACTTTAAAAACATTAAAGCATACCCCTTTCGTTGAAGAGACAAACCACTGTGGACGGGTCGTGATTTAATTTATTCAGTACGATTAATCGATATTAATCGATTTTTGACAGCGATTAATCGATTATGGATATGAACCGATGGGAGCAGCACTAAATACTACACTAACCTGGTCGATCTACCAACAAGGCCCACCGACATGGACTGATTCTCCAGGGTTCAAACCATTTACTTCACAATACTTAAATATAACTTAATAAATATTTGACTTACAGATTGGGATTAAAAGGATGGTTGATACCAGAAGATCTTTCTACCTCAATAACCCGTGCCACCATTGCTGTATTTGGAAGAAAGGTCGTCTTTTCACTCGGTGCATCAGATTTGTAAAGCGTCAGAAAGGGAATTGAGGTTTCTTCACCACCTTCTGGTTCTGAAACGAAGGTGCAACTACTAATTTGAAAATGGGGTGGTTTGCTTTGAGGTTTCAGTGGGTTTACGGCGAGACTAGTCCAACTTAACATTTGTATAAGATATCAGATATGAAATTATTTCCTTGTGAAATACTGTTAATACAATCACTAAGACACAAGAATATAATAAATAATAATTTTAAAGTTCTTCATTCTTGTAAATATTGTAGTAATTTACTTCTATTATTGGAAGCTTTAATATAAAATTTAACAAATCATGCAGAATTGAATAGCGGGCTCGAAGCGACCAAAGAATTGACACTCTTCCCTTAATCAATCCTGATTGTCAAACAGATCTATAAGTTATTTGAACGCATGCTAATACGTAATCTCTTTTGTCTTAACTGATGACGCAATTACTGTATAATATATATAGGATCATGCTTGTTGGTAACTTTAGTTTAGGTTTGACAATGAGTTTGTAATAAACTCGAAATATCACCTTTATTTTTCTTCCCTCTTGGTATACAACTCAAATCTTGGGTTTACAAGATGCTATTTTTCGAAATTTGCTTTACTTTTTACAGTCCCTAGATTAACCTGGGTTTTACCGGGTGGGCGGCTTGCCCACCCGGAGAAAAAACAATTAGAAAAAAAATTGAAGGCATAAATGAGGACAGGAAGAAGGAAGAAGAATGAAAAAAGATTATGTCGGTGACATAATTATGCATTGAATAAGGTGTAATTAACTAAATTAAAAATCAAGCTTTAAATTTGTGCAAAAGTAGAGGGAAATTTGATGAACCAAAACTTTGGGTACAAGTGCAGTTTAGCGGACGCTCCTGACCGCTGACCTCTGTAGTCGGCTCAACAACAATTATTACGAACTTTCTGCGGGAAATTAAAATGCAGTCATGACCACATTCAAACGTGAAATGGGCTTAGTCAACAAAGATATCACTCAATTCACAAAAAATAAGGGAACTTTACAATACTATTCTACAACCAATGCTTACCCTAACCCTAACCCTAATCCTAATCCTAACCCTAAGTAAATACATGTCAATATAATATTTTTAATAAACCCATTTTTCCTTGGGTTGTGTCTCTTAAAATATTCCCGCCAAATCTCACTTTACTTGACAGATGAGCCAGCAATACACTGGTCAGCATCCCGGTGCGTCTGCTAAACTGCACTCTGGCCAAGCTTACTTAACTGGAACAGTAATTGTCCTTTTGTAAGTAAATCTGATTCATTCTCACCGGACCGTATCCGACTTTTTAATAGAGAGTTTAAGCAAGCTACCACGGCTATGGCATTTAACAGTGTAGATTTATTTTAAGCATTTTAATAGAATAACATTCCGTTCATGTTGCAATGAATTGTGAACGTTATTTTTACAATTCTTGAAGCTCTTCGCAGCTGCTCTGATGGGTTAGTTAACATTTTAACCACTGAAAACGTAACACGTACTGCGTGCCTACGTCGTCATGGAACTGTGGAAATGTTCACGACCAAGAGCGCAACCAGAAACTTGAAAGAGGGGTCGTTTCCTTGTCCACAACCCCCGCCCCCAACAATAACAACACACATAGTAAACTATGTTAAGCAGGTGTCTAGTTTATAGTAACAACATCCGACGTCAAAGGCGGCAAAAAGAGTAGAAGTAACTTCTGGGCAGCTCAGGAGATTAAAGCTGACGGCTGACACTCAAAAAATCCTTCATACTCCCAAAAAAGGGGGTGCGATCGCCCTCCCCGACTCCCCCCTCGTAGCACCCATGTTCACGATGTACTGTAAAGAAGACAGCGTTGAAAATACTCTACGGACATCGAACTATTCATTTCTGTTGTTTTGAATGAAAATTTATATTGTTAGAACATCGTTCCTGTTGTGTTTCCTTAAACTCCCCAATCTTACTCTGGCTAACGCTAGACGATTTTATTCATCAAGGGGAGACGTCCCGGACAGAGATGGGTTGATAAAAAGTTATGAAAGCGCCGCTCCTTGTTTTAGGAAGAATCTTTGAGGATACGTCCTGCTGAAAGCTGTGGAATAAGTGCTAGTGTGACTTGGAAGTGAAAATGTTTTTGGAATCGGGAGATGAAAAGAAAACAGAAATGACCAGACATCGGCCAAGTGCGGTAGAAAAAGTATTGGCCACTGGATTGGAATTCAAAAACAATTCTGGTCGATCTCTGCTCTCAATAACCACTCAACATCTTCAGCCTACGAATATTCAAACCTCTGGCGTAGCCAGCCCATTGGTTTTGGGCGGGCACAGGCACAGAGCCATGAATTTACCGAGGGGGGTGACAACCGAGTGAGAAGTGCAAGCCTTCCGGGAGGTGTGGAGACACGACTCCCAGGACGTTTCTGGATTCTTGGGTCCCTGAAATGGCATTTCCTGTATTTTAAGAGCAACTTTGCCCAATTCTGACCTAGCTGTTCCTCGGGAACCCACACCAGACACTGTTTGCAAAAATACTTGTGTTACACATCAAGTTTATAAATTATAATCAGTACTAATAGAGTGATATATCCAATATAGTATATAGAGCGGGATATATCTAATGACGTTATTCACCTGCGTGATTGGCCGGGCACGTGCCCGGCCTTGGCTAAGCCACTGATTCAAACCCACATAACCAGCAAGATCTAAACTCCTATTGTACGTCTATGGTCCCATTTACATGATGTGATGGTCACTTGATATCTCATTCTGATGTATATGATTAACTTGCCGGACCCTTCCCAGTGTACTGCTACTTTAGTAAGTGAATGAAAAGCAAGAATGGTTTCCCTGCAACATTACACGGTTGCTCAACTTGATGTATGGGATTTACCCATAAGAGTCTTCAGGAGGCATTGTGACATTTGTACTAAGACAGGTGAACAAATGGGCCGTCAATAGTCTGAGGAGTTGAACAGATTGGATGATGAGTATGGCAAATTGCCAAAGGAGGATAGAAGGATAGGATTCCTCACCTCATCTACAGTGGCACTGGGCAAAAGGACTGATGCGAAAATCAACAGGCAGTACAATACTGTTAGATAAGGTGGTAGATGAACGATCTTCAAGCTCGATACTCAGAAAATGATTTCTGAGTCCCAGATTCTGAGTATCAAGCTTGAAGATCGTTCGTCTACCATAACATATCCAAGCTCTCACGTTTCTCTAACATCAAACAACTGTTAGATAAGGAAGTGTTAATTAACTCATTAAGGGATATTTGGGCTCATTCCCCTGACAAGTAAAATCATCTGACATTAGCCAGAGCAAAAGAATAAAGTGTACCCTTGCTCCTTTATGAGTTAAAAAGATTGAAAGAGGTGACAGGTAAGATGCTTAAGATTAGAAGTTAACTCCTTAAGAGGCAGGGCTCATCTCCATGATGAGTAAAATTGTCTGGCATTAGCTACAGCAAAATTACACAGTGTGCCCTTGCCTCTTAATGGGTTAACAAGACATTAAATGTCCACAATGGAATGCACACTTAAAACAATGTTGTATCCTTAGCCAGGAGTTCACCTATAACTTACCAAAATAAGAGCTGTCAGGTTTTTCATCTGACAATGAGGAGTGTGATGAAGTTGATGATGATTGTAATGCATTAGTAGATGGAAGTGGTGAAACATTATCAGAAGCTTGACCATGCGTTTCCATATTCTCTGGTGTAGGGTTAATATCATTATACATTGTTCCATTATTAAGAAAGCCCATGCTGCCATAATAATGAGGAACAGAGCTTGATGGATTCAACATAGTGTCAATACCAGTTCACCAGTGTCACATAAACTGCAGATATTTCCCAGAAGTTGCACTGGTTTCTGTTCTTCAGGTTTGTCACAAAGTAGGATCTTTATCATCCAGCATTACACCATATCCATCGCCAGTTCCTCTCCACATTGTTTTGCCTATCAAGGGTTAAAATAGCAAATGATTTTTCAACATTGAAATCTGAAAAAAAAATCTCATAATGTTGTAGCCAAATGTGCACCCAGGAGGCTTTAATTCAGTCTCAGCAGTGATTTATTTACACTAACGATGCTGCTAATTTATCGATTTTATCAAAACATAGATTTATGCAAACAACTCTTAAATTTGGAAGTCCAGTTAATGAAAAATGGAGGCCAATTTATCATATCAGCTAGACCTTGGCTTTATAATGCCTTGTCCAAATTTCTATCTTTAACTTCTTGAGAGTCAATGCACTGTAGAATTGGGGATAGTTTGGCCCATGGGGAAACATTATCCTGAATATGAAAAATGAGTTTTCTTGACCTATAGAATGTAAAACAACACACCTTGGCTATATAAAAGGATTTTATCTTGTAAACTGACCATCTTTCTCTGTATGAAAGAAATATGTAGATAATCTATGGTCAATGTGCCTGAGTTACACAGAGAAAACAGTAAACCACTATATTTGAGTAAATATATCAACTTTGGATAGGAAAAGCATAGGCACAAAGGAAGTGTTGATGAATTCAGGCACAATGTCATTTTTAGAGTAGATAGGTGGTTCTTTTACATGGTCCATAAGGCCAGAAAAACTATCCAGGCTATTCTGGAATATAGGAAGTGGGCCAAAGTTTCCCTTGATTTGCTACAAAAATTGGGTAACTTTGGCCCACCACTTTACATCTAATGGTGATAAATATATGCCCAGAATGCTGAAAATCAGTTTGCTCAGTGTTGTCAGTGTACTTTATTACCTTTTTGTCACAAGGTGTGGGTGTCTGTGGTGCTTTTCCTGCATAGAAAACACTAAAATACAATGTTGTGATTTTATAATTACAATGCTCTGGCTTCTCATACTGAATATGCAAAATGTTGCATTGAGTTTTCTTTTACAGGTCATTGTATTTGTTAAAGAGATACTGGGATATTCAAATCTAGTGTGATATGAGATATTCTATTGAATTTGAATATCCCAACATCTCTTTACTACTTCTCAATTTCATTACAGGTAAAAATAAAAAATAAAATGCCAAGAGTTCTGTCCAGTATTAACATATTGCAGTTGTAGTGTATTGTACTTGGAAACATTTTTTTAAAACCCAGTAAGTGGGCCAAAGTACCCCTATTTTGACAAACATTGTCCTTACTTGTGTTTCCTATGGGTAGGCCAAAGTTGCCTGTAATGGAGAAACTTTGGCCCACCAAATTTGTTTTTAAAAAAAAGTGGTTACACCCCATCCCATTAATCAACTGTAGGGTGAGAGATAAGTCACACTTAAAGGATCCCCAAAGAACTATTAACTTGTTTGAAATGGTTGCATTTGCTTCTTGTAGCAACTAAAATCTTCAAAAAGTGGGCCAAATAAGTATCCCCAATCTATGCTACAACATTACATAACTTTATATCAATACTAGTCATATTATATCATTATATGTTGTATCATATGTTGTATATAATATATCATATACTGCATCAATATATCATGACAGGTACCATATATTACAGAGAATATCATACACTGTATATCATTTACAATGTACCATATATCACATAAATTATATATGTGTATATATATATATATAAAATTATATACAGATAACGCTCTATGGCCTTTTGGTTCATATTGAGCACTCTACAGGATGAGTCATGTCACTAGCGAATTTGCGCACACTCACTAGTCTCTAGTTAGAGCACTCTGGCATGGCTTAGATGTACCACATGTGTGGGACATTTGAGTTGCCTATATAATATAGGCTTCTCCATCCTGCTCGTCAGCACTACACTGATGAGGCCCAGTAGGCCGAAATGGTTCTGTCTGTAGTTATATATATATATATATATATATGAAAAATATGACACCAACAGAACTTTGTAATAAAGTTGTATTTCAAATTTAGCAATGCGTTTTGTCAGTTATATGCAGCTTGTCAGACTATTTTCAATTTTATGTCATATAATTAACATAAAATTGAAAATAGCCTGACTAGCCACATATAAGTGGTGAAACACATTGCTAAATTTGATATACAACTTTATTACAAAGTTCTGCTGGAGTCATATTTTTCAATTGCATTACTAACCAGTCCTGTATTTGAATTTCAATCTACATTTCAGCTATATGTACCGTAATTTCTGGCGTATTACCCGCGGGTAATGTGTTAATTTTAATGGTTTCGGATGCTAGTGCGGGTAATGCGCAGGTGCGGGCAATGCGTTAGGTTTTAATTCTTGTCGCACGAATAATAAACTTTTAACAAATGTGAAAAATGCCTAGCACAAATTTGAGAATTCTTGTAAGTTTAAACTTCAACTTGTTGGAACATGAAATACCTAAATAATGACTGCTTGAATAATTATACTTCACAAATGCTTAGTCAACGAAAAAAACGGCTATCGATGTGAAATGAGTATGTTACTAAGATATAAAATGCCAGCAATGCTATTCTAAGGTACTACAACGCTAGCAATAGGGAGAAATCCTTACGCACTCTTAGAGGTCCAAGCTGACAGGGTTTTCAATATGGATGAAGTACCCATGTCTTTCGACGCGCCTTATACTAGAACAGTTGATACAACTGGTGCAGAAAGCATTCCTATTTCAACCACAGGTAACGAAAGGACTGGATTCACAGATGTTTTATCTTGCTCCGAGTCAGGCAAACTAAAGCCAATGGTTATATTCAAACGAGTCACAATGCCGAAAGAACGGATTCCTGATGGTGCTGTTGTGCATTGCCATAAAAAAGGATGGATGGATCGTGTAGGAATGGTAGTTTGGGGGGAAAAAGTTTGGCATGCAAGACCTGTTTACTTTTTCAATCGTACTTCGTTGTTAATTTTCGACAGCTTCAGTGCCCACGTCGATCACGCTGTGCGACAAACATTTAAAAATGAGCACAAGACTAACACAGCTGTTATTCCTGGAGGTCTAGCAAAAAAGCTTCAACCACTTGACATTTCCGTAAATCGCTCTTTCAAGAACCATGTCCGGGAAGAGTGGGAGAAGTGGATGTCAGACGGCATTCATACGTTTACACAAACGGGAAAGATTAGGAAAGCCAGTCATGCCGAAGTATGTAGCTGGGTAATTCAAGCTTGGAAAGCTGTTAGCATCCAAACAATTACAAATGGGTTCCGCAAGGCAGGAATTTCTACTAATCCAGCTGGCGTTATTGAGTCGGATACAGAAGCTGAAAAAGAAATCAATAATGACGGTGGTGATGCTGAACTTGAATCTGATGTTGGTGAACAAGCTGTTAATAATGAACAATTTCTTGAACTTTTTCATAGTGACACTGAGGATGAAGAGTTTAATGGGTTCTAAATACAGAACTTTAATAATGTTGTTATTATTTTTTTATAAATTAAATAAAGATCTTACATTAAAAATTTTATTTACGTAGTTGTTTTTCTGCGCTCCTTTTAATGTGCGTTAAATTACTGGTCCTTAACGCAGGCTACGATGCTGCCAGCTTACAAATAGATTTGATTTATATATTTATTCTATATTTTTAGTGCGGGTAATGCGACGGTACGGGTAATCTGATGAACATTATTTCAAAATTTTGACAAAATTGTCAAGTGCGGGTAATGCGCCGCGCGGGTAATACGCCGGAAATTACGGTATATGCATATGTATATGTATATGTATATGTATATGTATATGATGTATACATATATGTATGTGTATGTGTATGTGTATATGTATATATATATATATATATATATATATATATATGTATCGCTTACCTCAAGTGTTTTGGGGATCAATCCCTTTATACAAAACATTAGAGATGGAATAAAGTTTTTTAAAAGTTTATATATATTTGAGTTTTTATTGATGTCCTTAAGCTTTGGTGAAAGAAGACTTACTGTAAATAAATACACCAGAAATTATATGACATGTATCATGTACCACATATCATGTATCATGTCATATGTCTTATATTTTAGTCATATTACATCACATATCACTTGCTATTTATCACATATCATTACTTATATCATACATTATGATGTATTGTATATATAATGGTGCAACAACAGGATAGGATGGATGGGCAAACCCAGCAATAGCTCCTAAGCAAAAGAAAAGTCTTATGGGCCCCCAAGAGTGTTTTTACATGTGTATCATAATAATGATGACAATGTAATTGAAGAATCCGTTATAGAGTAAGAAACATGCTACGAAGAATACCATCTTGTAAACTTAATATTCAAGCTAACAGACAATACAAAACTAATGGTTAGTTTCTAAACTAATATCGAAAGTAATAACAGTTTGTCTATTAGCTCAAATATTGAGTTTACAAGATGGTATTCTTCAGAGAATGTTTCTTACTCTATTTCTTTAAGTTGTCAGCTGGTGATAGAATCAGTTATATACAGTCACTCCTTGAAAGAGACCTGAAATCATAGCCTACACAATCATCAGGCTTTTTTCTTATTGATTAGAAAACTTTATGTCATAACTTTGACTGTGCAATTAAACACTTATTATACAAGTACGACATGAATTTTTCCTTGACTTATTGATGGGTCATTCCATGGCAAATCACCCAAAATTCAGAAAGTTTCCATGGTGACCATCACAGATTCCTGTGAAAATGCACATACATGGTCAACTGTTTATGTAATGATTTAGAAACTTTTAGGGAGAAATTTCAAATACTTTCAAAATTATGACCCATTAGATTTTAGGGCATGGCCCATTTTCAGTGGAAGATTCACCCATGATTCATTTTCGAGACTTTTTAAGTCTTCATAATATGGTTACCTTTGTAAATAGATGGCTGATTCTTTCTACTATAGCCAATTCATACCTGTGGATTTCAAATATATGATTATTTTAATCATGTCTCTTATAGTTTCATAACTAACAATAACATAAACTTTGATTTTGTTTCATTATCAGATTATTTTTTCAAATTTAGATGTACAATTACACAAAAGAGATTTCTCACATATTGTAAGTCTTACATCTTTTGAAGTATATTGGTATAGAAGTTTATGTAGCAGAAAGCTTTTTACTATCCTGTTTATTGTTCATGATATAATAGGGTTCAAACATCACTATAAAAAAAATATGCCGAGCGTTGACCCTCAAACTTGAGGGGATTTTGCCATGTGGGCAATTATGCTATATTTTGTGCTTTAGGTATCATTAACAATGAGCTTTAAGCTATATATGGGCAAAGTTCTGAATTTGTTCCTCACTTCCTTCATCTTTAAATATCTTCTTGTTTTGGCTCTAATTCTAACAAATTTTGACCATGCCTTGGAATTGGAATATTTTAAATATTTAAAATGTGACACATTGTTAAACAACAATTGTGTAAATAATTCTCTTCTAACTAAATTTACAATTGTAGTTCTGCAAAATATAATGTTCTCAGTACAATAATTTTACAAAAATGTTGGCAATCTCTTGAATTTGATTAACATCTTCTGAATTAAGGTTATATGAGGAGACACTTTGTCCGTGAGGTTCAGGTGCACTGATTAAGCAGATAACATACTGGAAAGGTACCTAGCACCTGTCCTTTCTAGTATGTGCAGGCCATGAAAAAAGTCCAATTGCAGAATGTCTCATAAAGTCAACAAGAACATCATTATGCTCATCTGACCATTCAACAATACTGCCAACAGACCATTCATTGTCATAAATTCATGCATCATACTTCCCTGGTTGAAGTTGCTCATATTTCAAGTCACTCAAAGCATGACATGTGGATAGTGAGATGGATTGCTGCTCACCCAAGGTAATCATCAGCCTGGACGAAATTAACAACTTTATCTACAACTTCCCAAGATATGGTTCTTCCTTGCTTAGGGTCAAGGTCAGCCAAGATACCCTTTTCTTTCTTGAGCTGTCTTGTCTGTGGTGCAAGGGTCAGCAACTTAATCTTGTCCTGCCTAGTGGCCTGCATCACTTTTTCTTCTAAGAGGGAAATCAGATGGTTGATATCCTGGGAGCTCCTAGCACTACAATCATCTGTTGTTGACTCAAAGACCTCTGTTTGCAGATCCAATGCATGGGCACATTTAGCTTTCACTGCAGCATGCAGTTGGCTCACTTTCCTTTTCCCATATGATATTCTGTCTTGTTTACCAACAGAACTCTTAACAGGCAAACATCAAAGGGAATGAGCAGCTTATTCTAAGGAGTCAAATGAAGTCTCAGCAGGCAGATATTCCTAATCTGAATCCACCATATCTGTCTCAATTTCATCAACCTTACTATGTGTAGACTTGTAACATTGAGGACAAAGCTTCTGACCTGCTTTTAAGTTAAGTGCATTGGCTGTTTCCTCATCAACAACCCTCAACAACTCTATTTGACATAAATAAACAATTATCAAACACAAATTATTAACTATCACTCTCTTATTATATACGTCAATAAAATCATGAAAGAATGATAAGACTGACCATCACACCTAAACAATCTACTTAGAAAACAGTACATAACTATAATGAATAGAACTTACTGTAGATATGTTTGTTGTGCACAGAAAATGGATCTGAACAATATATTCGTAAGCTTTGGTAGCAAGTCAGATATACTTTTTCATGATGCAGACAAATTTGATTCTCATCTTTTAACTGAATTAAGTCTCCATCTCCACTGAATTAAGTGCCTGTCAGGTTCTTTAAATTCAAAAATAGGTAAAAGTCCTTTCCTTCTACAGTATATAAATTAACTTATGACACTCTTCATTCAAAGACTCTCCTATTTTGCAGTTAGATAAATGAGTTGAAGCCATGTTTGATCTCAGCAGAAATCAACAGTGCATTTAACTTTATAGTATCATGGATGATGCACTGTCTCTAGAAGATGATGCAATTCCTCTGCAGGATTGCATAACAACTATAGAAGATGTAACTACCCTATACCTGTACATTGTGTACAACAATCTCTACTAAAATGAAAAAATAAAGGCACAATTTAAATCTTATGTACAAGCCATATTTTACCAGTAAAATATTATATCAACAAAAAATTGATAAATTATTAAATTGATAAGCAAGCTTAAATACACTATTAAATGAAATTCTTAAAAGTTGACAAGTTCTTTAGACATTGTCCAGCTAGGTGTGGTCAAAATTTCTTAGAATTAGAGCCAAAAACAAGAAGATATTTAAAGATGAAGGAAGTGAGGAACAAATTCAGAACTTTGCCCATATATAGCTCAAAGCTCATTGTTAATGATACCTAAAGCACAAAATATAGCATAATTGCCCACATGGTGAAATCCCCTCAAGTTTGAGGGTCAATGCTCGGCATATTCTATTTTATAGTGATGTTTGAACCCTATTATATTATTGTTATTTTTTATTGCTACTATTATTATTATTGTTATTGTTAGTTATGAAACTATAAGAGACATGATTAAAATAGTTATACATTTAGAATCCACAGGTATGAATTGGCTATAGTAGAAAGAATCAGCCATTTATTTACTAAGGTGACCATATTATGAAGATTTAAAAAGTCTCGAAAATGAATCATGGGTGAATCTTCCACTGAAAATGGGCCAAGCCCTAAAATCTAAGGGGCTGTAACTTTGGCAGTATTCAATTTTTAGGCCTAAAATTTTGCATGACCTTATCTTTTCCTTGGCTACATACATGGACAAAATATCATAAGAATATGAGAGTGTCAACATGGAACCTCTGGGTGAGTTGGCATGGAATGACCCTGATAGAAATATTAACAGAGCATATTGTCCAATCAATTTTTAATGTTGTGAAAACATTTCCTCCAGTATACTTCACATTCACAGCAACTTTATCTGACTGTCATAGAAAAACAATTCTTCTGGGGAGGTAATCACTCTGGAGGAACCTGTGAAGTAATCAATTGTACAGACCTCCAGATACCTGGTTCTGCCATTGCATATAGGATGTATTATACTCTATTATGAAACGATAATTATTATACTAGTATATTAGTATATTAGTACTATACTATATTAGTATTATACTATATTATATGATATATATCACGTATCATATGATATAAATATCATACACCATATATCATATATCACAAATTATAATATACATCATATGCCATATACCATATACCATACCTCAATCATTCCCACTAAGTCGGAGGTTTTCCCAATTAACTGGCCAAAGCTGCAAGGAAATTCTGGAGTCCGCTCTTGCCTCTAAATGGGCCAACCTGAAACAGAGCGTGATGGGTGGAAACTTTTAATTTGATACACCTGCCACTATGTCCCGCAAAAACCTCACAACTTCTTACGGTTTTCATTTATTCCCCCGCACGTGGCTTGCAGCAATTCTTTGAAAAGGTTGTAAAAATGGCGGTATTTCGTCTGCCAACTTCAGCCTTTGTTGTTGTCGAACTTGTGGCATCTTTATTTCTTACAATGAAAGCTCAGCAGTTTTTTAAAGGTAAAAGTACGTGGAAGTAAATTATACAAATTTTTTGAAATAAATCTATTACTCTACGGAAAGTTTCAAAGAACACATTGTGACACCATGTTGCACTCAAGAACCACATCAACAATCCCGGTGTTTCTGAGACAGTTTGCAGCAATTCCGATTCAATCGTCGAGCTTATTTCAAGTCTCAAACAACCTGTCAAGAGACATGTACTTCCCGCAAGACGATTCGAGGGTGCCGGTATGCAAAGAGGTCTTTCAAATGTTGGCTTTGGCGAGTCTGTTACCACTCCATTCGTCACAACTTGTGCGTTTTTACGTGACCAAAATCTCAGTATCGAAAACGATATACTTTTCTGGATTTACAAAGTAATGGTTTGAGGTGTTCAAGATAAAATCAGCGGAAATCCGGTAGTGACTGGCTGAAAGTAAGGGAATCAGTGCAGTCATACCATGTTATTCACAAATCATTACACCCTATGCTACTCTTACCCATATCTGTGGCGAAGCAAAAGCCCAATTTTCTGGAAATATTTTCCGATGAACTTTCACCGATATTTCGATCAAATTACCACTTGTAACTTGTAACCCAACAAACCATAACAAGAGACAGGAAGAGTTACCCACCCACGAAGAGGACCCTCGGGCGAGACACGTGAAACTCGATGTGCCGGCTTTCTTATCACAAGGTTTCAACATGGCAATTCAAGATGTGGAAAAAAAAGTAGAAAACAAAGACGATAATTCAGAAAACTCTGAAAGCTTGCGAGTTCTGTCACTTAACTGTTGGTAAGTAAAGGATCTGGTATTTTTGCATCCAAACCATTCATTTATTAGAGTTCTCTGTCGTGATTTTTTGGTACAAAAAAAATATGAGGACAGCACATGTACCATAATTTGTTCATGTGAACAAGTTTTATAAAATAAAAAATATATAACTGATCCATATGTTAATTAAACCAATCTTTCGATGTTTTATTGCATTCATAGACGTTCAAATGCGTCCATCGTCCTTCAAATCATCATATTGTTGGTCAAATAATTCCTTCGTTGTTCAATTATATACTTTATATATTATCCTCCATCATTTCTGGAATGCTGAGTTAATTGCTTAGAAAATAAAATGTGCATCCGCCAGTGTTACTCGTCAAAATTAAGACATACCCAAAAATGTTTGAGAAAGAAATTCTTCGGAGCTAATGCATCGGTGAACATTTAATTAAGTACTCATACCTGTTTCTCCCACGATAGGTGACAATTGCTTGAGGAATTATGACAAGTACCAGTACTATTAAATGTAAATGAAAACAAAGCTTCAACAAGAAGATTTCAAATCAGCCATTAACTGCTCATGGGAAATTACAGTAGTTTTCATAACAACCTTGCAGCTGGACTCAGCATGAAAGTTAATGTTATAAAATCTGAAAAACCCTAACCAGTTTCTGTAGGCACTAAAATGTAAAATATTGATTAAAAACTATGAACTTGAACCAGTGCTAGTCAGATATTTGTTATAAATGATAATTTCTTCCCCACTTGATGAGTTTTCTTGTAACTAAGCCTTCATTCCCTCATGAAGCACCATCAGTTGAAAGTATACTAAACTTACTGTAACTTCAAGCCACTGCATTCTAGTCAAGCTCTTTCATTACACCATCAGGGGTATACCTTTTGTATCAACCTTGAAAAAAGAACGCTTTGATGCTATTGGCCAAGAATTGAGCAAAGGAAATTATGATATAGTATCACTTCAAGAGGTATGGTAATTATAACCTATATAATAAATGAATATAAGTATTGGGTAGATATTAAAAGAATTCAGAATTGTTGCATGAAAGGTGGTAACTTGTAACCAAAGCTGTAAAGCATAAAGGCTGCAGAAAGAGGTCAGGTCTGGTAGAATAGTCTTTAGTTGTACCTTCAGATTTCAAAGATTGGTTCATTGAAACTCAACAAATTTCACAAATACGAGTTAAAAATCTTGGTGTTTGCTTGTGGAATATTATTAGACCTGCAGTATTTCCCCCAACATTTAAAAAGGGCACCTTATACCTAAGACAAATGAAAAAGTATTTTTGCCAAATCAAAAGAGCTTTAGTCCTGTCAAAGGCACTTGAATGATCTCAAGCATGCAAAAGTACTTTTGAGGATAATATAAGTTGATATAAGCTGTTGGTAGGGTACAGCAATCCACCAGGAGTTTGCTGTAGAATAATTTGCTCTAGTTTGCTGGGATTAATTTATGGCACAGTGATTCATGAGCTCCCTCATAGATGGATGTAGCAGGCCACTACTCTGAAATTGCAAAGGCAAAACATTGCTTATTCAATAGTGGGGACTGATTCATTTGCAATGTTGTCTTCCAAATGGCATTTACAGTACCTTCTCTGTGCTCTAGAATTCAAACAGAACCAGAGAAGCAAATGCCTTCAGACTGCTATGCAACGGGTTTCATTGGGACCTTGCATGTCTTCTCCATATACTTCATGGCTTGCAGCTTACCCTAATCTATTCAAATATGGCAAAAATACAGATTCACTCAGCAGAACATACAATCTTTCCACTCAGGAAACAGAATTAAATTATAATTTTCTACCTTTGCTGGGAGGTGGCTTGGCTAGCTCCTTTTGTGGCAAAATGTTCCATTTGAGAGCTTGAAACACCTTCCCACAATGTGTTTCCTATTGTAAATATTGTTGCAAAGATACAGGGGCACTGGTTCTGGCATAAGACTGGCCAGGGCCATCTTATAATACTTTTTGAAATAATTTTATTGCCATAAGTAAATCATGTAAACAAAGCAAGAACAATAAAATAATCTGGTTTTGTTTTTGCTAATAATCAGTGGAGGATGAAAGGTCGGCCACCAAATAAAAACGTAGTAAATTATTTTCAGTGTTATTGGAAAGTGGAATTTTCAGTTCCACTGATCAGGGGGTGGCAGAGTGGAATTACAAGTGGGGCAGTTGAGATAAAACTACAGCATTTTGCATACTTCTCTGGGAAATTTCACAAGATGTGTTGATGTAGTTGTCTGAATGTTACATTTGGAAAGTGGGGGCTACAACTCCCCTGGCTCTGCAGTCCCTACTGATCCCATGATTTTTTTTTTTAGTATGAAATTAAAAATTGACCAATTAACAGTTGTAATTATCAGACTATTAATTTAGTCATGATTGAGATTTTGGGAAGACTGGGGTTGTCATTGACACTTGTAGAGGAACAATATTCAAATTTGAACGTGTTCATATTTTTTATAGGTTTGGGATAAGAAGGATTATGAAAATCTTCAAATAGTTTTAGAAACAGTTTTCCCTTATTCATATTACTTTTATGGGTAAGTACATGTTCTTCTCGCACGCTGCTCTGTTTTCATATAGAAGTGCTATTTGTCATAATCTTTGCTCTTACTGTTAAACGATCTTTACAGTCAGTCACGCCAGTTACTAACCATTGAACTATGTACAAAATTATTAATGAATGTTTGCTCCCGCATCATTAATATTCCCTGATCAAACGTTATTGTTACCCTGTAATCTTACAGAATTCAAAAGAATCAAAGTGAGGGCATGTATAGTCGCGTAGCCTGGAATTTGAAAGTAGGGGGGGGGGGGGGGGCAGAAAAAGTTTTGAGACAAATTTACCGACAAGGCCTCTTAACGTCTAAAAAGTTTAAAGGTTGGTAAACGCCGTGACAGATCTCAAACAAATCCAACGTTTCGAGCAAAGGCCGGTCGTCAGAGAAAGACGTTTCTTTCTTTTTTTTTCTTTTTCTTTTTCCAGAACACGTTTCTTTCTCTGACGAAGAGCCTTCACTCGAAACTTCGGATTTCCTTGAGATCAGTCACTGGAGTTACCAGCTTTTAAACTTTTTACACGATTTAACACTGTCTACACAGTATTCTATGTTTATATCAGAATTCGTAACGTACTGACAAATGTTATTTAGAAAGAAAGAACAGCCTGAACATTTCCATCATCGTAAAAGTAAAAGTGACGGCGAAATTCGATAAAAGAATGAACAATTTTTACATAGCCAACTCATACATGTGTCACGGACGGTGTGGCCCACCGGGACACCGGGACATTTCCCTGTTGGCCCCAAGAATTTGTAGCTTGTGGGCCCTAATGCTTTGTAGGCATAAGGCCAGTGGCGGACACTAGGGGGAGCGAGTGGGGGCGATCGCCCCCCCTAATAATTTCAGCTGAAGCTTTCATTTTGAAAAATGGAAGCACAAGGAAGTCTTCATTTTAAGAAAAAGAAGCACAATGACAACAACGAACAATCAACATAACAAAACAAAATGGCATTGTTCAAAAACAAACAAGAAACAGTATTGTAAATTTCTAATTTTCTGGGGAAGCATGCCCCCAAACCCCCCTAGAAGGCTTGTGCCTTCGGCACTCGCCCCCCCCCCCAATATTTCCTGAAGTGTCCGCCACTGCATAAGGCCCTTATGTGAAGTGTTATGTTGGGCGCAAAAGCGGCATAGACGTGACGTTCTGTGTGCAGAGCTACGAAAATTAAAATTCCTCCTCAGGTTTACCTCCTGGCCGCGACCTATTCCCCAAGCCATACCACGTAACCTCGTCCATGAATTTCAAGATGACGTCCATTGGTGTTTGTTCTCATTGTGATTTAATGAGTAAGATTTTATGGAGTACAGTATTTCATTGAACGATTATTTTGAGGGCAATAAACGGCTTGACGACAAGGAATCATTACACAGGAGTCGAAAAGAAACAAAGTCCACTCGCAAGCGTTCCAGATAGGTTTTGGAGGCAAAGGATCACACACGAAATAAGAAGGGTCACACTTTTGGGGGGCCACACGACTCCCAGCGAGCAAGTGGTCTCAGAGACCTTTTGGCCCTCATTTTTTTACTTTCATATCGTTTCTCCGAAGATTTGATTTTTTATGCCGGTCGGGTGGTCGTCTCTGTCAGGTCAATGCCCCTAGACTCGTCTTATCTGGAACGTTATGTACAAGTTTATTTTCCTCAAGGAAATTGTTAAATCAACTCGCGTTTTACCAGTTTGCTTGAGCGAATTTTGGACCCTGAATGGTTTTTCTTCGCTCTTCGTCTCGCTTAGGGGCGTGTTTGGAACAGGAGTGTGTGTGTTTTCTCGCTACCCGATCCTCAACACGTTCGTTTATCCATTCGCTCTAAGTGGTTATCCTTATGCTTTGTATCATGGTGACTGGTTTGGAGGAAAAGCTGCTTGTTTTGCTTTGATTGACCATCCTAAGATGAAGATCCATTTCTTTACCTCCCATGTAAGTTGACTACGAATTTAATAACAGTCAATAACAGTGTTTATTTGTAAATGGTGCAAAGAGTGAACTTGACCATAAGAACATTGTTGATTCTTAGGTTGTCTAATTAAAGAAATGCGATGGGTGGGATGAGATTGAGTTTAGTTCGGAATTCAGTGTGTATAATATATATAATAAATATATACTCATCGCTCTCAAACCGTCAAAATTGCAACGTATTTTACCAAACGCGAAGACCAAGTTACAACAGTGGACAAACGCAACGCCATCTACATGTTCAACCGCAACGACTGTACACAAAGTTACATCGGCGAAACTTCCAAAAAGGTCAAAACACGTCTTACAGAACACGAAAACGCCATCAAAAGACATGATCCAATATCGATCCCAGCAAACCACGCTGACGAGCAAGGGCACTCGTTTGACATTTCGAACACCAAAATCTTAGGACACCCAAAATCAAGACATGCACGCGAATTTCTAGAAGCCTGGCACAGCTTCCAATCTTCCACGATCAACCGGCGTATAGACATCCCAGAAACCTACCTCCAACTGAAGCGTCTCTACCCCCACCAATGTCCAAAACCTCTCGCAACCACTACACAACCGGAGAATATTACTACCAGCCCACCAAACACCAAAGATCCAACAAACAAACGCAACGAATTAGCAACACCCCAACCTATCAGACGTTTACTAAGACTGCTGGCACAAATGCTTGCGGGCAAAAGATCCCATTCACTTCTGACGACGGCTCGATGAATCGGGTTGAAAGCTCTAGACCAAAACCGTAAATCAGGAGAACCACGTTCAAGAAATTTCATATATATATATATATAGTATATAGCACACTTTTGCATTTCGTAAACCAACACTTTCCTCCTTATATATATATATATATATATATATATATATATATAAGGAGGAAAGTGTTGGTTTACGAAATGCAAAAGAGTGCTATATATATACATATATATATGTATAATAAATGTATATATCATGTAATATAATAAATACATATAATATATATATTTATGCTGTAGTGAGTCAAAGATGAGGCATGTACAAAATCATAAAATTTTTAATATACTGTTACTCGGAGTTCCACGTTTGCACGATCTTCATCTTTGCACGATCATTCTGAAGATCGTGTAAATGTGAAACTACGAGCAACAGTATATTAAAAATTTTATGATTTTGTACATGCCTCATTTTTGACGCACTATATTACTATATCAAGCTCGTGAGCACTGTTGTAACAGTACAATAATTATCTGCCTTTACCTATATTTATACTATATATAATATATATATATAATGCATCATACTAAATATGTATAATTTACATGTTTATATATATATTTATAATATAATTACACAGGTGATCATTGAAAATCCCGCGTGGTGATTGGCCCGAAAATTACGTCAAAATTCTTGATATTCACTTACAGGTGAATACGACACTGAATGCACAGAAGCAAGATGGCGGCTACCTTTGTAAATTTATACTTACTTCGCCTTGGGTGAATAATTAAAAATATCTTGCATAAACATATATATATATATATATATATATATATATATGTTTATGCAAGATATTTTTAATTATTTACCCAAGGCGAAGTAAGTATAAATTTACAAAGGTACATATATGTATGTATATGTATATGTATATATATTTCATGGTCTCTTTGCAATAAAGTGTGTAGGTCAGCCAGTGGACTCACACGGCATTACAAATCTAAACATCCTGATCACCAGGCTGCTGCCGGAAAATTTACTTGTAATAACTGTGGAATGCCTTGCAAGTCACTTGCAGGTCTCATGAGCCATTTGAGACGTCACCAGCGACCGCAAAACCAACCATAATGTTTCTTAGAAGATTTGGAGTCTAAGAAATGGTCTTACTGGGTCACCAGTTGACTTCCACCATATGTATATAACAAATCGTACAAGTGAACAAGTCCCCGAAACGTAACACAGTTTTTCTTAAAAATTCATTCTCATTGATGTATGTGTGTTTGTGTGTACACAAACAAAACTCGTGACTATTCTCTCTGCTGCGGCGTTTGTAGCTCAGCTGTCAGGGTACTATGCGATATTCACAATACTATGCTATATTTGCAGCACGCACAATTTGTTTGGTTTTTTTTCTACTTATTCCATTGTTGTCTTAAAATACGTAATTCTGACACTCGAAATTTTACTTTAATACAAACTCTGTTTGACATGGTCACGGGTAAATCTCCAATACTTTTGTGAAATACGCCAAGAAATTTGCTCGTAACTAGCTCTAGTTGATCGTCGGTGCCCTTGCTAGTTTAATAAATACGCCAAGATGACAATGGCGAAGCCCAAAATTGCGTGCGTAAACCAGCTTTAGTGGTACAATAATATTTTCATTTCTTCTGCCGTTTGTTATGCGACAGCTCCACGCGGAATATAACCGAGAGAATGACACGTACCTGGCCCATCGTGCAGTGCAGGCATACCACCTTGCCAAACTGATCAACCAATTTACCGACCAAGAGGATTTTGTGATTTTATGCGGGGACATGAACTCAGAACCTGTGGACCCTTGCTATCGCATCCTAAAAGAACTACCACAACTTAAAGACTGCTGGCAAGAATGTGGGTTGAAGGTAAAGTGTTCCGAGTTTATTTTTGTTACTTTATTAATTGGTTGGGCAACGGGTGGTGAGGCACTGGGACCTAATTTCGGTCGATCGGTCGTCTGGTCGCTTGCGTCTCTTGTGAAAATTTCATATTGTAGATGATTTCACACGTGAAATACATATGGAATCGGAACATTTTCACACATGAAATACCTAAGTTTCATATGTGAAATGACTTGGTTCAAAATTTCGCATGTGAATTGCAATTATTCGATACATGCATTTTACATATGAAATGGCAGGTTCACAAATGAAAATTGACTTCACATACAAAGTTTTTGTTTCACAAATGGGGTTGGAAACATTTGGAAATGAAAACAAATGGAAACATTTGGTAAGGGGCGGTCGCTCGGTGGGTCAGTCAGTCAGTCAGTCAGTCAGAATTTAATACATTCATTATTAAATTATTAGACAAGCGTTCTCTGGTCAATTGAGTTTTTTATTTCGAGCTTTCGGTCACCTAACTATGACCTTCGTCAGGAGTAGAACAAATAACAAGTGATGAGTTACAGGGCTATATATACAGTTAACCATGAATAAATTAAGATTAAGATAGAAATTACGGATGTAAAAGTGTAATGAAAGGGTATGCGTTTCTTTGTAAAAATAGCGATAAATAATTAGGATTAAAATACAGCTAAAAGGTATGCATGAATTAAGAGCGGCGTTTCTTTGTTAAAATAGCGTATTGTCCCGGTAATGGCCTAGCGTTGTCGGCATTTTTCCTAATAGCGGTATGCCACGATTCAAAAGTTTTTCTGGTCCTATATTTCCCTTTATCGATTACGCAGCTGTTTTCAAAGTCAATTGGATGTCCTAGTTCCCAAGAATGGTTTGCGATGTTTGATCCCTTGGCGTAGATTTTAACGTTTTTCATGTGTTCCTTTTTTCTCGTCTGAAACGAGCGTCCAGTTTCCCCTATGTATGTCCAAGGACATTCTCTACACGGTATTTGATATACCACACCAGTTTGGTGAAGGAAATTGTTGCTGTAAAGTTTTTACTGGTTTCGTAACGACATCTATATCATGTTTTCGTAATGTGCGTTGTAGTTTTTCGGTGAGGCCTTTGATGTACGGAAGAACAGCACAACTTTTTGGAGTTGTTGATTCAGCATTTTTGAAGAAAATACCCACTAGTTCTTATGACGATGGTGTTTTTACATTGGAGGTGATGCTGCTTTTGACTGAGGAAATGAATTTGGCAGGATAGCCATTAGACTTCAAAGCGTTGCTGACATACTCAATTTCTTTAGTTTTTCTTCTGTACTGGGTAATGTCATTGCGCGATGAAAGAGTGTTTGTGCCGCGCTTCTTTTGTATTTAAGATTGTGGTGAGAATCGAAGTCTAAATAGCGTACCGTGTGAGTTGGTTTCCGATAAATGTCAATTGAGATCTTGCCGTTGTGTCGGGAGGTCAATGTGTCTAGGAAGGGTAGTGTTCCGTTGTCCTCGTGTTCTACGGTGAACGTTATCGCTATGTCGACTGAGTTGAGAGTGTCGCGAAACCTAGAAACAGCGTTTTTCTTAATAACGCAGTATCCGTCGTCAACGTATCTTTTCCATATTTTGGGTTTAACTGTCGCGTTGTAGATGGCGCATTCTTCAATTTCTTTCATACGTAAATTAGCTACCACTGGGCTGACTGGGCTTCCCATTGCACATCCTTGTATTTGTTTGTATGTGTCGCCATTTTAGACAAAATAGTTATTGGAGAGTGTCAATTCTAAGTGGGAAATAATGTCGTCGATGTCGAGATTTGTTTGTGATTGTAAGTTCTTGTCTTTTTCTAATTTCCTTTGGATATAGGTGCATGCCTTTTTTACGGGGATTGCAGTAAACAGTGAAACTACGTCAAACGATACCATTGTCTCATCGTCTTCAATGGTCGAGTCTGCTATTTCTTGGGAGAATTGTTTGGAGTTTTTAACAGAGAAGCCGTTGTAGTTCTGTAACGGCGAAAGTAAATCAGCTAGGTATCTGGAGGTATTATAGAGTGCAGATTCAATGCAGGTAACGATTGGTCGTAGTGGATTGCCGGATTTATGATGTTTTACGGAACTTCGAATCGAAGGGGGTTGTGCGTCAGTCGAGTGAAGTCTGCGGTATGTTTTATCGTATAGTTTCCCTTGCCTGTTTAGTTGGAGGAGTTTTTGGTTCAGTTCTCGTTCGATCTTCTTAAAAGTTCTCGTTCGATCTTCTTAAAAGGAACGCATGAAAAACGTTAAAATCTACGCCAAGGGATCAAACATCGCAAACCATACTTGGGAACTGGGACATCCAATTGACTTTGAAAACAGCTGCGTAATCGATAAAGGGAAATATAGGACCAGAAAAACTTTTGAATCGTGGCATACCGCTATTAGGAAAAATGCCGACAACAACGCTAGGCCATTACCGGGACAATACGCTATTTTAACAAAGAAACGCTGCTCTTAATTCATGCACACCTTTTAGCCGTATTTTAATCCTAATTATTTTATCGCTATTTTTACAAAGAAACGCCTACCCTTTCATTACACTTTTACATCCGTAATTTCTATTTTAATCTTAATTTATTCATGGTTAACTGTATATATAGCCCTGTACCTCATCACTTGTTATTTGTTCTACTCCTGACGAAGGTCATAGTTAGGTGACCGAAAGCTCGAAATAAAAAACTCAATTGATCAGAGAACGCTTGTCTAATAATTTAATAATGTCTCTACCTGATCGCGCCTCATCGATATTTTCACTTATTCATAACTTACTTATTATAAAACAAAACAGATTCCGAGAAATAATATCTTGTGAACTCAAAATTCGAGTTGGAGGAAGACAAAAGTAAGACAGTAATATCTCCACTTTATTGCAAAGTCATCATTAGACTAAATGAATGCAAAAACCAGCCTAGCTCTGTATATATACAGTATGACGGTGACATCACCGTAAGAGGGGAAAGCGAACACGATACCATATTTACATGATGGAATTGATTATCACTACCTGACCCGACAATATTTACACGTGATAGGCCAATTATACCGACAAGCGATATGGTATATCTTCACTTCATATTCATTGTAACTTGTTTGTTTTCTTTTGTTCATTTATAAGTGTCTCCTGTTAAAGCTTTGTATGTACACATGCAAATTTTCTATTTCTTTGTATATTTTCACCTTTGTCAGGATGATTTCTATGGCAACACCTGTGATCGGAGCGAAAACACTTTCACGAGAGTCAAATACAGCGAAGAAAAACTTCGTGGACCTGAAGACGGTAAACGCATTGACTACGTCTTCTACAGGTCGTTGGACAAAAGATGGCAGTGCGAAAGTTCTTGTGTCACGATGGGACGTGTTCCTGGAAAGAGTTTCTCGTTTTCAGATCACGATGCAATCGCGGCCACTTTCACATTTACAGGAAAATCCACGACGGAGCTTGGTAAGAGCTTAAGATGGTGTCTTTTTGTGCTGCTTCCTGGTCAACTTTTCGCATCCTCAGATTGTTTAGTCCTTCCTTTCCCGTTCCTTCTCTTCCCTCCCCTTTCCTCCCCTTCACTTCTTTTCCATTTACTTCCGATTTCTTCTCCCTTTCTCTCTTTCCCTTCGTTTCCTTTCCCTGTCTTTTCTTGCTGTTTCCTTCCTTTCCCTTTGTTTTCCTCCCCTTTCCTTTCCTCCCTTTCCTCCTTTCTCCTCCTATTCCTCTCCTTCCTTTTCCTCTCCTTCCTTTTCCTCTCCTTCCTTTTCCTTCCTTCCTTTTCCTTCCTTCCTTTCCTTCCTTCCTTTTTCTTTCCTTCCTTTCCTTTTCTTTGCTTTCCCTTAGCTTTTGTTTCCTTCCCCTCTCTTTCCTTCCTTTTCTTTTCATTCCCTTTCCTCACCTTTCCTTTCCCTCCCTTTCCTCGCCTTTCCTTCCTCTCCCTTTCTTCCCCTTTCCTTCCCCTCCCTTTCCTCACCTTTCCTTCCCTTTCCTTCCCTTTCCTTCCCTTTCCTTCCCTTTCCTTCCCTTTCCTTCCCTTTCCCTTCCCTTTTCTTCCCTTTCCCTTCCCTTTTCTTTCCTTTCCTTCCCTTCCCTTCCCTTTTCTTCCTTTCCCTCCTCTTTCCTCCCTTTCCCTTTATTTCACTTCCTCTCTATTTCTCTCTCTTCTCTCTCTTCCCTTCCATTCATTTATCACACTTTCCCTTTACTGCTCACCTTCATACTGACTAGTTTTATGTATTTGGTCGTTTGCTTTTTTATTCGTTTATTTATACGGTGAACTTGTACATAAGAAATCACCGAGTCCTAACCAGAATACCTTGGTAACTACTTACTTGCCATTTTACGGTTAAAAGTTACCACTGCAGATGTCACTCTCAATAAGTGGACACTTAAGTACCATTCTTTGCTACTGAGGCCCAATCATTTCAGCTGTGAAAGAGACTTGTTTCGAGTCGATAGTATATAACAAACGAACAGAGGAGTTCAACAGCTTTGATTGATGATGCAATATCGTGTTATTTTTGTACTAGAACCACTGAAAGAGGAGACACGTGCTTCTGTTTTGTCTGAAACAAATGCATTGATAATGAACGAGCTGAAGCGTTCCGACAATCACTTTTACACGGTGTTCTTCGTTGTGATCCTCTTACTCGCGTTCATATTTCTTCCCGTGGTCCAACCCGCCGATGCCGGCTCTTTGTTTGACATCCAAGGTACTGTAGGAAAACTTGTGTACATTTTTCGCATTTTTGCGATGATGGCTGGTTGTGGATTCATTTGGTTACTAGTCATAAACCGAAATTACGAACACCACGTCTATAAGAGTGTCTGTGGCGAAATTGACCTACAACTTACCCATGGGCACGCGGTGTGCAAGGTGCGATGATTAATGCGCCGTGTCTTTACGTAGTTATGCTAGAAGGTTCATCGATCCGGGTCTTACAATTACATTCCAGCGTTCCTCTGCGAATTAAGAATATACTCGAACAGCTAATCAAAACAACACAGATATGTTGTAAAGTTATGCGAATTATGATTTGTCTCTTTAGAAAGTAAAATATATCAATTTATGCAATAAATAGAGTTATCAAATTATGCAAATCTTTGAGATGAATGTTACACACAAAGTGAACTCAGAGAGCTCGGTGATATCATGGACGATACGCGGACGTTCTTCAAGCTCAAACCTCACCGAACCTCCTCTAGTATTTGCACATATTTGCCCACATAATGTCACAATATTGACCTATTGTGGCTGCCGCTTGGGCAGCACATGTTGGTTAAACCTGCTCCTCAGCTCACCATCTCAGTCTTGGTGGCTCAAAGGTAAGAACGTCTCACCAGTGATCAGAAGGTTGTGGGTTCGATCCACGTCTGGGGTTCAGAAGTCGTTTTTCGGAGGGTTTAAACTTACCCATTTAATCGTTTCTTACTCTGAGCTTAAAGGGACTGTAGACACGAAATAATTCTTATTTTTGTACTGGCCGATCACACTATATGAAGTTAGACGTCTCCGTCGTCTCGTCATCCTTGGTTAACATTGCTCTGAATCAATCGGTTCTCCTTCGCGAAAAGCAGTTTTCCGACTTTATACTGCAAAGAAATCGGCCATCTGCAACACGTTACCACCCGAACTTCGGCGGCAACAGCCACATTGTTCGGTCGGACGCTTTATGTATTGGGTAAAAATCCTTTCTAACTTGATGCTGCATAAAAAACAAGCCACAACCGGAGGAAAATTTGAAAAAGTAAATGATAAAGTACAAGCCGAAAAATGTCATCTTGGGACTTGATATTCAAATTGAAACAAGAGGCAGACAAGTTGAAAACGGTAATATTTCGGGTCTATCTCAGAGTCATGATCAGACTAAATGATTTATAAAAGCTCGCTACATACAACGTAGCGAGGTATAATAAATCATTTGTTGTGATGATGACTCTGAAATAGAGCGATTTCAACGATTTTAGTCGAGAAGATAGAGCGAAAAGTTTTGAATCCTAACGAATTGGTTGCAACCCACCAATACGATTGTTCGTCCTGGAGTTGGTAATGTTGTCTCAATGTATAATTGCTGCTTTCGATTGGCTTACTACTGTAGCAATACAGACGGAAGACTCCAATGATTTAGTCGGATGCACCAGCACGATTAAATGAATGAATGATTTATTTAATGTCGGTGACACGGGAAGTGGTTGCCTAGTCTTACGTGGCAGGGGCTCATGTAAAAAGCGCTCGACAATTTACAATATTACATTAGAATATTCGATAATAAGATACTGTAAAATTCTATGTTTACATTTATAAATATATAAATTAAATATAAAAAATAAAAATTGTTAAAAATATGTGTAAACTATGCGTAAAAAGTGTCAATAATACGAAGAAGCAATTTGCAATATCGTACCAGACATCTTGGACACTTACAACCATTTCTGTTGTCAGTGATGACTATTGAATATGTTAAATTTTGTTAAATCTAATTTAACTTTTGCACGTTACGATTGTTGCGTATGTACAATGGTATACAACAATTGTGTGGAAAAAATTGGCCTAAAGGCGCTGTTACACGATGCAAATTTTCTTGCAACTTGGCTCGCAATTCTGTTGCGATGCAAGTTGCATGAGAAACTGCGTCGTGTAACATACCCCGCAATCATCCAATCTCGCAATATTTTTGTTGCAGCAAGAGAAGAAGGTCCAGAAGAAATTCGACGACGTACGACTGCTGTCACAACGCTTGCATATGTCGGTTCAGGATATCAAAAAAATATTTCATTGTCTTCGAACCCCTGTGTCCAGCAAATGTAAACCAATGCAAAGGATAACGCCTTTGTTTTGATAGAAATTTTTATGAGAGATAAAGACTACGGTCATTTTTGTGAGAATTGCGAGACAAGTTGCAAGAAACATTGCAAAGTGTAACATCCCTACCAATGCAAATGCAATGCATTAAATTCAGCCGTTGCCAGACAAGTTGCACGAAAAATTGCATCGTGTAACAGCGCCTTAACTGTGATAACAGACATTCCCCCATATCTCAAAAAAGTATTTTATGCCAATCTTCAAGACTTGGACCTAAGGTAGCTTGAATTGTTTTCACTTTTTCATATCAAGGTTTCGATATAAATGGCGTCATGTGACTATCATAGCCGCCACATTGTAAAAGGATCTTTCGACTTCGCAAAAAAAGTGGGTAGTACAGACATATTACGGCCAATTTTATGGATTTAGATCTAATTGGAATGGCGGAAATTGACATTAGCAGAAGAAAACATAAAGGAAATTTTGAAAACTGAAATTTGCTTTTGCAAATAATTGTAACCTATTATGAAAATATCCCTCTGTTTCAATTAGAGTGATGTACTTAAATGTTGGTTTAATATATCTATATAATTTGTTTACCAAATGTTTCAGCTTACGAGACTTTATTTTTCCGGAATCTGGAGATCTTTTTCCTATATGGCGGCCACTATAGTCTCTAAATCTGTAGATTAAATGTTTCTAAAGATGGAAACTTTCCTTCATCCAATTTACAAGGATTTACATGTCATATTTTTTAAGATATGGACAAAAAGATCGTTTTCATGCGTCCCAGGATTGTAGACAGCCCTTCGGTACACCAAGTGATCCAAACATTACTCTGAAATCCAGGTCAAGGTTTTACTCTTTTTCCACGAGACATGTCCCTTTGATGAGTAAACTCGTCTACCGTTAGCCAGAGTGAAATAGGAAGTCCAGTGAACGAAGGCCACAACTCCAACGGCAGTAAACAAAGTACTTTAAATCTAAAGCCGTAAAGCAAGCCACTTATGCTGGACTAACGATGTTGTTTTTCCTTCTGTTAAACACTTTCGAACAATTCCAGTTGGTTGATTAACGCTTTTTGTTAACTACAGCCAAAAACTCTCCACTATTTAAGTGCTGGCGTCGTCGTCAAAATTTTGAAATGCTTGGGAAATAGCTAGTTTAGAGTCATGAGTAAGCTTGGCCAATGATCAAAGTCATTCAAATGTTTAGAAATCTTGTGTGCGAATATCGCCAATTTGGAACATGTCGTAGATCTTTTAAATTAATATATAATTTAATGGATTGACAGTTGCAGGAAATAGCTTGCCTCTAATCATGTTCTCGAAGTAGATAAATTGTTTAGAAATAAAGCAGAGATAGAATATTTTCAGGATAGTTGTCTCCTGACATGGAAATAGTATGACTCAAACTGAATGGTTTTCTAAAGGATTTTCAATTTAACAGAATGAAAGTCTTGCAAACCATTTCAAGTGAAGGTGGTCCTCGTGCAGGTGTTTTTAAGTAATTCTTTTATCCTAATTAACCATTGGAGAAAGTATTACTTAAGACTTTGCCCAAAGCAACAGTAAAAGGTAATCAAATTTACACCTGCAAAATCAAAAGCGAGTTGCGTTTACGGAAGTGAACAAAGTCGTGAGAGTGATCTTAATGGTAAGTATATAGAATGAAAAGTTTATATAGTTCCTAAGTAATGTATTTTTCTAATGAAATATCCAACATAGTATTGATTTCTTCAAGGTCTGGTTTACAAGGAATGAAGTCAAGCCTGCGAAATAAGAATGGTGGTAAGCATAAGATCGTAGTCCAAGCATAAGCCAAGTGCACAACAAAAAGCGAAGCAAAGAAAAATTCTTGTTTTATCTTCGTAAGTCCCAGAGGAGATTTCATGTTTTGTTTTCGTATTGATCTTGTCCTTATGCTTATGTTGCTCGTGTAAATCAGGTTTAAGCTTTGCGTATTGCAGAGTCCAGAAGCAAGGTTACTTTGATTAAAGGCTCAATGTTAACCAATCAATCGTGCTACCTTGAAGTCAATTCAAATTCTGTGTGGTCAGGATAGGTCTAAAAAGGAAAGAATGCAATATGAATTCTATCCCAGGTAAGATGTAGATAAATCATACTTAACCATTGGCAGAGAAGTAAAAGTCGTATAGCAGCAGGTCAGGTATTTTAGAAATTGAACGGGGAGTCTTGATATGTCTTGTCTTTGGATCCTATGGTGCACTGTGAAAGGAGTGTGCAGGATATCACAAGATTAGTGGAGATGAAATGAGAAATAGAAATGTCTGGATAGAAACAAAACGTCCATTTTGCCTCATCAGATCACCCTTATATTTTTGAGGTGATCCAGGAAACCTTTTTATGTTCATATTTATGTGTGTGTGTATGTATGTATATATATATATATATATATATATATATATATATATATATATATGTCGGGTTCTAAAAGCAGTTATGGTACTCCCAACATATTGTTTAATACAAATAATACACGTAAGCAAATAAACTACTACATCCTCCAGAAGACAATACCGAGCAGATGGACTCATACTATTGACCCCTACTGTATATATATATATATATATATATACATATATACATACCTATATGTATATCCATAGATACGTGTATATCCATATATATATCTACATATATACATACGTATAGAGAGACAGATGGAAAGACAGAGACGGAGAGACGGGGACGGGGACGGGAACGGATGGAGAGAGACGGAGACGGAGACGGAGACGGAGACGGAGACGGAGACGGAGACGGAGACGGAGACGGGTGGAGAGAGACGGATGGAGAGAGACGGATGGAGAGAGACAGATGGAGAGAGATCGATGGAGAGGTGGAGAAAGATAGGTGGAGAGATGGAGGGAGAGAGGTATACAGGGATAGCAAGATACAAGGAGAGAAGGATGCAGGGATGGAGGGATGGAGGGATAGAGGGACTGAGAGATGGAGATATAGATATGTTTGTACGTACGTATGTATATTCATAGATCCGAAAAATGAAATTGTTACCATGGAAATGTAATTGATTCCAAATTGCTTTATTCTTATTTCATATGATGTAGTTTTCACTTTCCTGAACCTCCATTGGTCGAATGATACCAGCCATTACAAGCTCCCAAACGCACCTTCTCCTTAACCAGATATTTTGGCTAATTCCCACACTGCTATAGCGCTTATGTTCATAGTTCTTATTTAATCTCTTAAAATGTTGTTTGTCGCCTGTTGTAGGTACTCCTACCCCTCTGAGACACCAATGCCATGTAAATCTTCAATGAATCAGTACCAGCTGGAGTTTCCCAATCTTCTTGGTAGCTCGTAAGAAGGAGGAATAAAATTTAGATTCAGGAATTAGATGACAATGTCGATAAACAATACAACCAACGCTAATCATACCGGATGTGACGCTGCCAATGTCATAGCTATGATAGGATGGATCGTGTGGGGTATTGGTGTGGTTAGTAACTTGCAGCTACTGTACTTTGTTGTGCAGAAATTGACGCCAGGAAGGCGAAACGACAAAGTGTTCTTGTTGAACATCATCGCAGCCGATTTTTTCACCCTCTTTGGAAGTTTGTTGCCAGAAGTGTTTGGTCGAGGGGGTACGTTTTCTTATGCTATGGATTATTGCATTTGGTTCCACGTGGTTAATTTCGTATCCTTATTCACAAACCTTACTTCCATGGCTGCCTTATG
Source organism: Heliopora coerulea (assembly GCA_030142905.1). NCBI lineage: Eukaryota > Metazoa > Cnidaria > Anthozoa > Scleralcyonacea > Helioporidae > Heliopora > Heliopora coerulea. The sequence goes on from JASJOG010000181.1 coordinate 375,703, forward strand.
CTATGATCGTTACGAAAACGTGACGAAGTTTCCCGCGGAGCGGAAACTTAGTTTTGGTAAATCATTGAAGATCATGATAGTGGGGTGGGTTCTACCCGTAGTTCTTATTACAAGTGCAGAATCTGGTTTCTTAATAGCAAATCCTCAAGGTCAAAGTATTTGCAAAGCAGAGAGAAGTAGAGCTCCGGTTGCTTCAGAAATTGGCGGATTCTTAGCCCTGATCGTTTTGGTAAGCATTTGGATTACGTTTCATGTCACTACCATAAACCTATTCCTCTCGGGGATCTATTCAAGACTAATGCGTCACAGACAAGAGGCCGAACAAATTCTTGGCATTAAAAGGACACTTAAAGAAATTAACCTGCAGAAACAGCAATTAGCCATCGTCACTTGTTACTCGGCGTGCTGGATTCCGTTTGGTATTGCAGCAGGGTTGGCGGCAGCGGATGTAATCGGCTTTTACTCTTGTCTTTATTTCGGATGTCTGGTTGGAGCTCATGCAAGCGTCGCGACCACGCCTCTTATCTACCTGACTGTTGATAAACGTTTCAGGTTTAAATTTCGTGTTAATCGTAGAAGAAAGCAGGGACGTCGTCCTGCCCCGACAATTGTACCATGAACTGTGGTAACTTTTTGCATGCCTTGATCAATTGGCCCAGCAGGCGCCGACTGATTCCAACTGAGATCTAGGTCTCATGTAAATGGTAGTTGCAAATGACATTTAGCTTGCTAACGTTTCACCGCCGAAACCACGCTTTCCTGAATATAGCCATATATTCAAGTGACATATTTCCAAAAATTGCTGAGCGTATACATAGAAATACATGCAACTGTTTCATGAACTTAACACACTGTTTAGGAGACTGGTGGTAGTCTTTTGGAACAGTGTTTAGAAATGATTATATCACCGTTGGCTCAGTTTCTTTGCTTTCAGGAAGTTGATAAATAACTAATCAACCTCATAAACTTATTCATGAGGTTGATATCTAATTATCAAACAAAATTATTCATAATTCTGATGAAGGGAAATTTTCGAGTGTCTGAATGATTTTAAGACCCAACCGGGACCTGTTGCGAAAAATGCAACTTTGGGCCATCCTGCTGGGAATCGAACCCGCGACCTCGCAAATCTAGTGCGATGCTCTGCCAACTGAGCTACGGAAGCCGTTGCCGACAGCATGGCCATGTATATACTTGAAAATTTTCCATCATGAGAAATATCAACTTAAATGTTTGCTGTTGAGTATAAATGTCACAATATAATATTCCATTGAAAATTATTCATTGGTTGATATCTGGTTATCAATTCGTAAATTTAAAAGATCGCTAAACCTGGCACTTCCTTACAAATATTAATAATGACTTACAACGTAAACACATATGATCTATCAACACATGCCAAGAAACCGGCGACATTTACTACTCTAGCGAGCACTGTCGCCATTTTTGGAAACTTTCAATAATCTCTCTACAATCATATCCAGACATTTATCAGTCTTATATCGGAGAAAATGGAAATATCTGGAACGAAAGTCAACAGAGATTAGCCAAACTTTGTTAAATTAGTTTTAGAGAACCTCACTAATGGTGGTATAAGTCGGTTATATACCTTGGACCTCGATGTTTAAGTGATATTTCAACGTGCGGCTTCACCTTCAGATTGATGTATATCGGTCACTTTATATAACCTTTATATACAAATATAGAGATATTAAATTAGCCCCAATTGAACTGGCACTTTGTTGAAGGTTAGGCGATACCTCTACGGTCCGACAAAACTTAACGTCTTATCTAATTTCTGCCTTTTGACATGTTTATGCAAGTACCATAACCTTGACCCTGCTATTGAAAACTTCTCATCACGTTGTAACCTTTCAGCGGCCGATTATTTTTGAGTTCTTTTAGGTTACCAGTGACGGATCCAGGGTGGGGTCCAAGGGGCCCGGGTCTCCGTTCCAGTAAGACAATATGTGTAATTTATGAGAAGTTCGCTTACCAACTAAAGAAGTAGGAAAAGGAAACACCTACAAGTGTTCATCTTCCAAGTAGTTTATAAACTCAAGTTAAAAGGTTATTCGTACACATGCAATTCAGAACATAAAAAGCGTTAACGCGTTGGTAACTTCGCCTCTTTCAGAAAAATGCATCGTTACCTTATATATGTATATATACAACATATATATAGATGTAGATGTAGATATATAGATATAAAACGGTAAATACTATGAATGCACGCTTGATGATCTCAGTGACAAAAACAATCTGAAATAACTGAACGTGTGATTTCTCTCAAAGCTCGGAGCAGAGTAAGATATGTTAATTTAATTAGTACTCCAAGGTTGCCCCCCCCCCCTCATTTCAAGCAACGTCTGGATCCAGATAGTTGTCACTCCTCTTGATGCGATTCAGCGTAACATCTCCATTGAACAGAGAGATTGAGAGGTCATACATGAAGGGCAATGTGACTATTTTGCGACTATATGGCAAAGTGTAACGAATCCATAATCAACTCCCGTAGAGGGTGAACTTCAGCGTAACATCTCCATTGAACAGAGAGATTGAGAGGTCATACATGAAGGGCAATGTGACTATTTTGCGACTATATGGCAAAGTGTAACGAATCCATAATCAACTCCCGTAGAGGGTGAACCGTTTTGTGTGTGGGACTCTGGAGAGATTACTCCCGTAAACTCACTGTACCCTTGATGAGGATAAGGGAGGAGCAGAGACAGATATTCTTTCTGCTGGCTTGTTTCTTTATTTTTTAATAAGAATATCAACTGATTGAAATATGGTGAACAGCTCTAATTTTTACGATGCTTTTCATAGATTCATTGTGCTCACAAAATCATACCCTTGATATATTGTTGCCAGAGATGTTACAGGTGTGGCAAAAGTTTAAAGGTTGATATCTGCCGTGACTGATTTCAAAGAATTCCGACGTTTCAAGCAAAGGCCATCCGTCAGAGAAAGAAGCGTACTCTGAAATATGATTTTATTCTTTATAATTGACTGTTAGAGCCTTACAGGTATGGACTTCGCAAAGTTAGTACTTTCGAAATGACGAAACACTTATCTCTACACAGTAATGCTCAACAGAATGCAATCTATAATGCATCTTGTCAAACAAGTCATAATTTAAAGAAGGGGAGAAAATTTCCATTCAAAGTACCAATCCTCTTTCATTTAAATATAAATTAAGATTGGAACTACGTCGAGAAAGTTTCATTTTTTTGCCTTTCTTGTTTATTAATTAGGCTTGCCCTTTTTATTGCGAGAGCTAAGTAGTGTACCACGCCTCTGGTAGTTAGTTTTATTTCGCTACTTTAGAATTGCAAAATTTGTGAAATAAGAATGGTGCTTTCCCACCAACTTCTAGAAGATTAAACTCCACGTAAAGCCCTGGCCAAACGAATGCAACATCGCGATTCAAAATAATTCAACATTGTTGAATGAAACATGTTGAACTCATTTGGCCACCATGTTTTATGATGTTGTATGATTTTGAACGAAGTTTGATTTCTATGAAACATTTGATGCAACATCGTTCAACATTTTTGTTCTCATGTGTGAACGAGTTTGCACTCGTTTGGCCCGCTCACTTCAACGTTGCTGCATTCGCGCATGCGCAGCAAGTCCTCTCTCAGGCAAGGGCAAGGGGTAGATTGACCTAAAATTCGGGATCATTATTCGTCCCAGATCTCTAATCTCCGGACTTCGAGTCTGCACCTTACAACATGTTCCATTCGTTTGGCCACGCTGTCCAACGCCATCCAACAAAGTTGAATTCAACAATGTTTAATGATGATGCATTTGTTTGGCCAGGGCTTAAGGTCTGTGTATTTTCTCAGTGGGTAAGTTGTTACGTACCAGCTATTAATAGAAAATTGTTAAATTTCGTGTTAAATTTTCAAATGGAAGGAGGTGAATCTTGCAGGTGTTTGTCACAGAAGTTCAACCGTTAAACGATGCGCTGGTGAGCAAATTTTTGCAACTTAACAGCCTGCTTCGAATTCTGAAAATCAATGACGTATATATAACTATTTATATTTACTACATGGCTGAGCTCGCTATCCGGTCTGTACGTAAAATGACGCCCGCTGATTGGCTGCCTATCCGTTCAATAAGTTTATCGTACAGACCGGCTAGTTTTGGCGGGACAATTTTCGAGTAGGTTCGAAGACAAACAAACCAGATTCAAGTATGTTTTACAGAAGATTTAAAACAACAAACTGCGAAAAAACAAGTTAAATGTTCTCAACGATAATTTTAAGCTGAAAATCCAATGAATAGGTGCGAAAAAGCACGAGGTAATGGGTAAAAACAAGCAAGCAAACCTAAGCAGCAAACTCACGAACACAAAGCTTCGTTAAAAGCGATGAAGAAAGCGACCAAAAACGCATATAATTTCCTTATTAACCTCGTTCGTTAGGGGTCTGAACAGGAAAGTATTTGCCCTCAGTTTTTCCCGCACTGACCTCGCTTCTTAGTTGCGAGGTCTGCACGAAAACCTCAAACAAATACTTTCCCGTATAGACCTCACCCTCGGTTAATAAGTAAGCAACTAAAATAACGTAAATAGTACGCAAGTTCTGACTGTTTAATACACGTATTTGGATCACAGTATTCAAACAAATTCCCTGCCAATGGTGTACTGAAGTTTGTATTGCATGTTTAGTCTTATTTTTCCCCCATAAAAGAGATACTTGATGGTTCTAGAGCTTTTTAATACAGTGATCCAAACGCTTGGTATGTTCCTTGACTTTCCAATAACTAAGGACACTCACTTTTTTTTCTTTTTTTCACCATGTTGAAGTGGCTGGACCTTCGTAGACCAAACATTCAGAATTGATTGATCTTCGGTACTTGTCTGCAGTTTTTGTAAGACTTGCACACTTTATTAATGCTTTAATAAAGTTACCAGCTTTTTATCCGTTGCTATTTTATAAAAAATAATATCAAAGGGATTTCCATGCTTGGTAGTGTTATCCAAACACTTGTGATGATGACTTTCAAAAAGCTACAAACACCCACGTAGTGGCTTGTTTTCTTAGCGCTTAACTCAATTCTCGTAACATTACGCGTGTTTGGATCACGGTTTCCCAACATGGAAATCCATTTCAGTGTAGTACATCTAATAATACTGAGACTACTTTCCACAATCGGCCTTCGCTAAATACTTGATTTCGGCATCAGAGAGTGCGTAATTGTACATCAAAAATTCGTCTATTCCCCCACTCAAGTACTCCCTCTCATAAAAATGTCTACCAATACCGGCAAAATGCCCCCAATCCTGTGACAAAAGTCCTGAACCGGACTTTGCCTTCACAAATTTACCGCCAACAAACACTTTGACGAGCATTTCCGTGGAATCATATGTGACGACCACGTGACTCCAATTCCTTGCAGGAATCATGGGAAGGGTTTCCAAGTGAAATACTGGTTTGTCCTGTTCGTCATTGTGCGAACAGATCACCCTTCCATTGTCAATTGCAAAGTCGTACTGGTCATGTTTGTGCTCCGAACGACTTCCAATGGTGTTAAAAAGTTGGTGATAGCCCCTGGAAAAGGAATGAGTAAAGATATTGAGCTTGAATAGGAATTACAGTAGTTCTCTACTTAGTTTACTAGTTACTACGAGCTCAGAGTTGTTTGCCAAATCTGCGGTAGAGCTCCTCTCAGATATCCAGCAATTGAGTTATGATACTTTATCTTTTTACATCGATACTAACCTGTTTGTATTCAGCTTCACCCAAGTTGCTATGGAGATAGCATTCAGCGGTTTTCCTTTGAATCTTTGCCCTTCCAAATCAATTTCGCCTTGGCTCATGTTCATGGCGAGCCCGCACACACCACTCATGGTGCCAGCGGTAAGGTTAACAAGCTTACCATCATTTCCGAGACCTGATTGGTCCAACGTGTACATGCCTTCTGTTTTCTCAAATCCGAAGTGTAGAACCACTCGATGGAAATTGCAAACCTGGCTCATTGATTTAATTTCTAGTTCAGAAAGAGCTTTGTCAAAAATATAAAATTCATCAATAACACCAAGCAATGGTTGGATTTCCACCCATTGACCGTTGTCAGCCATGTTGTAGAATTTACCTATAACGACTTTACCACTCCAGTCCTAAAAGATAAAGAACAGTTGCATTAAACAGCCTTATCGTGTTCCAAATTAAATCATATTGCTGAAATGGTACGGTAAAATCTAAGCGTAACTTTTTAAATTTTTTTGTGTCCGCTGACCTTCCTATAGAAGGTCAAACCGACCTTATGCAGGCGACTTGGTGTGGCTGGCTGGCTGGCTGGGTTTGTAGCAATCACGTTACAGCCAAATAAGTTACGGGTACGAGCGAAGAAGTTACGGAACGTGAAGGAAAGGTCGCGAATTTCGAGTGGAACGCGTAATCGTACGTTAGTCGTCGAAGAGAGGAGAACGTTCAGTAAATTTATTTGACACAAGATAAGCCTTAGGCCTAGTTCAGACGTCGAAGTTCCGCCACATTTAATGCTACGAAAATTCGAAGGAAGTGACAAGTTTCAGTTCTGACGTCGAATTTAATGCGTCGCATTTGATTCGAAGCTTGAAATGCGACGCCTAACAGCGCTGTTGTTGATTATCTCACCAAGCGGAAAGAGGTCATCAAGACCAAAATTTTTAAAATAAGAAGAAAAACGCGGCTTAGATGACTTCGAATATTGCGCAGTTAAGACGTTTGTGGAATCGGTTAATTCGTCATCTTCGTCTGCTTTAAGAGATCTTGCTCGGGTCTAATATTTCAGTCCCTGCAACAGGAGACTCTTTTATTATGAAATAAAAATGGAGTGCTGCGTAGGCAGGGTGGAAATCGAAGTGAAATAATCAGAAAGGTTAGAGTACTGCCGAAATGTGAGAGTAGTTATCTAACGTTTCGAGCGAAGGCCCTTCGTCAGAGGGCCTTCGCTCGAAACGTTAGATAACTACTCTCACATTTCGGCAGTACTCTAACCTTTCTGATTATTTCACTTCGACTCTTTTATTAGCCTCGCAGCCACGCGTATTGTCAGTTTTCTCTGCCACAGAGCAGTCGGGACCGCTCTACATTGATACAGCACTTAGAAAAGATTCGTGTTTTTTCTCGTTTCCGCAACTTGGACAGGTGCTAGATTCTCGTTACTTGTGTATACATAAACGTACGGGACAATTTCAATTGGGGGGCTGAGGCCTGTTGCCCGAAAATTTTCTGCGCCGCCCGACTGATTTTCAAAATGAACCAACCACTAAGCCATGCCTTCAACAAAACTGCGCTTGTAATATATTTTACGCAATACTAAATAAACATTGAAATGGGTACAAACAAAACAATATTAACTGAAAATACTCCATCACTCTTCCCCGTGACTATCGCCGCTGCCCAAAAAATGGAAATGTCCGCCTGAAAAAATTGACGATGCCCGAATCTGAGGGAGACTACAGCCCCCCGGCTCGTACGTCTACGTGTGTATATCAACGGAGCCATTGCGTTTGTTCTGATCATACTTGCAAGACGCCAGTAGGTCGAAAGGCCACCGGCATTTAATTACTTAAACCGTTACCAAAAAAAAAAAAAAATTTTTATTCAATTCATTGTGATCCATTTGGTATCTGTATTTCCTAATATTCTTTATGTCATCAACAACTCAGTCTGTGGACACATACACACACCGTGGGCCTATTTTTAAGCGTTATCATGACTTTATAGTAGAAAACAGTTGGTTTAAGTTCCGTCTTATTGACATATAATTTATAAATCTATCGTGTGATGTTTTATTGAGAATTTTTGTATAACCTAAATTAGGAAACTTGCTTTCACTTTCAATGAGTCTTGGTTTGATGGCTGTCCAAGTTAATTGTATCATTGAGGTAGACGGAGTCCTCAAAAATGTTTATTTTAGAGCTCCTAACATATGTAAAACTATACATTAGGGACAAGAAAGAAGTCATAAATTCATTAATGGTAGTAAAATAGCGGAATAAACTGCATGGGAGATATGAACTTGCTAAAATTTTATAATTTCAATGTTGGTATCCCCTCTTCAGCGAATCGAAACATAATGAGTGCATGTTTGACCATTAATTTAATTTAGGAACAGGTCGTTAAAAAGATTCCTCTCATTTCCAAGTTGGCTAGTTTTGACGCTGTTATCACCTCACGCTTACTGTACATTGTGTCCGAATTAGAGACCAAATTAATCAAACACTCACCCGCCAGTTGTGAATGCAGTGAGGACACCTACCCTCCCTAAAATTTGTTGAATCCCTATATGATCCCCCTAATGAGATTTGTTATTTCAACTATTGTGGGCTCCTGCCAACCGAAGCCAGTCTAGCAGACCGCATTATACTAAATTATATTAAACTAAATTACACTATATTAATGTTCATCAATTGTACTACATTAATGTACGTTGAATTGCAAGTATGGGAGCTCCTGACTTTTCAGTCGCATTTGAATCTTCGGGCTCCCCCAACTTTTCCCAGTCAAGTGCCTTGCCCTCCACTTTAAAATCTCTACGACGCGACCAGAAAACGCTAAGTACAACTCCGGTGACCACTCCAGACAGCACCTTTAAACGATTACTAAATTTAACTGATGAGCATGGTGCTAATAATCCCTTTTTCAGGAATTCAAATCATAAAAACATCTGTGATACCTTCACTATTTTGACCATTGTAAATCTTACTTTCTCACCTGCGATAAAGACCCCGATCCACCTCCTTCAGATTTCTTTAGCAATCCATTAATATAGATCTCTGCTTGGCTCATTCTGCCATCGTATGTCGCGCAAACGTGGGTCCATGTCCCTGCACGAACTACTGGCTCCTTTGTATCAACACTAAATACCGTCTGAAAAAAAAAATGGGTTGGTTAACAACGGGTTGTCGTCTCCCCTTGTATGAATGGTGTAAAAACGGTGACAGCAGGTAACCAGGAAACCACTGAAAAACATAAGACAACTTTGGGACAAGAAACAAGTACAGAAGCAGTAATCCAGTTCACCTTGTCAGTCTTCTGTACAGAAGAAATTGATGACGCATACTTTCTGAATAGTGACGCGGAGGCAAATCTCCTGTGGGATGATCTAGAATACGGTCCTACACAAGTCTCGGGGTATGCTTTCAAGAAGGTTTTAAGGTCGCTTCCACCATTTTTGTGGTACAAAACAAGAACACTCCTTGGGCTTGAGATTTGTACCACGAATTTTAGGTTGTCTGAGTGAATTTGTGAGTAGATTTCTTTCATCGCAATCGTTGAAAATTGGTCAAAGAAATTAGGAAGAGTCACATTGTTCATGATGGCAACTAGTTAAAAACGAAACCAATACATGATTTTTTTTTATTTCCTATAAGGGATAACCATATCGTGTACTTTCGTTTCCAGTATAATTTATTTTATTTAGGTAAGGTATGACCCAGTACCACAACCTTTCCCAGCACCTAAGGAAGGTATAACCCTCGCCCAATATTGTTTATAAGTACCCTACAGATGAACTAAGCAAGTTTTTTGAGAAATAATAAAACGCTGACCTGAGATTGTGCATTTCGATGAAACCACCTTACTGCACCATCATTGATTTGAAAGTGGTACTGCCCGTGTCTGTTTCCAGGATTTTCTGGATTGGTCGTCATAAACACTTCTTGATCACCTTGAATGGTGTCAAGTTTGATCCATAACATGATTGATATGGCCATCAGTGGACGTCTTTTCATCCTTGCTCCATTTATAGTGATGTCCCCTAACATGGAAAAAAATTTCAGTTTAAAAATTAAAATTAAAAAATTAAAAAATTAAAATTAGATATTAGTCTAGTATTTGTGCAGTTTATTGAGTAATTTTGAACAAACAGGGGTCTTGGAATTTACAAAGTAATAGAATCCAGCGGCACACTTTTCATTTTCTGGAATAATGTTATCTAAGCTTGTGATTTATGAACAATTTTTAGCACGCGTGAAAAATTGTATATGATTGTTGCAATGATTACAACTCTAGATCACTGAGCAAATCAATCGTCATCATTATTGTTCACGCTATTGTCCTTTGCAATTGTCATTTCCATAGGTACTGAAAAAGATTTTGTCATTGCCAATAAAAGCATTTCATAAGTATTGTTCAATATGTAAGAGCTTGATACATCTGTGTGACTGCTATTATTTTCTACGTTTTATCATAAACTCATTGATTACCTCCGGCTAACCGCAATCCATTTCCACAGTTTCCACTTGTCTTTTCAACTGTTGCCAGACTACTAATACTTCCGTCATTGTTATTGCCGGAATCATCATACACCGTGTTGCCAGATTGTCGGTCGAAGTTGTAGTAAACAAGTTGAAAACCTTTTATCAGAGAAAATAACTATAGATTATAACAAGATAACATGAATATAAAGGTTGAAGTTATTAGTGTTGAATATTTTAAAGAAAAACTCTTTTTCCGTTTCAAGTCTTACAAATTAAAATTTAAATTTCTTACAACACATTATCCAAGAACCAATGAGATCTAAAAGTTTCACTGTTTTGAAACTCATCTCAATTGGTTGAAAGAGGGTATTTACTTTTAATTCTGCACCACTGAGTTTATTTTGTATTGTTCATCATTTCATTTTCGTTCTTATTTCTTCTTCGTATCCACAGGTATGGTATGCCATGGAGTGCACATGTAATACTTAACTATTATTCACAGAAGTGGAGGTAAATATCTACACCATTTACTGACACTGAGGTGAATAATTGTTTTAGCATATACCTCGCATAATTGTTTTCGCACACTTACTTCTTTACATTTTTAAGACAATTTTACAGAACCTCGACTTATCGCCCGTTCGTCGTATGTAAACAAAACATTTTGAAACACATTCTGAGAGCATTTATTGCTAAATTGTCAAGAAAATAAATATTCCTGCATAATTTATTGCCAAATTTTGTTACTTTTTTGGTATTGTCTGGCACGGCGGCTTAGTTTATTCAAAACAATTTCCTTCTTCCGTAACTGAAACAAAACTGGACGCCATCTTGTTTTGCTCGGAGGTAAATAGTACAGAATATTCCGAGATACACGAACCAATCAGATTGCGCAAAAAAACACTTCACCTGCAAGGTATATACTAATATTCTTTATCCTTCACACCTTTACAGTTTCATCAATTCAAAAAGTCACCCCCTGAACCAGTGGCGATTCTAGTATGAACCACAGAGGGGGCCTGAGTTACCTAGTAGCATACTCCAACTGTGTTGCACTATTGCTTAGAAGGCTCATTACTAGCTAGATAGCTAATAGCCGGTACACACGTATCATCGACGCACTGTACTGCTGACCTCGTGTAGTGCACTTTAATTAGAAATAGCGATGGCACGTGGCTATCAGAGGTTCAACAGTGGGGTGTGTCCCCTCAGCCCCCCTTAAAATCGCCACAGCCCTGAACAACGTCTAGATTATTTTTTTTCACATACTTCTCAGCTTAAACAATTTTAAAAGAAGCTACATGATGGCTTCTATAAGCAATGGTTCACTAGAAATTTCAAAAGCAATATAAAATATACCGGGTATTCAGCAAGTCTGAAATTCTCGTAAAATTTAGAAAAGATCCCCTCGCGTTTCAACATGAAAAAAAAAAAGGGAACGTCTTTTTTAAGTGAGAGAATCGTTTGATATTTCTTCGTGTTTCGCTTGAGCATTTCTTGTTATTTTTCAATTTTATCATTTAGGTTAAAGATCAATGTCGTGACCGAACAATTTCATTCAACACATAGTTCACCATTGTTTCATGCAATATCTTAAACGCGTTTGGCTACCGAAACTCAGATGGCGAGCTCAGGTGCAAGTAAGACATATGTGCCGTCTGAGTGGCAGGCACAATATGCTAATAATGATATTAATGCGATATAAATTGGAAACGTTGGAGCTTGGAGATATCTTGAATGAATGACAGATGAGCGTTCGTCAAGCTTTTAAGTCAGAAAAATGATTCCTGAGCTCCAGACGGGAATCGAACCCGCAATCTTCTGATGACCTGTCAGAGGCTCTAACATTGAACTACCGAGGCTCAAATGGCGAACTGAGGCGCAAGTTCGACATATGTGCGACCAAAGCGGTAGCCACGATATGATAATAATAATATTAATCCGATATATATGGAAAACGTGGGAGCTTGGCGATATCTTCGATGATGGATGAACGTTCGTCATGAGCCATTCAGACAGCACTGATGTCGAACTTGCACCTATATAAGCTCGCCATCTGAATTTCGGTAGCTTTTCAGCGGTCATCAAATTTCCTTGATCAGATATAAATTCCATTTAAAGAAGACAAATGCCGGTTCTTACCTTCTCCTTTGTTTTCAAAGTTACATTTTCCAAACAAGTTCTTAACTTCAAAAGGAGATAACTCTCTGCTGTACGCTAGGACTTCGTCGAGGTAAACGATATCTCCAGCCGTTCCTTCATGCATTCCAAAGCCTGCATGACCGTCCCAGTCCTCCGATAATGTTCCTGCACCAGTTGCTTCCTTAATCATATCGCCATCAATGTAAATCCGTGCTCGGCCGGAGCTTGAGACATATGTAGCCGCAATATGAACCCATGATCCTATCAGGAAAGAAAATTTTAGTCAGATTTATGTTGCTCTAATGTTATGTCCTGTACGTTTTCATGATGGTAAGGCTTGAAAGTTCACTAACAAAAATTTCACATGCAATTTCAAGTATGAAAATAACATTTCAAATGTGAAATTGTTTCGATTCCATATGCGAAATGAAAATTTTATATGTGAATGTTCCATTTCATATGTGAAATACATGTTTTGTACACCAAGATTTCATACGTGAAATTTTGAACCAGTTCATTGCACATAAGAGTTAGTTATTTCCAATAAGAAAACGTTCCCGTTCCATGTGCGAAACGAAAAGTTCATATGTGAAAATGTTCCAATTCCATATGTTTTTTACATGTGAAATGATATGCGAAATTTTTATAAGGGTTCTCTTCAGCAAGAGAATGTTAACTTACATTAAACTTAAATACTTAAATTGGACTGCACTACTTAAGCCAACAAGAAGAGCTGACTTAAGCGAGATTAACCGCAGTTAATGAATGAAATATTCTCTTCATGTTACACTGAGGATGATTCTGAAACAAAATGGAAACACTGCACTTCCTCATGGATATCGAGTGCTAAGTTGTCACGAGGATCTCTCGTGTACTTAAAATGGATAAAACGAGCATACTGTTCCCAGGTGACTCGATGGCTCAACTGGTAGGGCAGCGGTCTTGTAACCCGAAGTTACGAGTTTGAATCCGGTTCAAGTCAACTTTTCTAGTGGACTTTAGTAGTGCAGGTTAATTCATGAAATGTTCTCTTCATGTTATCTTGAAAATGAATCTGCGATAGTTCTCTGCAGCCCCAGCATTAATTTATGGCACGACACAACGGCATAGTACAACTCTGTGAGCCCGATTGCTCCATCCAGCAACTAATCTACGAACATTACATTGGACTCACCCGCCATTACCAGAGAACTGGTTTCCACCTTGAACACTATTTGGTCATACTCATTGCGATGCATCCACAGTACCGCTCCATCTGCTATGCTTAAGTCATACTGGTTTTTGGTGTGCAATGAGTGTCCACCAACCGTCTCAAACAACGTGTGAGTGCCCTCGATCGTTGTCAGGTTTACCCACAATGCAATAGTCACGGCGTCTGTCGGTTTATTCCGGATGGTTTTACCATCCAGTTTAATCTCACCGTTATTGCTAGGTACCATGATGCCCATTCCACACGTTCCATTTGTGACTAAAGTAACGAAACAAAGACAAAAACGGTAAGATATTCAATTCTCACCTGCTGGTTCTTAAGAACTCTCCATAAATCACAGGTAGCTGAACAACGATAACTTCTGAGACAGATAGTTTCGCCATGGACCGACCATAAACGATAGATACGTTTCCAAGTATCTTAACTAGCTTTACAACTAATGGAAAGGTTAAATACAAAAATGCTAAATAGCAGCCTTTTCCAGTAACAAGTAGTCACTGCGGTAAAAATGTTTAAAAAGTTTTTATTCCTTTTAGTAAATTATTCCTGCGTTATCATAAAGCACTGAGTGCTACAAGTGCATTAAAATTCCACTGTATATGATAATAAAGAAAATAATGACTTCAGAATTTTTGTTAATATTTTTAGCTATTATTCCGTAGTAAGTTATTCCTACTGGGGAAAAAAAGAAATAAAACGGACGTCTACGGTCAAAAGTGAAAACTAGATTTAAATATCAAAAAGTGATACTGAAAGGTGAGCAGCGCATAAGACTGCGGTAACAAATAGCACATAATGCATGACAAACAAAAGTCAAAAGGACCAAAATGAAAACAATAATTAATCAAATAATGACATACACTCATTTGTTGATGACGTTATTTTTATTTTTACCTAATGATGTTATCATTGGTGTCAGTCCCAAGACAGCACCATCATTCTTCAAGCCTGAACTATCATATGTTATATTCCCGGTATCTTTTTCAAAAGCCAGGTGAAGCATCACGTTGCTTTTCTCTCCCGAGCATTTTGAAATGAGATTTTTAATCTCCATTTCCTGTAGAGTTTTGTTGAATATGTAAAACTCGTCAATGTAACCCCGCATGAACGTTTCTCCTCCTTCTCGTCCCACGCCTAGAGAAACGAATAGTATTTGTGGAGAATACAGTTAACTCTTTAGGGACGGATTATTTTGAGGTGTTTTAGGTCTGTGCGTTAAGTGGGCGAGTCTGTCAGATATCTTCATAGAAAGAAACCTTCCACATGAAGGGTAACTTTACTAATCTACCAGTGTATAGCAAAAAGTAACGCACTTGTCATATTGGAACCTACGTGCGGGTGGACCGCTGTAGATGGGACCCTCCGTGAACTCGTTGTCCCCTTGACAGGAGCTGGGGAGAGGAGCAAAGACGGGGGGTTCCTAATGCTAGTTTTTTTTATTTGTCTTAACAGTGCTACAACTAAAAAATTTGAAATTCTTGTTCGTTTGATTTCTCGATTTGTTATGGATGAAAATTCAGAGAACAAACGTGGGATCGTATACGACTCTATTGGCTGGCTAAGAGTTAATTATAATTAGCATATACCTCCGGGATGAATAGTGTTTTTTTGCGCAATGTGATTAGTTCCTCTATCTAGGAATATCCTACGCTATTCACCTCCGAGCAAAACAAGATGGCGTCCAATTTTGTTTAAGTTACAGAAGAACTTTTTTGTAATAAACGAAGTCACTGTGCCGGACAAGTTCCATTTTAGTGAATAACTGTTCTTCATTTAACGAATTTACTTAAAATTCTCCATGAGAAAACTGGCATCTTTTTCTCTTTTCCATTCTTATTCAACAATATTAGAACCTCAAGTCTGCTTCAAGAAGATTTTTCTTGCGAAAATTATGTGATTTCACGTGTGAAATACATGAATTGGAATATTTTCACATATGAAACTTTCATATATATATATATATAGTTTTTTTTCTAGTCATTTCACATATAAAATATACATTTCATAATTATTATGTGAAACAACTAGGTTCTAAATTTCACTTGTGAAACGTTGATATTCGAAACATGTGTTTCTCCTATGAAATTTTCATTTAATCACTTAGAATGAAATACTATTGTCATATGTGAAATGAAAAGTAAAATTTTCGTAAAGCTTTCCTTACCAGCATATTTTCCCCAGTCCGTTGAGAGAGGCACACCAGGGTCTGAGGTTTCCTCCTTTAGTAACTGACCGTCTAGAAATATCTGCGCCTTTCCGGACACAGCTGTGTACGTTACTACGATGTGACTCCATTTTCCAACGACGAGAACTGGGTCGTCCGTTTCAATGCCAAAAACAGTATTTCCTAAAGCATTACGATGGAACCAAAGTAGCCTTCCGTCCTCTGCTTCCAAGCGATATTGAGCTACAGTAGAAAAGGAAGATAAAAAAAAGTTAAACCAGATTGCGGTCTAGTTGTTATTTAAATAGTTGGAAACAAAGTTGTCAGCATCATTTTACGTGAAAGCTTAAATATTTACATGACACTTTTTGTTAAATTGTAAAGTCTTATGCAATCATATGCAATGATTTTCTTCTTCAACTTGTAAATTTATATTACCAATGATTGCTTTTTCGTGTGAGAAGAGTGTTGCTCAGTTTGACTGTACGAAGTACTGCAAGTTTTCTCCGGTTTATATGGTTTCCTAATTTACCAACACTGAACCCAGATAGAAATACCTATTTACTTTTCTATTTCGTTTGGTTTCTATTTTGTTTCTATTTGGTTTCTATTTCTATTTCGTTACCAATTTATGCCATGCCTTTTGTGCATAAGAAAGTTTATAGAGCTGGAAAGAAAACCTCTGTCAAAAAAAATGTTTGGTCACTAACCAAGAAAAGTTCTTAGCATACGAACTTGAAGCGTTTTTGAAAAGAAAACATGATTTAAAATTTGAATTTACGGCAATTTTGAATATACTTCTGATAAACCTCATTGATAAACATCTGAAGGCTAAAACTTGAAAGGCATAAATAGTCGGAGGACAATAATAACCACCGTTTGGATTTTAAAGGATTAATTTTCTCCGAAATCCAGTTACAATGCAACAGACGAAATAAGAACAAGTTTTTCTTCAACTCAGCTTAAAGCAATGCACTAGAACACATGAATGGAAAAGGAATATGTAAGTGCATATATATTAAGTTTAGCTAATCAGAAGCAAGACTATTTCAGTCCTAAAATTATTCATCTGGTTTGTTCAAGTTGACGTTTAGGTTAGTTGATTGGCAGTGACATCAACAATTTTGACGTCCTCGGCTGCAGTCATCCTGAGTGTCAAGTCATGTCACGAAGTTGAGCAAAGGTATACTGATCCTTCTTGTTTCAGACTATTTATTCGATCAACTTACGTAGAGAATGCGAGGAATGATCTCCGACAGTTTCAAACAGGTGTAATACTCCCTTGGTGTCCAAAAGCTGGATCATGAGTGCTATGGTGATCTCCTGACGTGGAATGCCCTCAAATCCTTTACCTTGAATGTTAATGTTGCCACCAAGCAATTGTGCACACACGCCACAGCTTCCTGAAACTTTGGTTACTGACGCACCATTGGCTAATGACGCATTGTTTCCCTGGGCAGAGTTGTCCAAGATGCGTATCCCAGTATATCGATCAAAACCCAGGTACAGAACACAGTCTTTATTGCCTGAGAGATATAAAGGTATGGTGCACTTAAAGCTTTATCATTATAGCATCACAGGGTTTGAAATGTGGGCATGCAAAATAATTTATTGGATTTTATAGTATTTAAAGGTATATTGTATTGCGTGTGTGGCGTCGTGTTGTGTCGTGTTGTGTCGTGTTGTGTCGTGTTGTGTCGTGTTGTGCTGTACTGGTTTGTGTTGTGTTGCGTTGCGTTGCGTTGCGTTGCGTTGTGATGTGTTGTGTTGTGTTGCGTTGAGTTGTGTTGTGTTGTGTTGTGTTGTATTGCGTTCCGTTCCGTTGCGTTGTGTTGTGCTACATGTTTTATATTGGTTTTAAGTTCTTGGTGTTGGCTGGGTTCTTTTTAAGTTCTACATATGTTGCATATTTAAATGTTAAAGTAGAGATTAAAGAAAGCAAGATAACAACTGATGTGTATTGTAAAGAAACCGATACGCATTAGTATTTGGACTTTAAGTCTTGCCATCTGAAGCATATTAAGATAGAAATCCTGTATGGACAAGCACTTAGGCTTAGACGGATTTGTGAATCGGAAGAGATTTTTGAAAGATTAGGAGAACTTCGTAGATATTTATTAAAGAGAGGGTTTAGAAGTGAGGTTATTGATGGCCAATCACAGAAGGCAAGTGGTGCTAGTAGGACTGCCCTACTATATCATGGGTCTAAGAGCAAGTGTGAAATAGAAGATAGGGTCCCTTTGGTATCGGATCATCACCCAGCGTTATCGGGGATTGGAAAAAAGATTCTGGAGTTGATTCCCATCTTACTTGCATCGGAGGACATGAAACAGATTTTTCATGAGGCATCTTTGGTTAGCTTTAGGAGGCAAAAACATCTTTAAGCGGAACTAGTAAAAAGTAGAATTTCGAGATCGGTTGATGAGAGAAAAGAAATGAAAAAATGTGGTAAAAGTCGCTGCCAAATTTGTAAATTTGTTGAAGAAGGTAAAAGTTTTTGTGATGGTTTGGGTAACAGAAAGTGTTATATCAATTACGATTTTGATTGTGATTCCGCTGGTATTTTTGCCTCATTGGATGTAAGAAGTGTGGCAAACAGTATATTGGAAGTACAGTCACGTCGTTTAGAAAACGCTTTAATAACCACAAGAGTAGTTTGTTTAGGTATGGAAGGGCTCAGAGGAGGTTACCGGGGTAGCATTTATATGTACATTTCTTTTGGGAGGGCCATGGGGGATTGGATGATATTATGGTTTCTATAATTGATAAAAACTGATATAAGTAAACCGGCAGAGAGAGAAGAATTTTGGGTATGCAAACTGGATTGGTTCGTCCCGCATGAGATTCAATCTTAGGGATTTTACGACATTATAATTTCTAATTAGTTTTATAAATTGTATTTAAGTAGGCCTGCTAGCTTCTGAAACTTAACCTTGATAAAGGGGCAGAGCCCCGGAACGTTGAACTAATAAAGTTAAGAGTTTTTATTTTGATGATTATATATTTTTAAACTCAAGTTTTGGTATGGTTTTATGATATCCAAGCTTACAAACATCTACAATTAGTAAGATGAAATTTTCTTATATATATATATATATATATATATATATATATACACATAGATAAAAGTTGCGTTGACAATAAAAAGATATCAGTATGCATGAAAATCGTAAAACTACTCGGTTTTGTCTAAATAACTTTTCATTTCACACCATATATATATATATATATATATATATATATATATATATATGTATACACACACACATATATATATGTGTGTGTGTGTATATTCTTATATTATATATATATATATATATATATATATATATATATATCCTTAGTACATATATACATCTACATATAGATTTACTGAGATTAACAAGACCTTACTGTACTGTTGAATAAATATTAAGTTTAAAAAATGGGTAAAGGACAAAACTGAACGTTGCTTACCGGTGAGACCCGCACTTGTAACGCCAAAAATACTTGCAAAGAGGATCACATACACTTTGTTCATTCCTCTTAACTACCTCCTGTTTTTTTCTGAAATAGAGCATGGAAAGGAATGGAATGGACAATTACTCAATTCTTTCACTTAAGGAAGGTTTGTTTCGAACGTCAGGCCTCATTAGTTATTGGACTCAGTGCAATTTGTCTTTAAAACTAAACAACACTTATTTGAATTGAGTCCGAGTCATATAGAGCTCCACGACAAAAAAGATTGTCATGCTTGAATAAATATGGCAAGGAGAAAGTATTTTAATTTAAGCAACTGTTGAGTCGCTACTTACTTATACGATTGGGTCCTTCAGCCACTTTTGAAGTGAACAATTGTTATCTTAGAATTTTTCATAACAATCACTGTTGATAACGACGGCAATTCATCATATCCTTTCTCATTGTATAGCAGGAACAATTAGAACGAAGTGTCAAATTAATTCTTGTGAGCTTCCCAACTGTTTAACCATACTGGTTCTATATTCAAGACAAATCTAAAACCAGTTCAATATTGTGTCCCCGCAAACTTTGCGAAAATCCTTTTATAAAGTTTTCATCAGAGAGTGACCAAGAGTTCCATTATAAATCAAAGTTTTATAATCCCAATTTGAATGAATTTTCAGACAATAAAACTGAATTCTTCACTTTTGTTTTTGTAAGCCAATACACCGTAACAGGTACCAACAATGACCTTATTTTGACGATACGCATGTCACTTCCACTTGCTAAAGTCAGTTTGCTGGAATCTTCTATCATATTAATCCCTTTTTTATGACTTAACTCTGCTCTGTCAGATTGAACAGCGTCTTAGCGCACATTTAAACGATACGCGTGCTGCATATGATTGGTTTTCTTGACATATGTGATATGTAATGTTTTCTCAAGGTTGAAATTCCTGCTTGCGATTCACTGGCTGATGTAACAATACTACGGAAGACTCTTGTGACTTTAATCGTGTACATCAGAAAGTACAATCCTATCGGACAACCTTATCGTGTAAATGAAATTATGTGAATAACAGCCTCCTACCACAGGCAATGACGTCGAGAAATCGAATCCATCTCCCACAACTGAGATAGGATGCTGCATTGCTCATGAGAAGGAGTTAATTGATTTTTCCCACCAAGAAAGTTTACAGATTGGTAGGAATAAATAATTAGGTAGAAAAATAAACAACTAAAAATATTAATGGTTTAACGCTAATAGTCAATATAACCTTGATAGATTGTTGTAATCGACCGCTGAAAAGAGCTAACTTATCAGTTCATGGCTATTAAAACGACGCCCGAATTGGCCTCTTACTAAATTTTTAGCCTCAGTTAACTAGTTTTGTTATTAATTCACGAATAACATGTCTTTAAATTCTTACAAAGCCTGCTAAGCAAATTCCAGCCATCCTTAGTCTGCAATATTTGCGGACAATTTAAGCGTAGTCCACACGAGCAAATTTTCTGTGGCAAGTTCTCTGTGACAAAATTGTATAAAGACAGCAAATGCTATGTTGAAAACATATTTGCCTATACTCCAGAAAGGACTATGGACAGTGAAGACAAAACTGACGAAACCACTGCCAACCTTTGAGTATGTGGTAAATTTTCTGTGACGGGTCGTACACACGAACAAACTTTCGCATATGAAATTTTTCCTTTGCCACATGAAACTGGCGCGGCAGTTTTTCAGCAAATTCATTTGTCAGATAAAATTTGGACAAATTTTCTTACCTATACGGGCAAATAAAAATGGTTACTGAAAAACTTGCCACACAAAATGTGTTTGTGTGAAATACTGACTTTAGTCGACAAACTTCTTTGAGACAAAATTCTTTGAAAATAACGAGAATAAACCACTACAATATCTGCTATGCTATTAGAAAAAGCCAGTTATACTCAAAAAGTACTCGACTAAATTTTTCAAAAATTTATCGGATTAAAACTCTTGCTTTAGTCTACAAACTTATGAATTTTCACCGAAAAATTCTCGCAAAATCATGAGAATAAGCGAGTGCAATATCTGATATTCTACGCGAGAAATCCAGTTATTCTCAAAAAGTGCTCGACAAATTTACTCAAAAATTCATCAGATTAAAGTACTGATGTTAGTCTACAAACTGATGAATTTTTACCAAAAAATTCTCACAAAATAAAGAGAATAAGCGACTTCAATATCTGATATTCTGTAAGAGAAATTCAATTGTCCTCAAAAAATACTCGACTTGTTCTCTCAATTTATCAGATTAAAACTCTAACTTTAGTCCACAAACTGATGAATTTCCACCGAAAACTTCTCACAAAATCATGACAATAAGCCACTGCAATATCTGATATTCTACGCGAGAAATCCTGTTATTCTCAAAAAGTACTCGACTTATTTACTGAAAAATTTACCAGATTAAAGAAGTGATATTAGTCTACAAACTGATGAAATTTCACCGAAAAACTCTTTCGAAATAACGAGTATAAGCGACTACAATATCTAATATTCTATCAGAGAAATACAATTGTTCTCAAAAACTACTCGACTTATTCATTGAATAGTTTGTCAGACTAAAACTCTAAGACCCAGTTCAAATGTGAAACTTTTCATGTATCAAATCAAGTGCAAATCAGTTTGAATAAAGGATTTTGCTCACTAAAGAAAAAGAACCGGTTTTAGTCGTTTTCTGATGAAAGTAACACCTTTTCCAACCTATTTTCCGCCTGATTAATAAAAAATCTTTTATGAAGAGTTGCCACATTAATAAAACAGAGTCATGAAGCTGGAGTGAAAAACTTTGATGTATTTTTACAGAACGGTTATAAAGCAATTAAAGTATAATTTCGGAGAAAAAAAGGACCCTTTTTAAGATGATTTACTAAGGAAAACAAAAAAATTTTCTCCTGTTTTTACTCATGTGATTGATGAACAAACGTAGGCAAGCAGTAGTTACGTTTATGTAGCAGAGTGTTGAGATTAACATAAATGACTTTGACGTATTCAGTTTCTAAGCAACTAATGTTTAATTTCGGAAAAAAAACCCGCCCCTTTTGGACGTTTCTTCTAAGGAAAAAAGTAGATTTTCTTACATATTTTGTCACCTGATTGATAGAGTATTACATTATCAGTAGTTACATTAATAGAGCAGAGTCTCGAAATAAATATTAAGAATTTTAACGCCTGTTTACAGAGTGGTTACTAAGCCATTAATGTTTAACTTCCGTGTATTAAAGGAGCGTTTTTAGACAGTTGTTAAGTGAAATAGCAACTTTTAAAATATATTTTCACATGCTATTGGTGCAAAAGTATGAATGATCAGTAGTTACATTTATCGAACACAGTCTTGAGATTAATTTTGAGACCTTACATGTATTTATTCCGAACGGTTACTAGACTGTTTCTGTTAAATTTTAGAGAAGAAAAAGAAGCGTTCTTCAACGTTTTTCTAAGCAAAATTGCACTTTTGGAAGTGTATTTTCTCAGGTGATTTACGAAAAATTTTATAGAGCAATAGCTACGTGTGACGAAATTTCTTTGTCGTCAAAATACCAGTAGTTTCTAACTAATTTTTTTCTGCTATGTAGCCTAATATAACTAAAAGTAAAACCTGCTATACAATCATAACAATACTACTCATCGATCTAAAGCGTCAAAGTGAGAAAGACTGTCCAGTAACCACTTTCACTGTCCCGTGAGAGGACCCCAGCAATCATGACCCCACGTCCAGTGAGGAAAGCCGGCCACCATGACTACCGCGTCCAACAGTACACCGTAACTCCTCCCAAACTAAAAGGGTGTTTCACCCCCAGTTTACATGATGACCGGTCAGGTGTTCTTTAGTTCTTTGCTCTTCGCACGAAGACTTTCGGAGGTTGTAGCATTCAATTCATTTATATAATGAATCCTAGACACTCATCCTTGCTGACCTATCTGGGACCTAATTCGTCACCAACGCCTCCACTCACTTTATACTACTGACTCTTCTGCAGTCCGAATCTCTTCCAGTTCTTAAACAACCTGTAGCGCGTCTCTCGAAATCAAAGTTCTTCCTTCCACCCTAGTTGTGAGGATGTTCCGTCTATTAATTGTCTGTTTTCACCACCTCATTTACATACCACCTATCTAATTACCGTTTAGTTCCAATATACCAGTTCTCCAGGGTACACTACGTTTATAGACCAGCGTTAGAACAATAAGTATAAGAACTTTGACGTTTTTATAATGCACGGTTACTAAGCCATTTATGTTAAATTTTAAAGAAGAAAACGGTCTTTTTATTAGATGGTTTTCTAAGGAAAACAATACTTTAAAACAATACTTGGTTAGAGGAACATTTCAAACAGTTTACGGAATAAGGCATGCGATTTTGTGCGAGAGTATGAGGGTTCGAACCTACTAGAAACGAACATTTATTTCTTCTGGCAAAATTTCAACTGTTAATTTGGTACCTGGCCATTTTAGTACATTAGTACCACAGAAAGTTTGTTGTAAGGATAACTATCGAACATCAATGGCAGTCTAGTCTCAAATGGCTTATTAGGTAAGGTAACTTTATGCGAGAGCAAAAGGGGTCGAATGTTTTGGGGTGGTTATTATTGTTTCGATGTAAAATATCAACTTTTAGTACGGTCTTGTACCTTTTTGATCGATTGATAAATAGGAGTCTTTGGACTTTGTGTAAATGTGAGATGCAACCGTGCATTAACTACTTAGTAGCTCCTTAGGTAAGGTGAGACGCGTGACTTTTTGATCGAGTATTACTCAGAAAACTTTGGTTTAAAATAACTATCAGACGGCTAGTTGCATGAAGTCCTAAATGGCTTATCGTGTAAGGCGAGTGATTTCGCGCTAGAGTAGGTGTCTTCAAATACTGATGGAAGGCTGTCGAAGTTGATCGTTTAGATGCAAAATTTCGGTCTTAATAAGGTACAGAACATTTTTATCACAGTGGCAGTTGGAAAAATACGGTTAAGTTTGAATATCAAACTTCAAACGGCATAAAGTCCTAAATAGCTTGTTGTGTAAGGTGGCTACGTTCACGCGAGAGTATGATGGTTCGAATGCAGAAGAATGGGTATCGGTTATTTCAATGCAATAATTCCCAAATTATTCATGAGCCCAAGAGGAATAAAGGAAATTTGAGTCTATAAATGGAAAAATATACTGGAAAGAAATATCAAGGATTGAGAAAAAGGCGAGAAATAAAAACATGAAATAGCAAACGAAAGGGAAAAGAAGAAGGAACAGTGAGGACGGGTAGGGTAGAAGTTAGGGGAGTAAAATTTTTTTAAAAATGCACTATCTCTTTTTATGAACTGCTCCGCATTTTTTTTAAAGAACGACACGTAGAATATTTTCGCATAAATTGAAACTTTTTCAAAAATTTTATTTGGTTGACTCTTGTGATATTTTTACACGTTTTGACAGTTAAAATGTTTTTACACTTTTCCACACTTAGAATACTTTTACACGTATGGACACTTGTAATATTTTTGACACAATTTGACAGGGTGTATGTATTTTAAACATAGAATATTCCTGTACAAGTCGACACTTAATATACGCTCACATACGTTGATACTGTACGTCCACCCATCTAAAAGTAGAATGAAGAGGATGTAGGCAGAGTTAAACGACAGGTGAAAACTTGAAAAGATGACCTGGTGTTTCCTCTCCCATGTTTCGGCAGTTTTTAGGACCCATTTACACGTTATGATTGTCGGCTACGATAGTTCATCCTGAGGCATGTAATTTTGTCTGAAAGGCACAATTCGTGCTTTCAATTCGCTCACTAATTTAGCAATACGTACGTAAGACTCCATTCAGTTAATCGGATACATCAGAACGAACAATCGTATAAGGCCTTAATAGGGACCTTAAGATCTGCAACGTAATGTTTAAAAAACGAGCAGGAGTGCTTTATCGGATATAAAACACGAGGGGGAAGTCCAGTGTTTTGGGTCCGATAAAGCACGTACTGCGGGTTTTTTGAACGGCTTAAAAAACGAAACGTTTTATACGCTAATTCCTTACGTAAGTTTGGAAATTTCTGTTTTCTGAGGCGAAAAATATTGAGGAAAATTTGAAGAGAAATTCAGGATAAAGTCACATGTGTCTTTATCACATGTAAAGACACGACACGGTTATGATTTTCTTTTGTATTTTCTTCATGAATAATTAAGGAGTTTTTTCAAGTCAACTTCAGCGACGACGTCTTTTAGACAAAAAAATTCTTCATGCCAAAGAAAGAAAATGATTAATTCATATTCTCTAAGACATTCTTAACACTAATGATAAAAGAACAGAATACTGTGTAGACAGTGACAAATAAGGTAAGAAGTTAAAAAGTTGATAACTACCGTAACTGATCTCAAAGAATTTCAAATTTCGTCGTTCTCCAAACACCGTCACCCAGACCACAGAATAATACCAGAAGTCCCACTCGCAAGGAAACTTGTCACACTTTTTTAACTGCGCATGTCCGCATCCGCCATGTTCTTGGAGGGTATACTCAGCGCATTTCAACTAGAAACAATATGGCGAAAACCAAAGTTGGCTCACTAAAACTGCTGTATTTGGAAAAGTAGGAAGACGATTTTCATTACATTTCTGAATCTATTGAAGAGGAGGTAAGTGATTACTTTTTTATTAGTTTGGTAATGTATAAACGATTTTTTCGAGTAGAATTTAGCTTGTGTTCACCGGCATCTCAGTCGCTCTCAGCCCTTAATACGGTTCTTTCCAGGGCCCTGGAAAATTTCTGGAAAAACAGCTGTTTTCTGGGTACTTCTGTAATTCTCCTGGAATCCTCCTGCAATTTCGTAAAGAATTTGAACCTGGATAATCCAAACCTGCCAATTCGTACATTCACAAAAGTTCCTTTTTTCATACACAAAATAGATTTGTTTGCTTTTGTCCTAGCTTTTCTGTCAAATCCAAATTGAATCGAGTCGTGAGTTCATTATTGCTTAATTCTTATGTTGAAACCAACAAAATAATGTTGTACTGTTGTCATAACGAAGATTACATTCTTGCTCTTTTTGCCAAAGAAGAAAACTAGGGGTTGGATCCTGGAAAAGTAGCGTTGCTACCCTAGAAAACTCCTGGAATTTTGTGATCTTTCATCCGTACGAACCCTGTTTAATATTGATACTAGGAAAATTCAGAATATGAAGTTTTTTATGGACTGGTTTTTTATAACTTTTCCTTTATATAGTGACATGGTCACAGATGGTGAAGGTCCTGTTTCAATGTGTCTGTTTAAAACTTACAATGTACTAGTCAATATGGAGGCAAAGGCTGGAATTTCATTTGGAGAATTGTAGTGTTGGCCAGATTATTCTTTGATGTCTTATAGTTTATTTACATTCCTATCTCAACTACAAGGTCATTCAGATTAACCCAGTATGATGCAAGCACACAGAGGATTACCTTCTGATGAGAATTCAAACTGTAGAAAGAAACATTTAAAACATGGAAGTGCCTTTCAGGGACACTTCATAAAGACAAAAATGATTATTTATGAGCTATATGGTTGTTATATTTATACCATAAATTATTTCTAAAATTTAAATTGTATTATAATGGAATGGCAAAGACTGGGAAACCTGAATATGTAGTTTTCTGAATTCTAATAATGAACAGCATTTCTAAAGGATCATTGCCACCCACTGTTAAATAAACATACATTGACGTTACTGGTAGAGATTGTAAATTTAATAAAATGTTGTACACTTCCCAAAAACCAAGTCCTGTTATTATTTTTTTTTTAATTTCTTATTTTTCATACTGTAATTTGTAAGAAAGAAAGCCATCATTTTAAAGTCAATTTTATTGTTATAGAGTAAGATGTCAAAAGTAGTTGCTGGCAATGCTTGCATGGTCTTACCTGCACATGGAAATCAACCATAGCATGTTTAACCCATTGAGGGACAAGGACACACTTTGCTGTTTTATTCTGGCTAACAGCAAACAATTTTATTCACCTAAGTGATGAGCCCCGATGCACCCTTGCACCTGAATGGGTAAATAGACAATCTTAAGCAATGTTTACACTTGGTGCCCCATTGTATTTTGGATGGGTACTTTAATGAACACGCCTATTATGCTAGAAAAAAATATTTAAATTACAACCGCCATTATAGTTTGTTATTTACATACTACACATGTAGACTTTCACCTCATTTAACCAAATTATTTAACTTAAATTGTGCACTGTATGCTGTCGATGATTACAGTTTAGGCCTTTCCAAGCATTACAAACACATACACATAAATTCTGAGTAGAAACTGTAAGCCAAAGTCTACGTACCATATGTACATTATCAAACTTCACTGGGGTCGGTTACTTCTCCCGAAACTCTTTTAAGATATTGAAAGATGATTCAATCTTTACCGAAAGGCATAAATAGTTTTATAGGTAGATGTTCTTTAAC
Source organism: Heliopora coerulea (assembly GCA_030142905.1). Classification (NCBI taxonomy): domain Eukaryota; kingdom Metazoa; phylum Cnidaria; class Anthozoa; order Scleralcyonacea; family Helioporidae; genus Heliopora; species Heliopora coerulea. The sequence continues at coordinate 403,329 of JASJOG010000181.1, forward strand.
TGATTTACTGTAGCTTCAAAGATTTCTTAGCTCCTAATGATGTAACGCAGTGTATGCATACATTCAGCGAGTTTTAATCGTTTCAAGTCAAACATTTAACACATATAACAACGGCTGTTAGGTAACTTTTAAAAACTGTACTAGTCAATAGAAATTGTAGTGTGATTGTGAAAATGTAGTGTAAATGTAGTTCAAGTTATTTGAATAAATTTCCGATTACTAGACGGACTATTAATGTGGTGAATCACCGAGAGACAAGGATTGTTAAACTGCCTAATTGTGATCAGTTTTAGCGTAGTATTTGGGAATTTTTTAACAAAAACAGTCAGTTTGACTTCGCTTTAACCGGCCTCGGTGGTAGAATCGCCATCCGACGTCCAAAATTTAGTCAGATCCCTTCAAACTGAACTACTCCATATCGTTTCCTTCTGAAAATGACTCAGTTATACCCTCCAAGAACATGGCAGCCGTTCAACTTCCTGTGTGCGCAAGGCAACATGCGCGAGGCAACATGCGCGAGGACATGTACATCAAAGGTACCGACACTGAGTGGGACTTCTGGTATTATTCTGTGCCTGTGCTGAACGCCTACAATTTGCATCCGAACGCCCCATCTCAGGTGCCTTGCTTCCGTAGCCCCCAAACGTTCTGTAAACAGCCACTGGAGGTGTGCTATCGACGTTCAGAAACGCCACACAGACGAGTTTTTCTGCGCAAATCGACTTTTTCTTTTGTTTCATGGGCACTTCTTCCCGAAAATATTTGAATTTGCCCGAAAAGTTTGGAACCTAATATGTCACATTTGGACAGAGATCAACTATTTTTAATTACTAGTCATAATTTAACCATTATCAACAAGAAGAGACTGGGTTTGGGGCACTATTCTTCCGTACAAATAACCATTGCTCACTTTTTTATTTTTTCGTAGATCTCACGAAAAGTAATTTTTGTGGCAATTTACGACTGCCTTCAAAATGTCATTGATTTCCCGAAAAACTTAAATTTTCCCCGACCGCCGGAGGGAGGGAGTCGCAGGAAAGCATCAGATATTGTTGGATGAGCTTATATGGGATAATCAAAAAATTAGAAGATCAAAACAATTAGCTGTGCTAATGTATAAAACAGTTAACAGGAGCACAGAAACTCACCTAACTAAGATTTTTGAAAATATCAATTCTGATAATCATATGTATAATCTGCAGGATTTGGAGTTCATTATTCATGTACTGACACCAAGACCATATACTAAAGCTGGCAAGAACAGCTTTCATTATTAAGGAGTGGTCCTCTGGAATGGTCTTTCAACAGAAACACACCGTCTTATTTAACAAAAATCATTTGGAAATATCAATTGAAATAATCAGTGGGACTCAGAGCTTAATATTTATATACAAAGAAAATATATTAAAGCTGACAAGAACAGGTTGCATTATTAAGGGGAGGTCCTCTGGAGTGGTCTTTTGAGTGGATTAAAAAGTAAAGACCATTTAAGATCTTTTAAAAGATTTTTATGGTTAAGTTTTCAGTTAAACTGATTTTAAAAACTTTATGTCGTATAATATTATATATAGTTACCATTAGATATCAGTACATTTATCTAATATTAGTACATTGGAAGACTCATTGGAAGACCATTTGTGAAAATGAAGTGACCTTGCATTTAAATAATAATGATTTATCCGTCCATCCATCCATGTCCAAGCAGACAATTGCATCCAGTTTGCAGAGCTGTCCTCTATGTTGTTTACAACTGAGTCACTGCATATTTCTACCAATTGTGTGGCATGTTTACAGGCTCATGACAGTGCTGCACAATAAAATAATTACTGAATTCAGTTTTCACAAGATAGCCTAAGTTCCTCTTACCCACCTCAGCCTTTAATTTGGGCAGGCCACAGAAGCCTTTGCCTTGATAATTCTCAAAACTGTAATCAAACCCATACAATGATTTTTAAATGTTGTTAAATCAAGCTGAAACATCCATTATTTTAAAGTGTAAAACTAGGGCAAAGACAGCTCCAAAAAAGTTCTGGGGAAGAAACTAATGGCATTAAGATGTAACCTGGTACAGAAGGTACATAAACAATGGAAAATGGTAACCAAGATCCTAAGTTAGCTTTGTTTTAAAATGTCAAAGTATTTTTTTCCTTTCATGCAAAAATTTCATGAATGCATTTTTTCACAGAAATGGGGGGCTGTGCCCCCAACTTTGAAAGTAGGCAGGGCTAAAGCCCCCTTGCCCCCTATATCTCTGCCCCAGTAAAACATTGAGAAACAAACCATAAAAATACTAGAGACTATTCAATCATCACCTGAGGTTATGGACTTTGAAAACACCACATCCAAAAATTAAAATTTTTGATGGACATTACCATGACCTTTTCTCAAACCAAAACTGAGTGATTTAAGGCAGTCTGAATTATTTTATATTTCTGATGGCTATGAAGGTGTATTTCCTCCTTTATTAATGAAAATCCAGACCTATCAATTCAAACAACTGGACAATATTTGGGAATCAATCTGTAGAAGGAATAAATTCTATAAAAATTTTCTGTCAAGTGTTCCATGACAGAGCACACAATAGGTAAAATTCCAAGCTTTTCTGACAGGCAATATTGTTTAAGTATTAATAAGGTGAACCAAAAAAATCATTTGTTGAGCTAAAAAACTTACAGTTTTTCACCACTATTAATCTGGATCTATTTTTTTTCTGTGCAATAGTCAGTTCTGACAATAGATTATGAAGTACCAGAAACTTCTTAGCTGATTTACTTGAGAAATTGCAACCAAATACAAGCAGGGTTAACTTGGTCTGCAATACTCAGAAAAACTCTTCACCCAATCCCACAGTGAGAGTTACTCTGAGTTTCAAAGGCTTAAGATAACTTATATGAAAAGAAACAACTTTACGACACTTTGATGGGAGCAGGCTGGAATTTCTAAGTTAAATGGTTTTCTCTGATTGGAGATTTACTGAGTATGCAATTCAGTCACCAGAGTCTTCAGCGGATATTGCAACAGTAGTGAATGAACAGTCAGTAGAAATTATACTCAGTCTCTAAAGAGTAAATTTCTCAAGCCAGACTGAACATTTGAATGCAATAATTGTATTATATAGATTGGGTCTTGGGGACACATTATTGGCTGGCTGGCATGTTGTCAGTTTGCACCAAAGTGTACCACCAGAAGAAGAATTAATGATATTAGTACTGTAGTAGTCATGCTATGGTCTATCCCTTATAAAAATTTCACATGTCATTTCACATATTGTGAAAAACATATGGAATTGGAGTGTTTTCACATTATGAAATTTTCATTTCACATAAGAAATGGAATCTGTTCGCATGTGAAATATCCAATTCACATGTGAAATGAGCTGGTTCAAGATTTCACATGTGATTAAATGTTGGTGTTTAAAAAATGAATTTCACATATGAAATGGAACCTTCACATATGAAAATTAATTTTACATATGAAAATTAATTTCACATATGAAAATTTCATTTCACATAAGGAATTGAAAGAATTCACATAATTATGAAATATTATGTTCATATGTGAAATTACTTATGAAATTTTTGTAAGGGATATGACTTTAGGTCCTTTCCATAACTGCACAGTAGACATGGCTCCATTGATTTTGACACATATTTTATTATCTTGAGCTGTTGCTTTGATTGTGCACAATATCATTACCAGCTGTCACCTTTAATAAATAGAGTAACAAAGGTTGTCTGGCAAATAACACCTAAACACAATTAAATGAGCTATAAGACATGATGAACCAGATCACAGTGATATTACTTTCAGCTTTATTTCAGGTTTGACAATGACTTTGAAATAAAGCCAAAATAGCTTCCTAATAAGTTTCATCTTGTCTTATTAACCAGTGGCAAAGCTAAGCATAGCAACTGGTCATGCAAATTTAACATTAACTAAGCTATGCAAATTTAAATTGATCTATGATATTTGGTATCAAGCCATATACAAGCACTTATGCAATGGCTAGTATATAACAATGCAAGATATTAGTGGTCAAGGTAGTGGTTATGCTAACCATAGCAAGAAATTGCAACCAAATAATGCTATGGACATGTTTTGGTTGATATCTAAATATTATATATAATTTAATTTTCATAGCATGTCCTGTTGCTATAGATTGATAATCTTAAATTTGCATAGTACGACCAGTTGCTACACTTAACTTTGCCACTGCTTGTAACTTCAATATTGAGTTTACAAGATGTTCCTCATTGCAGGGTATTCTTGCTGTTTTTCCAGTGTTTTCATGCTCATTCATGCAATTTTGGTACTTTAAGTACATTTTGGGACTTTAAGTACATTTTGGGACTTTAAGTACATTTTGGGACTTTAAGTACATTTTAGGCAGCATAATTTTCAAGATTTTCCAGGGTAGGCCAGACCTGCACAAACACCCTTCCACCACAACCCCCAACCCACATGGTAAATATCTCAGGTTTTTGTTCCCTTCTAAATATTAGGGTAGGATTCTCTGGTGAATGTTAAGCAATTTCAAATGACCAATTTACGAATTAATAGTAAACATAAAACAGGTATAACAAATTTGAAAGAAAACAAGATAAGATATCCCAAAGCAAACAATAAGGACCTAGTATAAAATACAATGCATCAAAAAAATTCTAGATTTCTACCAAGGCACAGCATTAGTTATGCCTACGTTTGAGATCAAGTCAGGGAAGTGAATTTCACTTCTGAACTGTTTTTGATACAGTTATAGCACTGTGATTGTCATTAGAGCCACACAACTTTAATGACCGACTTTAATGTTCAGCTTACCTTCTGTCTACATTTCATATCCAGTCTGCCCTGTATCTTTCACTGATCCAGCTCAAAGACGACAGTTGAAGGGTCTTTGACACTTTTTCATGTTGTCCCCTGAAATGCCAATGCCAGTTCAATCCAACCATAGCATGCTATAATGCAACTCCAATGAAAATAATTATGTATTGTTGATGGTTGTTGCACAATGTAACCCCGAAAATCACGGTTTGTTTCTTCAAGTAAGTAACATGGTGGTGAGTCAAATGACATGAGCCAGTAAAAAGATCTTTTGCCATCAAAAAGGTATTGGATTTCGCTACGCTTGAATCGAGAGCTGAGTGGTCTCTTCTAAATAAACACAGAGATTTTAGGTTTGAGCATGGTAAAATTATTGATCCAGGGACGTGAACATTTGCAATTTCATCTTTGCCAAGTTTGCTGTCAAATGAATGTTTTGTAAATTTGACTTTTCTTATCTATAACCGTGCTGGATCGGTCTGGATAGAAGTAATCAAAACGGATTTAATAAATATTTATCACATCGGTTAACGTGTCAGGCTCAGTGGTCTAGTGGTATGATTCTCGCTTTGGGTGCGAGAGGCCGCGGGTTCAATTCCCGCCTGAGCCCCATTTACTTTTGGCTTTTGGCAACAAACGGTTTACAACATTCAAACGTATATATTTCAGTTTTTTTCCTTTAAAGTGATTCTTTTTTACCTGTATGAATGGCTATACTTTCAACGTTTCCGAAATACACATTTTTTTACTTGCTTTAATCGTCTTTTTACCTTCAGTTTACCTGGACGACCTTGGCCGATAAACTGCTTGTTGCTTCCCATTCAAAATAACAAATTCTGAGCTATTTACCAATAGTTTCCATTCTTTCTTTCCTATAATAATTCACAAATAATCTAAGTTCTCTCTCTTTTGTCTTTCATAAACAATTTCGTGAACGATTTGACATAAATCCTGTTAGAAAAGTAACAGCTGGGACCCAGTACTTCGTATCTTTTTCCTGCTGACTAATTTAAATGTTTGTTTTATACTTTCGGCTCTGAAATCTAAGTTAGAAAACACAATAATGACACAAAAATTGTCTTCGGGAAGATTAATAGGACATGATAACTCAATAAGATCGAAGAACGAGAGTAAACTGTAAAACAACAAATGGTAAAAATTGGGGGCTCAGGCGGGAATCGAACCCGCGGCCTCGCGCACCCGAAGCGCGAATCATACCACTAGACCACTGAGCCGAACACGAAGCACGGTTGTTAAATTTGTTATATATTGTATACAGTTAAACAAAAACCAAAATAAAACAAAAACAAAAATTAAAAAAAAAAGCCGTTCACTGCTTTTTTACCTAACACGTTCTGGGTCTCACTAAAACTTTTCTCCGTCAGTTTCTATGCGTATCTTTAATTTTTGTATGATCATTTTGTAAACCAGGTATTTAATTTACGCATCAAATCCATAGGCGTAGGTCATGGGGGATCTGAGAGGCTTTAGCTCCCTCAATAATAGTTTTGGGGAGGCTTAGCTCCCCTGGAATTTTACAGCAACTGACAAGTGGCTGATGAATGGTAAGGTTACTGAGACACTGGCTGGCGTTATATAACCGTCAAAGCCTCATTTGTTCAACCAAAAGACACCCAGGACGCACCTGAGAAAATGAACTAAATCCAACAATCACTCTTAAACTTTGGATTCGGCTGCCATCCTGAACGTACACAAATCTATCTTGTCCCATTTGTCAATAGATAACCTTACTGACGATTTTATTTCAAAAACCAACATAAGCAGGGGCGCAACGAGGAATTTAGAAAGACAGGGGTTGGATGGTAGTATCATGGCACCGTGGGGGCAATTGATCGAGTGAAGTAGATCTAGGTGGCTTTGGGAGATGGGGGCAAAAAGCTGTCACTAAAAGGGCATATATAAGATTTACCACAAAAAGGGCAGGGGTTGTAACCCCTCCCCCAAAAAAAACTCCCCTCTGGTTGGGCCCCTACATGAGAAACAAAGCATTTCGGTCATCTAACAAGAACTCTCCATGATTTGTATGCTATTGAACCTTGTCATTATGTACTCTTGACTTAGTTGTTTGTTTATAGTCTTTAATTTACATAATGTATCATTATGATTCATTTTCAATATATGAGATACCATTTTTGTCACTGATTTTAGGCTGTCCTGTGTTAGTGTTGAGATAAAACATATTAATGATAGAATTCCAAATTCCAAATTTGTATCTTAAAACCTTTATCCGGAGGTATTTAATCCAACAAATGGGTTGTCAGGCCAGGTCCTTCAAATTAGATGATCACCTAATTTCTGTAGAGCCAATCTTGAGAGTTGAGATAAGGCACGTGCATCTTCAGTTTCGCCTACTCCCTCACCCTCCTTCTAGCAATAAAAAAAGTCAAAGCCTATGCACTACACCTTGAAAATATGGCATGGCAAAAAATTTGTGAAACTTGTGGGATTTGTATACCGTAAATGTTCGAATTAACGCCCCTCCTCCCTCCGATTTAGCGCCTCTCCAGAATAGCTGCCCTAGTAAAGAATGCTAATAATTACTCGTCCAATAAGACAATTACTTATGATTTAAATTGTTTAAATTCAATCGGCTTTTTCTTAAATTCATGTGTTTTTTTTGGATATTGTATTCAATTAATTGATTATACTAAGGAAATAAACTATCGAAACTGTCTTGGCTTTTAGTTAAATGTTCGAACTAATGTTTCTCTCAGGACAAAATATTAATCTTTAAAATAAGCGCCCCTGTCCAAATTAGCGCTCCTCCTACCAGTGTGGAAAAAATTAAGCGCCCTGGGCGTTAATTCGAACAGTTACCGTAATTACAAAATATATGAAATAGAGAATTTCGTGAAATTTGTAAAATAGCATTTATTGAAATACTAGCACTAATATAAAGTGTGTGTTTTGACCATTTAACGCCCAGTGTCCGATTTATCGAATACCAATATTGAATACCGTGTTTCGACAAAGCCGAATTACCACTTTTTGAGAAGAAAACAGCATGTTGGTGTTCTTATAAACGCGCACGGAATTGGCGTTTGGCCTGGCCGACGACTCCTGATCGAAGTCGTTGCACAGAATGTAAAAACTAGCGTCTTCTCTCTGTTCGATCCTTCACAACGCGATCTTTTGGTTTCGCAAAAGTATGACCCGAAGTCATTAACGTCTCTGAGGAGTTCTGACGTGCAAACTACCTAAATTCTTTTCACAGGGGCCATTAAAACCTCTGGGCCCGGTTGTCCAAAAGGCGATTAGCTTAATCCAGGTTTAGCGGAAATTTTGTGAAAAATTTTCTGATCACGCCGTTAAGAAAAGTTGGAATTTTCTGAAACAGATTTCGGGCGTACACAAAAACCTTTCAAGCTGTGAAATCAGAACTAAATTTTTCAACCAAAATAAACTAAACAACAGATTAATTGATAATCCTAGACTAGTACTAATCGTGCTTTGAACAACCGGCCCCAGGTAAATAATTTCCCATACAGTCTTCGCACTCGGTTAATAAGTAATCAATACCTGTTGTGAGGAAGATGGGGTCACCCTCCCAAACCTCGTTTCCCTATCACTTGGGTGGGGTGAAGGTTTTGAAGTTATCTATTTCATGGATCTCTGGATACCTAGTCGAGTTATTAGTCTTAGATGATCCAAAGTTTTTAGGTGAATGAAGTTTTATTCAAAATTACGTGACTATGCATAAATAACTATGACTTTGCACAACAAGATGTGCTGTCTAAGGTCTGTATGGTCTTTTCACATCAAATTAGATTCTTGAAAACCTTGCAACATAAAGTACAATTTCTGGCATCGGTTCCATCTTACTTTCGTCTTATCCTCGTTTTACTCACGCAGACCCCAACTGGATTCATAATTGTAGCTCTACTGAAGTCACATTGAAAATTTTGGGCGCATTTCCCGTGAATATAATATTTTCCACCGCACAGTTCGCCTTCTTCGCGAGCGCAGATGTTGCAGCAGTTACACTCATCCCGTAGGATTCCTCTCTTGCAATGTTGAGCTCGGCCAGGACATCGGATATCTGCACAGGATTTAGGGCACCCCTTACCGATGAGCATGCGCGATACCAGCACTTCCTTAGCCCTTGCTGGCAGTGGTTTTATGCCGTAGAATTCTGCAAATCCTGTTGAAACAAGAACTGAAAATGTTACAATGGTTGCGTATAGGTCCTTCATGCTCTAAGAAAAGAAACAAAAAAGACTGGTTAAAACAGGGATCTATTGTTTGTGTATGTATATGAAACTATCTTTTAAGAACCTTATATTGGCAGATATACTGTTAAATAAGTCATTCTTATTATTATTATTACTATTATCACTACAATGCTAGTGCTACTACTACTTCCACTACTACTGTATTATTACAACAACTACCACTACCACTACCACTACCACTACCACTACCACTACCGCTACCACCGCAGTTTCACTACAATGAAACAAAAATTTCGGGTTTTAAATTATGAGAGATCTATTTCAACACTTGTTTTTTGGGAGCTGTTTTATGAAATATTTACGAGTATAAACGTTTCTGGATGAACGCTGGAGTGGAAGACCACACAGTGGCGTAGCTATCGTATAGTCGTGGATATCAATATTCACGAATACGGAGTATGACAGATTCCCAGTACATGTCAATGGTAAACAATTTGGCAACAATGATTTGTAGTTTTCTTTTGCTATTCAAATATTCTGTTCTTCAGTGGCTTTAACGCTTCAAATGCAATAAATATATTTAAAGTTGACCTTCTTGTAATTTTGATCTACTCATTATTACAAAATTCAGAGCTCTTTTACATGCCTCTATTAAGATTTATCAGAAAATAATACGGATGAATTCGCCAATAATTGGTCAACTAGCTTCTTTAGTAAAATTAATTAGGCTACGAACAAGTTACTACTCTTGGCACAATCCCTTGTTCATCAAAACCTGAAACAAAACGTGTTTGTAAAGAGACTGGTTCTTGCTCATTGGACAAGATCTTGTTACTATTTAGGCAACCTTAAACATACAATTAAGTTCACGAGTTTGTCTTTTAATCTTACCGCGAGGATCTTTGAAAACTCTTCTCCGTTTCTCGCCGCTCAACAATTTCTCAACCTTTGACAGTTCTAAGTAATTATCTTTTGTGTAATCTCGGTTTCATTGTTTACCAAGAGAAAACAACCTGTTCTTTCTTTCCAGGGGGGCATATGTTCTGTGTACTAAGGCCTTCATACAGGATTAAGCAGGTGTAAGCAAGTGGACGAGCATACTCCATTCAAAACCAGTACCAGCTTCCATTCTTTCTTAATTCATAAAATTAATTCATAAAATGTGATTAATTCATAAAATGGCAGGCTCACAGTTTCTCCAGAAGCAATTTAAATGTTCCTGCTAATTTTCTAGACTTTTCGATGGTTTTAGTTGTCAGAATAGACTACTTCCACCAATGACTGACTTGATTTTAATGGTGGTAAAAGAGCAGGACCCAGCTGTATAAAACTCTTAATCATTATTTCATCACTGTTCCCGTGATCAAAACTGTTAAAATTCAATCGCGTGATTAATCTTGTAGCAAAAAGGATTCCAATAAGATAAAAACACACTCAGAATTAAAAAAAAATTTCCTCAAAACGACAGTCCTGAGTCTAGGTCTCATAAACATTCTGGTGGTTCGTAAAACAGGTTATTTCTTCACAAGTCGCGTGACAGGAAACAATTTTCTATCCGAGTAAAAATCTCTTTAAAAAGAAAGTTCTGTGTTCAAACCACAAAAAACAGGCGATGAAAGGGTTAAAAGCTGTTGATGGTAATCTTCAAAACAGATGATGTAGGTTTAGCAGGAAATAAGTACATTTTATTTTTACGCTCAAGGTTAGATGACATATTCATCTTATCCAATATGGCGACCAAGAATAAAACATATTTTACTTTCCTGAACATTCCTTATTCTGACTGAAATTTGACACAATAACATTAAAAACTTTCCTTTATTGTTCTCCATTGGCTGATGTGAAAAATCTGCTTTTAACGTTATGTATTCTGCCAAAGCTGCAAACTAAGACAGAAAGTAAACGCAGTTTGGTCACAATGTTAATTTTTCCTTAGAAAGCGTACTCCGAATAGAATCATCTTGACAAACCAAAATATGAGTATTTGCAAGACGGGAACGAAACTGGTTTAGTTCCCATCTTGCATTTACTCATGTCTTGAGTTCTCAAGATGATTCTATTCGGAGTATGTTTTCGACTCTATTACTTCAAATTGTCAGTCGGCATTGGTTAATTTTCCACTTTGCATATTTGACAGTGCACACCTCTGTACACCTCTTCTAATCTCGAAAATCTGTCAAAGCTGAACTCTATTTTATATAACCATACTTGTGCTCTAATTGCGTATTGCACGTACTATCAAAGACACTAAATCGTAATTTCAATTGCGCTAAAAGCAGTAAAACGATCTTTGTTGTCAGATAAACAAAATGATTAAATCAGGTATTCTCACTTTACAAACGAAATGTCTACTGTATTGAATCGCAAAATCAGATAATCGTCGGGTTTATTAATGTATCTCTAGGGAAATAATTATTTAGACTTCAGATACACCGATGAATACTAGTCCAAAGCATGGTAAAGGATGATCGCACAGCATTTTTAGCCGCATATTGGATAGCCTGGAGTCAATAAAATCATAACGAATTTAATCGTTAAGAGACGTGTTGGAACAATGGTGATAAAAATTACCTATGGCGTGGATTGCATGGTCTTGGAGCGCGACTGATGCGTGAAGGCTAACTCTGACGCCAGTTAAGAAATGGTTCATGCGTTAGTGTTCTCAGTCGAAGTACGTTGTTGAGAGAACCAAGAAAGGGTAATAGTTGCTCAAGGCGACTGCTGGGATCATTTGTAGCTTTTTAAGCGTTCTCCTAACTTGCCAAATTCACCCATAGCTTATCGGAGCTCAAAAAAGCATGGACCTGCTCGATTTTTTTGGTAACATAGCATACAATACGAAATGTTTACTGTTTAGTTTGCTGACTGGACTAATTTTTATCTTTACAAAAGCATTAGAATGATTCCCATTGGTTAATTGACATCACATCCCGGTGCTGCTATCAAGAAAACGAACCAGTGCAACCTCCAATCAGATTTTTCATTGGATGAAACATGTTATAATACAAGACGATTGAAAAACTATGATGCTCCAGTTTAATTCTACCAAAGCGTTTTGCAATGGCGGCACATCTCATTTCAGGTGTCTTGAAACATAACCCCTTGTAAGTTATTATTTTTCTTAATGACTTCTGCCTTTACTTTACCGTTCAGTCAAAATAAGCCGAATTTGAATTTGAATTTCCGTATGAATGCAACTCGAAAATCAGTTTGATATCAACTTGATACCACAAAGACATTGGTAAACAAAGATGTGACTACAGCTTAACCAACTTTGTGATTTTAAGAATAGACCCCTTGCAGATGTCGTCGATACGGTCCATTTGGAGAACGACTTCAAAGTTCCGATGTTCAACTGAGCAAATAATGGATGAACATTTTATTGTCTATTAGGATTTTTCCTTCAGCAAAGGAATAAGCGCAAGGGTTTTTTTCGACCAGATAACACAGCATTAACAACAGAGCTATAGATTTGAAGTGGAATTTTGTTTTGATTGGTTGAACAAGCAGGTCCCTTTGCGCATGAGTGACTTTTTGACAGGTACAACAGTAACTGTTGCTGCGATCTCCTCAGAGGATTTTAAATAATTAACTAGTAGGCATCCATGCGGAAATTGTTGTTCTGTGATGTTAGAAGCGGGTAATGTTTACGCTATCACTGTCTTCGACGATCGCCAAACTAACTCGTCGAGTGTAATCAAAAGATTTTCTGACTAAGATTTTTAACATCCGAGGGATTCTCTCGTCGTTGTCCGAGGTATGTGTCGGGTTCTCACTTTTGACCGCTGTTGTCATTTTGGTGACTAAGAGTTGAAACTGTGCGATGTTTGATCACGACGCGAAGTCGATAGTGGTCCAGGTTCGTTAAGTCAGTAAACACATGAATAGCTCCGATACTGGAAAATCAGTTAAAAGAACTTTGTAGTGCTGTGCCAATGTTCTTAGTCCACAAAATCGTGTTAACCAGGTACACAGTTGGGTGCCAAAGAATTTTCGTGCTTTTTTACTGTAGAAAAAGTTGATCACAAACTCAAAAAATGTTCGTTATTTTTTTCCTTTGCTACTCTCACTCTGAGCCACAAAAAAGTCATCTTTTCTGTTACATACACTTTATTTGCTGAGTGTGTTTTTTCGCGATGTTCACAGGACTGAAACTTTACTAAGACTTCATTTTAAGCTTAATTTTTGTTAAAACTAACAGGTGGCGACCATTTTCCAAACTAAAATCATAGGCAGGTAGGTTTAGAAGCTTAAGAAGTCAAGGAGAAATCAACGTACAGTTTTTACATCCTTGTTCTTACGTGATAAATTTGTTTTGTTTTCTCACAGAGGGTCGCAATGACTTTAATTAAAAGGTTTTTGCTTCTGGTGGTTGTTGGCTCTTCTCTAGAAGGTAAAACTTCTTTTTAATATTGTCTTTCATTTGCTTTTCTTCTTGTAAAAACGTGCAAGAGAAGTCTTCATCATGTTTCACGAAATGAAAAGACAACGTGAGTTTGCTTGCTAATTCCATACATCATGCTGTCAGAACAAATTGTGTTCGGTAGACATTAACCCACTGGGGTTAAAGTTAGGATATTAGGTGAAACTTAGATACAGTTTGCATTAAAGTGAAAATTGTATAACGCTTTCTAAACTAGTTCCCTCTGCTGAAAAAGATGGGCTAGCTTTAGCTATAATGAAACTATGGGACATATGAATCCAGAAGAGGTTTTGAAAAAAGAGTGTATGGTATCAAAAAAGTGAAATAACAATTTTCGTTCATTATCCTGTTTGTCTACATATTACAATTGGACCACGTAAGCGAATTATGATTCAACTCTAAAAAATTGCAATTCAAAGTTGTAATTTAAAGTGAATCTAAATTTAAGGGATAAAACTAATTCGCAAAGAAAATGAGATTTTTGGGAATAAATTGGCAGAGAAATCAGACCTCTTTCTTTTCAATTTAACTGTCCGTATGATCAAAGGGCAGAAAACGCGATTCTTCATCGGTGCAAGACATTGTTCAGAGAGAAAGCCAAAAAATACAATGGAAAGTGACCTCTTTCCCAAACAACCTAGGGGCCAGTTCAAAGCACGGTTAATGCTGATCTAGGATTACCAGTTAATCTGTTGTTTTGGTTTTGTTTATTTTGGTTGAACAAATCAAACTCAAATTTCACAGGTTAAGACCTTTTTGTATACACCCAAAATCTGTTGGGGAAAATTCCAGTTTTTCCCAGGAGTATGATTCGAAAGTTTTCCCCAAAATTTTCGCTCATCCTGGATTATGTCTAATCGTCTTTTGAACAACCGGCAGATGTCTTAAGTCTAGTGTACAACAGTTGACAGGTTTAGTAATAATCAGCTATGTTTTTCTTTTCTTTGTAGGTTCTTTAGGCGGGGCTTGCAATAAGTTGAATTTTGAAACTAAAAGGGCGGAAGTTCCTTCGGCTGTGACTGCCACTGCAAGTACAGCCCTAGCTTCTGATGCCACAGAACCTGCGCGTAAGAACTTTTTAATGCTTTCTTCTAAGCTATGAATGGCCAAACGAACAAGCAAATGAGCACACAGTCAAAACAAACAAAACTACAAACAAGTCAATAAACTACCAAAGAAATAAATGAATAAACGTAAGAACAAACAAACAAAAAAACAAGCAAGGAAACAATGGCTAAGTGAGTGAATGAATGAACGTGAATGAGTGGGCGGCGAGTGAGTGAGAGGGTGAGTGAGTGCGTGAGAGGGTGAATGAAAGGGTAGAAGAAAGAGTGAGTGAGAGGGTGAGTGAGTGAGAGAGTGATTGAGATGGTGTGTGAGAGGGTGAGTGAGAGGGTGTGTAAGGGTGAGTGAGAGGGTAAGTGTGAGGGTGAGTGAGAGGGTGAGTGATTGGGCTAAATTCTTTATTGCCTCTAATTTCTGAAAGGAATTTTAAAATTAAAAGTAAGCTAATTAATTACATTTCAAAATCAACCCTCAGAGATACATGAACAGAAACTTTTTCATGAAAATCTGACACTGCCCAATTCAACTGAAAAATTTTGACTCGAACGGGATTTGAACTCGCACCTTTGGGATACCGGTCCGCCACTCTACCTATTGAGCTATCGAGTCTACTGGGATTGGAAGCGAGTTTTTTTATCCAACTTAAGCGCGCGAGATATTCTTGCGAAAACTTAACACTTATCCATGAGAGGATGTGCAGTGTTTCAATTCTGTCTCAAATAGACTTATAGACATTGACTTTCACCGAAAGTTAATATGACAGTGTTCTTCGCATTAAAGCTAAATCTCCATTTTTAATGTATTCGCAGGCGGTTTTTAACATTCTGTTGAGCCTGGATTTCATTTGCGATAACATAGTCAACTAGTCTGCGAACGTAGGCAAGCAAATATCAGTGGAATATAAGAAAATCTCCGCACTACAAGCCTCTAATTCTTGAATAAAGTCACCAATAAGAAAAACAATTTGGAACTAGAAGGCGTTGAGTCAATATGTCTTGACGTTAAAGGAAATAACAACTCATGATTCTTAGTCTGTGTATATTACAGGTCACCAGCGAATGTAAGGCAGATGTTTTCATCTTTTCCTGCTCAAACGCGACAGAATTGAAGCTTCGAAAACGAACTGAACCAATGTTTATTGGCGATTTTAATTTAAACATGTTGAAAGGCGAAGACGACCCTGAAGTACCGAATAAAAAGTTATCTGACTTCTGTGACCAGTTCTGCTCGACTAACATGAGTAATGAATCCACAAGAGTGACCAAATGCTCAAAAACCTTGATGGATGTTATTCTAGTATCCCATGTCGAACGATACGCCGCTGGTGGTGCGTTGCACGTTGGGATTAGCGACCATGACTTGGCATATATTATACGGAAACAACGGTAATCTAAAGCGAAGGCAAAGTGCATTGAATTCCGTTCTACAAAGTATTTTGATAAAAACTCCTTTACATCTTATTTATCCAATGCGCCATGGGACACTGCGTATATATATATATATATATATATATATATATATGACGATGCAGATGGTGTTTGGGAGCACTGAGTCATGCTCTATGAGGAGATCCTAAATATACATGCCCCTATCAAAAGGACACATATGCATAACTCACACCTACCATGGACAAATCCAACAATACAGTGCGAGATAAAACTAAGAAATCGCCTTTACAAGAAATATCCACGTCAATGTAATGATACGTGGTTAGATTTCAAAGCCCAGCGCAACAAAGTTACGAAGCTTAAGCGTGAATCATTAAAGGATTATTGCTCTGCTGCTCGGACAGATTCAGATTTTTGGAAATGAGTCCACTTCTGCTTGCTACAAAGAAACAATCTGATTCACAAATTCTTCTGGTTGACGAAGGGAAGCTTATTACTGATCCATCTAATTTTCTTAATAACCACCATACAATCCCGGTAATCGGTCAGATTACAGAGGTGCCTGAAAAACACTTTGAAGATCACTCTAGTGTTTTAGAGATTAAAAAGCGATCGATTAATGTCGGGTTCTCTTTCCAGCCAGTGACTATTCATTATGTGTACAGACTACTTAACACAATCAATGTCAATAAATCTTCAGGATGTGATGGAATATCTCCGAGATTACTCAAACTTTCCACAAAAGGTCGGGCGAAGCCACTAACAAAGTTATTTAATTATTACATATCAAACTCAAGGTGGCCTAGTAAATGGAAATTAAGCAATGTCATCCCAGCTTTTAAGAAGAGTAGGACAACGAATAAGAACTACCAACCGATTACCCATCTCCAAATCTTTCGAAAAAGTAAAGTATGACCAACTGCTTGAGGCTTTTCTTCCAGTATTTTCCAGTAACCTGTCAGGTTCTCTTCCTGGACATTCGTGCTGCACTGCCTTGTCAAAATTGACGGATGACTGGCGTAAGGGTATTGATATCGGGAAAGATGTTGCTGTTGTTGCCATTCACTTATCGCAAGCATTTGACTCGATATGCTACAATCTTCTCTGAGCAAAATTGCAAGCGTTAGGACTCTCAGGCTCTGCAATGGAGCTAATGGCGTCTTATTTAACGAATCGTAAGCAAAGAGTCAAAGCTAACAAAGTTTATTCGGAATGGCTTCCAGTAAAAGGTGGAGTGCCTCAAGGAAGTCTACTAAGCCCATCATTGTTTAATATTTTTGTTAACGATCTGAATTTCATGATAAATGACAGCTCTCTTTGTCTGTATGCTGATGATATGAAAGGGTACATGTCTGATGTCTCTCCAGTAATGACTTTAAATAACAATCTGATCAAAATAAGTAACTGGTTAACACAAAACTATTTACTGATGAATCCTGATAAAACCCAGGCCATGGTTCTTGGAAAATCACATTATACGTACACTTTTATTGCAGACAACAAATCGATTGAGTTGAACATACGTTAAAAATGCTCGGTTCACCTTGGATTGCGAATTGTCGTTCAAGGAACATGTTAAGGAAATAAGAAGAAAAACATATGCCAAAGTTGGAGCATTACGACGCCTAAAACGTGTCATTCCTTCGAGTACAGATATTCTGTTATACAAGGCTTATGTGCTGCCACATCTGGAGTATTGTAGTCCGTTAATGCTTGGCACGGGAATGTCGTTGAATAAGAGAATGAAATCTACAAATTATTATGCATTAAGAATACTCCTAGGAGTTAAAAAGGACACAGATTATGACTCGGTTCTAGAAATGGCTGGATTGCGCTCACTTGAACACAGGAAATATGAACAGGAATTGACCATTGTTTATCAATGCTTAAACAATAATGGCCCTATTTATATATCAGACTTTCTGAAAAAACGTAAAATTGCTTATAATTTAATTAGAATACTAAGTTAATAAAACCAGCATATAACAACCTATATCATCATAATTCATTTACATATATGATAACCCACGCACGGGATAAGTTACCCGTCCAGATTAAAAAGTCGACATCACTGAACTATTTTAAAAAACAGTTTGAAGTCATAAACATCTCTGAGATTAGAAATGGCTGTAATTGCCCTAGATGTCTTGCCTAATTTTCTTACGTACTTTTATTTTTAAGTTTTTAATATATTTACTATACATTTTAGGTTCTCTATGTAATATTGAATTTATGTCTTAGTTTTTCTTCTATAGTCTTGTAAATAAGTATATTACCTTATAGTATTTTAAATAATTTTGTAGAAGTATTTATTATGTATTGTCGGGGGTTTTACACATGAACCTTTGGCTCGGAGGATCGGGCGACCATCTCCCACCTTATCAACGTGAAATAAATCATTATCATTATCATTATCATTATCATTAAAGAAAAGCCCTGGAGATAGTACACCTCCTTGTCTTGTATCTTGATAAAGCGCGTACGTTCGAGCGGTACTTCCTCCTATGTAGACAAATTTTTTCATATTGGTATACCAGTTTCTAAAAACCTCCAAGCCTTACCGCAAATGTTTCTATTGCAATACAGCTTGAAAAGATTATTGAGAGTGAGCGATAGGGCGACTGAGTGAGTGTGTGAGTGAAAGTGGGATGGAAAGAAAGAAAAAAAAGAAGAGAAACTACAAGAGATTAAGGAATGATGAAAGGAACAAAGGACGACAAAAGTAGAATGGAAGGAAATCAAAAGCGATTTAGCTAATTGACTTTGTCATTGTTTATTTCGCAGGTAAGTTAGTATGTTATTTGGACTTTGAGGATAACACAGAGACGGGAACGTCGATCAAAGATAAGTCAGAATATGGCAACAATGGGTTTAGAGAGAAAGGATTATTGCTGGTCAACTTTCAAGGCTGTGGCAATGCAGCTTATATTTACTTCTCAGACATTTTGTTTCATGGGGACACATTCCAAGGAAAACCTTATACAGGTATGTCGCACGGAAGTACTTAAGATTGAAACGAATTAAGGATAAGTTTAAAGAATGTTTTATAGATCTAAAATAATTGAACTAAAGAGCGAAAATTTAAAATAAAAATAAGAGGTATAACACTTTCAAGACTAATGATGTGTACTCGACTATTTTATTCTGGCTAACACCTGAGGATTTTACCCGTCAAGGGGGAACTTCGCTCGAAAAAGCATCAATCTTATTTCAGTTGAGTCTTGGGAGTGATAACGAATCTTCTGCATTTGTAATGAACGAGAGACACTTCATAGACTCATATGCTCCATGTTTTCATTAAGAAGAAGATAAAATCATTTCTTTCAGATAGTTACTCTAACTATCAATTGTTAATCCTAGGATGGTCGCGTATACATATTAAAGCGAATGTTCTCTACCAAGCACGATTTCAGACCTTTACAGAAAAATGTAGTTACCCTTGATGACTGACTCTATTATGGTTGCAGAATTCATCAGCCGAGATAAGGCAAATTTAACGAGACGTTGCTTCATCGTATACCCGAAGCATTTTGTTCCTACAGACTGCAACAGTTTAGTTGAAAAAGTAAGTACTTTTTCCCCCATGTCAAACTGACATGCTGGTGACTGCTGCAGTCCGATTGCTGACTGTTACTGTCTGACGTGGTCAGTTCTAAACAGTCTGACATTGTCAAGGGTTATGATTCATATATGACATCGTAGCTATATCGTATCTCATACACTAACAGGCCGTATCAGGTTTGCTACAATTTTCTGAATAGCCCTGACATCAGGTATGGTACAGACCGTACTTCTGTATATGAAGTATCCCAGTTTTGCTTTGCTTAGCGTGCGTTTCATGCACTCTGAAGCTTCAAGGTCATCACATGAGTCGCACTTGTTTGCTGTGTTTACCATCGAGCATGAACATTTAGCTTGGTTTTCTAGTGTTGTCAGTCTTTCCCAAAGTTCAGAAATTGCTTTAGTATTAAGTTCGCATCATGAACATTTTCTAAATGTTTCGCTTTCATCGATAGTGGAGGACGGGGTCTCGGCGATCTCATTTGGGATTCTCATTGTTGACAACATGGGTTTCCTTTTCAATATGGCTTCCCTCGCTGTCGTGATTCGCCACGTGTTCAGGGGTTTCCATCCAGCCAGGTGCTTTGGTGTATCCAATGATGGCTTTTCGTATCATTTCTTGGCATGCTCCTTGAACGTTTAGAGTTTTTGATAGATAGATAGATAGATAGATAGATAGATAGATAGATAGATAGATAGATAGATAGATAGATAGATAGATAGATGATAGATAGATAGATAGATAGATAGATAGATAGATAGATAGATAGATAGATAGATAGATAGATAGATAGATAGATAGATAGATAGATAGATAGATACGTAGACGAGTAGATAAGTAGATAAATGGACAAATAGAAGGATAAATGGATAGATAAATATATTAACAGATAAATAGATGAACAGATGAATAGATGAATAGATGAACAAATAAATAAATAAATAAATAAATAAATAAATATATAAATATACCAACCAGTAAATAGAAACAATTTATAACAACTTATCACAGCAAAACATTACATCTCACGTAAGAAATTTCACAAAAATATTCTGGAAATATAAGCTGCAAAAATCATTTCAAAAAATTTTAGAGATTTCTTTCAGTTTCCACAATGTTTTTGTATACGTCGCCCACTAACACAATGTTTGTGGCCTGTTAAAACGATACGTGTACCACTATGGAAAAATGGCCTGTTGCAACAACTAGGGTTCGAACGACAATTCTTGCGTTGAACCCGTGTCGATTATTAAAACTAGTCGCTCCTCTTAGGCATATCGATCGCAGCCTGGGTGAGACTCTTAGAGCTACCAGGAAGCCATTCCATCTTCGATACCATTGGCAGCAGCCATGAATGTGGGCAATACCACTTTGAGGTGAACGATGGTGACGTACGCTGGTTCCATCGTAATGAAACCCAAAGCACAGTCTTCACCGTTGAAGCCACCGGTGGCCTTGTCAAGCAAGGTAAGTTAAAATAACAATTTTGTCGTGGTCACGACAAAGCTCTAGTAAGCGTGTGAACCATGGTGAATGGTGCAAACCTACGTGAAAGTTCTCAAAAGAACTGTACTAATCCTAACAAGAAAACAATAAAACTACAAAGCACTATGCATTTCGGCACTGTGGATAGTGCTTTGTAGTTTTAGCTTTGTAGTTTTACTGTTTTCTTGTTGCCATTGCTACAGTTCTTTTGAGAACTTCCACGTAGGTTTTACACCATTCACCATGGTTCACACACTTACAAGGTGAGTTGATGTTTGAGAACTTTTCGGCAAGCTTAACGGGGAAAGTTTTAGTTGATCTGCGAATGGGCGAATAACCAGCAAGTTTTCATCAGTCATATGACAATTACCAGCGCCCTTGCGATGAAAACCACCAAAGAGGAGGTTTCAAGCATAGATTTACCCGGTTTTCCAATCTTTTTATTTAGCTGAAAATATTTCCCATTTATTTGGGCACAAATAGAGGGGGTGTTTGGGGGACCCCTCCCCTGCCCTTTTCTTGGGAGGTCGTTTGTGTGTCCTCTTAGCGGTGGTTTTAGTCCACATTCGCCAAAGCCACGAAGATCTTCTGCAGTCGAAATTATCAAAATCACTTCGATGATGCCTTGACACCTCCCTCTAACCCTCGCCCTTCAGAATTCCTGGTTTCGCCCAATAGGATTACAACGCTTTTGTTTTTAAAATGTATGAAACTGGAAAATGCTGTAGAACGGTCTTCCAATGGCATTAGAATAGAATACTGCGTAGACTGATGAATAAGCTGAAAAGTTAAAAGGTTGGCAACTGCCGTGACAGATCTCAAAAAATTCCAACGTTTCGAGCAAAGGCCCTTCGTCAGAGAACGAAGAGTGTTCAGAAGACGTTTTTTTCCTGACGAAGGGACTTTGCTCGAAATGTTGGAATTTTTTGAGATCAGTCAAGGCAGTGCCAACCTTAAAACTTTTTCCTATGGCATTCTCGAATTTCGACAACTGAAAGATCTTTTGCTTTTTGAAACACTTAATAAGTTCTCCTTCAATTGACATTTAGTTGCCAAATCAATTGTTTTGTTGTGTACCTGAATGTTGGTTTGAATCAGTCAGTAATTTACCTGAATTTCATCACTGTTAAAGATTGGCGGGTGTTTCACCCCCAACACATCTTCCTCTTCCGATGGTCCTGACAATTACAGTTACTGTGCTGACTTAAATGTTGAAGTTGCCATTCATGGAACTTCACTATACAACGTGCACTCAACAACGGCAGAAGATCGAGTAAGGGTGTTGAAATGTTTAAAAAACGCTGCGAAAGCTAACCAGCTGACCTCCATTTCTGAGCCTGTTTTTGTTTTTTCTTTTTCATTTGCTGCAACTTTTCATCTTTTACTTTTTCTCAGGACAATGGGTTCACCTCGCCGGCACCTACGACGGAACAATAGGAAAAGCTAAGATCTACGTGAATGGTGACCTGAAAAATATGTCTGTGAACGAATTTGGTGGTTATCTGTCACGTGACTGGAACATGCGGGTGGGAATTGGGGATCACAAGAACTTCCGACCAGTGTTAGGATTCGTTGACGAATTTCGCATTTATAACTACGCCGTAAAGAAACAGGAAGTCGTTGATATGGTCAATAAATGTCAATTTAACAGTAAGTTGAATGCTGTTTCGAAGTCGTTTTATGATAACAAAGCAATGAACTTGAAAATACCAGACAATTTTGTTATTACGGTAAATCCTTTATTAAACCCCATCTCAAATAATCCCTTCTCTCTAATAAGCTGCTCCTCTCTAATAAGCTTCCCTTTTTAGAGCAAGAAATTTATTAAGCCCACCCCCTTACTTTTAAGTCCCTTCCCATTTCCCCTAAAAACTCACCACCAAAACAATAAACAAGAGACTGTATTATTGTTTAAAAATATACTTCACTAGAATATTACGCAGCAAGATGTTTCAACCTGAAAGCTCCGGTCTTCATCGGTAAAATAGTTGGAAGGCCGATTCCGTAACCATTTATACATGTCCAAGATAGGATAAAAAAAACTAGCTTAAAATCAAAATCAAATTAAAATTAAAATAAGCATGACGTTTTATGATAAGAATATTGCGTTAAATATATTTAACATTGTTTAAATGGACGTATATTTTAATCATATTTTAGTCGGAGTCAAACAATTTTAGTAACGCATGTTTTTAAACATGAATCCTGACGGGCCATTTTAACATCTTTGGTCGTGTTATTTGGTGTATTTTTACCGTACTAATCCGGGTACAAATTCACATGCAGTATCCGCGCTCTAGTTACTTATGTAGTATAGACACCATTTTCTGGTTGTATCAGAAAAGTGGTATAGCCGCTCAGAACCACAAGTTTGTCCTCTAGAATCACCACCTCCGTCGGTAAAAATTCGGAGCTAAAGCCTTCACGAGATAAAAATTTACGCCATAGGAACGACAATTAAATAGGCAAATGTCTATCCAATTCGTGATCATGACGACTACTAACCTGCAGGCGTTTGGCAAAATTAAACAAGTCCTAGTTCTCCATTAAGCCCCCTGTCTCTACTAAGTCTCCCCTCAAACGGGCTTGAAATTAATAAATCTACCGGGGGGATTAATAGAGGATTTACGGTATACGATAATTAGCAATCGTTTCACACATTTCCTGTTAAAATGCATTTTACTTTCTCTTATTTAACATTTGCAAATCTTTTTTATTAAAAGTTGACTTATGTTTTCAAGAGTTCAGTCTAGAACTGTTTCAACCTCATGAGCACGGGCTGGACCAAGACATTCAGAGACCCTAGGACGGAAAATTTTATGGTGCTTCCTCATTACTTAAATGCAACTCAAAATAAAAAGAAGATACGAAGTAGTGCACTACTTTTTATCTTTCGAAATGAAACATAATAAGCTGAAATTCAAATACCGCAGCTTCTCTCACAATTTTCTGGTTGAAAAATCCACGATAATTTCATTGAAACTTCCATAAAAAATAGGGAAAGCGAATGAAGTCTGTCCTGACACATCGTTGTTCCCTGAGAGTTATTTAGTCTTTTCAGCAGCTGATTAACTAACAATGTATGAAAGCATAATAATAGCGTCCAGCGACTGATGAGCCAGGTGGAAATCATAGAGGAAGTATAAAAATAGAATAGCTCAACAAAAAACTCGGAAAATTGGCATCGTAAAAGGTTTAATGGTTCTTACTTTTCGTTGCTCCGCACAACATCATCAGAGAATATAGTTACCAGAGATTTACCGGGGAGAAGGCGAATTCGCAATATGATAATAAGGGCCTAGTTCAGAATTCTAGCGGAAAAAGACATCTCTCAACAATAGAGTATAACCAGTGTAAACATGATTAAGAATATATTTTACTGACGTTTTGTCGCTAGTCGTGCGACATCTCCAGAGTAAGAATGAATACAGGCTAACTCCTTGTACGAATGGAACAGTCAAGGTGAGAAAGGTGGAATCCATGGGGTCAAACTGGATTGTAATGTATAATTGTAACTCAGTGCACTCCCCCAAGCTCGCCATTTATCATTTATCATGCATTCAATTCAACTCTGTATTTTTTCAGCTGCAACAACTCCAGCTCCGGGGGCTCCTGTTACTACCGCAGCACCAGTCTCCTCTCTGACTACTGGCGTGCCTCAATCACCTCCAGCTCCACCAGTATCTCTCACTCATGATGCCGTCCTCATCAATGGTATGAAACAAGTATTAACTTATTTTGACTGTTAGAGTTCGTTCCATAAGCAGTTTTGAACATCGCCGCGAAAGTTTGTTGATAGAGAAGGGGGCAAATCTTACTTATAAGTAGAACAAAGGGTCTGAATTCCGCTGACTTTCCACCAAATTTTCTTAGAGTCAGATTAAGAGATACGTGAAGTAGAATTTTCGTACTTTGATTTGACCAATAAAGATATTGAGTAAGGTAAACCTTTCTTATACCGTTAATTAGGCAAGGTAACGATCATGTTTTTATGTAAGACTTGAAACTGTTGGGAGGGGATTTAACATCCCTACCCACCTATTCTGCACACTATCGTTCTCAGTGGCGGTTGCAGGATTACCCGATGGAGAGCATGGAAAGGACAGACTGGGTGTGATTGGTCAGGAAGCTAGGTGATACCAATCTGGTGGCCAAAATCGCAAAATAAATATGTTGAGCTGATTAATTCTCAAAAATGTTCTCACAATTTTTATCCCTGTTTCGTTGCTCGGATGTGGATAAAATAATAACTGAAGGCTTATCACAGTCACACAACTTTTTCGTATTGTAAGTGGCTGTAGACCATCAAACAGCCTCCGAGCAAAGTTGTCATTTTTTTGCGAGTTTCATGCTAAACGAGAATCTTCCCAGACTGTATGAGAACAAACTCCCATTATCAGTCCTTAATTTTCTTCATCGCTGCACTAATGCACGTGCTAATTTATTCTTTGATCATCTTTGAAACATAATTTGACACATTCCTGTTGCTCTACAACCATTTTTTATCTGTGTTTTAGATGACAAAGAGTCAAAACCAAAGGTCAAACCAAAAGCCTCAACTTTGTCCAACCAAGAATCTATGGAGGAAACAATTTTGAAAAGATCAATTATCAAAAGAAACAAAAAGCCGAGAAAGCACTGGGACTAGTGAACCAACAAGTTACTAGGCAACGAATCTGAACACTGAACTGTAAGATGAGTGGAAGTTCAGAGTGTTCATTGCTTTGAACGTAGCACACTTAACGTCAGAACTACAATTGCAATCTGAAAGATTCCTTTCACTTTTAAAGAAATATTTTAATACTATATGATCTTGCTGTATTAAGACAGCAAACCATGTAATATATCAGATTCTGATGTTTTAGCGCATGTGTGAAATAATATTTGAGAAAACTAACCTCAAACACGTTTCATATAAATAATACAGATGTAGAACCAAGGTTTTATTTTAATAAAGTTTGTCACTTTAGTCATTGGCTTTGAGACATGCATTTCGACAACTCAACCTTTAATATTTAAGTTGTAATTGTTGGATTATCTGTTTGTTCCTCCTTGTTCCAAGAGAAGTAGAGGATATAGGACGAGTAGAAATAAAAATAAAAGGAGAATAGAATATCAAAAATGAGAGAAATTAACCAAATGAATGGGAGGGAGGCAATTAAACATTAAAGATAGTCGTGTGTTTCCGGCAATTCGAAGGAGTTCGTCATTAACTTGATTTGAATA
Source organism: Heliopora coerulea (assembly GCA_030142905.1). Classification (NCBI taxonomy): domain Eukaryota; kingdom Metazoa; phylum Cnidaria; class Anthozoa; order Scleralcyonacea; family Helioporidae; genus Heliopora; species Heliopora coerulea. Next base: position 429,492 of record JASJOG010000181.1, read on the forward strand.
GCCCTTTAACATCTTTCCGTTAAGCTCAGACTACGCCATCAAAAACGCTCGGTTAATGGTATCATGAAAACTCGTATCACGCGCCAACCTCGTCACCAGGGATTTCACGGGTTGCGCGGCCACGCTACCAGTGAAAGCCCTGGGGATGAGGTTAATCATGCGCAAGCTTGATCTCATTGATATTGTGCTGTTCATACCTCCCAGAGATCAGTCATAACTCACGGTATTCTCAAGCTTTTGTGGGAAATATGGCACGAGGTATCTCTACCACAAGCCCTTTCCAGAAAAATTAGAAATATAATCTTCAAGATGTTATGACATCATAGTGACGTCAAATTAATGTTTTTTCCTGATAACTTGCTTACCAACTTCCTCGTACAGTTATGCTCAGTTGTCATTAGCAATTTGAGAAAGAGATTTGGCATATATGCTTGTGCATTATAAAGTTGAGCTATGAAACCAATGATACTAAATAGAAATTTAATCTGATTGAGACATCAAGACATTATACTTTTATTATTACATTGCTTTATTTTCGTAGTGTATATTCAAGAAGCTGTTGTAAGAGAATTACAAGGATAGCTTTAAATTTTAAAATACCTGCTTCAAGTCCCCATTAAATTTTAGAAAAGCTATTTTGGTGTGAATAGAGTAAATAGCGAAGAACAAAAGACGACCTTAGTATATCTATCCATGGTTCTGTTTACTCAGAAGGTAAATTACTTCTAAAACTCATCAACCCCTTCCAGACAGGATGTTTTAGGTTGACGAATAAAGTCGTCTGACGTTAAATTGAGTAAAATAATTGAAGACTGATCCTGCCGAGAAATTAAGTGCTCATGAAAGGAAATTAAAATTTTTCTTAAAACTAGCTATTTGTTACAGAAAGTGAAATGCTGCGAGATAGAGAGAGAGGTAGTTAAGAGACAACGTGTCTACATCTGGGATTAGTTCGTTTTCAAGCCCCTTTAAGTACATGAGGTACAAATGTGTGGGGACCTGATCTAGTGTGTGGGTCGTCTACGGACGAACTGCCTCACGTTTGAATGAAGCCGACAGGGGGGTATCCATGTTGGTCAAAAACACGCTAGGGAAAAAGTTGTATTGAACCTTTACTTTTCATTGGCTGTTAATTCTGACAAATAGGCAGTCCTACCGACATTGTCCTCTACTTACAATGGATAAAAAAGAAAACTGTCAAAAACCCTCGATTTAGGTCAAGTTTTCCGCAACAGGCTGCGTGTTTTATCGCGCAGGGGACTAGGATAACCTGCAAGTAGACCTACACGTCAACCTCCATGTTGGCTTCAAAATACAGTTTGCAGGTATCGTTCCAGTCTTTTTAGAGTCCAGTGGTTCTTATCCTTCTTAAGTCCAAGAGATACGTTCGCGACAACTTAACGCTTATCCATGAGAAGATGTGCAGTGTTTCAATTCTATTTCAGAATGACCCTCAAAGATCCATGAACAGAAAAGTGAAATAAAATTCTCTTTATGTATCTCTGAGGATGATTCTGAAATACACGTTTCCGTCACGTTATTTCTACAAAATGACATGTCTGCTACACAATCATGTCTACAATGCATTACGACCACCAGCGGAACACGAAGTCCCGTATAGCCAAACGCTACATAGAGTAGCATAGTATGTTTCAGTTAATAACAACTAGGTCATGGGAAACGAGGAAACATTGTTGCGGAAACGTCCGAGATTTTCGAAGTTCCCTCAAATGTTTCTCCGTTTGCTCACTTGAGGAAACATTATTGTTGAAGCAAGAATGTTTCTCGGTAAATTCAGAACCATTTTTTTCTCCCAGGTCTCGATTTCTCTTTCCAAAACATCTGCCCATCTGAGAAAAAGTGTTGCCTTGTGACCAGGCCTTTGCTGCCTGCGTTGAGCTATTTGAACGTTATTCACAAAATGTTTCGTAGTTTATCCATGTTCGGGAAACATTTCTGGGAAAAGTATTACCTCGTTTGCCCACGGCCTTTAAGTTTTTTCTTTGACTGAGCTAGTAAAGAGTATGGATCAGGGTGGACAGACGTCAGAAACTAATTTGCACGACTGTTGTAAATTATTAGCCTGTGTCGCAGCCCAACTTTCATGCGGAAGAAAGTGGGTCGGCGTAATAACGAAAAATTCGTGTTCTGGGGAGTGCATAGTTGCACGATTTCATATATAAAAGATTCTGATTGTCTTTTAGAGATAAGTTCCCTACTTCTCAGACCTCTCGGTACGTCAAACGGTAGGTTCTGCATTTTTGATAAAGTGTTGAATTGCTCTTTGCCACCCTCAAGGAACATTTCGTAAGGTTTGTCAATTTCCTTCATACAAAGATTGCATTCTGGTTCATCCATTCCCAAGTAAACTGTAAGTACAACAGCCTGCAAGATTGATCTGTCAATCTCACCTGCAAAATCAAAATATTGAAACCGAAGAAAGGGAAGACTGGTGCAAGTAAGCGAACTAATCACGAGTCTCGTTAGAATGTAAGAAACCTTATGGCAATCACAACCTATTATATAACATCGTGCAACCATGCAAGGCCTAGAACACGGATTTGTTCTTTATTACGCAGACCCACTTTCTTCCGCGTGAAAAAGTCGGGCTGCACGCAGGCTATAAATGATAAGCACTGCTCAAACTGGCTTTCGTCGTCAAAACAGTCCCAGGCCACTTCCTTCACCAGCACATTCTTAGACCAAAATGGCTGCACTTGGTATTGACATTAAAGGACCATGAAATTCCATCGCCTGGGCAATATGACACGAAATGGACAAACTATTTTTCAAGTATAAAATAAAGCATACTCAGGGTAATATTGACACCTTGAAATTCAGGATCTGAGTTTATGACAAGATGAGACTGTCGTGAGATTGTAACATTTTGACTTTGTTTCAAAGCCGTCATCAGACAACTGTCTGAAATAAAGTCGAAATATTACAATTTCACGATAGTCTCATCATTAACTCAAATCTTCCGTTTCAAGATGTCAATATTATTCAGAGTATGCCTTGTTTTATACTCTTTCAAGTTGTCGCCTGGTTGTGGCTATTTCTCAAGCAAATGCATGACATTTAAGCTAAGTGTTCATAAAAATCATTTAAAGCAATTTACCATGATGTAATGAAAGTTAGTATTATTCGCAGAACGCTTTTTCTTTTAAAAGTTAACTTAGTTTACAATATGAATTTGTCTTCGACATTTTGGTTGCTATCACTGTGATTCAGAATGAAGTTCTTGTTGTTTCATTTAGTGAATCTTGTTCTTGAGAGATGATACAATTAGTAGAGGATTACGCATAAGGCTTGAAAAGCGAATCAACTGAAGTGACATTTTGGGAGTGCCAAGATCGTGGTTGCAAAATTTTGAGGCTTCGCAGCTTCTAAACAGACAAGGAGACTTCTGCCTAAAGAAACGGGCAATGACTGTTGAGCGAAGCGTAGGAAATATAGATTTTGTATTTCTTGGTTTTAATAAATCCTAAAACATGTTATTTTTGCGGTCTTTTTATGATGCCAGTAATCGAGAAAGCTAGTCGAACACAAATCTCGTAATCGACCCGTGAAATCAATTATGTTTATGTGTAAATATACTTTTCTATCCAAAGCTCAACAAAACCTTGAATGGTGTACTTGGCAACTTTGAACTGCATTTCCTATTCTTGTTTTCTACTCGCTAGTTAACAATAAAGTAGCTTCTGCGATATGTATGTTGGAAATGTGGGAGCTTGGAGATATCTTGAATGAATGATAGATGAGCGATTGCCAAACTCGCACCTCAGAAAAATGATTTCTGAACCCTATACTGCCACCGAACCGCAATCTTCTGATGACCAGTGAGACGCTCTAACCATTGAGCTACCAAGACTAAAATGGCGAGCTAAGGTGCAAGTTCGACATATGTGCGACCTAAGCAGCTGTCACGATATGCACCTTAGCTCACCATCTAAGTCTTGGTAGCCCAATGGTTAGAGCGTCTCACCGGTCATCAGGTTACGGGTTCGATGCCCCGTCTGGGGCTCAGAAATCGTTTTTCTGAGATAAGAGCTTGACGATCGTTTGACGACTACGACTTACATTGAGGTCCGTGGTTAAAACAGGGTGATTAAACATGAGATTGCTTGAAGAAGAAAACATTGTAGTGAGAACAACTCTAGTCAATCAAAACGTAGACATTATTTCTGTTACAGCTGGGTAAAAATTGTCCCGCCCTTAGCGCAATACTTTTGAAAAAGTCGTAATCCACGAAAGCCCTTGATGAACAACTATCTATTATTTATTCTATTCATTTATTTAACAGAAATCTAAGCATTTATCAAATAATTCAAATTGCTTATGATAAAAATCAATCTAATTCTAATTTCTAAATTTTCACAATCATCATTTACATCTGGAAAGCAAGTCACTTTGCGTACAAAAATCTAGCACAAATTTACAACTACCGATTCAACATCCATTCTTACAGAAATACCCAACGGTTTTCCATATTTGGATACTTTTTTCCGAACGCGTTGATGTTATGAGAGAGAAGAAAACCGCTAGAAACGGCAAGTCACGAGGTTTGTGTTTTGAAGCTTTTCCAAAGTCGAGCAACATCCTAACGCCTTTTATATAACAAAATTAACAAATGAGTGGCAAAATTTTCAGTAAACTGTTGGCCGGAAATCCCCCATAGGAATTAACCAATCAGAGTTTACGTAAGACAACTGTCATATTGTAGTAAGAAATACCTAACAGTATAACGTGTTTTGGTAACAGGATATAAACTTGAGAAAAATTCTTCGGATTTGGATGCTTCTCTATTCACACGGGAATTAACCAATCAGAGTTCGCGTAAGACACGTCAAAAATAGTAAGAGATGCCGAACGGTTTTCTGTGTTTTGGTAGCGTGATATAAACTTGCGAGATGTTGCCAGACTCGAGAAAAGCTACTGCCAAAATTAGATATCTAAAACGTGCACTGAAATTGGTAACAGACATTTCTATACTAAACAAATAGATAATTCCTTAACTGTTTGTGTCACGATGTATGAATGTCATTTCAAAAATCGCTTAAACATACATTAAATTAGGTTAGGAATGAGGCACTAACAAAGATATAGAGAAGTAAATGGTAAAATGAAAATTAAATATATGAACACAAAGAACAACTTTTATAGTTTTATCATATCAGCTATTCAAAAGAAGCCCATTACGTGATGGAAAACAGGTATCCATATTTTAGAAATAATATTTTTAAGATCAAGGGGGTATATATTCAAAAGCACCTATTTTCGGGAGGGGCTTATTAGAAGTTTACGGTATTATTGAAATACATAACTGCATTATCGTCAAAAAAGTCACTCAATAACCACCTATGTGAGCCATTTAATGGATATTTTTCACTGGTAAGTCAATAATAGAAGGAGCAATGATTGCACCATTCGTGTGCTAGAGAAAGTGTACTAGAAAAAGATATTTACGGTTGGAAATTTTTACATTCATTAACCCCTTCATTGGTATTTGGAATTTATCTGGTTTGAATGAATTTAAACATGAGCTAGTTAGACACTTTTCGTGTACGTAACTTTCTTTGATTTCATATTAACTATATTGCTTTGAAATATATATTATCGAATGTTATTAGAAGGCAGGAATTGTTGTAATATTTAGCGATTATTCACCGAAGCGAAGTGAATATTAATGAATAATTATTCAACAATATTCGCTGAGCCAGAAGAATACGACTGTCTTAGGTAATTGCACAGGTGACTATTTGAAAGAAAGCAGCGAACGAGTTGTTTTGAAAATTCCTCAGTATAATTTACAAAGTTAGTCGCCATTTCTTCCGTAAATGATCGTACTATTACATTCAGCTCCAGATGATTATCGTGAAGTATCGCGTAATTTTCGGCCACGCGCAACACAAGATTTGCGACAACCACCTGTGTAATTACATTAAAGCATTAATGAATACCGCAAAAATCACCCTTGGTAAATTACAATGAAAACAAGACAACAAAAACAATGATAACACAAGAAGTGCTCACTGCAGGACATACCTCGTGCGGTGACACAATCTCGTACCCAGAGCCGCGCGAGATATACAGAAAGAATAACAGATTAAGTGATTACTCTACTCCAGCTACGCATGCGTGCATGGAGTAAAAATAGAGCAAAGTAAGTAAAATACGTGACTGAGCCAAGCTGATATCTGCAGCAGCTGTTTTCGTCATCGCGCAACAATCGTTCAGACGAGCGGCTGCCTGTCCGAGTGCACCATGCCTTCCTATGACTAGCCAATCACAATTGGGTTCCCAAAATTCACGCCAAATTTCAGGTAATTAACTGTTGATCAAGGGATAACAATGTGCACGGGGGCTTCAACCGAGACAAATTTTGTAATGGTGAGAAACGTTCAATAATAGTATATGTCGATTCGGTTCAATCATTGCTCTTCATAAAAGTGTGGTTTCTAAATCAAGAACGACTTACCAAGTCTTTTTAGCTTTGTGTTCACATACCTACTGGATATAGAAAATTAAGTTTACATATATATATATATATATATATAAATGTAGCTGTTTGGTCTCTGAAAAGAAGAGTGGTCAATACAAAGATGTAGAACTTTAATAGTCTATTTAGTTATAGCTTTGAGCAACTGTCGTTACACGGTGTTTCACGCTTACGCGATCATCAGACGACTCTGATGATCGCGTAAGCGTGAAACACCGTGTAACGACAGTTGCTCAAAGCTATAACTAAATAGACTATATATATATATATATATATATATACATAATTCATTATTAATTCATGAGGAAAAGACAAAAGAAAATCATAAGCGTGTCGGATCTATTATGTGATAAAGATACATGTGCCTTTATACATGAAGAAGAAGTTGAATTTTTTCGGCTTACCAAAGATAAATTTCCAAACTTTCTTCACGAATTAGCGTATTAGGAGGTTCATTTCAGAAGACATTTAAAAAACTCGCAGTTCGTGCTTTATCGGGTCTAGAACACTCGGCTATCGCCTCGTGTTTTAAATCCCGATAAAGCACTCCTGCTCGGTTTTTAAATATTACTTATAAAATTCATTAAAAATTCCTGAGGAAAATAAAAAGAAAATCATAAGCGTGTCGGATCTATGTGATAAAGATATATGTGCCTTTATATGTGAAGAAGAAATTCAATTTTTTCGGCTTACGAAAGACAAATTTCCAAACTTTCTCCGCGAATTAGAGTATTAATGCACAGCCCTTTGAAAAACAGGAGACTGAATAGGCCACCGTGCTAAAATAAATTTAAGTAAGGTATTAAAAGATGAATTTCACAAGACATTTAAAAAACTCGCAGTTCGTGCTTTATCGGACCTAAAACACGCGGCTATCACCTCGTATTTTAAATCCTGATAAAGCACTCCGGCTCGGTTTGAGAATCTCCTAGTTGCTTTAGAAGTATGAAAGCGATTTAATATGCCAAAATTTTTCAATTTTTTAACCATGAGTTTGTGTTGAATGTAGGTCAATTTTATTTACAAAATATCGATGTGTAAGACGAATAAGCGAAAATAGTGATGTACTTTTACAAGCGTTGTTGTTATCTAACGTGAAGTTGGAAAGCAGTAGTTTAATTGTTTGTAAAATGACAACACAAATTAATTCTTTTCACACTTCCGAAATCGATAGCAGATTAACCATCCACTTCGCTCTATGCAGTGAAAATTTGAGCGAGACAGAGTGAAAACTCGTAAGATGCTGTTGCCGATTTCGCGAAACACCCCTTAAGCATGTCTCACAACCTCAACACGACTACATCATAGCAGCCACTTTGAGGTCAATTTGGGGTTACCCACCTTGGGCTCCTTAAGTTCGTTTTTGTTGTTCTGTCATTTGATGGTCATTTTTGAAATTTAAACAAGTGTTTTTCATAAAAGGTATGTATCAAGAATGGACCAACAAAAGGCACTAATTCTTTGTCGTTTTCTTTTCTATTTTGGTGCTCATTTTTAGCTAGAGAACAGATTAGCTGGCGCGGAATAACCGGTGACCTTTTAGGATTAGGGCCAGAGATCATACATTAACTAAAGGGGGCGCTGTAACTAAATGTCACTCAACCGCAGGCGACAAATTGAAAGCTGCCATATTGGATAAACTTTTTTTTTTTTGGGGGGGGGGGGGGGATTAAATAAAGTCTGAATGAAAAGCCCAAGGACATAGTCAAAGACCACATCACTTTAGTCTCTTCTTCTTTTCTTTAAAAAAAAAAAGAGTATAAAACATTTAAAGCTACAATAATAACCGATTAATAACCAAAAAAGGAGATTTTCTGCAACACAGTTAACGAAAACAAACACGAAACAATTCCTTAAGCATCAGTTCTTCGAAGTCAAAGTTCTCGAACCGATGGAAACGGCTGGACAAAACTAATTTGCCCTCCAATTTACTCAAAATGGCGGCGTTCAATTTCTCTCAATTTTCGGATCCATGCCCCCTCTAGTCCTATATGATCTCTATGGTTAGGATTTGGATTAGGGTTAAGGTTACGTAAGTTGAGCTTGTGATTGCCTGATTAATTCCGGTGCATCTGCTAAACTTCAATTAATCCCAATATTTTGCGTAAGATAAAAAGAATCGAGAAAGGGATATGGAATGACTTGAAGAAGCATGCAAGTACTACGTTCTAACAGGACAAATGTAATTCCGAGAAAAGTGTATTTAATCACAGTTAGATTAATGAAAAACACTATTTTAATAGTAAACTTTCGACTTTAACTCAGTCATCTTCAAACTGAACGAAACAGTCATTCTTTCCAATAGTCGGCTCCCCTAATTACGTCAGCAGAATACAACTACCAGATTACTTTGCGGTTTTTTCGTTGTCATGGAAACATTGAATTTCCAAAGCGAATTGAATGACAATTGCTCCGATTAAAGTTACGAACAAGATTTCGAAAGGTATTCTTGTAGATGTATTCAGCAGATGTATAAGGCGAACCTGGCATTAACGATTATAAAAAATGATGAGCTATCGTGCTCAACTACTCAACGTTTGTTCTCGTCAGCCAAACAGTAGAAGTTTTCTTGTTGCTTTAAGCCCGTTGTTAAGACATGGTGACCGTCTGCTAACATGGAACGCTTCTTTGTAAACATTGATTGTTTTTAATAGTCAATTGTAATGAATAACTGCTTCAATCAATTAGTCTGAAGATGACTTCGTTAAGTAGAAAATTTACAACGAACTTATGCTTCATTAATCTGACGGTAATTACGTACACTTTTATCCTTTACATTCAAAATTACATTTGACCTATTTCTACTTAAAATAAAAAAATCTGTTGCCAGAGGATACTACGTTCTAAGCAGAGCAAGAAACATACTCCGATGAATAATTTAATTCAAACCAAGGTTTAACAATGATTTTAAAATAAAGTCGAAATATTACCGTGATTTGTTTCGTCTTGTTTGATAGCTCAAATATTGAGTTTAGAAGATGGTGTTCATCAGAGTATATTTCTCGCTCTACTTATTTAAGTTGTCGGCTGGTAATGGTTTTTAACTGCGTTCTAGGATTGGCACAATTAACAAAGATATCAACGCTGTCTCACTTAGCTTCAATGTCTACCTCTCTTCCGAGTCTTTCTTATCAAGAATTTTATTCCGACTTCTGGCGCAATGACAATACGGTTTGAGGAGCTTAGGATCTACCAACACTTCGCCATTAGGTCCTTTAAAAATGGTACCACAACACACCTCCTCTTTTCGCCAACCAGAGAGATCAATGTATGGAAACTTCATTTCACTGTGCTCTAACTGTGGGAAGAAAAACGATGTTTGGCAGCCGGTAGAGATACGACCATCGTCACTGACGGCACTGTCTGAAATCTCACTGGGAGTGGGGCTGCACGAAGGTGGACTGGGCGAATCACTGTAGTCTTGGTTTCCTACAGTATCAAAAGAAAGGACGTTGCTAGGCGCATAAATAATCGTTTATGCAACTGTTTGTCAAACGTGGCGATTCATGGCGATTGGCGACAAACACAAAGAAAACTTTCAACATCACCATCCACAGAGACTAGAGGAAGTTAGTGGCGTAGGCAAGGGGTCTGGGTTTTAAACTCCTCCCATAACTACAATGAGACTTGGGTTTTCAGTTCAATAGTGAGTCATAAGAGAGTACCACAATCTAGCCAGGTTTGATTGGCGAACGTTAAACAGCTTTCGGCGTCGGGATAAATTGTCGATAAGTATTATCTGAAGTGCTGAAGTGAGGATGTGAATGTTTCGGAAGTTGTCAGCAGTCAAAATTACCATTCTCTTCCTGCCGCGAATCATTCTCCCTCGCAGTGTTTGATGGTGTTACTTTCGATTACACTTACTGAAGAACACCGCCAAGAGAATTATCCGTCTAGTTCTGCTTTGCCAGGTCTAAACTTGGCATTTTAACCACACGAACGTTTAAAGCCATATATTTTCATAATTCTTGTCTCTTAAAATATCGGATACGAAATACAGAAATTAATCTTCACGAACGTCCAGACTTTAAAGTTGAGCCCTGTTAAACCCAACTTAGACTCTATCTTTTGCAGTTCAGTAAAATGCCTGGAGCTTGAGTCTCCAAAATTGACCTTAGTTCGATAAAAAAGACCCCCCCCCAAAAAAAACCCAACAACCCAGGAGTGAGGTAAAAAAATACGATGGACTGATGACTAGTTTTAAAAGGCATGGTTGCAAGCCTAATTCGCGAATGCCATTACACTCAGAATACTTTGTTATGTGATAAACTAGTAAATGAGAAGGCAATGAGAATGCCTCCCAATAGTCAGATTAATCTATTCTCATCTGTCTCATTAAAGTTACCTTGGCCACATGTGAAAGACATGTTCAGCGATTTGTCTCAATTAACCAGGTTTATGGTTTCCTCTGGCAGTACCAAAAGACCCATAAAAAACGGCACAACTTAACTGGCTCATAACATCCGGTAAAACTAAAGGCACTTTCCGCAGTATTTCACTGCACTAAACTGATCTGATCAGACAACAAGAAATAAAAATTACTGAGGAAACCAAATGTTTGAAAACAATTTAGCTTTTAATTTTCTCTACCTTACTCAACAATTGTAAGGGGCATTCACATTCTTAAATTTAAGAATGCTGAAAGGGATTCTAAAAATTTTAAATGTTGAAATACTCAAGCTAATATATCCAGGCTCCCTAATACATTTTCATCTTCAATACAAAAATGATTCTGCAAAATTACATATCACATCCCTACTGAGTGAAGCCCAGTGATGCCCTAGACTGGAAATGGCCAATGCAGACAGGCAGCCTTGGATGGGTGGGTTGATGACGTGTAAAGAAAAATGAGCGTGAACAAGCAACCCACGAGAAAAGGTTGACAAAACCCTGCTCTATTTTTTGGTTTTGATTGAAACATTTTGCATCTTTGGTGCTGAGTAGGTCCATTACAAGTTGTAGTTAATAAAACACAACAATTGCCATCAATTATATAATCATTATTGAAAACTTACATGTACCTAAAGACAAATGACTCCAACTTTGTTGATGCAAAAAAATTTTAATAACCCCTTAATTTTAATGGACTGATAATGTTATTGACTGAAATGTTACACAAAACATCTTAGAATGCCTCAAATCAGTATCAGGGAACTTATTACATAATTTACTTTGTAGACTTGCTTTCAGGGCCTAATATTCTCCACAGCCATGCTTTAAGTTCCCAGAAGGCAGAAGCCACCCCCAGAAATGTAGGTCTTGCCATGCTAATGGATATCTAGGTGGGATGTGGAGGACTTTGTTGCACTGTGATGCACTTAAAGAACTAAATGCAGAAGGCTGCTGAGTACTATGAAACAAAATTATGTATTTTGAATGAATTTGCAGAGTGATGCATGCTACAAGTGCTTGGAGGACAATGGTCATTTGGTGTCATCTCATCTTGTCATCTGACAGTGATTTTTTAATCCAACTAAGCTAAGGATTGGTTCATATACTGATTACAATAGTAAAGTGTCATTATTTCATCTTGGATAACCCTATCAGCTAGCTAAGGGTTTCCACCTAAGGGGCTCCTCCTCATAGGTTCAGTGTTGTAACAGGAGGAAACTGGAATAAACAGAGAAAATCTGCATTGTTTGGTAGAGTCAAACTGGATAATCTTCTCACATGTCCCCAAAAAAGCTTTGTACTCGATAGCTGCAAAAAGCCAGAACTGAACTCTGATATTTTTTTCCTGAGAGTTTTATTCTTCAAAAATCAAGGATGCGATGACATATATAGCTTAAAAGTTGACAAATTGAGCAAGAAAAATGTGCCTACATCTTTGCTGCTTCCCCATAACTCCTGTCAAGGGGAACAAAATCACTCTGCAGAGCCCCAAGTGCACCATACCATCTGCATTGAGGCTCATACTGACTGTACTCTACTGAGCTGCAATTCTAGTTTAGTACATACTTTTATGACTGGGCAAGATGCAATGACATTCCTCTAACTTATTCATTGGTTTTATTTCATGTTTTGAGCTGGGCACTACTGTTTGTCCCAATGCTAAAATTTCTATGTGGTTCCTTACATCCAATCATTTGCTCCCCACAATGGGACTTTCCTTTGTGTCTTTTATAAAGTAATTGTGCAGAACAGCATGCTAAGCAGATCAGCTTTACCTCATCATGGGTCTGGTACACCATTCTGCTGAATAAAATTGTCTGGAATTAGCCAGTCTGAATAAAATTCTTAAGTACACCCTTGCCTCATAGATGGGTTCCATAAAATATTTGGGAGTAACAGAATTAAAGATGAAGAGTATGTTAGCAAGGATTAGACATGCAATTGAGGAACTTTAAACAACAACACTCAATGAGACATTCTCACATCGTACACCTGAACATAACAGTAGGAATGTCCTTATCTGATCATTTTGTACATGTAACATTCACCCTACCAGTTGAGTTTAAGTCAAAAATAGGAGCAGCTCATTGGTGATCTGAAGGTTGTGGACTTGATTCTTATCTGGGAGTTAAAAACTTTATGAGTATCACAACTGAACAAATCTCCTCAATTTGCAAGTATTTCACAGTCAACACCCACTGTTCAAAGGTGGGGATTACATGTAAGTGTAGATAGGTTCCAAATGATACCATCTTACAATACACCAGTGAAGTCCAATTGTCATGAGCTTTATCTTTGTCAATTAACAACATTGTTAAACACCAGTTGATAGCTGGAACTGTGTGTGTGTATGGCAGTAACAAACATGCATAAATGGCCACAACTTTTAATACTTAGCTTTGTTGATACTGTACTCAAATAACAAGAATTTCCCCTTCAGATGAAATGGCAGAAAATCGCTCATGTCATTAATTGTCCAAAATTTTCCAACCACAGCTTTTAACTTGCTATAGAGGAAAATGAAATTGCCTGGGTGACCCAAATCCCAGGACCTAGGTATTTGGAAAAATCTTGAAAAAAAGTTTATGAAAACTTAAAAGGACTAAGTATATAAATTATTGTCATCTGAAATAGAATAAGATTTCTTGCGTGAATGATTGCTAGATCAGTTTTGGGGTGCAGTATTTGGGGAGGGACATGAAATGTTCTGGATTGTGGCTTAGTACAATAATCTGATATTAGTGAGGTACTACTTTTTGGGCAAAATTGCTGTTACAAAACTTCATCTTCAAGCCCTTTCCCTGGTAGACTGACAGAGATCCCAATGGAATTTGACACTTTAAAAGTAAAAGCATATGTGACGAAATTGAGTGACATGGATCATTTCTGATCTAATCTGTGGAAATCTCGTCTTATCTGTTGCAATCTTCATGTTACACATCTTACATTACCTCACCTTGAACCTCAGTAACTATAATTTCTATAAAGATTCCTCAACCGTGCCTTACATTCCCTAGCCACATCAACATGTCACGGAGAATTGAGTCAGGTACTCAGCAACGGCGGCACATGGGTGCATCGCTAACAATAGCGAAGACAGCCGGGTTGGGCCAACTCAGCCTGATTTTGTTCAGATGGCTCAAAATGTTTGCCTTCGGGCACAACGGATGCAAGATGGCCAATATGTAGAACCTTTTAAACTCATACATTTTCAAATCACACAGAACTTGTTCACTACAGAGACACATTTCTCTGCTATTGTAGCAATTCTCCAATCGGCCAGTTTGTTACGGTGGCAATAGCCCGTAGTTTTCCAGGAGCGAAGGCAATCTACTTAGTATTAAGACTTTCGTTATCATCCACAGCTTCAAGAAATTGGTCTTCATTGCCCAGTAATACATTACTGTATCATCAATAGTGCACCCAAACTTATTGCCATTCCGTTCTTTGATATTGCAAAGCTTAAGATCAAAGTAATCTACCAAAATAAAGGGTTATAGGCCCAAACAATCCATAACGTTAAAGAATTAAAAGTCTCGAAAGAACGACAAACTTGAACTCCAGCCACAAGAATTAATGTCAATCCGGACAGCACAGGGAACATTAGTTATACATTTGTCTAACTATCGCACGCGATTTGCAAATGAATTGTCAGACGTGAGTTCACAAATATATTTTATAAGTAGTTACATACTTTAAGCGTGGTAATACATCGAGAGAATGGAGCATTAAGAGTAGCAGCGAAGCTGTCAAAAGTCCAAGAGAAAATTCGAATACAAGCACAACGGCGTCTCTTTGCGAACAATTCAAAGCCAAGCATTTGTGCTTGTACATACACAACAACAGCATGTAGTCGACACTAAAACACACACAACAACTTTCAAACAACTAACCTTCGTCCTGGCTGGAGTTGTCATTCAATTTATCAATTGTTTTGGCAAAGTTATCAGAACCTAGCAGTGAACTCGGTGTCAAGGCTTCGTCTTTGGTAGACGAGTGCCGTCGCGACATCTTCCTAGACTTGCATTTTCCATCCACTACCTACGGCCAAGGAAAGGACACAGAAATTTGGAATGAAATCCGAATGACCTCAATTTAAAGCCTTAACTTACATGACTCCAAGATCTTTTCTTCCCTTCAGGGAGCTTTTGCCATCGTTTAACTAGCAGTACACAAGCGTTGCAGATGACTCCTTGACGACTGCCTGGTCCGACTTCGAAGCAGCCAGCAAAGTCCTCTTCGTATTTTTCCGAAGAAGTAAAGCGAGAACTGGAAGACTTCGAGCCACAAATACAGCACCCACTAGGTGAACGATATACCTTTGGTCTGTGTGAGGAAAACATCTTCGTTTAACAAAAAAATTTTCTTCCTGACACAAGGAGAAAAGGGGGGAGGTCCCAAAACCAATCAAATAAACTGCGCATGAACGGAAGTAGATGGACCCGTCATGTTGAGTTTTCCCTGAACATTACTCATTTGGATTGGTTTTTTGTTTCTCGGCTACCGCTCTTTTAGGATTATCGATTTGCAAATCAGATCACAAGCAGAATTTTTTTCCCCCCATTTTCCCTGGAAAATTTTAACGCAACCTTAACTTTAAAATATTTACATCCGACTTGTATCTGAAATTCTATCAAAAACTGATAAGGCAGCTGGTGGCAAAAACAGAAAGCCTGGCAGGCTAGGATGGGAAAGCAGACTGACTGGAATCTAGTTGAGCCTACCCAGTACGTTGCTTCCCTAGTTCGATTGAGAGTCTTCGGCACTCTGGGTATCAAACTGTGAGTTAAACTGCTCAAGACAGTTGCCAGCTTTGAAGTTTGATGACAAGACTGAAATATAGGGTCAAGAATGACACTGAAGGTAGACAATGGCATTCAAGTGGCCGAATATCGCAAACTTGACGAAATTAGTCGATTGTTTCTCCGCGGTGGGATGTGACCTCTTCATTGAAGACCAATGATGCTGTGGTGATCAGTCAAGAGGGAAAAAATTAAAGATGCAGGACACTACTGCTAAGTAATCTAGTAAATAGAACGTTATCTTGAACGGAAGTTTTCAAAAGTTTCTGTAAAACGTAACTTGCCGACCACTTCCAACACACGTTTAGATTGGACAAGCTACAGTTTCTTTCAGAGTACAGAAATACGGCAGACTTCATTTTCATTTTATATTTCACAAATTGAAAAATTGATGGAGGGTTTTCGCTCTTCTGAAGGAACGAAAATGGTATCATTTAAAATGGAGTGCTGCATAGGCAGGTCTGAATCAACGTAGAAGTTTAAAGGTAATGCTTGTTCTCTGGTATTTTGGGATAAAACTACCTCAGAACTTTTTCTTCGTTGACATCATTTAAGCCAGAAGAATACTTAGTAAAGAACGCGATACACAGTCAAGTGTTTTCATATACTTTTTCGATTGAAGCGTTTCCAGATTTTTCAAAAGTACAAACACAACAGCTATTTTCTATCGGTTCCAAAAACTAACCAAGGTTTATTCAAACTCTCGAGGCGTGGTCTATGATCCGGTGTACACTACCCTGATATAAAAAGAATATGACTTCGTATATAATGTATCACTCTATTCTGAGGGAATATGAGGCATGTCCTACCAATTTTGAATAGATGTTTATTATTTAATTTCAATTTATAAAATAATACGCGTCCTACGTACGCCCTGTTTGGACGACTCCCATTTCCCTTATGGTAGAGAAACACGCTAACGTCATTTTCATTTTGTATTAAAGTAAAGAGACATGGATGACGTTACGAAAAATAAAAAAATCCCTGGTTACATTTTAAAACAAATAGAAAATAGTTCTCATGTCTCTACTGTGATAGAAACATGAATGCCACTTCAACCGGAAAAATGTCACAAAACGCTCGGTTGAAATGACGTCATTCACGTTTCTATTACAGCGAAGTCACACGAACAATTTCCTGTAGGTCAAGTGCGCAAGCAGTGATCTGGATGACGTAACACAAATTCTGAAAAGAAAGCTAGGTTAATTTGCAAAACCAATGAAGAAAATTGTTTTCGTCACTTCGTACTGTTAAAGTATCATGAATGACGTAATTTAAACCGCAATAAAATCGGAAAACACTCGGGTACACTTTGCGTTTCCTCTTGGCGTTTTTCCGGTTAAAATGACGTCATCGAGTTTTCCATCACAGTACAAAGGCACGAAAAGCAACATTTTGCTCGTCTAGATGAAATTTGTACTATTTACAATGTGAGCGGCTGGGTTGTATCAGATATACAAGCACGAGCCCATGGCGAGTGACTGTATGTCCGATAGAACACCGATGCGAATATTGTAAAGTACTTAACGATACGATACAAATGCACATAAACATTCGTGTCCTTTACATATGGCGAGGATTCCAACGATTTTAGCAGAGAAAATAGCACGAAAAGTTGAAGTAAATCAGTGGTTGTATCACTTGATACAACATATGTGGTTACATCACATTTACCAGAACTGATTAAACTTTAATGTCTTCTGTTTTTTTTCTTGATAAATTATTGAGTATTACAAGATTGGATCGGAATAATGGTCAACCTGTCGACTTACCATCCCGAATTTAATCACTATTAATGTCCTCATTGTCCCCATATATATAATGACAGTCTTCCTAAGGTTTGATGTTAAACTGATTGAGGTTTATCTAATTGAATTTAAGATTTCTATTCATCACTCTTCTCTAAAGTTGATCAATCGATTAATATCTGACGATTACTGTACGAAATAATAGAATCAGAGTCCTACTCCAAATTTTCTTTTTTCTGTAGTAGATAGGTAAGTAGGTGGTAGGTTGGTAGGTAAGCAGGCAGGCAGGTAAGTAAGTAGATAGGCTGGTAGCAGGGTGGTAGCTAGATAGCCAGGTAGCTAGGCAGGCAGGCAGGCAGGCAGACAGGCAGGTGGTTGTTTGGATGGTAGGGAGGGTAGGAATTTAGTTTACCCTCTAAGTAGACAGGTGTACTAGACGTCAACTGGCAGGTTTGTTTTTTTGATAGGAAGGCAGGGTAGTTGGTGAACAGGAAGCACGCCCTTGGTAATAAATAGGGACGCAAGAAGGACAGTGCATGGTGGATAACGTCTAGGAATAGTCTGGGCGAGTTTGTTTCACCAACTGGTAATAAATACTTCATTTACAAAAGGACGACTTTTAGGCAAACCTATGGCATAAGTATGAAGAAAACAACGTGCTTTTAGAGAATTGACATAATCACTATTTTTGTAAAACAGTTTACTTCCATTCGATAACACCAGATAAGGTCGGAAAACAATTTAAATTTCTTATGTCAATCGTAATTCGTGCAGTGAATTTGTATTTACAATGGACCTCCAATTTCATCCTCAAGTCAGTTTAATATTTCACGGCTACATCATCTATCAGTGTATATTTTGAGGGCTTTCTCTTTCGGCTTATACGAAGATCGGTTAGTACTAGCTCCCGATCTAAAAAAAAAAAAAAAAAGAAAAAAACCCAAAACAAACAAAAAAACAAAACAAAATAAAATGAGAAACAAATAAACAGCAAAAACAAACAAACAAACAAACAAACAACAACTCGGAAGATGACCGCCGCTGAGGCCGTCGAAAAGTCAGTCACCAACAGTCTTTCTCAAGACTACAATAACCTGGACGATCTACCTTCAACAACGTGGATCACTTACTTCGTTTTTACGTTAATAGTTTGCTAGTGAAATAGTACCGAGTAACAATGAAGTCAATGAAGTCAGAGATCTATCCATAGTAGTCTGTACCGCTCGAACGCTGCCAGTAACCGCTGAATGTAGCGAGCCAGTAACGAAACTGCCCATAGGTGACTCTCTTAAAAAATCCTGGGTCACCCTAAAGACCATCCGAATGGGTTGAGTATGGTCGTCTTTAAGCATTAGACATTTCCACAACTGCAGGTGTACGAGATGACTTGTTTAGGTGTTCGAGACCTACAACCCTCAGATAGTTACTAAAATAGCACCACCTCAATATGCTATAGTGACCAGAAGTTCGACCTAGCAGAGGTACTTCTGTGTTGGACGATCTCTTAGTCTTTCAATTCTAGCTACCTATGACCTTTAAGCTTAGGGTTTAGATTACGACAGGTGTAATTGATGTACTTTTATTTGTCAATTCATTTACGGGAACATTCATCTCTTACGAAAAGCGGCCGGGGTCGTATCAAGAATCACTTATCCTGGAAGGTCGTGCATCGCTCTCACATCGGCCCAGGTAATAGCCAGGCAAACATTCAGTTATGAGACTGATCTGGAGAGTTCGTCTGCGCGTTACGAAAAGGGTGAGACTACTCTGAACTCAGTTGATGTAGTGACGTCACACTGACAGTTCGTTCGGAAAGTCTTCGTAATTTATGTGAAGGTGGTTGGTTACCGTTAACCGTTGCTGACTTAAAACTGTTTCCCACTGGGTAAATTTTCTCACGCGAAGCGACTTTTCCTTTTCTCTCGTACGCTTTTGACTTTAACGAGAAACCTACTCAATTTACACAAAGAAATGTCGGTAAGCAGCTTTGAGGTGTTTTCATAAATCTGATCAATGATGGGAGAGCAGATAAATAACAGACACAGCTGATATTTTAAAGTGTTTATCACAGTATTCAGACGGGTAATACTGTAAATTATCAGATTTGTTGGAACAAACGGCTGTCTTGTTCCAGCTAAGCGGACTTGTGAATTGAAATGAGCTAGAGGAAGTCGGGAAGAACACCAAACTCATTACAAAATACTCAGTGTAAGGTGAGAGCCACTGACCTGACTATAACCTTCAAGAGTGGCATTGTACTGGACATTTAATCGAAACATGAGGCTTGCGGAGCAGGCCGTTATTATTACATTGGAAAAGGTTCTTCAATAGTACATGTCTATACATTAATACGTTACAGTAAGTAAATATTTTTTTCCAATAATTCAATCACCGTGGGGAGTTTTGCTCGCAGTACGGAGGCTGCCCGAGAATTTTTCGACACGTTTCGTTAATTGTCGGTGTGACATCACTACATCAACTGAGTGCAGACTAGCCTCACCTGTTACTCAAAACATTTCCATGTTGCGTTACAAGCTTGCCATAACCAGGCCTCTTGCGCTACTTTGGAATGGCGAATTACCTATATAACCTGGAGCACTAAAAGCGGCGTAAAATCTGAAATAATTTTATCTGGAAGTCGCACTTAAGCTCGAACACAACAAGTTACAATGACGTAGAAGTTAATCAAGGAATTCAGGATCGAGAAACAATAATCATCTCGATATAATCCAGATATAAGGAATACAATTCTCGTTAATACTAACCTGGCGTTTTCAGTCTTTTTTATTTCATTTCGTTTTTCTTCGCACAGTTCCATCAGAGGTTCGGTTTTATCTCTGTAAGGTGACAAAATTTAATTAGCCGAGAGTTGTATACAATAAAGTAGCCAATCATTGATCGACTGTATAACGGCGTACTAAATAATCTAAGTCGAGAAGCAAGAGCTATCTATCATCTCACCGAGAGAGTCATATGAACATAATTTAGATTGTTTTGACCTTTTACACCCTCCGCCACACGTACAGTAATGTGTTCCAAACTGCTCGGCAATATCATAAATGAGTTGTCAATAAATTATATAGCCTGGTAATCTTTTAGGTGGAGGGCAAAGTGTAAAATGTCTTTGTTTATACTGGATAACCCTTTCAGCTACCTGAGCTGTTCTCCCTAGAGGTCCATTCAGGACCACCCGTCATGGGTCTACTGTTACTACAGGAGGAAACCTGCGCTGCTTGGCAGAGTCAAATTGGACATGACTCTTCTCACATTTGACAAAGGTAACTTTAACCAGATAGTTGCACATAGCCGGAATTGAACCCGAGTTAAAATCAAGACAAATTACAAAGAATGTTGTGATATTTTGTCTTTATTTCAAAGACATTATTAGACGGTCTAATTACAAAAACATTGCCAGATCTATATATACATAAGTTGATGTGATGACATCATCGCCGAGGAAGAGGAAAAATTATCTATTTACATGAAGGACACCAATTAATCATTAACATGTCAACGATAAACAACACTCGTGACAATTTGTCTTGATTTTAACTCATATCTTGGGTTTTCAAGATGACATAATTCGTCGGAGTTTGTTTCATCTTGTATTTCCTAGAGTTTTTAGTACTTCTCGTACAAATACTAAGCGATTACAGAACTTTTATTTCTGCCACGAGCAGAATCTACAGTTTGTTCTCATTTAGTTGTAAGTTTAATATTTCTATTTTTGTAAGTAATAATGTATACTATTAATAATTCTTGTACATTATGCAATTCAGACTTCGTGCTGGGATACTACTTTTTAATAAGTCTATCAGTCTAATCCAATCTAAACCCATACGCTTTTCCCCCCAAAAAATTAAATAAAAATCTTTCACCACTCTTCTATGAAACTTTGTTTTACTTTGTCAAAATTACATACACAAAATTTGGTAAATAAACAGAAGTAGAACTAAGACTGGCTGATAAGCAGGTCGGTTGGCGATTGATAGTAGGAAAATATGGACTTAAGAAAGGAATAAAAGAAATAAAGGAAATAATAAACTAAGCAAAGAAGAAACGAAGGAAAAGAAACACGGTAGAGAAGAAATGGAGAGAATAAAGAACGAACGAAGGGAATAAGGGACAAAAGAAAGACGAAATGAAGGAAGGAGGCGAAGGAGAGAGAGGTAGTGAAAGAAAACAAGAACAAAGGAAAGTATGAACATCAAAGCTCAGCAAAAGATTAGTAGAAGAGGCATAATTAGGAAATGATTTATTAGGATCTAACGTGTCGCTGTATTTAACACAATACCATTAGAGGATGAAATGAAATGTGACGAAAACTAACAATAAGGTTACTATTACAGGTTAATTAGTATAGTTTAGCGTTTGAGAGGAAGTGGGAGGTGAAAGAAGTCAGAGGTGATGAAGAGAGGCAAAGATGTTAAAGGAGAGAAAGTGGAATTGAGCTGATATTAAAATTAAGAGTGGGATTGAGTTTCTTAATAAGTAAACTTTCTCTTATGAAGTCACGGCTGAAGGACGGCGAAGAAGAAAGGATAGTGAAATCATCTAGTGAAATAGGGTGACAAGGATCATGGTGGTGTGTGAGAATGCTGGTTGGTAAAGGGCTGACACGCTTTTCCCCGACAAGAAAAAAGGGATTTGTCCTCTTTGAAGTCAGTTAAGAATTGAGTGACTTGCAAATTATCCGTTGGCTAGGTGGTATTCAAATTTCAATGGCAAAATTTATACCGTCAGCCTTTTTTCCTTGATCCTCGACCCAAGACCAAAATAGCGAGCAGGGGCTCTTGTCTTTTCTACAAGACCTTTCCTCAAATAAGAATCCGTTGTCAAAAAAACCCAAAGGTCCCACGGTGTCTGAAACGACGACGGGAATCGGACCATAATCTTTCCAACATCGAACTTAAATTTTAGCCACCAAATATCGATTTACCCACCGTTTTGTGCTAATCGGCACAAAAAAGTTAAGTTTGGTAGCTCAAACCATCGAAGGTGCAGTTCACTGACTGGACTTATCAGGCTGATGTGCTATCCGGGCGTCGTAAACTTGACACTGTGCTTTGTTGTTCAGGCACTAGGTATCATTGGCTGTAGGGGACGCGTCCAGTCAGTAAGTCCTATCCAACTCATCAATTCGCAATTCAGACACGTTTACAAGAGCACTTATGTCTTGCGATTGTCATCCTGGTGGATGCAATTACCCAGTAACAGTTCATGCCGCAAGACATTTGCTGATGATTCGCCCCAACTTGTTCTTAATGCTCTCGTGAGTTTAAGTTTAATGGTGTGGACACCATTCGACTGTCGTATACGATTGATCGCCCTGACGTGTCAGAGTAAGTTAATAGTTTTCACGAAGAAATACTCTTTAGGTTTAGCTGGAATTGTACTTTTAAAGCCTAGTTCACATAAAATCGTTAAGCAATCGAAGACTGTCGCAGACGAGTGTCAAATTTTTGAGTGAACACGAACACAGTTCGAACGTAGATGATCGCAGACTGCCTACGACTGATCGGCGGCGATCGATGGGAAAAGTTGAACCAAGTTCAACTTTCCCGTTCGAACGCAGACTGTCGGGGAGACTTGGCGATGTCTCTGACTTTACGTGAACATTATCGGCGAATGTGTGCAGGTAAAATTGTAGCCAATGATAGAGCGCGGCAGAGAGAAAATGGATGAGGGAACACCAGCTGGTTTCCAGCTGGTGAAATTAACGATGAATTCCTTAAAGTTATGTTCTCTATTTGCGAATTCAGATGTCTATATGACGAAAAACTAAAAGAAGACAAGGATCACAGAAAGAAGATGACTGCATGGAAGGAGATTAGCGAAAGAGTAGGAATTCCTGTTGAAAGTTACATTAGTTATAATATTCAGAACTTCTGTCTCGTTATTCGTCCCTTTAGTTCATTCCCCCTCTGTTGTTTTCTTTTCCGCACCAGCAACAAAAATAAGACTTCACTGAAGAAATGACAATTAATCTATGTACAGATCCGTTACAAATTTTATGTGAACGTCTCACCGGCGACCAATCGGTACATTGTCGCAGACATTTTCCACGGCTTACATTTACTTACTGATTTTACGTGAACCCGGGGCTTAAGACTTCGTTGCATACACTGGGTAAACAATCGCCAGAGACAATCGCATTGCGTACATGGCGCCTTATGCCTGATCTACATGGTAAGACTGATCATCCTGATGCATACGATTTAGCCACCAGGGTCATCACGTGGTATTACAAAATTCATGAGAGAAGAGCAAGCGAGAGTTTTACTAAGGCGCGGGGGTCCAGTGTAGATAGCTTCGATAGAACAGCGGCGTTCTTGAGGTTATACACTATCTAAAAGATAGAAAAAAAGCTTCTCGACGTTTCGAGCGAAGGCCTTTCGTCCGGAGATTTGGCTACTAATCGAGAGTTTTACTGATTAAGAGTTACGATCAACAATCAATCAAATGTCGTATACTGGTAATATTCTCCGGAAGGATCCGTTTTATGGGACTGAGTGATGTTCGTATAACTGGACATTTGAGGATCAAAGTAGTGATTGACATTTCTGAAAGATTTTTAGGCAAGCCACGCAATCCGGCGACATCTTATCGTGTAGATGGGGTCAAACACATACACCAGGATGACAATCACTCCACACTAAGTCGTGCGAGCAAACGGGCCTTCAGCTCCATGTTATTTGAGCCAGGTTTAACGCGCTACACTTCGGCCCAGGTTTACACAAGGGACTGGGAAAACAAGCTTGCTGTTCTTGGCGTGAAACTTGTAAACACTGATGGCTAACTTCCGAGACACGTCATCGTATATCATGTGACAGTGCAAAAATCTTAGCCAAGAAAAACAGACGGAGCCAACATAAATGGCTTGAAGCTTGCATGGTTGCTTCTGAACAACATTCTACTGGTAACAGAGAAAATGAAAAGAATTTACCTGATGTATAACCCTTTATTGAATATGCCTTAACTCGTGTTTTTACATCTTTTAGTTTTCTATGTAAATATTTACCCGCTTTGCTTGTACGTAGTCATTTCCATTCATTTTACTTCTGATGATGGTCACGTAAACCGTAAGCTCAGCAAAATAATTTTCAACCACTTCTGTTATTTTTTTTAAACTAGTCGAATCTTTTAATAAGCCTTTTGTCAACATCTAGTTACGAACATATTCTTGACAACTTCAGAGTCTAATTTAAATTTTTGCAGCTATAATTTAGCCTTTTTTGATTTACCTTATTCAAATGCAAAGCTTTTCTATTGTGATTATTTTAAGATTGTAGCAAACAGCACGTTTTGTTGCTACGTTAGCTCGCACAATCTCCGAAGTTTCTTTGTCCAACTTATCAGGGCTGGCCCGACTCCAATAGCCAATGTGGGAAAATTTCAACTCGGCCTATCGGGTGCCCGCCTTTGCATGTAAAATGAAGTCTTTTTTGTAAAGGAAATTGAACTGTAAGCAGAGAAGCCGCCCAGTAAAAATTTTGTAATTAACCTCTTTCCCGGCGGCATCAGACTTCTGTCATTTTACTCGGGCTAACGGCAGACGAATTTGTTCGTCAAGGGGAGACATAATATGTAGAAAGAGTTTATCTACATTGCGAGTTCAACTCCAAGAAATGAGTTGACTTGTGCCGGCATTAGAATTTACATATCCGGTTTTCCGGACCACCATTCTACGAGTTGAGCTGCCAACTCAACTAGGAACAGTATGCTCGTTTAACCCACTGTAAGCGGACGAAAGACTCTTGCGGTCAGTCAAACGCTTATCCGAAAGGATGCGCAATGCTTCGATTCTATTATATAATCATCCTCAGGAGAACATGGAGAGAAAATTTGATAATTCACCTACAATGCGAAAGTCAACTCGAAAAATTGCGCTCATTTGAGCGGGACTGTAGATCGGCATTTTTCTCGCCACACGTTAGCCGACGTGCAGTGCTTCGATTCTATTATAGAATAATCCTCTGGGTAACATAACATGAAGAGAAAATTTGAAAATTAACCTACAACACACGAAAGTCAACTCGAAAAAGTGTGCTGACTTGAGCGGTGGTACCAACTCAGCAACCTCAGGTTTCCCAACAAGCAACTCCACCAGTTGGGGTATCTACTCAACTGTCGAGTTGACTTTCAAAGTGTAGTGTTATTCATTAACTTTTCTCTTCAATATTACCCTGAGGATGATTCCGAAATAGCCCGGCTAGCTGTGTTAATTTTTTCAGGTCAGACATGTTAAGTTTAATGCTTTATCTACACGTTGAAGAAACGGACTTAAATGTCCCATGAATTTCATCCGGTAAACAAGATATTAGCCATGGGATGAGAAGTAACGCCGGCTCTGAACTGACCGATGTTAAACAGAGAAAGGTTGATAACTTAGATTTTGATTCAGGAACTCTGTGTTCACGTCTGAAGGCAAATAAAACCACACGCACGACTCGAAACACTTGTGTTTCCACCTCCCACATCCAATTACAGTGGCTGGCCAATACGCATGTAGTGGCCCTCAAACACAATGCTGTACATTCCAGACTTGCTATCTCGTTCGTTCAATAAGATACTCGCTGGGGATTTGTCAATGGACTTTTCTAATGAGATTTTCGGAAGAATGTGAATGAATAAATTATTAGAGTACTATCGAAGACGTATTTTGACTGGCCAAGATGCAAGTCAAATACTGAGGACGCGATTCGTAAAATACACGGAGTTATACATACAATTCTATGATAAACGAGGTCTGAGTCGCTGATTACCATATGTCGCTTATTTAACTATAGCTGTAAATTTGAAGCAAAGTATTTTTATGGAATAAAAGACCTACTTCGTGCTCCGAATTTCACACGAACCATACCTACTGCAACTTACTCGAGAAAAAAGTTTTGCCTCTTCAAACATTGGGTTTTATTGACCCACAATACAACGCATGAAACATGTCCGAACATTTCTACGCGAGGTTTCACGTCGAATGCATGGACTTTCATAACAGTAAACACTCAACACAATATGAAATATAGTTACGTCCACCGTTTTCACAGATAAAACAACGCCGAAGCCTGGCAACGATGACCAACAATACTTGAAATTACAAAGGTCATCGGCAGGTTGTCCTGGCCAAAACAAGAATTTAGTGGAAAGAACGTTGCAGTTTTTGCTTAACATTGGTCCGACTGACTAGCTGGAAACTCCAGCTCAAAAACGACTTGCTGGAAACGCATCTTTGCAATTGCCCTGGAGCGCGGACTAAGCCGCTTTAAGTTAGCGGCTAAACTTAGGCAAAACAACTCGTCTTCGTCATCGTGTTCTATCTTTCTTTTCAGACGACTCTCTACCAAAGGTTTCACCGTTAACACGGTTTCACCAGTCTCCTCCTTGGCTTTAGGTTTCTCGTAGTACATGGTGATAGATCTTTCGCCGACTGACCCGCCAGAAACAACCTGGCTCGGTGCACGTTGACTGCTGACTGACTCACTGTCTATCCCCATGCTAGATAACGGCCCATCATCAACGCCATTTGTCTGGCCTTCATCGCGAATCAACTCGCCGTAACTTCCACGATAAACATCGTCTTCGTCTACCGGGGAATACTCGTTAAGATATCCTTCACTTTTGCCCGATGATACCCATTTCACAGACGTCTCCTTGTGGTCAATATGGCTGGCTAGCCAGTCCAAGTTTTGAAAGGCGATTGGAGTCGGTGCATCGGCATTCCTGGAGCCCGCTGGAGCGTTCCTCTTTCTCTTCAAATACCTGGTGTATGAACTTCTGATCGTTTTGTATTTCTTCTCGGCTTCAGCAGGAGTAATCCCGTACTTCGCAGCCACAGCGGCCCACGCACTGTTTTTTACATTTTTATCTTGATAGTCCTTGCAGTACTTATCGTAAAGACAAGAATACTGGCGGACATCGTCCATAAGACGCTCCCTCGAGAACTCTTCGACAGTATCGTTTGCCATATCCATCGAGTAAACGCTGCACAACGTGGCGACAACACAGCACACGGATGGTTTGTGTATTCCACGGTAGACAAAAGGTATTCAACGATATTCGATCTGTCGACGTGTTGGCTGTCAACAGTTACCACGGGTATTTATAATGAATAGTTAATAAAGCTGGATTAAGTTCGTCAAGAACACGCCATATTCGAAATTTCACAAACTTGAGATGTCGGAAAGCGTTTCTGGAATTTCACAATTGACTAAATACCGTCTTCAGCGTCTTCATCGATAAATTGTCTGTGTTTTTTCCACAATACCACGGTATACCCGCCAAGTGCTGACAGGCTGCAATTTGCATGTCATTGGATACGCATGGCAACTCATGAATGTTCAGATTACCAGCTGTCAAGTCAGCCATTGTTTGTAAGTAGGGAAATACAAAGCTTTGGCAACGTTGTTAGCAACTGGGGCAACAGCTCCAGCGCGATCAAAACACAAGGTTGCGCAATAGATTTAAAGGAAGTTGAAAAACAACTCTAACAGAAGTCACGTTTCGCTCACATGGTAACTTGGCTTCAGTCTCGTCATAAGTCCCAACGCGGTACCAGAAAGCTGATCGAAAGAGCAAAACCCAGAGCTTTGACAAACTCGTTAGCAACGGGAACAACTCTTTCGTGAGAAAAACATGAAATCGCACAACAGGCTTCCAGGAAGCTGCAGGAACTTCGTGGAACACTAGTTGCGTATTCTCAAGGGTAAATAAGCTATAGTCCCAAGTCTAATCCCAGAGCTTTACTATTTTTGTTTTCAGTTGTTTTGTTTTCCTAATATGACGTGAAAATGTTTTCAGCATAACATGCGCGGGCTGTGAGCTCAGCGTTTGATGAACTCTCGGAACTCGAGATGGTAAACTTGTTTTCTTTATTTTGGATAAGAGGTTCTAGTGCACAAGCACAACTCGTGGTTGGAGTTAGTGTGCCCCATCAATTAAACTAAGCCTGGGAATTTTTGATGACCTTCTGTCATGTCACCGAAAGGTTAATTATAAAATAGAATGGACACATTTAAGCCTAACTCGTGGTTGGAGTTAGCGGGCATCTTTAATTAACCTCAGGCTGGAAATTTTTGATGACCATTTTCATGTCACTCGAAGGTAGATTCCGCAACAGAATCGAAACACTGACCATCCTTTAAAAAAAAGCGTTGTGATTGATCGGCATGGTATGATTGTTCGGATGTATACGATCAGGCGCGTAGCCAGGGATCTTTCTTAGGGGTTTGTGTGTGTGTGTTCAATCTCGAACAACTTTTGCCACTTGTAATTTTCAACCCTCCAAAAATGTACTGCCTTCTTATGTACTAGTTTATCACATCAGAGGGTTATCTGAGCATAATGGCCAACGAGAGTTAGGCTCGAGGCCGTGCCTTTCAAAGCCATTCGTTAATCTATTTCACTTCTATTAGCAGAATTTTTATTTACAAGACACGAAGAGATTATGATGACTTCGCATCTTTCGCTCCACTCCAGTTACTTCATAGAACTAAAGCCGTGGCCAAACGAATGCAACATCGCAATTCAACATCGTTCAACATCGCTAAATGCAACATGTCGAAGTCGTTTGGCAACCTTGTTGTATGATGTTGCATGATGTTGCATGATGTTGCATGATGTTGAACGAAGTTTGATTTCCACCAAACATTTGATGCAACATCGTTCAGCATTTCTGCGTGAGCACACGAGTCGCAAGTCATCTCCCAGGCATGGGCAGTGGGTAGTTTGGCCTAAAATTCGGGATCATTATTCGTCCCAGATCTTTGATTTCCACAGTTCGGGTCCGCACCGCACATGTTGCATTCGTTTGGCCACGCAGTCCAACACCATCCAATAAAATTGAATTCAACAATGTTGAATGTTGCATTCGCTTGGCCAGGGCTTAAGGTCAATTTTGGTGACTCCAGCCTCCAGGTGTTTCACTGAACTTCAAAAAGCAGGGTCTAGTTTGCGATTCTCAAGGGTTCAACTTGAAAGATTAATTTTCATGCTTCGTATTCGGTATTTTAATCGACAGGAAGTACAAAAATATATGACTTGAAAATATCGTGCGGTTTTGAGGTGCCTAGTTTCGGCCTTTTGACGGCGTTCGTGGATAAATGAAATAGATGGTAACACCGTGAAACACCACCAGGGAGAATGTTTCGCTGCCGAAAAAAAGAATGGTAATTTTAGTAAAGCTTTCTCCTTGAAAATGTCAGTAATAAGGCTCAGTTAATTATGAGTAATATAGAGGGTACGAACATCACAGTCGACTGGTTTTGGCGCTGTCTATACGTAAAAATAATTTATCGCTACGCCTAGAGTGGTCTCAAGCTCGCAAATAATTGTGATTATAATATTGTGATATGGCCTTATTACTCATTATTGACATGAAAATTGAAGCTCGTTGTAGCGATGGGAGGAGTTTGAACCCCCTGACCCCTCATCTCTTGGTTACGTCACTGTATACGATGGACTCAGCAGAAGTTTCATGACATATTGCAACATTCGCGAACGAATCATAAAAAAGAATTGTGCTCTGAAGAGATAATTGCATTCGCCAGGGTCAACATGGTTGA
This sequence comes from Heliopora coerulea, assembly GCA_030142905.1. Lineage (NCBI taxonomy): Eukaryota > Metazoa > Cnidaria > Anthozoa > Scleralcyonacea > Helioporidae > Heliopora > Heliopora coerulea. Next base: position 459,493 of record JASJOG010000181.1, read on the forward strand.
CTTCTTCGTAACAGTAATAGTTTAACATAATATAAGTCTGCAACTGATCATTTTAAGCATAGTTTTTTTTCGTCTATGATTTCTCTCAATAACCAACTGTAAACTATTTGTAGTTCATGGCTTTTAGTCTGTTAGTTCTAAATCTTAAATAATGTAATGTGTTTTATGCTGTATTTCCCAAAACTTGTAAATCTAAAGTAGTTCACCTACGGTGCCATTTTATATATTCGAAACAAAACCAAATCCAGAAAAACAATTGTATTCGTCAATCGTATCACGTCCACTGGCTTTAAACGTTACCGTGTATCTTCGGTGGTGAATTTTTCCCGAAAATTTTAATTTCAACGCCGTTATGCGGGTTTAGTTCGGCCATCTGAACATGTTTTAGTCATCATCTGGGATACTTAATTGCATCCCGGGGTGACCATTATAAGTAATCCTTATCATTTACATACATTATCGGCGAAGTAAGCCTGTAAGGGCAATTTTTGAGCGTACCCAAGAATTGAGCTCCAAGCTCGGCAAGCCTATCCCAGGCTTGGACTGGACATTGTGCCATGGCTTTACAGAATAATGGTTGACTATTGTTTCACGGTATGATGCACAATGGCCAGTCCAAGCCTCAGTTTTCCAGTGTTCACAAAATACTTTCTTCGGATGTGAAACATGACTTGGCAAAATTTTTTAAGACTTTACCATTTTCATGCGTGATTTATTCCCTCTTGTTCTTCATCCGCGTTTTACTTTTTGCTCTGTCCTTTCATTTGTTCATTATTTTAATTTGTAGTACGACATTAACGACAACCATATACGTGAAAGGGTTAAAGCGAATTCAAATTATCATTAAACGAACCGTGGAATAAAAATCGAAGCCCGGCAAAAAAGTGTGGAACATAGACATCGTATATAAAATTTAATACAGTTCTAACGTTCGCTTATAATTTTAATTTATTACAGTTCTAACGTAATGCTTCTCGCAACATTGTCAAAGAATATTTCACACAAAAACTTGAGTTGAGATTGTATTATTGTATGACACAATCATTCTCTGACGACGTTGCGAGAAGCAACGAAACGTGAGAGTTGTGTTAAAATTTTATATTACGATGCTTATGTTCCGCACTTTTCGCTGGGTTTTTATTTTTATCTAAGACAACTTTTTCTACCTGGTTCGTCAACCTTATAATTGAATGAACTCTTCCGAAAGCCGAACTGAACGAATTTTGCTTCAGAATTTATTTATAATTATCAAAGTTATAATACCGTTCTAAGATCTTCATGAATGCTGTACGGCTCGTAAAAGCAGCCGCTAAGGGCGCGTTTATATAGGAGTAACTAGGGAAGCCAAGACACTCGTCGCCTCGAGATGATCTAGATCGGCGTGATCTCAGCAAGTATGGAGGGTTTGCACTCGTTCACCTGAGATTCAAATAACAAAAGGGAAGTTGTGGGGCTCTGGAGGTTCATGTTGGTCAAAGACCCATAGATACGGAGAGGTATGGAAAAATTCTAAGTCGAAAACTCTAATCCTTTAACGCCCAATCGCGTATGTGGGCGCAATTTAATGTACTGTATTTATTCCTATAGATGTCGACTATCTAATAAACGCCTTTCTCCAATAAACGCCCCCTCAACTCATAAAAATATTTAATAAACGCCACCCTCTAATAGACGCCCCTTCCAATGAACACCCCTTCCAAGAAACGCGCCCTAGTAAACCAAATGGGCCTGTTTGTGAAACTGCGAAATCCTTCAAAACCTGCGCGCTTAACCTTCCAGTCGACGGATCTGAAGATCATTTCATTCACTGTTTCAAGGAAGAACTGTGTGAAACTGGAGCGAGAGAGCTCCAGTCTGAACTTTCAGTTCTGCAAGAATGTGTTAGGCTCGATCCTTTAAGGTTATTACTGATACGGATTTTGAGGACGCAGACGACGAACTTCTTTTTGAGTCTGTGATGGCAGAAATTGAGCGACAATTTCATTGCTGAATTGTGTGAAAATTTTTTTGTTTTTAATCGCTCATTCTGATGTTGAGGGCGCAACTAACGAATCTTCTATCATTTATTACTAACGATGATGACGGTGAAATTGACATTGTGTGAACATTTACGTGAAATCGTGTGAATATTTTCTATTTTTAAGGTTGAAATATTAAATTTTGAAATAAACGCCCATCTCTAATAAACACCTCCCTTTAGAGCTCAATTTTTAATAAACGCGCACGCCGTCAATTGGACTAAATACGGTATGGGAATTGGATACATGTACACACTCCTATAGATTCTCAAAAGGATTTTGGATTGATTGAACAATTATAGTTACTTTTGAAAATTTCAACGGTGAAAGGGTTAATTTACTTCTGACGTTTCTACCAGGGGTGTAGTTCATGGGAGGGTGTGGGGTGTGACACCCCCAAAGTTTGTAAAAAAAATGGAAAATTCGGGCAAAAATAGATAGTTGGAGTATAAAATTTCGATAAAATTTGCTTTCGTAAGGTAGGTCAGAATTCCTTCTGGTTACTGGTTTATATTTAACTGACGCATTAGGGCTGAGGAACCGAGAGTACACCATACATGGCCTGAATGCCCATCAAATTATACATCGGCAATTTTTTGCAAGGATACAATATTCGAAGAAATTAAGCCGGACACCCCCGAAGCAAAATGGGTTAACGACGCCCCTGGCTTGTCCAGATAGCTTTTTCAGCTCTTTCCTGATGGACGTTAGCCTGCGTCGCAGTCCGACTTTTACGTCAAAGAAAGTGGGTCTGCGTAATAACGAACAAACCGTCTTCTGTGCCTTGCATGCTTGCATGATTTTATACAATAGATTCTGATCGCCTTATGCAAATAAATTCGTTGCTTCTCTGCAGTACGTCAAACGGCAGGGTCTGTATTGTTGATAAATAGTTGAATTACCTTTTGCTTTGCACAAGGAATCTTTGGTGAGATTTGTCGGTTTTCTGGATGCAAAGATTGCATTCTGGAACATCCATTCCCAAGTAAACTACTAGCACAACGGCATGCAAGATTGATCTGTCAAACACGCGTGCAAAATCAAAATATTGAAACCGAAAAAGTGGATGATTGGCGCAAGTAAGCGAGCCAATCACGAGTCTCGTTAGAATGTAAGAAACCGTAAGGTAATCAGAATCTATCGAATAAAATCATACAACCATGCAAGGCCCAGAACACGGACTTGTTCGTCATTACGCAGACCCACTTTCTTCCGTGTGAAAGTCGGGCTGCGACGCAGGCTGGATCGCCGTAGGACTTTCCAGTTTTAAGGAAGAATGTAATCCCTCCTCCATCTGGACGTACCCGCTTCATATTCGAGCAAAACTAGTTGACCATACGTCTGACAAATGAGTGGTTCGCCACCCCCCTAATTTCCTCCACGGCCTTGCCACTGACAAAAGGGTATGGCGGGAATGTTGATGCACCTAATGGCCTGTTTATACCAGTGAACTCGATTTCCATATCTGGAATGCTAGCTGGTCAATGAAATGTGAAGGTGAGACGGCCGCCAACGGAGGGCAGTTCTATGACAACTTTGTACGTCAGTTTTAGTCCCCTATGTGGTCTTGTACGTCAGTTTTAGTCTCCCCCACGACTTTTTACATCTTCCTGAAAAATTTTTTGAGAAAATTCACACAAAATATTTCTTCAAAAAAGAGAAATGATTTTAAGAATTTCAAATATATTACGAAAACGTCAAACTAAGTCACAGGATATATATTTTCACGAAAATAAATTACCAAACTATCAAGAAATCTGCTAACACGGCCTCAAAAATTTACTTCAGGAAACTAATAAATGCTCGTCCTCTTTTTACCGTTAGTTCACCATCTTTAGACAATTTAGTACATTACTTAGGCCACACGGCAATAATTAAATCTTATAAATACTTGATTATGTAAAACAGTTCCAATAAGATTTCGTCTATACACTTTTGCTTGGTTGGGAATATTTTCGAAGCCGAGCCAAACAAAAACAGAACATTAAAATCGTGTAAAGGAATCGTGTACTGGAACTGACGCACAAGACCGCAAAGTGGACAAAAACTGACGTACAAAATTTCCCTCACAGGCGACCATCTTGGCTTCACTTTTTACCCGAACAAATGACTGGGAGTTAGCAAAACTAAACGTGAACTAGCCTTAAGATTTGATGGTCCACCTATTCCTAATTCACACCAACAAAACAGGTCAAATTAAACTGGATGTTTGGTGTCGCTAAACGTCTTTGTATTTTTAACTGCGATATCGCGTTTAACTACAGGTGAGCAAGAACTGCCTTGTGGAACTAATTGTCTGTTTCAGAATCATCTCCAGGGTAAAAAGAAAGTAAATTTCATGATTTCTTGTCTCGAGAATGTCTGGTGTACTTAATATAGATTAAACGAGCATACTGTTCAGTTTTGACTCGATAACTCAGCTTGCAGTTTTTGTTTGAGAAATGTGAGAGCTTGGATATATCATAAAAGAGATGAATGATCGTCAAGCCCTGTACTCAGAAAACGATTCTGAGCCCCAGACGGGGATCGAACCCTCAACCTTCTGATGACCAGTGAGACGCTCTAACCGTTAAGCTACCGAAACTCAGATGGCGAGCTAAGGTACAAGTTCGATATATATACGCGATCTATGCGAAAGCCACAATATATTAATAATGATTGATGCAGTTTTTGTTTGAGAATTGTGAGAGCTTGGATATATCTTAATAGAGATGAATGATCGCCAAGCCCTGTACTCAGAAAACGATTCTGAGCCCCAGCGACAGCCCCTGAGTACAGGGATTGACGATCATTTATCTTTCTTAAGATATATCCAAGCTATCACATTTCTCAAACAAAAACTGCATCAATCATTATTAATATATAATGCCTTCCGCTTAGGTCGCACATATATATCGAACTTGCACCTTAGCTCACCATCTGAGTCTCGGTAGCTCAACGGTTAGAGCGCCTCAACGGTCATCAGAACGTTGCGGGTTCGATCCCCGTCTGGGGCTCAGGATCGTTTTCTGAGTACAGGGCTTGACGATCATTCATCTCTCTTAATAACTCAGCTTGTGGGGCAGCGGTCAAGAAACCAAAAGATGTGAACTCGAATCCCGCTCAAGTCAACTTTTCAAGTTGACTTCAGCAGCGTTGGTTAATCATGAAATTTTCTTACCAAGAGTTTTCTGTTCAAGCAAAGTTTGTGCAGGTTAATAGCTAAAATACGAATGACAAGTTTGAGATTTTGTTTTCTTCTTTTTAAAACCGATTTAATAAAACGGATTTTCAAACACGTTTGAGCTTGAACGAAACAGAACTTAAGAAATACATTGAAAACTAGTGATTATTCATTCTTTCGGGGCAGGATCAATTTTCGATTATTTCACTCAGGCCAGCGCGAGACGATTTTACTTGTCAAGCGGGGACATCCTGCCGGGAAAGGTTTAAAATATCCTCACGGAATGACACAACTGCGACAGTGTTTGAGGGGTGGCGCCAGAGGGGTCTACAGCCCCCATCAGGGAACCTTAGCCACCCTGTCGGGGAAAATTAACAATCCGTTGAGGAATTTTCACTGATGAACACACTTATATATTGTACAAATTGAGAGCTTGTTATTGATTTAGCCAACAAAGATAATAGACTATTCTCTTCACGTCAAAGCAAATTGTTTTTTAGTCAGAAGTTGAGATTATTCTTGCGAAAAATAACATGATGTGTTCGACCTTCAAAGAACGAAATTATTAGGGGGTCGTAGTCATGGCCCCTTTGGTTTAGCCCCCTCTGTCGGGGACGTTAGCCTCCTCTGTCGGGGACGTTAGCCCCGGCGTCGGGAGATTCCTGGCGCCACCCCTGCTGTATTTCACTGACTTCTATTAGATCGAGTATATTTCCCAGGGCAACAACATACATAACCCCTATAGACTATATATAGGGGTGGTTTGTACTCCTCAGGGTTTAGCAAAATGAAATACTTGTATTTTGCTTTAAAGGATTCAAATTCAATGAGGAATTTTTCTAGAAATCATCCAAGAAGTTCTCAAAGCCTAATGTAAGTTGAGTGGTTACATTTAAAGGTAACTTACAACCGCGTAATTTGAGCAGGTATGTCAATTCTTACCTAAATAACGGATCCGAGGCCGATATAGAGTTTCAGTTTCATGTGGTTGCTGTTTTCGTGCCATCGCCGCCATTGTTTTCGTTCTGGAATAAGCCGACACGTAACTGGGAGAAGTGCGAGGAGTTTCGACATTGCTGAACGTACCATATGGTACACCAAGGATAAGACTGAAACTCTGTACTTAGACCTGGCGACAATTGCATCTTTCCATCCGTGAATGAAATGATGCTATTAGCACAGATTTACTATATCCGTGTGTAATGAATAAGGAAAGATGTATTAAGCCAATCGAATTTGAAAAGAGTTAATGGTGTTGAAACTGATTCTCACGAATGATAATTGCCTCACGAAAACAGAAAATAAATATATGAGGAGTAAGTTTCATTCGTTAGAGAGTTGTTTGTTTAACATTAAGGACAATTTTTTATTGATATCACCAGTAAAGTGCCTGTTTTAAGAACGAAGGACTGCGAAAAAGGTTTACCATAAGAAAACCTTTTGATGCAATAGTTGTAAGATATGCGAATTTTCGTAGTGTGATTATGTATCAGTTTAAACACGTTTAAGACCTCTATAAGTAATTGCAAAACATCGAGCGAGAAGCGGTGAAATATCAAGGCGAAGCCTTCCCCCCTTTTCTTGCAATTGTAATAGCATTAAGGCATAGCTAGCGCAATGATGCAGCGTAAAATAATGTACAATGACCCGCACAATAATGCACCACACAACGCCGTAGCGCACAATGATGCGCGGCCAAATGATGCGAGGCAAAACGATGCACCTCGCAGTGACGCGACGCACAATGATACACCTCAATTTCATGCACCTCACAATGATGGACTGTATAATGATGCACCACAAAATGATGCACCACAAAATGACGCACTGTACAACGATGCATTGTACAATGCACGTCACAATGACTAACTACACAATGATGGACCTATCAATGATGCACTGCATAGTAATGGTCAAAGATACGTACGAGGGTGCATCGCACAATGATGCCTCGCACAATAACGCATTACGTAGCCCGGTGCAAACAGTCGGCAACCGTTTGCAGCGCGTGGATTGCAAAACGTCGTACAGTCAACTCTCGTTATTGGGGACACTCTGGGGAACGTCATTTTGGTGTCCGTAATAGCAAGAGTCCGCAATAGCGGGGTGCGAGAAAAATGAGTCAAGTTCAGGTTGTAAAATGTCTTTACTATGTATTACTGCTTTTTTATTTTAAAATGTCCAGTTTCTTTCAATTTCTAGTTAACATTTACTGTGATATATAAATACACAATACAAATTAAAATACAAATCAATTTGTGTTGTTGAATCAATTCCGCAATTTGTGTTGTTGTGAACTGAAATGGAATTTACGTCAACGTGGTCTGTTGTTAAAAACAGTTCCTAAGCCACAGTTGGACGATCATGTCATGAAAGTTGTGATGTTTGTTTGAGTTTTGGACATGTGAAGTTATTATCTTATTTTTATGATCACAGCACCATAACCAATTCTCTTGAAAATTTTCTGAACAATGTTACTGATCCGGTTTAAAAGGTTTTTGTTGGTATTGTCAGATTTACGGTCAAGGTACAAGTTGATATTGTTTAATCCTTGCTCTGGGGTGTATTGGTCTTGCATATATTAATTAGGTACTTTACTGAACTCCAGGTATGATGTGATTACTATTCTGACTAGATTTAAGCTCGAAATACAATATGAAACTGTGAAATAACATAACTAGGATAAGGACCGTTACGTTCTGACTTTACTATCTAAATTTTGCAAAGAACTGTATTCCTTTAGTATCGAAAAATCTTTTTCAAACATCCTTATTGATTATGTCGCATTCCAAACAACGCCTTCACCTGGCAGAGCGAGAGACTTGGTCAGAATGTATCTGACTGGTCAACTTCTACTATCAATCAATGTCAACTAAAATTGCCTACAAAAAGTATAAAAGGGAGCCAACAAAGAGAAGCTAACGAAGAGGAGCCAAAGAGAGCAGACGAGCAGAGAAAACGAAGCTAGTCGCCAAGAAGAGAACTCAGAGTCAGAAGAACGTCTTGCTACAGCTGAACGTTCGTAAACCTTAGTTTCTGTATTTTGTCTTGGTGATACCAATAAAGATCCAGTACCTCGCCTAAAGCGTGACTCTACTGAGCTAATAATAACACCCCCAATTTAACATTGATAAAAGATATTATATACCCAAACCAAAAATCAAACTGTAACATGAATCAGTGTCAATTGCCTTTTCCTTCAGTGTAAAGGTACAATAACGTAACAAAACTCAGTCGACTTACGCGAAGTCAGTAATCCTGTTTTAGACAGTTTCATTCTATGATGTAAAGTACCTCTCTAGCGTGCTTTGATGTGATCTTTCGCTCACGGCATTCTCACTTACTTGATCCGCAAGCAGAGAAAACTCGTTTGCGAGTGTGAACTTGCCGTGTTGAAGAAAGAAAAGCTCTATGTCCCGAACGCTCTCAAGAACTTCTCGGCAACTCTTCAATTTGCTTGTTGTAGGACTTTCATCGTCGTCTTCACCAGCATCACTTTCATCTTCACCATCACTCTTGAGAACGATTGTGTCTTGATCGTTAGTATCGATTGACTCTAACAGCTGTTGTTCGTTGACGTCAGCGCTGAAGCAAACTGGGAGTTCCTCATCTGATTCCAGGTACATTCGTGGTGTAACGCTGCTTCCAGATGAAACCTGGTCTATGAGACCTTGGACGTCACAAGCAAGATCAGCAATAAGATCTTCGTCTTCATATCCAGTTACGTCGGTAAGGTTGCTTGAGAATCCTGCTGCAGCAAAGCATCTGCTTATTATCGTAACTTCAACCTTGGACCAAGCACTTCCCATCCAATTCATGGCTTGTGGCACATTCAAGGTGTTGCTTATTTCTGAAGCAGTGGCTTCTTCTGTGGCCATGGCAATGACGTGACGTAGCAGCAACTTTCTGTAGCGAACTTTAAAGTTCTGTATTATTCCCAAGTCTAGAGGCTGCAGCTCTGATGTGCAATTCACTGGAAAAAAGATTAGCTTGATGTTAGGATAACGTCCTTTCAAATTGTATGGATGGCAACCAGCAGAGTCAAGGAACAATAAAATTGATTTTTTTCTAGCTCTGAAGAAACTGTTCAACTTGCTGAGGATTTTATGCATGAGATGGGATGTCATCCAGGCCTTCTTTTGATTGTAATATTCACATGAAAGATCATTCCTGTTGATGTTCTTCAAACATCTTGGTTTGGGGTACTTGCCAATGACAACAGGTTTCATCTTCTGTCCTGTTCCAAAAGCTATCAAAGCGACAGTTAATCGCTCTTTAGATTTCTTGCCACCTTTACACTTCTTTCCTTTTTCTGACAGGCTCTAGTCAGGTAGAGCACGGAAAAAACAGCCTGTTTCATCAAGATTCCAAATATCTTGAAGTTTATAGCCTGATATTATTGCACTAAGGCGCTCTTTCCACGAGGAAACTGTATCTACTGGTACATCTGCAGATTCGCCACAAACATTGTGTTCAGAAAGGTTGTGTCGTTCTTTAAACCTTGTCAGCCGACAGTTCGAGGCTTTGAAACCAGTGTAGCCTAGCTTCTTTGCAACTTTCGTCGCAAATTCTTGCATCAAAGGACCATCAATGGGACTTCGCCGCTCTGTATTTTTCTTGAACCATTCCCAGACAGCATCGTTTAAGTCCGCGTACTGGGAAATGCGATTTCGCTTCTTTGACTCAGAAAGACCCTTCTCGTATTCTTCTCTCACTTTCTCCTTATTTCTGATAATGTTGTTAATTTGCGTTTTGCCACACGAGTATTTATCGGTAAGTTTGCATATTCCAACTGAACCATTACTTCTTTCGTATTCTTCTAAAATTTGGAGTTTTTGTTTCAAAGACAACTCATTGTTCGTTTTCTTTGTTTTGTCTTTAGGCATGCTGAAGTCGCAAACAGTCGGAAAGTTGTATGTCAAGCACAGTGAGAGTTTTAATTACATGTATTACAATTGAGGATTATATTGCAGTTTGTGAATTTGAAACCTAGTCTGGAGAGCAACGGAGATCCCCGAAACATTAACAAATACTAATAAATTCATGGCAAGTCAAGAAAAGTGTGAAGAATACAAGTCTTATTATTCTTGATTGAAAGGCCACCATGCTCTCGTGCTTCAACGTGAACCGGAAAACGCCAAAGATCCGCATGCTGTGGCCATAACAGAAAATAACGGACAAGCTGTGGGGCATATTCTATTAGGACTGTCCAAAACTGTTTCTTCATTTTTGAAAAGAGTGAATCACAGAGGAGAAGCTGTCATTTGTGGAAAGAGGGCAAACAGAGGAGCTGGTATGGGTTTAGAAATTCCCCTTCTTTATGTTTTTATGGTGAACATAAATATTTGACAAGACTTGACAAACTCACTATGGGTAGTGATATAGCCAGGCAGTCCTTGAAAGACAAACAAGAAGGAATAGCCACTGCACAGTCTACACAAAAGCGCAAGTCTGTCAAGAGCATTGAAACGGCAAAAGAGACTAAAAAGCCTCGAAAGTAATGTAAACAGAAAGGAAGAACTTTGAAGATCGGAACATACACCTTGGTTGTATTGAAAGACATGTTTCTATTTTTTCTGTTTGTCATTTTTGTGGACAGAAGTAATGACGAACAGAATATGCAAAGTACTTCAGCTGACAAACAGCAGGTGTCCGTTGCAACGAGAGTAAAACAATACAAATGTTAGTCTGGGATCGCATGAACTGTCCGCAATTCCGCAATAGCGAAAGCTATTTCAATACATTTCATAGTAGTTTCGGCCGTGGATTTACCAACTGTCCGTAATAACGGGGTGTCCGCAAGGCGAGAGTTCTCTGTTTTAAGTGTCAGTTTGCGTGAATAAATTTTGTCTACTAAAACGTCAAAATTGACGCAATGTCAAAATTGATACGAAAACACCCCTCTACATCAGCATTGAGCTCTCAAAGAAATTTTATGGCTTAATGCAGAAAATGTGAGGAATTATTCCTCGACTAAAGTTCCCCTTAAAGTGGTTAAGATCCTTTTCAGCAACACTAAAGGTATCTTTCTTTTTCTTTTTTTTTTCTCTTTCTTGTCGACCTTTGAAGGCTATAGTGCTGATAGCCGAAAGGTCGTGTTAATAAAATTTTAGTCAGAACGTTGTTTAGTTGCTTTTTTACTAAAGATGCCCTAACAGCTAGATTTAAAACTTTTAACTCCTTGGTCCTCCACTGCTTTACTTATATATTTTGAAACGTGCTAAGGGTTGATAAGAAAGCTTATTTTATCTCTAACAACATACTTTATTCTGTGCAATTGATTTAAAGTTCGCACGAAGCAAAAACCAAATTTTTTGTTTATTTTATAAAACAGTTGAAATGATAATTGAATTGTGTTCACAGATCTTCCGCAACTCTCTTTGTCCTTGAAAAATGCATCTGTGACGATATAATATGAACGGGACATTTTAGCTTTGCAGCAAATCAAGAAAATCTTGGACATTTAGCAAATTCACTTGAAACTTTGTGCGCGGCTTGGATTGTCAAAACAGTAATGCATTACTAACTATACCGTGTTGGCGAAAGTTGATCGTTCAGATTGGAGCAGTAGTGAGGAAGATTGTATTGTCTCCTGTGACTGGAGACTCGAATGCCTCAGTGGCACGAATCTTCAGAGTCGAGTGAGGACTGAGGCAGGTCCATGCATTGATGTATTTTGCTCGTCAAGTAAAATGTCGTTGACGTTTACGATAAAACGCCATACGACGCTTCGCTGTGGAAGCAAATGTATGATTGCGGTTCAAATACGGAGAGATAGCATGGCAAAGGTGGTTTGGGTCTGAGGATGTTTGATGTCATGCGATATATTCACAAGGGAATAATCTCAATAATCGTAAAGATATTCATTTCTAAAATATCAAAACGCATCGTAACTATTACTACATCGTGGATACATTCCAATCACACCTCAATATCTCAAAAACAAAGAGAAATATAAGAGAGCGGTAAATACCATTTGTAACTTTAACAGTTCCATCAAATAAAACAAACTTAATTTGCAGTTTTTATACACTTTAATCACAATGCCCGACCGGATGTTTTGCCCACTGGTTGTTGAACATAGACATCGGGCCACGTCCCATCTAAGTGCATAAAGGGGCTGGGGGGTAATCTGTGGATAATAACTATGTAACTGGAGTCTAACCTGTAGTAAAATAATGCGCCGTCATCATGTACCATGATTGGGTAGTGACGTAAGGATTCCCCACTGGGATTCCATTCTAATTCGTCGTGAGCTTCAAGGACTGATATTTCGAAAGGAAATGACCCACGACCCTAAATAAAAAGATAAAAAAAATTACATTGACAGAATTAAAAATATCAAACTCTCATGCACGAGTAATACGACGAGGTTCGGCAAATTATTGCAACTTAAGAAACCCTGATATTGGTCAAGAAATACCCCGTTCTTACGCAAAAATTTCAGACCTGCGATCGCGATATTGGCATCGCGACTGCGATCCCAGGGCAAATTTGTGCTCACAAGGACAACGGTTTCGATGACGATTCAGACTCTGATTCGAATCCTAATCAAAAATCTAAGTACTATGTCTCATTCTCGAAAGCTACAAAGAGCGATAATACTTATAAAATTTCAGAATTTCGTCTATAAACGTGTCCCGAATTCGACGTTTTGTAATCACTGACCTGCAATATGTATTTTATTCAGTTTATGTTCATACCGCAAAAGATTTTTTGATCATATTTACAGCTAAACATGGAGTAACAAATGTACTCAGCTGAACCTGATATCCGCAGCCTTAGCGTGGATCAATGAATTAAACTTTTGCTCACAAAAGCAATTAATAACAGAATGTGTGGGCAATGTTCATTGTTTCATATTGCATCATACATTCACGTACGGTAACCTAAGTCGCACGTATTCTAGGAGCACAACTAGAGAGGGGGGAGTTGGGGGATTGTAACCACTACCCTTTTTTGTGGTAAATCGCTTTTTTGTGGTAGATCGTATTTTTGCCCTATTAGTGACGGCTTTTTGTCCTCATTTCCTAAAGCCATCCAACCTCTACCCTTCGGAATTTCTGGTTGCGCCCTTGTATTCTACCAGGGTTCTTAGTTAATAATAAATTTTAGTACATCTTTCTAGGAATGAGATAAGCGGTCAACTCTTCAAACAATACCCAAGCAACGGTATAAGAATAGAAAAATGCCCTTCGTCAGAGCACGTTTCTTTATCTAACGAAGGGCCTTTGCTCGAAGCGTTGGAATTCTTTGAGATCAGTCACGGCAGTTGTCAACCTTTTAACTTTTTACCGTATATCCAAGCAACACCGTGAGTTAAAAAAGTTCCCAGCGAACGCGCCAACCAACCCACAAACCAAACAAAGAAACAAGTACGTAAATTACCTTAGCAATCTCTATATTTTCGGCCGTGATGTCACCTATACCTGATATCTAGATAATATAAATAAAGATTTCAGAAAAAACCAAGTCGGTCCACGTTCCCTAACTTATCACCGTTTTCAGTTTAATTTATCTCCAGTTTATATTAATTCCAGTTTAATTGCAATTTATTATGGCGAAGGTGCTACGCATGCAACTGTTGTCTTATGCTTGGGTGAGCCCTTATCCAGAAATAGTTGACTCCAGAAAGATTTTTAATTTCCGTTTCAGTACTGCAGCTCTTATATTGTTTGAAGCCTTTAAAGGGGGTGTGTATTATGTAGTTCTGCCATTGTAGTAAGCACTTTCGTTGATTTGAGCGATTTTCAGGTGTGATCCAGAGATTGATGTCCATATTTGGGTTTTCAACCACGCAGCCGATCCCTGGCTGATCTTTGTATCTTTATATCTTTCCAACACTGATGGACATGCATGAAAGACTGACGAAATTGCATTGTCCGGTTTTGCTTGCTGTCGTCATGTTGGCTATAGTATAAAAAATTATCTCGCATTGCATATTGTAATATTTAAACAAAAAATTTTCAAAAGCATTTTTCCCTGTAAATTATGTTTTTCAGCCGCCACTTTTACTCTTACCCAAGTACAAAATGTCAGTACTTTTCTTAAAACTAGTAGTTTTACACGTTCTTCGGAAGCCTCGATTGGTTTTGTCAACGAGCGAGCACATTCCACGCAAAAATGGATTGCTGCGCAGGTACTTCTGAAAGTACGTGGAAAAATATGAAGGTAGCGCTCTGTCAAAAAACGAGACAACACGAGCGATCTTTCCGCAGAATTTGCTACGCTCATGTTACTAGATGACTGATTTTACATACGTCCGGAAAATCGTCGTTTCCAACAAATAAACGATTTTCTTAATCCAGTTTATGGGCATGCTGTATTGTGTCATGCAAATTTGATGTTCAGACGAAGTTTTGAGGACGAGAGAATGAAACTTTAGCGAAAACAATCATTGCAAGAGACGTGTTAGACAGGTTTTAGACGTGTTAGACAGGTTTTAGACGTGTTAGACGCTGTAGACGCATTCACTAAAGGATTAATTACTTTTGACTTAAGGTCTGACACGGTGGACATCTCATCCACGACAAGCTCTTCCACTTCATCAAAACTGTATCTCGAAGGTCGCCAACGTCTCACGTAGATGGACAATTGGCTATCACTTTCCACGAGGTCGGGACCTGAAACGTAACAATGAATATAACTTAGTTAGCATGAAACAGGGGATTGAATTATGCAAGAAAATACCAAAGCAAGAGACCTTCCTACTTCTCCCAACAAACAAGAGGGACTGTTAGGAAGCTTGGGCGATCACGACGAGAAATACACAACCAAAATGTTCACTAGAGATTTACCGGGAGGAAATCTTGGACGCAAAACAAAGATGACAGCCCAGCTCAAAATTCGAAGATGTAATGTTATCACCCTCAGGAATTAGACAGTAACACACGAATAAAGTGAACTTCTATTAAACTTTATCCGTGTGTTTCTGTCTAACTCCTTAGTGTGATGACATTACATCTTCGAATTTTGAGCTGGGCTCTTATATTCATTTTACACAACCAAAAGTTTAGAATTCAACCGAAACGAAGTGTCCCTGAAATCGTATTAAACATATGACATTTGTTGCTAGATCTCGAGATTGCTTGAAAGATATTACAGAGAATCTGTTCATGTTCAATGGTTTGAACGTGAAGACTTTTTGGGGTAGATGTCTCATTTTTGTTATGAAATTGCAGTTAGATATTACAGTCACCACAGGTTTGGATGCCGCGAGAACTTTCCCGGGGGGGATGCTGGTGACACAGTGGTAGTGCACGTGTCTCTCACCACTGTGACCAGGATTCAATTATGGTTTTGGTCACATGTGAGGAAAGGGCTGTCTAATTTGACTCTACCAAGCATCACAGGTTTTCTCCGGATACTCCGGTTTCCTCCTGTAGTAACATTGGACCCAGCATGAGGAGAAACCCATAATGGACTTCTAGGGATAATAGCTTAGGTAGTTGATGGGATCAGCAAGTATAAGTAAAGGCATTTTAATTCCCTTTCCTTTGCATATTTGAGTTATCGGGGTAAATCGTTAAATCGTTTGACTACCATTCAGAAGGAAGCGGGTTCGAATTACATTTGGACATCGGGGTTTTTCTAAGTATAAAAACTATAAACATGTTGAAAAGCAAGAAACTTAAAAGCTTCGGCTGTATATAGCAAAACCATCTTGCAACTTTTTCACTGTCACTAACAAGTCTGATTTCGAATCAAATTTGGCATAATATTTTAAGGCAAACAATGAGGAGTTGGCCGGCTTTTCAAGTACTCGAAATTCGTTCTAATCCGAGGTTTCGCCTCGGACTGGAACGAATTCCGAGTACTTGAAAACTCGGTCTAGTTCGAATTGGAGGCCTTTGAATGACTTCTCAAAATCATTTAGTGTATTGGCACAATCTGTGGAACGAATTCCGAGTACTTGAAAACTCGGTCTAGTTCGAATTGGAGGCCTTTGAGTGACTTCTCAAGATCATTTAGTGTATTGACACAATCTGTGTATTAGTAATGAATGAATGGATGAATAAACTGATCGTGTTAAATCACATTTTAAGTCCAAGGACTTGAACTACAGCTTTTGCTGTTCATTACCAGAAAATGCACTATCATTAACGCCAACCTCAAACTCATTAACGCCAAAATACATTCATCTTATTCAGTCGACATTTACTAGCGTGGATACGCAACCATTGCCATCGAAGGGCATTCCATAGCGCCAACAGACGGCTATTAACACCATTCTACTATACATTAGGGTTAAGAAAATTTCAGTTAGGCAAGATAATTCTTTTGCATAATTGAAATTTTATTATCTCTAATGTATGGAAGAATGGTGTTAATGGTCGTCAGTTGGCGCTATGGAATGCCATTTGATGCAAATGGCTGCGTATCTACGCTCGTGAATGTCGCTTGAATAAAATGAACGTATTTTTGCGTTATTAAGTTTGAGCTTGGCGTTAATGATTTTCTGGTAATGAACAGCAAAAGGTGTATTATAAATTAACACTACAACATTTCTGAAAATTATCGTGAAATGCCCCCTAAAGTCCGGGAGAGTTAGTGAAGTTAGTCCCAGGGTCTATGGCCGTTGGCACTTCCACAAACCCTTCCTCAGTTTTCGGGTACAGCCGCTAGCTTATGTCATATTTTGTGGAAGTGTATATGAAGGAAGAATTGTGGCATTTGCTAGAGTTGTTCATGGCACTTTCTAATTCAACTTCCTACATCATGTTAAAAACAAATTGATAACAGTGTATAAACTTTTTCTTTTTTTAAAAAATGAAACTTTCGAAAAAGAAAAGCTATATTACGTTGATGATGTCCCAAGATAAACTCCAGTATGATTTACAAAATTAGTTTTCGACTTGAATTCTCCAACGCTCGTAAAAAGTTCGCAACCCTATCACGTGATTTGGTCAATCGCGATAAAAGTGTGATAAGCAATAGTTCCCATGTCGCAGAAAAAAGCAGAAAGTTTGTAACAGTAAAACATACCTTGCAGTTCTTCAAGAAATATTTCTGCTGACCCACTACATATCAAGATATCATCGAACTTCTGGTCATTTTTCAAAATCCTTCCTGGTGACTTCCAAGTCTTTTTCCGCAACCTCATTCTGTTTAAAGAAAAAGTAACAGAAGGTAGACATAGATGGATAAAGGAAATACCATAAAAGATAACCCAGTCTGCACTGGGACAAAGTAAAGTTACGTGAAGCGAGCTAAAGTTAGATGAGAAGAGGTACAGAAAGGTGATATGAGATGTTGTGATGTAAGGAAAGAAAGTGAAGTGAACTTTATTATAAAAATGAATGCCCAGCAAGATTCGTAAACAAAATGTGTTTATTCCAGAGTCATCCATAGAGATATACATGAACCGAAATTTTTCATGATAATCTGACACTGCCAATGTCGACTGAAAAATGTTGACTCGAGCGGGATTTGAACTCGCACCTTCGGGATACCGGTCCACTGCTCTACCTGTTGAGGTATCGAGTCCACAGAGATTGGAGGTGGACTCGATAGCTCAACAGGTAGAGCGGCGGACAGGTATCCCGAAGGTACGAGTTCAAATCCCGCTCATGTCAACATTTTTCAGTTGACTTCGGCAGCGTCGGATTATCATGAAAAATTTTGGTTCAAAATGTGTTTGTTACGGAATCTTTCGATGGGCATTCATTTTTATAGTAAAGTTGAGATTTCCGCCAGGTTCATCAATCGCCATAGCAAAGTGAAGTTGAAGGTCGACGGTATCAAACAGAAAATGTTCGAAATTGAAACTGATTACACGAGATTTAAAACCAAAGTCCAGTTCTTGCAAATACTTTGGACTGCATTCCGAGTTTTCGTCCCGAGCAACGATATTTTTCTCATTCATGGCCACATCGGTGGCCAATCTGGAGAAATTTCGCGTTTACTAAAGCGAACATCATAAAACAGCAAAAGAAACAAGCAAGGAACTAAACGACTCATCACAAATAAATCATAAGAAATTGAGACGAAAAGAAAACAAACAGGGTAGGTCAAAATAATGTAAGTCACCTTTCAACCGGGATATCTCTCTTGCAATTTTGCATCAACTCTTGATGGAGATTTTTCTTAGATTCTAAAACAGTCATTACTTTGGAGAAAATGGTTTCAAGTAGAAACTGAGTGTGCTAGAAAATATTAAAAAATTTCAAGTCAACCTGGTGTTTCATATGAAATATCCAATGACGAATCTGATGAACATATTTCTTCGTCAACGACTGTCGAAACGCAATATAGCTTGAACTAGTATACGGCTGAGCCCGCTATCCAGTCAGTACGCATAACGGCGCACATTGATTGGCTGCCTATCCGTCCAATAAGTTTTTCGTACAGATCGGCTAATTTTGGCGGGAAATTCTCTGAGTTAATTTGATGACAAATAAACTACATTCAGGTGCGTTTTACAAACGATTTACGACAACAAACTACCAAAAAAGCAATTAAATCTTCCCAACAATAATTTTAAGTAGAAAGCTAGATAAATATTATTTATCTAGCTTTGATATTCAAATATGAGATGAATGTTACGCAGAAAGGGTGTTTGAGAGCTTGATAATATCGAGGACGATATGTGTATGATCTTAAAGCTCAAGCCCGCAGAAAAAAGAATATATGAACTCCGGTGAGATGACTGCTTGTCCGAAGGTTACAGGTTCTGTCCCCGTCGGGGGCTTACGAATCGTTTTTCAGAGGATTTACTCTTGACGAACGTCCACATATTATCCGTGACATTCAGATATCAAGCACAATATAGTTACCAACGCAATGAAGACGGTCAATCCAGCAGTTACGCTATGAATGTCTAAAAATTGTTTCAAAAATATCTATAAAGAAAAGGGTCTTGCTTGATGTCTGAATGTCGTGAATAATTTAAATTTCTATTACGTGACTTGTTGCTTTGCTAAGCCTCGCCAATGAACGTCAATACACAATTTTTGAAGTGCTGCTATACCATGACATGAACTTATAGTTTTGTGAAGTTATAACACATAAAGGAGTGATCCAACTAATGTTCATCGAGTCATTAAGCTCAAAGGTTTCTAACGTACTGTTACGACTCAGACTCCGCGTTGTGATTACAAACTAAAAGTGCTCTTTCAACGTTGTCAAGAGCGTCACGATGGTGTGAAGGTTATTCTAAGGCCCTGTTTACATGGCGGAAGGGTAGCCTTCCTAATGGTGTGACCCTTCTAGGAGGGCCTCAGTTTACATGATGTAGGGTGACCCTTCCAGCAGGGAAAACTTCACTAGTAGGGTCACCCTACCTCTGGTCACTAAGGTTTCGTCCTTTCCACGAAAGTCATTTTCTTTCTTCGTAACTAAATTTGTTGATTGCGCTCGTTCATTACACCATTGTTTGTTCAATTTCTTCAAAAGAGTTCGCCTGGCAAATACAATCGGGAAGCTATTGCTGACACATGTACATATAGTTCGTTACATTACACCCACAGTATTGCTGACACGACAGCGGACTATATGTTGACGCTTTTACATGACCCATTGGGGTTTCTCTATCCCATGCCATGCGATGACGTGGCTTAAATAAACAAAAAGGTGGCCCTGCCGCCATGGTTACCCTAGCAACTTGGTAGGATCATCCGACCCGGAAGGTCACCCTAGCACGTATGTAAACGAAATGCAGAATGACAATAGACTAAGGTAAGCCTCCTTAATATGAACCTTGTGGGAAGGTTAGCCTATCTTCATGTAAACAGGCCCTTAGGACCAATGATGATGTAATACGTAACGATTTTTAATAATATGCGATGCATGTAATGTGCTTTTGGAAACGATTTGCGGCGAAATTTTCTTGTGGCAATATGATAAGGTGATGTTACACGGGACATTAATATTTAATGCAACTAATATCACACAACTAATTGATGTGTGTAACATACCACTTGTAGACAATTTTTATAGAAATTTTGTTGCGGCAACTAGTCGCGCGAAAAATCGTCATTACAAAAGTGCCGTGTAACCTCACCACCACCACGCAACTCACGATTACTCATGGAGCCTGTGAATTACCTCTGCTTCTTTGATTCTCAGTAAGAATACTTTACACCTGAACTCGTCTTTCTTCAAGGCACGGCCGTGTCTGATTATAACCTAAAAAAGTAAAGCGGAGGATAGAAGACGCTCACAGGGCAATATAAAAAGCATTGTTTCAAAAGAAGCTTGATTATACCAGCCAACTTTAGAAAGTGCCAAGGAGGGAGACTTTTCCAAGGGGGACAGCAGAGATGCCCCAATTGGTGGTCCGGGGGCATCCCTCCCGGAAAATTTGGGTTAGAGTTAGGATTTAAGGTGCATCTACGCCGAACGCGAGCGACGCGAGCGTCCAAATTCAATCGGGCGAGCGACGCAAATCATATAGAAACATGTTCTCTTTATTTCACCCCCTACCCGCGCGACGAAATGAAGAAGGACAAATGGGAAAAGAAAAACTGAACTAAGACTGTGCAAGAGCTGTCAATACAGATCTTAGTCACGACAGACCAAATCTCAAAACAGAAATATGGACGATAAACTTATGGAATATGAAGTAATGAGCAAACCCCGCAAACAAAATCTTATAAATTAACTTTGGCAATATCCTATAAAGGATAAAATTTTTCGTATAATGCCAATCTACGCACTTGATTACGGTACGCTTCTTGTTTTTCATTTCTTTAATGATTTCTTGCACTTATCTGACAAAGAAAGGGAACTGCCACTACTTGACGAATCTTAGTAATGTATTAAATTACCCGTCGCTCGT
The DNA here is from genome assembly GCA_030142905.1 of Heliopora coerulea. Taxonomy (NCBI): domain Eukaryota; kingdom Metazoa; phylum Cnidaria; class Anthozoa; order Scleralcyonacea; family Helioporidae; genus Heliopora; species Heliopora coerulea. The sequence continues at coordinate 480,452 of JASJOG010000181.1, forward strand.
GTCTGGTGTAAATACAAAAATTCGCTCGCGTCTTGTGTAGATGCGCCATTAGGCCGAAATTGGAACGTCGAAACCTGATTGCAGCCAGAACCAAGTCTCGCTGTATTCGTATTCTGAGGCTGTTTCGTTTTGCACAGACAAAATCAGTTAAACGGATTAAAAAAACCTAACGCTTACTCTGCTTTGATCAGGAACGGTAGAGAAATTTTCACTAAGACGATCCATTTCCATTTCTTGATTGTTAGAATAGACACGAAATACCTAAGACAAAGTCCATGTTAATTAATGATGGAAACCTCTAAAATAAGATGCTATATACATAATGTATTATATATTCACATAATTAACATATATTCAGGAAGGCAAACAGCTTGTGGGAATGATGGGGACCAGGATCCTTAATAAGACGACCGGGAAACTGGTAGATAGTCTAGCGATTAGGTGGGGAAGGTGCCCAGACTGGATGGTCAGATAGCAGGTACCTGTTCAACGGTAGGTACAGTAGATACGTATTTAATAACTTATAACATCAGTAGGTACATGGCCAGTATGTAGGTAGTTAGGGGATAGGTAGGTTGGTAAGTAGGCGGGTAGGGAAAAAAAGAGAGGGAGGGAGGAAAAAAGGCAAGTAGTTCGGCAGGTATGTAGATAAGCAGGAAGGTAGGTAAGTAGGTAGGTAGGTAGGTAGGTAGGTAGGTATAGGGAGTGAGCAAAAAAAGTGGCCATCCTAAATAATTATGGTTAACGTAACATAATCATCACAAGATGAACAGACATGGTTAAGAATGATTGTTTTAGGATGCATGCGTCTAAATAATTTCAAATATCATCTCAAATCTTAATTTTAATAACTGATTTTTGAAATTCACAAACGTTACGCAGTTTTTAATTATATTATGGTTTACAAATTCCTGGTACATTTCTGATGTTCTTCATTTTGACTCTAACGAATTTGTTCACACAATTGCCAATAAACTTTATTTACAAACTACTACAGGTAACAACAGTAACTCAAGTACATACCTACTGTATGTACCATTCAATACCTAGCTGGCACTCTCTTCAATTTGATCACAACTTTGCACAAACGAGGCATGCTTTCAATAAGCTGATGCAAGTATTCTTTGGTGATTGATGGTAATCTATTTTTGATTACTGCAAAAAGTTTGTTTTCATTTTCCAACTTTTGGTCTTTTGTTAATCAGTCCAACTCAGCCCATAAATGCTCGATGGGATTTAGGAGAACCCGTCCCCATTCATCAATATTCCCACTAATGTGCTCACGAGCAGATGATAATCGCGGTAAATGATTCTTCTCACTGCCAAATGAATTCTCAGATCTTCTTTCTCCATTTGAATTCTCTCTCTTTCAAGAGGTGATTTATGGTTTTGGCAGAAAATTTGACCCCTGTCTGAGCTTCTAATTTATCAGGTAGCTGATGTTTGGTTGGGGTGCCTGATTTGGAAGTTTTAATAATTAAACGGCTACTTTGATCGGTAGTTTCCATCCAGAACCAGGATCATGACTGCAATCTCCACTCAATTTACCTTAATACAAAGTTCTTTTTTTGTTTTTTCCCCAGAATAGGTCAATGTGAATTTTTTTGAAACTGTACATGTGTTAACTCCAGCTTAAAGCAATCCAAGAATTTTATGATTCCTTCGAATTTTCATCTCAGATTTTTCAGTGCCGACTTTTTTAAGTCCCTTACTAGCCACATCACCTGCACATAAAACCTCAACAAAAACGTTCAAAATTGCACATGTAACTGGCTTTGTGGCTTTGTATTTAAGTTATCAACTAAATATTGTGGGATACACAATATTTTGATAATTTTATGGACAAGTTCATATCATCCAATTTGTAAGAAATAGGAGAAAATGCACTATGTTTAGCAGAAAACATTATCATAAAAAGTATTAAGAATTGACGTGTGTTCCATGCCAGCACTTAAAATTAGTATGTCAAAAACTTTTTAATCAGATCTCCTAGAAAGCCTTCTAAAAATATACGGTTTTCTCTCATTTCTGTTCTTCCAGTGACAGTTATACCAAATTGACTATATTTTGGATGATGGCCACTTTTTTTTGCCCACCCTCTGTAGGTAGGTAGGTAGATAGGAATGGAGCAACAGAAAATAAGAAATGGGAAAAGGGAATGGAGTGGAAGGATATAAACGCAAAGGGAGGCGAAGAAAGGAAAAACAGATCGACAGAAAGGGAGACGAAGAGAAAGTTGCGCAGCCAGGCACGAACGTTAACACGAAATCATAATCTCTACTTAGCCTGCAATTTTAATTCCATACATATAACGGTCACACGACTCACTTTGAACATCTCCGAAGAACAACCCATCTGGCTTTCCAGTTTCTCCTTAAATTCGCTGAGCGAAATCCGCTTGTTTATAACCATTTCCACTGCAAGAAACAGGAAAATACACGTTAGACGGCTGAGAAATATTATTCACCTCAACACCATGGTGTGCAGTCCAAAGTTCAAATAAGACTTTTGAAAACATCGTTGAGGATGACAAACACAACGAGTTTTACTGTTAGTCACAAGTGACATAACTTTTGGTTTTCATCAAAGTAAGCATATTGTATGCAAACGTTTTCGCAGACAATCCGGCTGATCTCGTCATGCAAGAAAGAGTGAGCTCTTTCTGGTCCGAGAAGTCTTCCCTTGACGAGTAAAATTGTCAGGTGTTAGGAGCTGATTACATGCGAAAATTTCAGTCCGGCAGACCGGGTTGAAAAAAGCCCTGAATGCATGACAAATTTCAGCCCGGGCTGAAACTGAAATCGGAAGTGGACCCAGGTAGGACTTTGTCGGTGGCCTTTGTTGTTTTGGCATTTTACATCTTCGTACGTGCGTCAATCGTCTTTTTAGTGCGGGCTGAAATTTTTTCGTGCGATTACAAGAGATTTTTCAGTCCGGGTAGCTCAAACCGTGATGAAACTCTCTCTGCGTAATCGTGAGCTCCTCACCTGAAGGCGGGGCTGAGATCTCAGCCCGGGGTGAAATTCTCAATGTAATCAGCCCTTTACCCAGATTAAAATTGTCTGGCGTTAGGTGAAGTAAAATTAAAAAGTCAGATAGGGACTGAAATGAGTCAAACTTTAAAGTTAAATAGGAACATATGTATAAAAATGTTATGTAAACCATGACTTACAAACTCTATTTTCAGTCGTGTAAACGTCGCTTGGAAGGCTAACTTGCAAGCAAATGGAGTTAGAATAGTTGTCCAGTACCTCCAAAAGTTTGCTATTTGGAGATAAATCAGGTTCAACATCTGTACATTCAACGTATATCTGGAAAGAGTGACACAAACATGCTTAGCGGAAATGGAACCACATACCTTACAGCGCAATTCACTGGACTTATTATATAAATACATAGATATTTGGTTGGAAAAAATTCTTTGGAGTAGTGTTCATCATTTTCGTTAAAGCAAGTTCTGCTTAGCTAAATGTAATGATTAGGCATTACGTTTATTCTTAAAGGAATGAACTTAACTCACTCTGTGCAACAATATTTTTGTCATGTGAACAAAACAAAAAATAAGAATATGGTAGAATAACGATTTTGTCGTGGTAACAAGTTTAAACATAGCTTTAATTAGCGTCTGAACCATGGTGAATGGTCTGAGCAGAAATCTAAGTTAGTTCCAAACGAACTGTATCTATAAACAATGCTACGGAAACAAGAGAAATTTAAAACTTAAAAAACACAAACACTAGATGAGAGGTTTGCCGAAATGCATAGTGCTTTTTAAGTTTTAAATCTCTCTCATTTCCTTAGCATTGTTTATAGTTACAGATCTTTTAAAACCAACTTAGATTCCTGGTCAGACCATTCATCATGGTTCAGATGCTATTTAAAGCTATGCTTAAATAAAATAACTATTTATTTGCTTTTTAAATTAAAAAGCGCGCGAAACCTATATTTGCCAAAACATCAGCATTACGTAACGTAGCATAGGATAATTCTTTCATCAATAAAAGTTTGTTGTTCGCTGTCCTGATTGGTAGACCAAAATTACCAATAATCAGCCGCCATTCTGACTGGCTGTTGCAAGTTTCCGTTTCATTTTTATTTTACTTCCTATCTGAGAAAAGATCTCACGGCATGCCCTCCAACATACCTTGTTTTTCTTGAAGAAATTCTCATCTCTCAAAGTCCTTGAGTCACTCGGCTTGAGCTCGGAAAATTCTGCCGTGTATCTTTCCCACACCATTGCAATGTACTTACAAGGTGTGTTAAGTTCCTTAGGAAGAAAAAAAAAGAGTTGCGGTGAAATACGCTGATCTATTGACAGTCGATTATTGAAATGTAAGAGCTAATTTACGCGATATGATTGTTGTCTAAGGTAAGTCGTTCGTATGCATCCGATTAACTCACTGGAGACTCCCCGACATACTGCAAAATTCGTAAGCTAATTGAAAGGGACTCTGTATTAAGTTATATTTTTAACAAAAGTTGCAAATTTAGTCCAGGGTTTTTTTCCTTCCTTTCTTTTTACTCGATGTAAATTAACTCAGAATAGCCCATTGGAAGAGTTAATAAACGTATTGTATTGTATTGTATTGCATTGTAATGTATTGTATTGTAATGTATTGTAGTGCATTGTATTGTAATGGATTGTATTGTAGTGCATTGTATTGTAGTGCATTGTATTGTAATGGATTGTATTGTACTGTATTGTATTGTAATGTATTGTATTGTAATATATTGTAATGTATTGTATTGTATTGCAATGTATTGTAATGTAATGTAATGTAATGTAATGTAATGTATTGTAATGTATTGTATTGTAGTGTAGTGTAGTGTAGTGTATCGTATTGTAGTGCATTGTATTGTAGTGCAATGTATTGTAATGTATTGTATTGTAATGTATTGTATTGTAATGTATTGTATTGTAGTGCATTGTATTGTAATGGATTGTACTGTACATTTGTTATTGTAATAGTTTTAAGTCCAAAAGAAAAAATTGCCCCATTTTGTCAATGATTTTGGAGAAATGTCCCTTCTCATTTGTCAAATGTCCCCAATTTTTTTAGGCAGTGGGACACATGTCTCACTCGGGACAATTTCTTGAATGAACATTGACATTACATACCCCAGGATGAAAACTCGCATACGACAATCTTATCTTGGAACTGGTGCGTAAGGCTTGATCTACACGGTACAATACGATTGCTCGTCCTGATGTATGGGAGTCAGTGATGAGGTATTGCAACATTCGCGAGCGAAAGACTAGCTGGATCTGTGCTCTTATGAATTAATATCATACGTCAGAGTAAACAGTCGTATGCTACAATCGTATCGTGTTGATGGGATCTAAATACTGAAACACATTGTGCAGTGCGATATATATGTTGGAAATGTGTCAGCTTGGAGATATCTTGAATTAATGATAGATAGATTCCAGAGCCCCAAACGGGAATCGAACCCGCAACCTCCTGATGACCGGTGCAACGCTCTAACCATTTTACTACCAAGACTCAGACGGCGAGCTAAGGCGCAAGTTCGACTTATGTGAGACCTAAGGGGCAGCCACGGTATGTTAATAACTTTATTTATGCGATATATATATTGGAAATGTGGGAGCTTGGAGATATCTTGAATTAATGATCGATGAACGATCGTCAAGCTTTTACCTCAGAAAAACGATTTCTGAGCACCAGACAAGGATCGAACCCGCCACTTTCTGATGACCGGTTGCACCTTAGCTCACCATCTGAGTCTCGGTAGCTCAATGGTTAGAGCGTCTCACCGGCCATCAGAAGGTTGTGGGTTCGATCCCCGTCTGTGGCCCAGAAATGGTTTTCCTGAAGTAAGAGCTTGACGATCGTTCATCTATCATTCATTCAAGGTATCTCCAAACGCCCACATTACCGCAGTTGGATCAATTATTTAAATCTTGTGAGTCGAATAACAAGGTCCTGAATGACGGTGAAAGTAATTATCAAATGTTATCTTATGCTATTCCAGTAAGGGTTACAAGTCGACCTTTTAAAAACCTTCATTGCACCAGTTATAATGAACGAAGGAAAGTTTTAGAAACATTCAATACGAATGGATCCTTAGTTAGACAAAGAACTTTTACAAGGAATACCAACAATCTTATTGTCATTGATTGTCTTCAAAATGGTGGATCTGTAAGGTCTACACAAAGCCATAAAACACCTTCTAAAGTCCCTAAATTGATGCTAAGTAATGTGATGTCTTTAGTTCCTAAACTAGATGAAGTGAGAGACTTTTTGCATCGTCATGAAATAAAGTTGGCTTTCATCACTGAGACTTGGTTAAGAGTCAATATCCGAAAGCGTTGTTAGCATCCCTGGCTTTACCGTTCTCCGTAGAGACAGACAGAAGGACCAACATGGTGGAGTATGCGTTTATATAAAAGACGACAAATGCAACTTTAAGCAAATAAATGAACCTAATTGTTGTGAAGATCACGAAACCTTATGGCTATATTTGAGACCTAATCGCTTACCTAGGGGCTTCTCATGTATAGTTGCTGGAGTGGTATATCATCCACCAAGTTCGGATGAGAGATCTATTCGTGAACATTTGTTTAACTCACTCACTCTAGCGGAGTCAAAATAACCAAATTGTGGCATTTTAGTGACTGGTGATTTTAATCGCCTAGACATTAGCGGACTGTTAAACCACTTTCGCCTAAAGCAAATAGTGAAAGTACCTACACGGAGAAATGCCACACTAGACCTTGTGTTAACTAATATGCATGACTACTATTATTCGCCGCAAGCTTATCCACCATTTGGTCTGTCTGATCATAACACTGTCGTGGCATCCCCTAAAGTTAAAGAACATAAAAGTAACACCAAAAAAGTGATTACAAGACGTGACCGACGGAGAAGCCGTAAGGATGAAATGGGAAGATATTTGAGCCTCGTGGATTGGTCTTCGATGTTTGCCCCTCTGAATAGTTGTGAAGAAATGTGGAACACCTTTTATGGAGTAGTGCATACTGGCCTAGATTTATTTATGCCAGAAAAACAGATCCGGACCTGCACGGCTGATGCTCCATGGATGACTCAGAAATTAAAATCTCTTATTCTGAAAAGACAAAAAGCGTTTAACAAATATGGTACAAATTCTGCTAAATTTAAATATTATAGAAATTTAGTCAACAGAGAAAGGAAAAAATACAGAGCAAATTATTATAAATTGAAGATACAGCAACTGAAAGGGGAAAATCCGAAGAGATGGTGGAATGAAGTGAAACGTCTTAGCAACATAAAAATCAAAAACAGTGACGTAACATGTTAAACGAATGTTAACAAGTTTTCTAATCTCTCGCAACATGAACAAGCTAATGTTATTAATGCAGCTTTTTTGGAACCGCTTCAAGAGTACCGTTTACCAGCTCAACCAGCACGTCTTCCCTTGGAGGAGTCGCCGGAGTTCTTAAATATAACTGAGAGTCGGGTAGAGAAGGCCTTGGTGAAGCTTAACCCGGGTAAAGCGTCTGGGCCTGATAACATACCAAACTGGTTTTTAAAGGAATATTCGAACATGATGGCTCTTCCCTTTATGCACATCCTAAATGCTTCCTATCGTGAGCAATGCTTACCCACAGTTTGGAAGATGGCTGATGTATCACCAGTACCGAAAACGAAGTCCGTTCACGATCTCAAGAAAGACTTAAGACCTATTTCGCTCACACCTTGTGCTTCCAAAGTGGCGGAAGAGTTCATAGTAGAAGACTATGTTAAACCAGCAATATTAAAAGTAATTGATGCGAATCAGTTTGGAGTAATCCCAAAATCTTCTACCACGATAGCTTTAATTAGTATGTTGCATCACTGGTATCTAGGAACTGATGGTAATGGGGCAACTGTAAGAACTATATTATTTGATTATCGTAAAGCTTTCGATCTCATTGACCACAATATCCTCATTGATAAGTTATGTAACCTGGATTTACCTAGAAGTGTTGTCAATTGGATAATCAACTTTCTAACGAACAGATTTCAAAGAATTAAACTGGCTGACAGCTGCTATTCAGAGTGGGGATCAGTCCCCTCAGGGGTACCACAAGGAACAAAGTTGGGACCTTGGTTGTTTACCCTTATGATCAATGACCTAGTAATCAACGATCATCATGTTTGGAAATACGTATATGATACGACAACGTCCGAAATAGTTCCCAAGGAGGAAGTCAGCAACGCCCGTTTATGGCTGATCGTGTTATGGAGTGGTCACGTGAAAACAGAGTCCATTTAAATCCGAGCAAATGTAAAGAATTAAGAATTTCATTTGCGAAGATACCTGCAGTTTTTGATCCTGTAGTTGTTAATGGCAAGGAGTTGTAAGTAGTGAATTGCGTTAAACTGTTAGGTTTGGCTGTTAGTAACAACTTGACCTGGAATGCCCACATAGATGAAGTTATAAAGAAAGTTGGTAAAAGATTGTATTTTTTAGTACAATCAAGGCGGGCTAAAGTACTACCGTAAGATTTAGCGTTGTTTTATGTATCGTGTATTAGATCGGTGGTAGATTATGGAATACCAGCTTTTTACCATTCCCTACCGCAATATTTAAAAAGTAAGTTGGTGCGTCTGGAGAAAAGGGTCATGACTATTATTATGGCAGACTTGGATTATTATACTGCTCTTGAAAATTTAGGTGTTAAACCCATGAAGGACCATCATGAAAATCTGTGTAATAAACTTTTTCAATTTATAATTTTAGATCCAAGCCATAAACTCAATAAATTATTACCAGAAAGATATAATCCATATTATAAGTTACGAAATCAGCGAAATTTTGACTTCCCACGCGTTCAAACAAATAGAACAATGAACTCTTTTATTTTCGCTATGTGCGATTAAAAACATCCGCCTATAATCTAATTTGTATACTTGTTAAATTTTTAAGTTTTTTAATATTATTTAGTTAATTTAATGTGATATAGTTTTAAATCTAATTAAAGTTATTCATTAAAAAATTGCTTGTTAGATACATCGGGTAGTATGATATAAAAATTTTATTAGAAAAATTTTTAAATGTAAATAATTATGAAATTCAGCTTTTTTTGGCTGCGATGTAATTTTAATAAATCTTTCTATCTATCTATCTATCTATCTATCTATCTATCTATCTATCTATCTATCTATCTATCTATCTATCTGTCTGTCTGTCTGTCTGTCTGTCTATCTATCTATCTATCTATCTATCTATCTATCAACATTTATCTATCTATCTATCTATCTATCTATCTATCTATCTATCTATCTATCTATCTATCTATCTATCTATCTATCGATCGATCAATCGATCGATCGATCTATCTATCTATATTGCATAAATAACATTACAAACATATAGTGGCTTCCGCTCAGGTCGCACAATTGTCGAAATTGCATTTTAGCTCACCATCTGAGTCTTGGTAGCTCAATGATTAAAGCGTCTCACTGGTGATCACCAGGTCGCGGGGTCGATCCCCGTCTGGGGCTCAGAAATCGTTTTTCTCAGGTAAGAGCTTGACGATCGTTCATCTATCATTCATTCAACACTGTGCAGTTGCGACCATTTGTATGCACGATGGTCACGCACCAATAGAAACACACTGAGCACGAGTTGTTGCAATAGTAATAATAATTAATGAACATGAGGACACTGAGCGAAAGAAAACCAAAGGAAAGAAGCAAACGGTGGCAGGTTAGTCAGATCAACAAACGAAGGTTCAAGCAGGGCAATTTATATAATTCGATTCAAGAATTGCGAGGAGATGAACACAGGGTTCGTACACTATTGGTCCATCAAAACTCCATGACCTTTCCATGATTTTCCATGACCATATTTACAAAAGTCCACGACCTGGAAAAGCTAGAAACAACGAAACAAGCTGAACAGGGGCTCTGTCAAACCACAGGGGTTGCTGGGATCCAGTCTCTGAATTGAAGTGCACGGCCAAGCTATGATAAATTAAGGTTACGAGTATCGTAGATACAATTTTTTTACGATATTTTTCACGTTCATTGGTGGCCGCAAGAAACTTGAAAATGTGGGCGAAGAAAACTGAGATAGAATTATTCACTGATCCAGAAGAAATCTAATTTTCCATGACTTTCCATGACCGACACTAATTTTCCAGGTTTTCCAGGCCAGGATTTTGAAATTTTAGTTTTCCATGACTTTCCAGGTTTTCCATGACCCGTACGGAACCCGTGAAAAACAATTTTATCTTTATACTTCTGAATGACTCCCCGAAGTTTTGAAGTTCTGTTGCGACTAGTCGGTCCTTCATTGAGAAGACAGTCAACTTTTATTTCTGTCAACAATTCTACTCCACGAGTTAAGTTTCATTCGTCAGTTCCTAGACGAGGTTATTAAAGCCACCACAAATCACGCCATTAATCTGTAAGTGATGAGAACGAACGCGCTGTTGCATATAAAGTAATTCAATCTCAGCCAATGAGAGCGAAAGCGACTAAAGCGGCCAAGTTCAAAAATTCGACATGTCAAACTACCAAAGCGAGCAATTTTGACGACCAAAGCGACTAACTTGGTAGCCGCTCAAAGCAGTCGCTTTAATCGCGCGACCAAGGAGACCGCCAAGTGTGTTTCAGCCATAAGAGAGAAAAACGTAAGCTACAACCGGAGACATCCACTTACTCTACTCACAATAATTGTTTAAATCACAGTTTGCCTTGAAATACAGCCTTTCAGACGACAATATCTATAATGACCCCAAACCTTTCGTATAGTATCTTGCAGCACTTTCAAACTATCACTCCACAGCACTCGAACATGGACGGCAGGAGCGACGGATTTTTCTTGTACGTTCACTTCGTGAACTTTAATAGTGATCCCTTAAAGGAAGATATGGAAGAGCTAGGTAGCATATCAGAATACTTCGCATGCCTCAAGCATTTTGGGAAGTTGAATAACGTAACGACTGGGCAAACACCACGCGACGGAAAACCACACGAAATAGCATAACGTGAAGTGACAGGACACTATCCGAAAGGACATGACAGGATACGACAAGGCAGGATACATGGCAGGGCACGGCACGGCACGGCACGACGGGACAGAACACAACACAACACCACCACACGACACAACACAACACGACAAGACACAACACGACACAACGCAACACAGCACAACACAACACGACACGACGCAACACGACACGACACGACACGACACGACACGACACAACACGACACAACACAGCATAGCACAGCATAACACAGCATAGCACAGCACAACACCACCGAACAACACACCACAAACACGACACGAGACGACACGAGACGACTCTACACAGCAAAAAGAAATTACAGCACACCAGAGCACAACGCAACACAAAATGTCATGACATAACAGTACACGAGACGAGACACGAAACGATACAACATAACACATACGACACGGCATTGCACAACGGGACATAACAGAACACAACGCAACACAGTCCAATCTAACGGAACACAACAACACGATACAACAAAATAGCAAGACATAACGCGATGCGACATGATGCGACATGACGCAACACGACACAACACGAGAGGCAAAGCGTTACAACACCACGCAATAAGCCACTGGAAGCACCTATGTAAAACTATACAAGATATGACACAAGAAAACGCGTTGCACCCTGCCCAACGAAATACAACACGAACTAGCCTATATTAATTAACAACAAAAGTAACGACTACAACAGAAAGGAAATGAAGGACAACAAATCATCAACAACAACAGTAACAGGATCTGAAACAACAAAATACTGAATAAGAAAGTTCAACACAACAGCGTAAGGTACGTGCTTTGTCATAAACCATAACTGCGAAAAAGTAAGCATATCAGAGCACAGTTCCCAAATCCCAATTCAAAGAAATTTATAAAGTAAATTTAACCTACCCCCGGGGGCGTAAACAGGAAATTCTTCATTGTCCCTCTTTATCTCCAGAAGAAGATCAAACAAGTAGGTTTGCTGAACTCCATCAAGTAAGGTATTCATGTCCGTATCCTGCAACAGATAACAGTTCATGGAGATATAAGTATTAGCGTATGTTCTTTCGTTTTTACCAATTTATTTATATCTATTATGTCTGTTGCCAACACCGCTACGTCTTTCATGAGAATCAACATCATCACCGTTATCACCACCATTATAATCACCATTATGATCATCATTACCACCGTCATCACTTAAGTCATCATTATCATGTCTATATTCATCACTATCACCATCATTATCATCCTCACCATCAACTCCATGACCACCATTACTGTCATTATCACGGCCATCATCATCACCATCATCACCATCATTGTCACCATAATCTTCACCACCACCAGCAACAGCATTATTCATAACATCACCAACATTTCTACTAACTCCATCATACCAGTACCGTCATCATCACCATCACCTGCATCACCATCCAAACCTTAACCATTATCACCATAATCATCTCCACCATCACCATTAACAATGATTATTCATCATCATCATCATTATCATCATCAACATTACCTCTCATTCCCCTCCCCATCACCATCCTCGTCGCCACCACTGCCCTCACCATTACCAACATTATTACCATCACCGCACCCATCACATTTATCTTCATTACCATCACCTTCATAACCATCACCATCACCATCAACAATCATCATCAATGTTATAATTATAACCATTATAATCACCATCCTTATCATCATCATCTGGGACCTTATGGTCTAAGACGTCAAGTTGAACGACGGGGACCTCGAAAACATTGGCATTTGAAGAAACCGCGGTTTACTGGCCACCGTGCTTGATACTTGTGGCTTGTTTTACAACTCCTAAAACGCTCCAGTCCTCCTAAAAAGACTGTAGTCTCGGAATGAATTCAATCTTAACAGCTTGTCTCACCCCGCGAACTGACCTCGTCTTGAAGACGTGAAAATGGTCTGCCTGACGCTGTATGTAAAACGACGACGCTGTTGAGTATGCGCTGGAGGATAACAACTATTCATTTTCTTTGTTTTACACCCAGAATTCTTTTGTTTAAAGGAATTCGTCGTTGAAGTTGACGTTGTACATCTTCAGGACCCTATCGTCATATCGCGACGGGTGATTTAGGGAGCCGTGGGGTCTTGAGGCTGGCACTCTCTTAACATTCAAGTATAAGCGTTGATTTGATTAACAATAATAGTGAAATAATTAAAATAGATGGTCAAACAAAAGACGGAGGAAATCAGTGACGTCCCCCTTAAGCCTGGTTCACACGAGCGACATAAGCATAAGGACAAGATCACAACAAAAACAAAGCGTGATATCTCCTCAGGGACTTGCGAAGATAAAACAAGAATTTTTCTTTGTTTCGTCTTTTGTTCGTTCGGCTCTTGGCTTATACTTGGACTATGATCTTATGCTTATGATTACGACGATCCTTATGTCGCAGGCTTGACTTCATTCCTTTGTTTTGCCTTTTGTTTTGTCCTTACGCTCACGCTCACGTGTGAACCAGGCTTTACTCAGACATTTTCCGACGCTAATAGGGAGTTTACGAAAGCTGCTACTCCGACGCCAGTAAACAAAGTAGTTTACATTCTACGGCCGCGAAGCAAACTTAAAATGCTTAACTGAAAATGTTCTTTTCCTTTCTGCTAAATGCTTCCAAGCAATTCTGGTTGGTCGGTTAACGTTAATTTTTTTGTGAGATACAGCTCAAGGCTCTCAGTGTTTTAAAAACCGGCGTTGTCTTGAAAACGTGGAAATTACTATTATTATTATTATTATTATTATTATTATTATTATTAAGTCTTTTACAAATGAATACACAGCATACGTGTGACTTTACAAGTATTGATAATTAATATTACAAAAGTAAGGGAAGAACTAATTATTAAAATCGTGACAAACCATTATATTTACATCATTGTTCATAAAAACAATTAAAAAGACATCTATCTAAAAAAGATCGTTTAAATCTTTCAGTTGTAACTTTTGGAAGAATAAACGGATGATCTCGATCTCTTAAAATCCTCTGTCTCTTTTCAGGAAGTACTTCTTGTAAAACATGTTCCGGATCATTTACAATCTTATTAAATAAAATTGTATCTCTCCCTTCAATCAGCTCAGACATTTTGAATTTTTTTAACGTATATCCATAACGATGGGCTCGTTTGAAGAACTTATCAATACGCTCTAGATATTTATTATGTAAGGCAGAACCCCATACTTCAATTCCGTAGAGAAATAATGAGATGATAAGTGAGTCGAACAATTTACTAAGGTAATCTCTAGAATAACCATAAGACCTGCATACCCTCAAGATGTACATACGGCTACCAGCTTTTGACAATAGGTTACTCTTCATCGCGGTTTTCCTAGCGACAGGACGGCGTTATGAATACCGTATTTACTCGATTAAACGCCGCCCTCGAAAAAACGCCGCAATTACAAACAAAAATATTATTAAACTCCGCTTTCGAATAAACGCCGCATTTATTCTCATCGATGCGGCGTTTAATTGAAGCATTCTTAACCGACTAAATAAAGTATGAACGGAATTACACTCGAGTACTACAGTTAAGAAAGTACGGCACAACTTAATCTAAACCAGTCTTGGAAATTTATTCTTCTCGAATACAATGTTTTTCAGTTCAAAGTGACTATACTCTACTGTTCTGCTACTTATCTCTCTCTCCAAAACTTCAGCTATGCGCAGTTCCGTAGTGAAAGCCAAGAATTTTGCCGGTACAACTAGTCCAACTTCTCTCTTCCTTTTTCCAGTGACCTTTGCGAATAGTTTGTTGTCAGCGTTTGCGTCTAGGAAGTTCTTTAATAAGCGCGCCAGTTCCATTGGAATAAACTTTGCAATAAACGCCGCAGCCGCAGCGCAAAAAAATCCATAAACGCCGCGGCGTTTGTTCGAGTAAATACGATACTCTAGGGACCGCAAATTATTCATTTCTTTCGTTTTACAATAAAAGTCTGATTGTAAGGCTACGTCATGTTTTTGTAAACTCTCTAGTGACTGGCATCTTTACCTTGGACAGAAATAATCAATCTAAAATACCCGAAATGGCTACTCTGACATCTTCTACAGTACAGTTCGTTTTGGATCATCAGGACGATTGATTTCCAGTTAACATAGTCCAACGGGAAAAGGTTTTATGAAAAGATTCCCAAAAACGAATAGTTTTACGGGACATTTGTGGGAGGTCAATATCATTCCAAGCAGCATGCAATCAATCAGGTTACATCAATTTTCATCCAATTTATGCAAACTAATTTCCCGGCCACCCTGCTGGAATTAAATTCGCGTTAAAAATTATAATAAATCGTATTTTAAAAATACCTCTTTGTCTTCATAAGATAACTCAATATTCTCATTGTATTCATCGTACTTCACTATCCGGCAGTTTTCAAGAGATACGACGTTCTCGAGTTTAAATAGCTGAAGAAAATAGCAAAACAGTTTTTAGACAGGATATTAAAGATTTATCAAACTATATTGAGGTCTAAATAAGAAAATATATAAATATATAAATAACAATAATACATGCGCAATCTATAATATCCATAATAATATATAATACACATAACAATATAGTAATATAACAAAAATAATATCATGTAACACAATAATATTATGTACGTATACATTTACACGAAGCAAGACGTCTGCGTTAGAACACAGTGCTCGATACCTAGTATGCTGAGCGTGCTTATAGGTTGGACTGGATGTTAGTAGCAACGGCAAACTTGTTCACCTAACATACAGGTGATATATATAACTTACACAGAGTACCTCATAATTGAGATCCGTTACACTTTTTTTCCGTCTTTTACCATCCTCACCAAATAATCTTAACTTCAGATTAACTTCAGGTTATATATATACATATATATATACATATATATATATATACAGTGATATATATATCTACACAAATATCAGGTAAAATCGCCTAAATATCTTTCCGGAAATTCTCAAAAAAATGTCTAAATATCCCAAAAAATTTTCTAAACATGTTTGAGGAAGTTGATCGTCCAGGTTAGTGTAGTCTTGAGAAAGACTGTCGGTTGAAGTGACTGACGTTTCGACAGCCTTAGCGGCGGTCATTTTCAGAGTCAAAAGGATGTTGACTCTGAAGATGACCGCCTTTTGACTCTGAAGATGACCGCCGCTATAGCTGTCGAAATGTCAGTCACTTCAACCAACAGTCTTTCTCAAGACTACACTAACCTGGACGATCAACTTCCTCAAGCATGTCACGATTCTCCCAGGTTCAAACCATTTACTTTAAAAAATTTTCTAAATATCTCGAAAAATCCTCTAAATAGCTCGAAATATCTCGTATTTTTGTTTTAAAAATAAGCCGATTTTGAATCCCTTAGGCCAAAATTTTCCCCAGCGGGAGCTGAAAAGTATGTCAGAGATTGTCTACAGTAGTATTATGGAAATAAAGCAACTTTCAAAACAACATGGATGCAAAGTTTAATGTTTTCTCACTAATGGGTTAAACAGTTGGTATGTCTATCATGTGTATGACGACTATGACTATGACACAATAACCTTCCTATTAATACAAATATCCGCTCTACTTTAAGAGAATAAAATGCAACCTGAAAAAACCTCTCACACTGAAAACTTAACAAAAGGCGGAAATATCCTATACCGACTTTGAACTATGTGACCGAAAATTGGCGTAAAAAAATAAAACTCTTGTAGCTCCAAAGGTGGCAAAGTTTCTATGTTTAGACGAATATCAACCATGGTCATAAAGCAGTCGTTAAGCTGATACAATTATACAAACCAATCATACCATACAAGGCACTAACGATCGTTAACTCGAAGCATAAGAGCAGCCTCTACATAGTCCTCAAAGGCATCATGCTGCTGGTCTCCAAACGTGGTCACGAGTAGTGAAAAGACCCTCTCCGCTGCTGCAGATGATGGCTGTACCAGTACCACTTTCTGAACTGCGGAAGACGTCTTTCCACCATCGCATGGAGTCAGAAAGGATATCGAAGGCATTATTAATCTCCGCAGCTTTGACAAGGTAAATGGGGAGCTCATCTTTTATTGACTGGATTACATCATTGGTGTTCAAAAACGGCACATCTCTGATCCTTTTGAGGTCGGCAGCTGTGGGTCGAGATACCTTGACTGCTCGTGGACTGAAAAGCTGTGCAGCACGGAACACTTTCATAGTGCCGGAGACTACCAAGTCATTCGCCAAAGTGTTCAGAAAATACTGAAAGGCAGGTGTCACACACTGCCGTAGGCCATACTGGTACCATCTTTGCTGGTCGCCAATGTTCAGAGGAAACAGTTCTTGAACTACACCTGGAATAACTGGGAAATTGTGAGCGTGAATCAGAGCTCGGAGCTCTTCAAGCTTCTGAAAGGCGATAAATATCAAGTGACCATCCCCCTCTAGAGTGTATGTTGCCTTAACAAACTTCTCCAGTTCCATGAGCAATGCTAGCTCGACTCTCAACTGTACTGCATTCTGCATCAAAATCTGGGAAAGTCGTTGCCTTGATGTGTCAGCAAACTCTTCGTTGCTCTCTAAAAATGTAGTGATATGCCTCCACTCCTCAAACACAACTTTAGCACACTCCCAGTAGCTCCACCATCTTGTCGCATTGTACCGTGGCATGGCTTTCCCGGATACCTCTTTCCATACTCTTCTTCCCTTCATACTTGTAGGAAATATGAGATTCCATGTCTTCATGAACTGCTTGAGAATTGGAGTGTTGCATTTGGTTTCCACCCGGTCTAGAAAGTGGGAGGTGCACCCAACATCAAGCATTTCTGAGTACAACACAGACACCATTTGTAACGCCTTGGTGTTGTCTGGCGCTCTGTCCCCCATTGCTGCTAAGACGCAGCCTTCAGGAACATTCAGCTTTCGATGGAGTACCTCAATTATAATACGAGCTAACTCGTCGTCATTAACTGAACTTTTTACAAGTTGAAACCTCACAAGCCTAACTTTCACCTCCCAGTCTGGGACAAAACGAGTCAGAACAGCTAGGGCTTCACCATCTCGAGTTGTTCCATCAAATATGATAGAAAGTTCCTTACCCAGTATTTCCTTGGATATTGATTTATATTCCTCTTCCGACACAAAAGGGATCAATTGGCTCATGTGGGTAGAAGATGTCAAAGGGAAGCTTGCTTCTTCAAACAGATCTCTGAAATATTTCATCCTATTTCCACAACTTTTACTCTAAAAACTCTTGTGCTAGTGGGAAGTGTCTCACCTTTAGGGTGGTGTGCCTCATCATACTTAGCTATGGCATCAGCAATATGCCTTTCCTTCTTTGTAGTTTTTTCCATCTTCTCCTTGTTGGCCTTGTGGTTCTTGCTTGACACGTGCACGGGTATATTCTGTTTATTCAGGGATAACTCTTCGCGGCAAGATTGGCAGAACAATGCACCATTCCGGCTAACAATTAAAGACTCTTCTTTAAACTCTTGCACTCTTTGACTTGCAGACACTTTCATAGGCTCATTTGCCTTTCTTGACACACTGGTTTGCGATCGACGATTTCCAGGCGTGTTGACGGAGTGTACCGAAAGCTTTCTTTTTCTTGACAACTCACTTGCAGTTGGTGATCTCAGCCAGTCCAGCAGGGAAACTACTTCTCTTTCTCTACGTATTTCAGGTATTGAAGGATTTGCAGTAGTAGAAGGAGTAGACTCAGAGCCTGAAGAAGGTTCAGGCTCATTGTTTCCAGCATCCGCCATTTTGACAAATGGCTGCTAGTGTCTAGTGATACGGAATACATAATTCAAGTGGGAAACCGCTGAACTGGATTATTTCTAGTATAGAATGATAGAACCGAGTATTCTGTCAAGAAAATAGCGAGGAAAAGCTGGAAAACAGCTAAAAAAACTATAAATTTTTCTAAATATCCCGAAATTTTCTAAAATTTTCTAAATATCTCGGAAACTTCTAAATATCTCAAAAAATATCCGGATATTTGTGTCAAGGCCTATCCGAGTTTCACGTTGTTCACGATTCTAAGTTGCCTGAAAATCGTGAACAACGTGAAACTCGGAGTAGCGACGTGAGGACTCTGTAATATCTCACTGTAAACTAGCTCTACCACATGGTGTTGAGCACTCTATTGGTTTTCGCAAACACCGCTTCAGCTCTCTGTCTCTGTCTGTCTCCCTCTCTCCCTCTCCCTCTCCCCCTCCCTCTCCCTCCCTCCCTCTCTCTCTCTCTCTCTCTCTCTCTCTCTCTCTCTCTCTCTCTCTCTCTCTATATATATATATATATATATATATATATACATATATATATGTATATATGTATGTAATATTTAAAAACCGAGCAGGAGTGCTTTATCGGGATTTAAAACACGAGGCGATAGCCGAGTGTTTTAGACCCGATAAAGCACGAACTGCTAGCTTTTTAAATGTCTTATGAAATTCACCTCTTAATACGCTAATTTGCGACGAAAGTTTGGAAATTTATCGTTCGTAAGCCGAAAAAATTGAACTACTTCTTGACATATAAAGGCACATGTATCTTTATCACATGTATAGATCAGACACGGTTATGATTTTCTTTTGTATTTTCCTCATGAATTTTTAATGAATTTTATAAATCTATTTATAAAATTCATTAAAAATTCATGAGGAAAATACCAGACAAAGATTGGAACGAAAATCAATGGAAACAAGTGCTTTGGAGCGATGAACTAAAGTTCAAACTTTTGGCTCCAATCGTCGACAATATGTACGAAAAAGGGTTGGTAAGAGGTACAATAATGAGTGCCGCAACCTTTAGTGAAACACGGCGGAGGGTCTGTAATGGTCTGGGGCTGCATTTAGCCAATAGTGCTGGGCGTATTGTCCGCATTGATGGAATCCTAAATGTCGAAAAGTAAGGGCAGATTCTCATTCATCTTGCTATTCCTTCTGGAATACCTCTGATCGGGAATTGCTTTATTTTTCAGCATGAAAATGAGCCAAAGCACACTGCTTATCCGGTGAAATCACATTTGGAAAGGAGAACAACTGACTGAGCCCTGGCAGTAATGGATTGGCCTCCACAGAGTTCCGACTTGAATATTATTGAAGCAGTATAGTATCACCTTGGCATTGAATAGCACAAAAGACAGCACAAGTCCACAACAGAGCTCAGGGAAGTTCTGAAGGAAGCTTGGTATTAACATACGATTACTTGACGATTACTTGAAGAAACTTCAGCGTAGTCTGCCTAAGAGAATCCAAGCTGTTCGACGTGCAAAAGGTGGTTATACCAAATATTGATATCAGCCTAGACAAACACAAATTTTCTGTACTTTTATTGTATTTTCATGTGTGTACGGACATATTGACAGAAATGAATACTTATAGTCAGTAGAACCTTGTTGAAACGAAAAAGTTAAGGGTGGCCTAAGACTTTCGCACAGTACTGTATATATATATATATATATATATATATATATATATATATACAAAGAACAGAAAAAGTCAGCGTATAAAAGTCGACGAACCTCATGCCCTAACATTCAGACCGATCGTGGGTGGACCCATGTATCCGACAAGTCATCCCAGTAATTTGATCGATATACTAATTAAATCGTCGGTCGCCTTCGTGAAGAGCAACTTAAGAGACAGCACCCAGTTCATCAACAAATTACCTCGCGCAGTCCCCATCGAAACCATCATGACAACCTTCGGTATCACAAGTTTATATACGAACATTCCACACAATTTAGGCTTAAAAGCGGTCGAGTATTGGTTAATGGAGTATCCTGACAGTATTCCTTCCCGCTTTTTTCGTCAATTTATCCTTGAAGGAATTAAAATAATATTGAATAACAACACGTTCTTTTTTGATGACAGACTTCTTCAGAAAAAGGGTGCAGCTACGGGGACAAAAATGGCACCATCATATGCCACACTAGTACTAGGATATCTAGAGAAACAAATGTACCAAGAAGCAGTTACGGAATTTGGTGAAGAAATGGGCTCATACATTGAGAGTAACTGGCTTCAATATTTGGACGACTGCTAAATAGACTGGGTCTTTTATATATATATACATGTGCTTTATCGGGTCTAAAACACTCGGCTATCGCCTCGTGTTTTAAATCCCGATAAAGCACTCCTGCTCGGTTTTTAAATATTACATATATATATATATATATATATATAAACTAAATATATATATATATAAACTAAAATATCAGTTGCCACTTGGTCAACAGAGCTCAATACCATAAGGTAAAACCAATGAGCTATAGTAAGAAGTTAAAAAGGCTAAAACAATTTCTCAGTTACTCGAGTTTCACGCTCTAGGCGATCATCAGACTGATGATCGCCTTTTTAGCTTTTTTAACTTCTTACTATTATGCATCAGTAGCAGCAAGGGGTGCAACATTCCCTATGCAAACGGTAACTACATGTCCCTACCACATACTAATTCCTATTTCCATGACAAAATTCATCTTTCATCAAAGATAAACCACTGGTGTCACAGCAAAGAAAAAAAATCAACACAAAAAGCTTCTATTTTTATAAATTTTACTCCACAATAACTGCAATATGTCAAAGAAGTCGTAAGGTGATTTAAACTATTCGTATGACCAATTTGTACTAAAAGCCAAGCCAGCGAGCCAAGAGATATTTGAAAACGCTTACCTCTCGCGCCATCTTTGTAGCTTCTCTCAACGTTTTGTCCTTATGAATCTCCAACATGGTGTCCATCAGACTTTTTTTAAGTGGATGATAGCAAAACAATTTGATCTGACAAAATGGGAAACAGAAAGGTTGCGAATTGTGGGAATCAGTGGACAGGATGGAATTGCATTTTAACAGTAAAAACCAAAGTCTAGACAGAGGCGTTAAAGTGGGTAGGCCAATAAGGGTTGAAAACTGCGGGACATGGCTACTTCCTTCCCGAATTCTCTAGATACTGGAAAAAGGATGAGGATTTTTCCTGTGCTTCAATCGATTTCGAGGAGCACTGAGCCAGTGGCGTAAGAAGCAGGGGAGCCATGCCTCCAACATTTTATTTAGGGGGGTTCCAATATCATTCGGGCCCCCTTAGAAAGAGATACAGTAGCAATACGTAAAGCGTTCTGAATTTTTTCTACCGCACGCACTTGCATTTCAAGATTAAAATAGAAAATAAGTTATTTAAAAATCTAATATGTATGGCGCATAGTACACCTTTAGCTATTCATTACCAGAAAATATACTACCATTAACGCCTACTTCGCCTTTTGCTGTTCATTACCAGAAAATATGCTATCATTAACGCCAACCTCAAACTCATTAACGCAAAGAATATATTCATTTTATTCAATCGACACTCATTAGCGTAGATACGCAACCATTTGCGTTGAAGGGCATTCCATAGCACCAACAGACGACTATTAACATCATTCTACTATACATTAGGGATAATAAAATCTCAATTAGGTAAGAGAAATATCTTGCCTAATTGAAATTTTATTATCCCTAATGTAGAGTATAATGGTGTTAATGGTCGTGTGTTGATGCTGTAGAATGCTATTTGATGCTAACGGTTGCGCATCTACGTTAACGAATGTCGATTGATTAAAATAAATGTATTTTTGCGTTAATAAGTTTGAGGTGGGGGATGATAGTATATGATGCTATATATATATATATATATATATATATATATATATATGATAGTTTATGATGATAGTATGTTTTCCGGTAATGAACAGCAAGAGGTGTATCTAATTCTTACCCTACAAACGCTTTTTTGCAAGTCCTTTAATTCTTGTTCTCTTATTTCATCGCGGTGTAGTTTAGCAACCAGTTCCTTAACATGACCAGGGAGTTCGTCTTCCGCCAAGAACGAACACTTGTTCATTTTAATTTGCCGGTACATGAGCATGTAGGCGTTGGCTGAACTAAAGGCGAGAATAAAATCATATAAAAAAGGTTGGGTTGGAAAGATCACTTCAATTTCAAGCTTCTATGTAGTATGAAAATAAGTTTAGCTGAATCCGCTCTTATTTGTCTGAATTTTTTGAATAAATCTCCAATTTGTGGTAGCTTGATAATACAAACACATCATTGATTAACATAAAAATAGACGACATATCGAGACTAGCAGACTGGCAGTACCTATGTCTACCATCTATACGAACCAGTACACAAATTTAACCTTCGCTCACCATCTGAGTCTTTGTAGCTCAATGGTTAGAGCGTCTCACCGGCGATCAGAAGGTTACGGGTTTGATTCCCGTCAAGGACTCAGAAAGTTTTTCTGAGAGAACAGCTTGAGAGCGTGCGTATTAAGAATGTAATTACCAAGCTACCACAAACACATCATATATATATATATATATATATATATATATATATATATAACAAACAGACAATATATATATGTATAATGCTGTCGGATATATATATTATTTTATATTCCACATGGTTCGGTTTTCTTTGTTCTTTTAAGGCGAATATATTCAATAGCCCCAGTCAATTAACTGTCTAAATGGCTGGTGGTATTTTCTATCAGTAAACGGGGAATGCGGGGCCATAAACAATGAAGGGAAACAATGGTATAACAAAGAATTCATATTCCCTTCTAATATTTCCCTCCAGTATTTCCTTCTGATATTCCCCCCAAATATTTCACTGTAACATTCCTCGTGCCACTACTTATCTTCTTTCCAATTTGAAGAAAAGGGACACAAAGTACACTTCAACAATACACATTTTAACAAGTGTTATAAACACGTGTAAAACATCTCACAATTTAAATACAACTGAGTAGTTGCTTATATTGACAGCACATAACTTAGCTTGGGAAACGCTATCATCTACCTTAAATTCCTTTGTTGCTGACCATTCATGAAGCAGTCCTTGCTTCTTTGTAAAACGTCCGAAACAGACTCTTTATCTTTACAACTAACCCTTTGGTAGGTATGAAGAAAACTTATATACTTATGACCTGTTCAATCGGATTCGATTCGTCACTAATTTTGTGTTCAAAAGTTCTCGTCCGACTCACCATTCATGTTTACCAAGTTCTAGCATATTAACCCTTTAACGGGCGATCAGACAAATCTGTACAATCTAATATATGGAAATTGGATGCATGAACAAATTTCAATAGATTTTCGAAAGGAGTTTGAATAGAATACATAATTAGCAGTTTCATTTGAAAAATTTAACCGTTAAAGGGTTAAACCAACCAAACTAATCACTTTGCAATTTAAATAGACCTCTTCAATATCCCACTACGGATGTTCGTACTTCCATTGTATTATTTCAGCATTTTAGATAGGCATTCCGAAAGATCCTCAGAACAAAAGCATCTCTTGGTAATTGTCTCTCAAATCAACCTCGTTCATGTGGAATATAAGTAAACACATGCCCCTTCATTGCCTCAAAATAACTTATACTCGGTTTCATAAAGATCCTGAAATACAGTTGAAATATTACCACATTTTTTACTTGTAGACTTAATTCCACTTGAATTACGACAAGTTAAGAATGACGTGTTTTTTTAAACTTTTTAGTTTGTATTTCCTTAAACCACAGACGAATCTTTTTCGGTCTTTAAGCAAGTTTTGATTAAAACACAAATAATTAATGATTACACTAAATAATCAGGCATCCTTGGCAATCAGTTACTCGAGTAACTATTGAATTATACTCAAGCTAGAATCATTGTATTCAATTTGTATAATGAATGGCATAGTTATAGATTAAATATTTATATACCAAGAGCGACGCCGGTACGGGAATGTATTTACTTCAGGTTTTTATATGAACTTCTCAAACTCATTAATTATTTCATGAGTTACAGTAGCCAAACCATGAACGTATACCACATCACATGGATGGATTTTGAAACCCAATGAAAACCTGTAGGACAATCACTAGTGATTTGGATCATATTTCCTAATTTACATATACAAATCAATGAAACAATCATGCAACAAATCATTGCGAATACTCGTTTGAGAAGCTCGTTCAAAACTCGTTTATTGTGTTCCATCGGGGGATTCCAAACACTCGAAAACAACAAAAACCTCGTGGCTTTGCCCTCAGTTTTCATTATTTCCTCGAGTTTGGAAACCCTGATGAAACGAGGGCTCACACAGAACATGGAAAACAAAATTCCATGACTTTTCTATGACCTAAACAATTTTTCCGAAATTCCGTGACTTTTTCAGGCCTGGAATGAAATTTTAAAATTCCATGATTTTACATGACTTTGCCATGATGGTGTGAACCCTGGCAGCACTCAACCTGTTTGAACTATTCTATCAATGTCAAATACTGACTTGTACCTTAAGTAATGTGATGAATAGTAACCTCTACTTGAACTGTCACCACCACCAAAGGTCCTTTTGATGTCGCTATCAGTAATCTACAATAGAATTACCCAAACACAGGCCAACCATTCAGTTGATGTTCCATATAAATTCCCAATATGACATTACAGACCCTGTCAGTGATAGGATACGACATTAAACTCGGTTCAAGGGCAGCTTAGCGGACAAACCTGGCCGCTGACCTTCGAAGTCGGCTCAACAACAAATATTATGAACTTTCCGCGGGAAATTAAAATGCAGTCGTGACCACATTCGAACGTGAATTGGCCTAGGTTAACAAAGATATCACTCAATTCACAAAGAATAAAGAAACGTTATAATAACTATTCTACAACCAATACTAACTCTTACCCCAACCCTAACCTTAAATACATGACAATATGATGTTTTTAAGAAACCCACTTTTCCATTGATTGTGTTTCTTAAAATTTTCTCGCCAAATCTCACTTTACGTGACTGAGCCAGCAATATATTGGTCAGCATCCAGGTACGTCCGCTAAACTGCACTCCAGCCTTAAAGTCAACTGCTATTTATAGCAGTGGTTCCCAACCTGGGGTCCGCGCAAAAGGGACGGGGTCTGCAGAAGGTAACTATTTTTTTTTGGCAAATGACTACCTGCAATATTGGTTCAACTATTTTTTTATTACAAACTACCAGTCAATATCGCAAATTTCGAAGGGTGTGAGTGTAATATAAGAACTCGTAATTTTGAGGTTTTAACAGGTCACAGCTTCATCTCATGTTACATGCAGCCACGCTTCGCCGGTTCACCCCGAGCTTTGTTCTTACAGGAAAAGTTCTCCAGCGTTTATCTGTCCATAAACTAATCACGAGTTCGAAACGATCTGCCACTGGGAAGATTAAACTACGAGGATACAATGTTGAATACTTAAAATTTGGTTTTATTCCATGCCGAGCTGAGCAAAGCAAACCTGAATGCATCTTTTGAGGAGAGATTTTAAGCAATGAAGCAATGAAACCGGCGAAGCTGCAGTTTCAGTTGGAGAGGGGGTCCACCGAGATTTTTAAAATCAGTAAAGGGGTCCCTGGGAAGCAAAAGGTTGGGAACCACTGATTTATAAAACACAGCAATTTCTTTAGCCCAGATTCAAGGTTCGGATTGTGGTTCGGGTAAAGGATCTAGTTATAGAGGTCTTGTCGTTGATGAGGCGTGGTTGTAAACGTGAATGCGCTTGATATTATTTGTCATCCAAGTTGATTGGGTGATGCACGCAAAAGCAGATGATCGCATAAGTTGTTCTTTATTAGACAACATTGGAATCCAATCACAACTGCCTTAGTAGAAGGTGTACACCTTGTTTATACAAGTTGACCGGTAACCCGCATTGCAAATTAACGGTCGGTCAGCCGTCAATGACCAGAGATATTGGAATTCTGACAGCAGTTTTTTTGAAGTTTGAATGGTCGTTTTCTGACCGACCAAATGCTTTTTTTTATATTTGCCTCAACTTCTTCCTAATTGTAATAGTATTCTATATAAATAAAGTCTTGTAAATACAAAGTGATCTAGACCGAAAATGCAATTTCACTTTTACCTTAGTCACGGTTTGGTCGTTGAAGCTATACCATTGGTTGTCTTTGAAAGATCTGAATGATAACATGAGAAATAAACCAGATCAAACCTTTGGGAGATTAAGTTAATAGAAAAGATATTACAAACGGCGTCGCATCGAAGGTTCTTCCATCCAATCTTATTATTCTTTCATCTTGTCACCGAAATGGTTTTTCCTTCCATCTGCCTTCAAGTTTTTTCTTCCAATCCTAACCCTAACCCTAACCTTGACCCTATTTATAAATGTAGACAATAAGAAAATAAACAGCTTTCATTTCTTACCGATTCTCTGTCTCTTTCATCGCAAATAATCAAATGAATGCCTTGGAATGCCTAATTTTCCTGCCAAACGCTTTCTCGCTTGCTCACTGAGCCCGCAACAATGACCAGCGGCAAGATGGGTCTGTTATATGCAGTCTAGCTTAAATGTATGAAACAGGGAATCATACTTTGGTAAGTGGATGGAGGTAGGGAGAAGCAAATTGCCACGTGACAGCACGAACCGTGAAGCACTTTCCAATAATCAGGATTTCTTCTAAAGGTCCCAGTTTTTGTGAACAAATTAGCTGTGCTCCTTGCTGCACTTAGCAAGAAGCAGAGGCTAGGAACCATAAAAGCATCAGAGCAGAGCTCTTTTTTGGTTGGCTATTTTTGGCTCCCTTAGAAACACAAGAAACTATTGGAAGAAACAAGAAGCAAGTCCATTTCTTCGGGGAATTTAACTTGTATTTGTTTCAACAAACTCTCTAGCGTCTCAAAAGCGAAGATATGCAAAAAAATACCTTCACGTCTGAAAAAAAGGAGCTAAAGGAACTGAAGAAGCCGCCGAGTTGGCACTATACATAATACACACTTCCTGGATGAGGTTGAGCATGAATTATCCAGAATGAATTATCAAGAATTATCCAGACCGAGGCACTACCTTAAAACTTTTTCAATGCTGTTGAAGACCTTATACGGCACATGACTTTTGATATTACTTTTGATTATCTAGAGTAATTTCGTGTCTCCATGACGTATCCAGGTAATCGAGGTTCGACAGCACCTGGACGTTCCAGTAATGTGACAAAATTCAAGGTTATTTAACGTTTATACATTTTATAAAGCGTTAATTTCCGTACTAAATCCCTCCTCTACCAAAAGAGGGTGATACTATTTTTTGTCAAAGACTACCAAAATTTGTACAACAAGAGATCCTTACTTGATGTAAGCGTAATAATGACCTCCAATGGCGCTGCCGGAGTGAATCATGATGGAGAACAGTTCGTAAATGTAAAGACCCTAAAAAAGATTAATCATTTCAAATTTACAAAGAAACGAAGAACAAGACACGCAAGTAGAGTAAAATGCTCAAGACACCCTCGAGGAAGACAAGAATGCGCATTCTCTTCAAGTATGCCCATTCAGAAAATATTTGAAAGTCCACAAAATTGAGATGGCACAGTACATCGAAAAATAGCACGTACATTTGTTTGTTGTAATTGTGACAATTGCAAAGTAGTCGAGTTTATGAAGTATTTGTGATATTATGAAGGTGACAGCTGTTCTCGTACAAGGTAAGGCTCGTACAAATTGGATATGTAACGGGACTCCGTAACAGTACGCCGTAACACTTGAAAATTAGGTCCATATACCAATGCCGGCTGACAATTTGACGTAATAGAGTGGAAAACATACTCTGAATAGAATTATCTTGAGAACTCAAGATATAAGTAAACGCAAGACGGGAACCAAACTGGTAGTATTTCGGCCTTATTACAAACTCATTATCAAACCTGACGACTGTGTAATAAAACCAAAATGTTACCAGTTTTATTTCAGAATCATCCTCAGGGTATTATGAAATGATAATTTCACAATTAATCTACACTGCCGAAGTCAATTGAAAAATGTTGACTCGAGCGGGATTTGAACTTGCACATTCCGGATACCGGTCCGCCGCTCTACCTGTTGAGCTATCGAGTCCACAGGGACTGGAGGCAAGTTTTATCCAATTTAAGTGCACGAGATTAATCAAATTAATTGTAAAGTTATCATTTCATAATACCCCCAGGATGATTCTGAAATAGAATTGAAACACTGCACATCCATCCTCATGGATAGCGTTAAGTTGTCTTGAGAATATCTCGTGCACTTAAATTGGATAAAACTCGCCTCCAGTCCCTATGGAGTTGATAGCTCAACAGGTAGAGCGGCGGATGGTATCCCGAATGTGCAAGTTCAAATCCACCTCGAGTTAATATTTTTGAGTTGACTTCGGCAGTGTAGGTTAATTGTGAAGTTTTCGTTTCATTACCAGTCTAGTTCCCGTCTTGTATTTACTTATATCTTGAGTTCTCAAGATGATTCTATTCGGAGTATGTTTTCTACTCTATTAGCTCCATATTGTTTTAATTATATCTTTCACACTGAACGCGTTACGCCAAGGCTGCAACAGGGATGTGTTCAAAGTAAACGATGCCAGTAAAATAATAAAGTTTACAACATTATTGATAGAAGAAAATTTTGAGTGTAAGAATACATTTTTAAGACCCCACCCCGACCGGGACCTGTGCTGAACATACAATTTTGGGTCTTCCGGCTGGGAATCGAACCCGCAACCTCGCGAATTTAGTGCGATGCTCAGCCCACTATGAGTGTAAATGTGACAATATCCTTTAAGGTATACCCTACTACTCACTGGCATAATCACCATACATAAACTGAATTCGTGACCATGCTCTCGGCAAAGGCATCCGCAGCTCAGTCGCCAGAGTATCGCACTACATTCAGAAGTCGCGGGTTACATTCCGAGCCGGAAGGTCCAAAGTTGCATTTTTCGCAACAGGTCCGGTTCGGGTCTTAAAAATGTATCCTGACACTCGAAATTTTCCTCTATCTATATGGTAAATTTAACTGTTAATCCAGCGTAAATGCCACAATATTCTTTCAGATACTCATTAAAATGATTTCGTGCTAATTTCCACACGTTATGGCGTACACTTACGGCGTGGCGTGACGCGTCCAACGTGTACGAGACTATAGAGTAACGTAAACCAAGAAAAATTCCCGGATGTTTGTACATTCATTTACAATCGACCCCTTTAGTCTGCTACGAAATTGCCCATTTCAGACCAGGTCATGTTGTGTTTTGCCCCGTAAATACTGGCTTCCATGGGTATCTGCATATCATCAAATCTCAAAGAAACAATTCTCAAAGGTAAGGTCATATGGTCTAAAACGGGCCAACAAACAGTGATTCCAAGTCGGTTTTTTTCTTCCTGTTTGCTGACAACTTTGTTTTACCGCGTTTTCGCGTTGATGTCATCAGCCCTGTTCGGATCCAGGCTTCTTGGTTTCGCTGATGACCTCTAAAACACTAAGTTTTTGGCAACTTTAAAGTTCAATACCTGTGGAAATATCATCAGTAAAAGCTATGTCACAACTCAGTGACTCTTAAGGGGGTTTCGTCCTCAACGAAAAGAAAAAAGCAGCTTTGAATCGTATACGTTTTAATAAATAAATCACTTTACCTTAGGTCCTTTCAGTTCTGGTATGCTGTCACCTTGCTCAAACTCATCGTAAGCCGAACAGGGTCCCGCTCTATCGCTCACATCCATTGACACATCGTTCAGTTCGTCTTCAGTAACAGATCCATTTTCTAATGAAGCTAAGCTCACACCACTGTCTGTTTCTATGCTGCTTGGGGAATCTCTCTTCTGTGAAAATGTATCCCACTTTTCCTTAGGATATGAAGAGGATAATGAAAAGAATATGAAGATAATGAAGAGGATAATGATGAAATGAGTCATTTTGCCGTTCTCAGCTTACATTTCTTTCTACTGTAAATATAAGCCCTTTTTAGGAAAACGATGGATGGCTGATATTCAGGATTGAACTGCAAAGAAATCCTGAAATTGTGGATTTTTTTTGAAAGAAACGCTTGACCTTTGAATTAAAGCGTCGAGCGTTTCTTTTCAATATAGTCCTGATAACCCAGAACAGGAGATGACGAAACTATGACAGGAAATTAGGAACTTTCAGAAGGAACTTAGGAACATTATAGAACATAAAGTAAAAAACAAATACAAAAAAATAATTACATATTGAAAATCCAAGATTTGAGTAAATAACAAGACGTGCGAACGATTGCGATAATATTTTGACTTTATTACAAAGTCATTATCGAGTCAAATTGAATTACAAGCAAGCAGTGTCATTTATATGTCATTATTTTCCGGGGTGTGTGTTTTACTCTGTCTTAGGAACACTGCTAAGGAACTTTCATTACATTGCGGGGAACATTGGAAAATTTCCCAATAAATTTGTAGTGGCGTTTCCGAATAAGCGGAAATAATCAAAATTGCAACCTTCTAAGTAAGTCAAAGTAGGAAAACTGCACCAGGTTTTGCGGAAACAATCTAACTTGATATATTTCTCATAGTAGTCAAGCTGTCTTTGAAACAAACGGAACGAAATATCAATTTCTCACCATCGTCAGGAATCAGCTATCATGCATCTGATGACCGTCCTACTTCGTTGGATTTTCAGTGTATGTTTATTTATTTCCTTATCTCACACTTCTAGTGTATGACGTGCTTAAAACAATAGTAGTTGTCCAGTCAATTTCAAGTCACTCCGGACAATCAGGCAGTTGGGCGACCGATATGATACAGCACGATATTACTTACATCATCATCCAAGTTGATATATTTATTAAGATTGAGATGCTTCGGAAACGTCATTCTGTTAAAAATAAAGCAGATGAGGCTATCGCAGCAACATATGGTAAAGATAAACACAAAGATTGTTTTGTAACATATTTCGGAGTTTCACCAATTAAACTACAAAATCAAATCAACTACACAATTGAACGTTCACCTGTCATTCAATTTAATTCGATGGAGAAGATTATAATCGAAGGCAAAACGTTTCAGCTGCATCGTTAGGAGGTGTGGAAAACTACAAAATTTCAAACCCTAAAAAATAACAAAGGAAAACTCATGATTATCAACCATTTCCAGATATAAATTTTTACGACAGTGACGACAAAATAGCCATGGTTCTAGTAAAATTAATAATGAAATCAAGGCTACTCGGACTTATTTGGCTGATATATGTTACCGTTGCCATACATGGTAAATTTGCTTAAGATAGATACCGTAAAAATTCGAATAAGCACCCATATTTTTAGTAGTTTTTTAGCCATAAGTAAATCATCCACACATGTAATAGGAAGGATCTTTTATCTTTCACCTAATAGTGCTTTAATGCCTTCATTGTTCTACAGGAAGAGGGGAGATATTCTCAAAGTTTGAACTGATATGTCCGTGTGCACACAAAGTTCTTTCAATCGCAGCATCTCCTCTTTAAATAGCTTGGTAATGGTTCAACTATTTTGGGTTTTTTTCTAAAGTTAAAGTGAAATAAACTCCTTATATTTATCTTTTATTTTCTAAAAAGAAAGTGTTCTCATCAATTGAAAACGGTGCAAATTGGAAGAAGTGCCCACCGATGAATAAGCGCCCACCTTCAAGGTCGCAATATTAAGTAAACACCCAGGGCGCTTATTCGAATTTTTACGGTACTGCAGATTTAAATCAGCAATTACCCACACATGATATCCTATATGTGCGGAATATCTAGGCAAAGTTTTCCATATGGTTACGTATGTGGGTGACGTCACCCAAACGTCATCAAAATACTAAAAATTCTGCAACGTTATGCGCTGTTTATGAATATCTCTTGAACCAGTGCTTCTCTCTGTGAAACAATATGCATGCGAATATACAGTAACCAAATTTCAATTTTAACTTCAACTTTTCTGCACGTTAAGGCATTTCCCCCCATAAAAAGTCGCTATCTCAGGCAATTATCAAAGTGCTGATTAAGCAAAAGTGTTCATGAAATGAGACAGGAACACTCATTTTCATTTTTTCCTTTTTTCAACTTGTTCTCAAAGTTTTTCAATTTGTTTGATAGATAAATGAAACGACCAGTGTCGTGTACTCAGTATAACATGGCATTTACACTCGACCGCTAACTGTTTAGTTGGTAATTCCGAAGGAGGAAAATCTCAAGTGTCTAAGTATTTTTATAGAACTGTTGTGCTGTTCTTTAAATTTTCTGTTGTCAAATGGCGACGTGAGCTTAGAAAAGAAGCACACGAAAACCAAATGCGTTTACCTTGTGAGCATCGCAAAACTTTTCACACTTGTCGCATTTGTACTATAAAAGAGAGCAAATGAATTAAATTACAAGAAAAAGTAGAATACTGCGTAGACAGCGTTAAATAACGTAAGAAGTTCAAAGGTTGGCAACCGAAGTGACCATTAACCTCTATAATATACCTGGACTGTGGGTCTTGCTTAAAAAGTGTCCGAAAAACGATAGCAGCATTAGAGGTCCTTTTGCCCATGATGACCACCGCTGACATAGGATTTTCTATTGAAGTACTACTAGAACGAAGGCTCGTTTGGGAAAGGATTGTTTACGCTACGCTTTTGCTACGTATTTTCCTGCTTTGCAAAAGGTTCAACTGTCCTCACTTTAAAGTCCAGATTGGGGTCTATTACCGAACTACTCAATCACGAATCACTTGGCACAATTTGTTAAGTTTTTTCAAACAAAAACAGCAAACTTCAAGTTTATTTTCGTAACTTTTTTCCTTGAGCCTTCTGTCAAATCTCGATATAAACACATTTTAATCCGTTGTTTACTGAGGATGTTTTATTTAATAAAACAGCGATTTTGTCGTGGTAACAAATTTAAACACAGTTTTTAAATACGCTGATACCATGGTGATTGGTAATTTAAGATAAAGTAAGAGAAAATGAAGAGGAATATACGCACTAAAAAAGTATACACAGTTACCAAAGACTGTTGGATCGTTTAGTTCTTAAAAGGACTGTATGAAACTTAAAGAGGTAAAATTCTACGTAAAGCAGGATGCATTTCGGCAGACCACTTATCAAGTGCTATACGTCTGCTAACTAAAGAAACAAATCACCTGCTTATATTGTCTAAAGAAAACTGATGACATCGACCCAACGGTATGTGGGACGGTCAAAATAGGGATAGTTGGAAAACAAATTCCTTTTGCCGGCACAGATCAGGATCATTAAGTTTTATGTGAATGGCTTCCATCACCTTCAATTGAAAGGCGGAACAGCATTTGTAAAGAATTCTAAAATTATCGTCTGAGTAGGTTTCGGCGCAAGACTTGTTGGACAGAAGATGTCTACCAACAGCTGAATCACAACTGATGAATTGACTGGAACGGCATAGTCGTTCTGGTTGTTGACGTGATGGCTGAGTTTTATTTCTAATGACGCTAGGAACATGTTGTTTGATCCTATCACCCAATCTCTGATTAGTTCTACCCAAAAGGATGTTTTATTTCGTCGAGTGAATAGTTTGAAGTGTTCCTGTCCACAAACGCCTTGCTTTTCTAACCTCTTTATGAATGGGAAACAATTATGTCGACTCATTTCATCAGAAACAGGAAAAGTCAACATTTATGGACTAGAAGTGATGCACAACACCCTCCCCTCCCTCAAAAAAAAAAACATTTGAAATAGAGAACTGGATTCTTGAATTTTATTAAGAAAACTTACAAAGTGGCTACCAAACAAGTTCTTTTCTGGGTAGTTAAGAAAAAAAAACTACAGTACAACCTGAAGCTTAAAATGAGAGAAAATCATCGATACGAAAAGTAGCAAGGCGTAAACAAACTTTCACAAACGAGCCTTCTGTCCAGGTATCATACAGTAATAGCTCTCTTTCCCTGGGGTCAGTGGTATCCACCATGAGTAAAAGGACCTCTAATGACGCCATCGTTTTTCGGACACTCCCTGTAAGTGATTTCTTGGGAGGACCCGGAATCCCGGTACATTACAGAAGTCAGCGGTCGTGACTGATAGCAAAGAGTTCTAATGGTTCGAGTTAAGGCTCTTCGTCAAATTCTTTCCGATCAGTCACGGCAGTTACCAACCTTTTGACCTTTTTAGATATTGTTTTAACTTGCAACTTTTGATCCCAGATCTGGGATCTGATGCGATACAACATTTTAGTGCAACAAAAAGTTGTGTTGGGGAATGAACAAAATGGACAGCACGCATATTCTCTGGGTAATTACAAGTCATCATAGACGTAACGAATTAACACATGTGAGTGAACCCATAGTTCCCTTTTTCAGGCTGAAATCGAACCACACCTCACTCTAACCCTTTGACTGTTCCGGTTGACTTCCGTTGACTCTCATCATTAGGTAGTTTAAGCAAGCTAACACGGCGTTATAATGAACTGCGAATGTTGTTCTTACATCTTCTCGGCAGCTATGGTCCGTTTGTCAGCATTTAAACGTCCGAAATCGTCCCACGTACTGTAGACAAACAAAGTAGTGAAACCATGGGAACGTCCACCACGAAGTTCTGTATGGAAGGATGGGCGTTAAAAATAAACCTGGGACGGTAATTTTTCATTTCTGTGGTTTTTAATGATAGTTTCTATTTTAAGAACACATTCCCGAACACGTTGCTGGTGGTGTTTGCTCAAACTTCCTATTTTATTCTGGCGGAAGCCAGATCATTTCATTAAGCCGTACAGTGATATAAAAGTACAGTTCTGCGTAGGCAGGATTGGACGACGTTTGAAAAACCAAACGGGTCAGGAAATTGCCGAAACAATACAGAAGAGATACTGTAGTTTCGAGCGAACGCCATTCGTTTGAACTTTTGAAGGACCTTCACTCGAAACGTCACTATTTCGTCTTCATAGTTTCCGCAGCTCACCAACCCAATTGGGATTTTCATCTACACATGAAAATCGAAGCCCAGCTCAATATATGAAGATGAAGAGTCTTTTTTTTTTTCAAAAAAATCGCCAAGTGATTAAAAGAAATTTTTGCTGACGTTTCGTTGCCACCACGCATCATTATCATAATGAAATGCGAGAGAATTAAACAACAATTATAACCCAAGATATATTTATACGAGTGAATCATTGATAGCAAATTGAGGAGGAAAACCAAGAAGGATTAAAACAAAAAGGCTGGAACAGAACTGACATTTTCATTAAGAGTAGGATTGAATTTTGAGATGAGAAGACTTTCCCTAATAAGCATCTGAAGTGTTGAGTTGCCAGAAGACAAGATAGGAAAGTCATCAAGAGACAGGATGAAACGTATGTTACTCCACGGAAACTTATCATCTGATTGTCTTTTATATTTGAAAAAGAGATGACTCTACATCTTCATATATACTGAGCTTGGCTTTGATTTTTATTTTTAGATTAAGATTTCCGCCCAGTAAATATTTAATTACCTTTTGGTATTTAATTAAGCAGCGAGAAAGATCAAAGCAAGAGCCGAAGGCTTAAATACGATAAACTACACACTCTTTCGACGTCAACAAGTACTAGTGTTAATACAAAGAATCTGCTTTGTTAGCCCCAATCGATCCCATGAGTTATTGCATTAAATCGCAGGAAATGTAATGGCCTTGCAACCATAGAAATCATACAGAACTAGAGAAGGTACAGGGCCCGGTATTGGACAACAATTCAACGCCGCCATCCCGAACAAGCCGGGAGGAGGAGCAAATTGTTCTTCTCCAGGCCATTTCCGCCTGTTCGAGAGCATCGAGGTCCAACAACTGTCATGTCGAGTTTGTCTTCGTTAACTGTACGGAAGAAAAACTACTTTTCTGGTTATTAGTAGGTTATTATTTTTACCTTAATCGTTTAACAAATTTTAAAAAAGACGAAAGCAAGAGACAAAAATGAAGTGGCCTATAATCATGATCTTGAAAATTTCATCACGCTTTGTTTGGTTTGATCCCAAATTTATCCAATATGGTCGCCTTCAATTGGTTACCTGCGGTTGAATGACATTTACCTAAAATGCCTCCTCTAGTCACCATATGATCTTTCTACTTGCAACTGGCAACTGATCCACCCGTCAAACAAAGAAGTTCACTAGTAAAAATCTTACCTGATTGTTGCCTTCCAGTGTCTCAGGATTTACAAATGCATCCAGAGCTTCTTCCTATGAGATACGCCATAGTCGTGTCAGAGATTGGATTACGAATAAAAGCGAATTCACCAGTAAAAATTGTGGTGAAAAGCACAACCATTTGAGAATATCGGCAGAAATATCTCATCGCCCTGGATGACATGAAATATTTCTGAAAAGTCAGAAATAGGGGAAGAAGTCTCGATAAGTTAAGAAACATTTGAGCTATCGAGCCCATAGAAACGAGGAAGGAAGAGTACTAGATAGACTTGTTCCAAGTCTGCCCCTTGCCAAGTTTGGGGGCGACGAAGAGGTTGCACAAAGCGTTAAAGATAATATTGTCAATGCGCGGGCGGGCGGCCGAGCATGGACGCAGGACCGGAAAGAGGCGAGTTATTGCCTCGCGAGCTCGCTCATCCGCGCGTTAACAAAATTATTTTTCCCGCTTCGTGCACCCTCTTGACCGCCCCAAAACTTGGCAAGAAGACGACTTTGAGCTAGCTTAAGTACTCCATTAACATCTTGAGCTTCCTTATTTGGTGACAGAAACCACGGATCGCTGAAAAGTGAACTTGCGAATGCCGAATGCCTTTAGTGTTTCTTTCCAAAAGACTGATTATACAATGTGCGATATTTTGCGTTGCGATTTTCATCTTAGTGTGTATTAAACTAGCGAGAGCATCGACAAGAAACTGGAGCGAATCACAAGCAAACAACAGCCTGTATGGGCTATCACGAGGTAATGGCATGCAGCACAATAACAATCGCAAGGGAGAAAATGGCAAGTGTAAACGCACCTGAAGACGAGTAGACTCCTTCTGTTAGAAGGAGTCTTATTAAACAAGTGAAAACAGAATGATCATAATGCACAGTCATCGACATGTCTCTCAGGACTTCAATTAATACGACAGAATTGAAAAGAATAAAAATTTACAACTTACAACACTGCCGTAGGGATTGTTCATCCCAAAAGGTCTGATGACCAACGGAATGTCCAAGTAGGTGTCGATTCGGGCGCTCTCATATTGACACTAAAAACGTAAATATTCTACATTCAACTGACGGTGCGAAAAAAGATGGCGCTTGCTCATTTATCCACAGTTCTTTGCAAACTAAAAGAAACTCTAATAAGAATGTTTAACTCCTGACGATAGGTTACCTCGGTAAGAGCTTTCTTCTCATCAAATATGATCTTTTTCGATCCTACAATCACTTAGTAGTTTTAATAGCAGTTTAATATTCTGTCGATGGTAGTTTTATATCGCGTTCACTTCAGATTTCCAATTAGTTAGCTAGATTTATGCTGCTAATTGTATCGTTTTGTCACTAATTTAAAATTATTTTATTCCACAGGGCTTGATGGAAGTGATTTAGTTTCAATGACAAGATTACCATGTATTAATAAAGTTTGTTCTTTCTTTCTTTCTTTCTTTCTTTCTTTCTTTCTTTCTTTCTTTCGTTCGTTCGTTCGTTCGTTCGTTCATTCGTTCGTTCGTTCGTTCGTTCGTTCGTTCGTTTTTTCCTTCGTTATTTTTTTGGTTTCTTGTTTCGTTTGTTCTTTCGTTCGTTCGTTCATTCGTTCTTTCGTTCGTTCATTCACGGAAACCGTTTATCAACAGCAAATTTTATACTTGTCTACTAACTCGTGAATCGGATTACTAAATTATTTGAGGAGCAGACTGCTTGGTGAAAATTTAACTAAGAAAACGACAGTTTTGAAAAGATGGCTTGGATTATCCTGATCCATCAACAGTTCAACTGGGTATGTACTAAGTTGCCTATTTATTCAAAATTGCGAATAAATTATGCAATATGAAGAGAACGAAGAATTACACAAGAGAGAATAAAAATATGAAAAATGACTGATGTATAAAATATATGGGACTAAAAAAGGCACAAGGGCACTTTAGCGGAAGCACCTGGCCGCTGACCATTGTAATCGGCTCAACAACAAATATTATGAACTTTCCGCGGAAAATTAAAATGCAGCCGTTACCACACACGAACGTGAATTCGCCTTAGTCTACGAAGATTTTACTCAATTCACAAAAAATAAGGAAACTTTATAATTCTATTCTACAACCAATACTAACCCTAACCCTAACCCTAACCCTAGCCCTAACCCTAACCCAAACTAAATATATGTCAATATAATATTTTTAAGATAGAAGAAATCAAATTCCGAAAAACAAGGTCATCTTTCAACTTAAGATTTAAGTTAACAAAAGATGAAAACTGTGAAATGGTGATATTTCGATTTTATTGCAAAATCATCTTCAGACCAAGTGAACTTACATAAGAGAACCTAAGGTTTATATATATATATATATATATATATATATATATATATATGGGAATTGATTACGTCATCGATGAAGAATTGAGAGAACGTCTATTCTATTTACAAATGATTGACCTCCTAAACAAACCTAACTTCGGTCTTCCTAAAACACACAAGACATTTTCATTTCTCCCTCAATTTCGGCCTATTATTGACACGACTAACACACCGCACTATAATGTCGGCAAATTCCTTTCCTCGCTTTTAAACCCCCTAACAATTAGTGAATTCTCGCTTTCGGACTCATTTGAAGCAGTTTCCTGCATTAAAAAACATTCCTGATCATCTTTTCACAGAAGGCTACCAATTCGTCTCATTTGATATCGTTTCCATATTCACCAATGTTCCCTTGTCTCGAACAGTTAATATTATTTTGGAGTGTATTTTCAATAAAAAACAGATTAATACCACATTAACTAAACGCCCTATAAAAAAGCTTATCCTTGATTGTTGCAATAAAACCGTTTTTTCTTTCAATAATGAATTATATGAGCAGACTGACGGTGTTTCGATGGGACTTTCTCTCGGTCCCGTATTAGCTAACATCATTCTAATAGAATTTGAACGCGTTGTTGTCACCAACCTTATTCGTTGCGGAACCATAAAATTTTATAAACGATATGTTGACGATACACTTGTTCTGTTAAAACCTTTCGATAATCTTAAGACAGACTAAACGATATTCCTTTTTCTTTTGACGTTACTTCATCCATGCACATTCTCATTTTTAACAACTATAAGATCCTTTACTCTAATTTTTCTTTTAATTCTATTCAGATTTTATTCATGAAGCCCTACATATTAAGTATAGATAGATAGATAGATAGATAGATAGATAGATAGATAGATAGATAGTTTAATTTGGTAAAACTTGCAGCCATAGGCTGAATTATGTTTACATTACAAAATGCATTCACTTCTACTATGTTACACCAGTTCTACAATTTACCTGGAACTAACGGAAGTTTAGAAACGATAAGTAAAAAATTACTCTAATGGACCATTTTTAGAAAGGTCGATTCTAATGTTAAGTGTTATTCAATCTAAAATACTAAAATTGATTAAACTAAGTATCATAAACCACAACTAAACTCCAGTCTTAAAGCTAGCAAATAACTCTCACTCTTTATTTAGCTCCTTCTCTGTATAATTTATCTATAGTTTATCTATCGGCATCGTGATATTTCATCCTGATATCACTACACTGCGTCAACACCTGTCACCGACATTTTAATCATTTGTAAATAGAATAGGCGTTCTCTCAATTCTTCATCGATGACGTAATCAATTCTCATGTATATATAAAACCTTAGATTCTCTTATGTAAGTTCACTTGGACTGAAGATGATTTTGTAATAAAATCGAAATATCACCCTTTCACTGTTTTCATCTTTTGTTAACTTAAATCTTAAGTTGAAAGATGACCTTGTTTTTCGGAATTTGCTTTCTTCTATATTTTTTGATGTTGTCGGCTGGTCAAGGTTTTTTAATATTTTTAATAAACCCATTTTTCCTCGGGTTGTCTCCTAAAATTTTCCCGCAAAATCTCATTTTATTTGACTATTGAGCCAGCAATATACCGGTTAGCATCCACGTGCGTCCCCTAGACTGCACTCTAGCCCAAAAGAAATTTGAAAAAATGGTTCATTTAAAGGAAGCTTTTCCAAATCAACATGCAGGAATTCTTTAAACTTCAGTAGATAAATACTGTGGGGAGTGTCCAAAATAGAAAAGCAATTCCTATTTGCAAAGACTCCCACTTAATTTAGAATCTTCCAAATGTCGGAACACATGTGAATTTTTATTTCGTAAATAAATGTTTATGACCACAAGTAGAAATGCAGTCAGCTTCACCAACACACACGGAGCCACATCCGGCACAGCCGTTTAACCAGAACCCCGTAGGGTCATCTTATCCCTGAAGGCAAAATAGCCTGAAACTTTTTCCCTGACAGGCGGTGAAGTACAAAAAAATTTAATTGTAGAATGTTTTGGATGGCCAGTTTAAGAAACATCAGCGTTGATATACCTTTAAAGGTACACCAGTATTATCGGCATGCCGCAGCTTTAGTCAATTCACAAACTTATCTCTTTAATCTCTTTAAGGCGATAGTTTCCATGTTCGAAACTATTTCCATGCTCTTCCATAATTTCATCCAGATTCTTCCTGTACCTTAATTACCAAAGATAGAACTTGACAATGATTGACACCACGTTGAATCTCATGACAATCTTCTTTTGTCGAAATGAAAAGAACACTGAATCTGAATTGCAGTGAGCGCGTAAAACTGCCGTCTAAGGAACAGGTTGTTGAATTGTAGAAATTGAAAACAAAAATACCTTAATGTTTCGAGCCAAAATCCTTCGTCATAGAGTGAAACGCAGAATGATACAGAAACGAGGTGACGTATTTCACCCTTTCCGGTCCGTACCCGACTTTTTAAGTTTAGTCTGGCTAACGCCAGACAATTTTACCCTTCAAGGGAAGATGTCTCGGACTGGAACGTGTTAAGACCGTTGTTCCACCTCATGTAAATAGTTTCGTGTACGGAATTTGCCCTCGGTAAACAAGTAATTTTTATTACCAAGATATCGGTACATGGGCCACTCCTAAATCTCACCTCAAGACACTTTACATAATCCTTCATTTTCCCCTGATACAACTGATTAATTAGATCAGCCTATGGAAGAAAAGAAAAAGAAAGAAAATAAACAATTAGTAGGAACATTAATTGCCTGTCTGCGAGAAATGAAATGTACTAAATGCAACAGAGCTACGACGAAATCGACTCAAAAACATAGCTTTTTGTGTAATATAGCAAAATAAACCATAAAGCTAAAATTCAGGTATTCGGACCTTGTACAAAGCGCAGTAAGCCACTAACATCCCAAGTTGAGGGGGGTGGGGTGCGGTATATAATTCATGTTAATTAGGGGTTAGAGCTTGGATGCGGGTTAGGGTTACTGGTTCGGCATTGGGATTTACTGATTAATAAAATGAAGATCCGAATAGCTGAATTTTAGTATCATGACTCATTTTATTTTAAAAACCTCATTAAGAGTTCATGAGGAAAATACGAAGAAAAATCATAACATTTTTGTAGCTGTATATGTGACAAAAACACGCTTACTTTACTCCTCCAATTTTCTCAAACTTTCTTCGCAAATTAGCGTATTAAGCGATTTGTTTTTTCAAGCCGTCCACTCGGCTATCGCCAAGTGTTTTAAATCCGAAAAGGCACTCCTGCTCGTTTTTTAAACATTACTTCATTTTATTTTACAAATCGACTCAGAAACTTAGCGTTTTGCTTGATTACCTTTTTTCCACTCACGGCTAGTTGCGTAACGCCCAGGCGGGCTGGGTGGACAAACCCGTAGGCCTCCAGTTTTAGAGGGCCTCAGCCTAAGTTTACCCCACTGGAACAGTATCATTCGAATTGCCAAAACACTTTAATCGAACAATCCTAAACCATTGCTATTTCATCACCTTGTGATGACACCTATTGTCCTTCCACCTTTCCACCTCCCTAATTTCCATTATAACTTTTGCTGTTCACTATCAGAAAAGATACCAACAGTAACGCCAACCTCAAACTCATTAACGCAAAAATACATTAGTTTTATTCAATCGACATTCATTAGCGTAGATACTCAATCATTTGCATCAAAGGCCATTCCGTAGCGCCAACAGACGACTATTAACACCATTCTACTACACATTAGGGATAATAAAGTTTCACTTGGCAAAGAGAAATGTCTTGCGTAATTGAAATTTTATTATCCCTAATGTGTAGTTGAGTGATGTTAATGGTCGTCTGTTGGCGCCATAGAATGCCCTTCGATACAAATGGTTGCGTATCGACGCTAGTGAACGTCGATTGAATAAAATGAATGTATTTTTGTGTCAATGAGTTTAAGGTTAGCGTTAATGATACAGTAGTGTATTTTCTGGCAATGAACAGCAAAAAGTGTAATTAACCCTGTCATTTTCTATTTAGGTAACAGTTAAGTAAGGGTTAATCAATGGTCAAGAAAGTGATAAAAGATTTAACATCGCAAGTGAAGGTTAACGCTTACGAGGGGCCGTAGACCCAGAGTTGACGTTGCTTCACGAGCGATGTTAAATACTTTATCACATATGAGTGAACATTGATTAACCACCTTATCTCATGACTCACCACAACGAAATAGGTTTTTTGGGGTTTTTTTTTCCAGTTTAATGTCGAAGAGACGTTGGTCGTTAGAAATTAAGATGCTCACTCATTGGTATGCGATAAGCGTTTCTCACAGTGATTTCAAAGGAGAGTAGTGTGATAAGTCGTAATCACACTCCTGAATAGTAATGAGTCTACTAAACCATTGAACGCTTTTGCTGAAACAATGAATCATGAGTGTGTCATGAGATAAGTATTAATGTCTCCTTCACGCTGTCTATTTTGTCACTCTGATAATGTTCCGTGTGGTAACGACATGTTAGTACTAAAATGTTTTCAAATTATTTCGTGCAATGGTTCTGCTTAAATATATATGCTAAACAATAATCTTCCTCACCAGACTTCGATTTCCACCAGGTTCCTCCATTGAAACGATTTTGATCAATAAATCTTGTAGAGTGTTCAATATCGTTGACAGTTTTTAAAGTTTAAATCAAACAAACTATTGTTTTAAGGTCGTCACTGTTGATACCTTCTCTGTCACTCATGTGCCTCTAGAGTCCATCTAACTGGGTCTCAAAATGCCAGGAACTCTGTGGCACTGGGGGTTCAATCCACTGAACCCTTACCTAGGGCCATTCGCAGCCCCCTTTCCCCTGGCGTAAGGGGGTCGCTCCGCTCGCCATCAGGGGGCTTCCAAACAATCTTCACTTAGAGGCTCCCGACCTAAATGTTAAGCATTGCTCACGGCCCGTGAAGTCTTATCTAAAGTATCATATATGACCCAACGCAATTCCTCATCAAAAGATCAGTCTCTGTCAAGGCCACCTTTACTGCACTAAGCATAAAGCATTACGTCCTGTCTCACCTGATTAGTGTCTTTGAAGACTTTCTCCAAAGCGTCAAACATGACGCGACATAACTCTTGGACATCATGCTGCTGCCATGCTAAATACCACACGAAATCGTTGAGTAAAAGGAAGGTATAAAAATAATATCATAACTTATCCTACTCTTTCCATTTTTTCTCCTTTTTTTCGGATTATACTTTTTTCTTTGCCGATTTAGGACCTGACTGTATGATCCCGCTTTGCCCGGACTAGATAGAATTTGGCGCCAGTAAGTCTACCCCAGGATAATTTTTGATTGCGTTTATATGGGGAAAAATACCCAGAGTGGGCGGGATGAAATTAAGTTTGGCGCCAAAATTTGTGTCGCCGAAGTAGGCCGAAGTATTACCGAAGCGTAAGCAGTAGAGTGCTTTCAGTCACGCATGCGCGTTACCTTCAAACTTGTTACATCCAGTAAACCCGATTTCCATATGTGGAATGCTAACTCCCAGTCATTCGCACGGAAAAAAGTGAAGCCAAGA
The DNA here is from genome assembly GCA_030142905.1 of Heliopora coerulea. Lineage (NCBI taxonomy): Eukaryota > Metazoa > Cnidaria > Anthozoa > Scleralcyonacea > Helioporidae > Heliopora > Heliopora coerulea. The sequence goes on from JASJOG010000181.1 coordinate 525,235, forward strand.
TGGCCGTCCATGGAGAGAATTTTGTACGTGAGTTTTAGTCCTCTTCGCGGTCTTGTACGTCAGTTCCAGTCCTTTGCACGACATTGATCTTCAGTTTTTGTTTGGTTCGGCTTCGAAAACATTCCCAGCCATGGAAAAAGTGTTCAGACGAAATATTTCTGGACCAGTTTTACATATTCGAATATTTAAAAGGCTTCATTATTGCCGTGTTGCCTAAGAAGTGTACCAAATTGTCTGAAGATGGTAAACTAACAAGAAAAAGAGGACGAAAACTTAATAGTTTGCTAAAGCAATTTTTCGAAACCGTTTTATCAGGTGTCTCGTCAGTTTGTAAATTTGTTTTGGTGAAAATATAACCTGTAACTCGGTTTGACTTTGTCGAAATATATTTCAAGTTCTTAAACTCATTTCTGTCTTTCGAAGAAATATTTTGTGCGTATTTTCAAACAAAACTTTTCAGGGAACAGTTCAGGAAAGCGTAAAAGTCGCGTGGCATACTAAAACTGACGTACAAGACCGTGTACGGGACTGAAACTGACATACAAAATTTCCCTTCATTGGCGGCCATCTTGGCTTCACATTTGATCGAACAGTTAGCATTCCAGATAAGGATATCGAATTCATTGGTCCCGCCTTGTCGGGATATTCCGGACATATAGGAGAGATGTCGCCAGTAAGAAGTATCCGGTCTAGCCGGCACAAGATAAGCTTCTCATGTAATCGCAAACTGATTTTAATAAACGTTGATCACGAGAGTAGGATCTCGGCAAAGCGGAATGATTTTCGCCATATAATCAGACCCTCAATTCGCTTGTAACATCACAGAAATTCGGGGTTTGAGTGGTGTTCAAAATTTGAAATCAAGAACTTCGATGGGTGCCCAGAATTGGAAATCCCGGAGCTCATGTGGTTCCCAGAATTTGAAACCCCGGAGTTCGGGTGATTATGTTATTTTATTTCATTTTCACTTGGTTACAGTAAGTATTTTAGAGCAGTGGTTCCCAACCTGGGGTCCGCAAAACAATATTTGGTGGTCCGCCGAGACTAAGGGGTCCGCACAAAAGGGACGGGGTCTGCAGAAGGTAACTATTTTTTTTTTGGCAAATGACTACCTGCAATATTGGTTCAACTATTTTTTATTGCAAACTACCAGTCAATATCGCAAATTCCGAAGGGTGTAAGTGTAACTTAAGAACTCCTAAATTTGAAGTTTTAACAGGTCACAGCTTCATCTGATGTTACATGCAGCCACACTACGCCTGTTCACCCCGAGCTTTGTTCGTACAGAAAAAGTTCTCCAGCGTTTATCTGTTCATAAATTAATCATGAGTTCGAAACGATCTGCCACTGGGAAGATTAAACTACGAGGATACAATGTTGAGTACTTAAAATTTGGTTTTATTCCATGCCGAGCTGGGCAAAGCAAACCTGAATGCATCTTTTGAGGAGAGATTTTAAGCAAAGAAGCAATGAAACCGGCGAAGCTGCAGATTCAATTGGGAAGGGGGTCCGCCGAGATTTTTAAAATCAGTAAAAGGGTGCATGGGAAGCAAAAGGTTATGAACCACAGTTCTAGAGTAAAGTAAATAAACTAAAGTAAAGTAAAGTGAAGTGAAGTGAAGTGAAGTGAAGTGAAGTGAAGAGAAGTAAAGTAAAGTAAAAGTAAAATAAAGTACACAGGGTGCGCCAAAACCTATGTCCGATTGTCCGGGACTAGTAGAAATTTAGTTCGGACAACTAAATTTTTGACATGACCTGTCCTTTGGAGAAGCAGATTTTGAGTCACTAAACAACTACAAAGATCGATGAAAATTGACTTCAAATCGAATTAGAATTGAAGTTTATCTGATAATCATAACATCAAGCATCTTACTCGACAAAGTAAGTGTAAATATTCCTATAAACTTCGTGATTTCGTGGCCATTCCTTTTTTGGACAAGCACTTTTGGGCTTCGGACAACCAAGTTCTTCATGATGGTTGTCCAAAGGACAAGTGGATTACAAAATTTTTCTCTTACCCTGGTAAAGTAAAGTAAAGTAAAGCAAAGTAAAGCAAAGTAAAGCAAACTAAAGTGAAGTAAAGTAAAGTAAAGTAAAGTGAAGTAAAAGTAAAGTAAAGTAAAGTAAAGTAAAGTAAGGTAAAGTAAAGTAAAGTAAAGTAAGGTAAGGTAAAGTAAAGTAAAGTAAAGTAAAGTAAGGTAAAATAAAGTAAAGTAAAGTAAAGTAAGGTAAAGTAAAGTAAAGTAAAGTAAAGTGAAGTGAAGTAAAGTGAAGTAAAGTGAAGTGAAGTAAAGAAAAGTAAAGTAAAGAAAAGTAAAGTAAAGTAAAGTAAGGTAAGGTAAAGTAAGGTAAAGTAAAGTAAAGTAAAGTAAGTTGAAGTAAAGTAAAGTAAGTTGAAGTAAAGTAAAGTAAAGTAAAGTAAATAAAGTAAAGTAAAGTAAAGTAAAGTAAAGTAAATAAAGTAAAGTAAAGTACAGTAAAGTGAAGTAAAGTAAAGTAAAGTAAAGTAAAGTAAAGTAAAGTAAGATAAAGTAAGGTAAGGTAAAGTAAAATAAAGTAAAGTAAAGTAAAGTAAAGTAAGGTAAAATAAAGTAAAGTAAAGTAAGGTAAAGTAAAGTAAAGTAAAGTGAAGTGAAGTGAAGTGAAGTGAAGTAAAGTAAAGTAAAGTAAAGTTGAAGTAAAGTAAAGTAAAGTAAAGTAAGGTAAAGTAAAGAAAAGTAAAGTAAAGTAAGGTAAAGTAAAGCAAGGTAAAGTAAAGTAAGGTAAGGTAAAGTAAAGTAAAGTAAAGTAAAGTAAAGTAAGGTAAAGTAAAGTAAAGTAAAGTAAGTTGAAGTAAAGTAAAGTAAAGTAAAGTAAATAAAGTAAAGTAAAATAAAGTGAAGTAAAGTAAGGTAAAGTAAAGTAAGGTAAAGTAAAGTAAAGTAAAGTAAAGTAAAGCAAAGCAAAGCAAAGTAAAGTGAAGTGAAGTGAAGTAAAGTAAAGTAAAGTAAAGTAAAGTAAAGTAAAGTAAAGTAAAGTAAAGTAAAGTAAAGTAAAGTAAAGTGAAGTAAAGTGAAGTAAAGTAAAGTTGAAGTAAAGTAAAGTAAAGTAAAGCAAAGTAAAGTAAAGTAAAGCAAAGTAGTGCCTGTATTTGTACTGGATAACCCTATCAGCCAACAAGCTGTTCTCCCTAGAGGTCCAGTAAAGGCCACCCCTCATGGGTTCAGTGTTACTACAGGGGGAAATCGGAGTATCCGGTGAAAACCTACGATGCTTGGTAGAGAAAAACTGGACAACTCTCTTCTCACATGTGACAAGGGTAACTTTACTCAGATGATTGCACGGAGCTAGACCCGAACCCAAGTCCCCATGGTGAGAGACACGTGCACTACCACAATGCCACTAGTACCCCAAGATAAATTACAAAGCCTGAAATACTGCAACAGGTAAAACCAATTACCGCGGATCCATAAATACAACATAGCACAATAATTATTTCGATAGTACATTACAATCTAAGTCCAGGAAGAAACTGGAAAAGAACTAAATACGACAAGTTGGGAAAACGCATAGACGTCGGACAGAGTTACATTTTATGCAAACTGCTTTCCAAGATCGTGAACCATCGGGGTAGTAAGTAGACTGAACACCAGAGTAGTAATAATCTTTAAGTTTAGTTGAGAGACGCATTTCGTAGGGAAGTGCGTTCCACATTCTAGTTGCTTTTATAAAGAATGATTTGCTGTAAGTAGATTTCCTGTATGTTCATTCTTTAAAGGCGTTGCTGTTGGATTTTTGATTGATTCTCAGAATTTGAAATTCTGGAGTTCAGGTGATTCCAAAAATTTGAAATCCCGGAGTTCGAATAGTGTTCAGCAAGAGTTTGAAATTCTGGAGTTCGGGTGGTACTCCGAATTTGAAACCCCAGAGTCCAAGTGATACTCAAAATTTGAAATCTCGGAGTTCGGATGGTCCTTGGAGTTCGAACTTCAGTGACGTTCTACGGCCTTTACCGTGTACTATTATCACTTTAGAATAGCTACTGAATAAATTGTAAAATTTAGAATAGAATAGCTATTGTATAAACTCAAGGAATAAATTGTAACCATCCCCACTTATAAATTTTGATGGGCAATGTATTCGTCTTGGATGTCAAATTTAACACGAGGAACCAGTGGAAACTGCTAGAAAAGTGGCAAACTGGTGCCCTGGACCGTTACCTTATGTTTTTCAGGGAAACAACCTACCTTCACTGCTATCCCAGCCGAAGCTTTTAGTCACATCTGTCGTCTCCACTGCTCTCTTGCTGCTGAACTATACAAATGCAACAGAAAAAAAGGCGCTTAGAAAATAATACAACGTACTACTCATACCCATTTTTAATTACATGCTACATAAACAATACCACTGGGATTGAACATTCCTATTTTTTAAGAGATACAGTGGAGCCTGTGTATAGCGGTACCTGCATTGAGCGACCAGTTTTCAAAGTCCAAAATTTTCGCCCATACAAACGCTGCAATTGTTACCTGTATTAAGCGGCCGCTGCCACCCTTTAGCAGTCCCATGTTTGCCTTTCTTTTCTCCTTTTAACTGTGTTAAGCAGTCACCATTGAACGGAAACCTAAAGCCACAAGTCATTTTACGCGGTATTTTATTGGGTCTGATTGCGTTTAAGAAGCGATCCATCATCACTTTAAAAATGACAAAGCTAATGTTTGTAATTAATCGTTCATTACAGTTAATCCTTTCCAGATGTCCGCAATGAGCTGTAGTACAAGATCACGGAACGCAAAAAGCATTCTTCGTTTCGGGTCTGCTTCACTCTAGCTCTACTCGAATTGTTCTTTAGCTAGCATGTTCTTGAGCAATGTGATTGAGAAGAAATCGCCTTCAAACGAATACTTGCACGGGATTTTCAGGCCATAACCTCCACCACTGTTAATGCGCTTGCCCTTTACCGTGACTTTCCCGTTGTTTGTTGGTTTAAATTTTATTGCCTACAGTGCTACTTTAGCGAAATTTCCGTTTTAACTGCACGTCGGTCTTAAGAACCATGAAATGACGGAATGAGATGTATTTCGTTGTGAACTGTAAGTCATAGAAATACTGTATAGTAGAGAAGAGGACAATTGATTGTACCTTTACATAACGTTACATTTATTGCACCGTTACAGTAACAAGTTAGCAACTTTGTTGAAAGTAAAAGTCGCCTGAAAGAACGTTGATTGCCTTATTTTTTGTTTGAATGAAGTGCTGTGTGATAAGCAATTAAACTTGATATTTGGCCTCGCTCAATGAGTATTTTTAGTGATCCCGTATTATGCCAGTTTCTGAAATCCTGAGGGTGGACTATATATACAGCTTCCACTGTACAAGCTCGATAACACGATGTAGCACTTCTAAGTATAAATCTACCTGAAGATGAACAAACAATCTCTGCAGTTGGTATGGAATGCTTTTCACAGCTTCTTCCTCTGTTCCCTTGAACTGCCACCTAAAGACAAATTGGACATCCAAGAAACGATCCACATTCTCCCAGGGTATTTCCATTATATCAAGCCTGGTTTCCACAGAATCACTAGAATCGCTGTGATGCTTGAGATCGTTGCAACCGTTGGCAAAACGTAACTCAGCAATCACAGCGATCATATGGAATGGTAAAGGTAAAGGTAAGTGTTTTTATTCAAACTGGATAATTAAAAATTATTTACTGAAGGAGGCGAATAGTGGTGGATATTTGCCGAGCCGCGAGCCTCACATAATTGTTTCCACATATTTATTTTTCGAATTTATAAAACAATTTTGTCGAACTCAGTCGGCTGGTCACCCGCTTATCATTCGTAAACAAAACATTTTGAGCTCATCCTGAGTGGATTTATGGCTAAAAAGTGAAAGAAACACACATCTTTGAACACTTTATTGCCAAAGTTCGTTTCTTTTTGGGTATTGTATGGCACGGCGACTTCATTTATTTAAGAAAAGTTCTTTTTTCGTGACTTAAAAAACAGGTACGCTTTGGTGTACATGTATCTACTGCTTAGTACAAAGTACCAACTGAAGTCCGGAGTAATGAAGTGAATTTAAAGCTTAGGGTCCATTTAATCGCTATGATTGCTGCGGTTGCTCAAAAATTAGTTCAACGATCGCAGCGATTATATGGAAACCACTCGTGACGCAATCCTAGCGATCTCCGTGATCGCTGAGATAGAAAATGTACTATTTCAACGATCACGGCGATTATGTGGAAATGGTGTTGCAGCTATCGCAGCGATCTGGGCGACCAGTAGTCACGTTTATGACTACGTGGGCAAGTGCAAAATTGTTCTCTGTAATAAGACGAAGCTGTGGAACAAGAATGTTAAAAAACCTCCCAGCTCTTCTCTAATTCGAAATATTTCTCTGACCCAAAAATGATGTTTCCTTGCCAAAGCTAGCCTTAGTCTAATAACAGCAAGTAGAACGACCAACTGATCTCGCGATAACAAAAGTCAAATCTCTCATATCGAACTTGGCCTTTCCTTCCTTAGGTTGTTAAGTGTCGAGACCTGTTGGTCGAGAGTCGAGACGCCTCAACCGGATATACATATAGCCTGTTGTCGTTGCCACTGACTATTTTGGTTCAGTTGCGATTCTTAAGATTTGATGGCAACGAGAACTCGATTATCGATCAGTGCGATCACTGAGTTAACTTTTCAGCAATCGCAACTATCATAACAATCTTAGCGATTATACGGAAACTAGGCGTAAGCTGTTAAAGACTGTCGAATACTCGAGTTACATTTCCATTTGACGATTGACGAGGAATGATCTGTGCTGAAGAAATCACACGACGAATGACTGGGAAAAGTCGTAACTGCTCAGTCCTAGGTATTCGCCGTTTCATTAGCTCCGATTTATTCTATTCTTGCTTACGCTTTTGAGCTCGCATATCAGCAAGGTTTCTACTGGCGAATGTGCCGTAGATACAAAACTGGACGCCATCTTGTTTTGCTCGGAGGTGAATAGTGCAGGATATTCCGAGATAGAGGAACCAATCAGATTGCGCAAAAAACACAATTTTAACCTGAGAGGTACATGCTATTACTGGATATACGGGTACAGCACTACCACTGTGCCCTACGGTTTCGACATGATCGCTGCGATCACAGAGGATATAATTTTCAACGATCGTAGCTGTAATAACGAAACTAGGCTCAAGGCGGCGTGGGGAAAATGTCTGTGGTGTGCGGACGGTGGTATTTGTATTTACCCATGAAAAAGGAGCTGGGGCTTAGTTCGGAAGTTCGTAACTATGGAAATGAGAAAAGATAGCACGCTTACTTCCTTGTTCGTCGGGTGTTCAATCCGCTGTAATCCTACACCATCGTACAACAGACACATCACAGACCAGGAAAAATACACGTCAAAGGCGTCCGAGGGCCTTTGTTACAATTTTAGCTTTATCTATCTGCTATTAGTAGAAACTTAGTCGAGTACTATTGCAAATGCTGCATTCTGATTGGCTACACTACTCGCTATCTATTCGTCGATAGATAGCGAGTAGCGAAAATGACCTCCGCCTCTCTTTTTTGTGAAGTTTCTGAAGACGAAATAGGATGCTTATTTGAAAGTGCAATCCCAGAGAAGACGAGAAATGTTCTTTGCAAAGTGTGTTTCTACTAAAACAATTAGATTATTCGCTCTCGATTTCTATGAGGTGATAGTTGACGAGGGCGAAGCCCGAGTCAACTACCACCTCATAGTAATCTCGAGCTCATAATCTAATTGTTAATTAGTATAATGACAAAGGTAACTATCGAAAATCCCGCGTGGTGATTGGCTAGAAATTTACGTCATAAATCTCAATAATCACCAACAGGGGATATATTATTATTATTATTGAAGAAAGTCAGCTCATACGAGCCAATGAGGTCGTTTAGCCCAAATTGCCATATTATTATTTTCATTATTATTATTATTATTTAATCTTATTATTATTAAGTTATTAAATTAAAACTATAATACACTAAGATAACAGTGATTACATTAACTATTTGTACATTATTAATATTACTTAAAAATATTTAAAAGAACTTTACGCTTAGGCACGAGTCCATCTGTCTCTGAGTTGAGCCCTAAAATGCCCTAGGGAGATATTGCTCGCCTTGAAAGATCTTGGTAGGTCGTTCCAAGTTTTAGTCCCGGAATAACTAATACATTTTTCAAGAAAATTTGTTTTAGGCTTATCTAAAGCATAATCAATGTTTTTTATTCCGTAGGTATATGTTTGACTACTTGCAATTTTAAAAATATTAGAAATACTTTCCTGGTATTCTCCTTTCCTTATTTTGTACATAAATACAGCTTTGTTGTCATCCCTTCTCTCTACCAATGGTTGCCATTTTAATTCTTTTATGATCGCAATAGATCTAAATTCATGATTTACCAGTAATGGCTCTTGCAGCAATGTTTGGCATTTCTTGTAGTTTTTCAAGTAAATAATTGTTGCAGGTATCCCAAACAAGGCTACAATAGTCAAAATACGGCAAAACAATTGCATTATAAACTGAGATCAGTGTCGCTTGTGGTACAGAAGCTTTCATACGCCTAATCATCCCTATACCCTTAGACACCTTCCTAACTATATTGTTTTTATGGGAGTTCCATGTAAGTTGATCATCAACTATGACTCCCAGTGTTTTGGTTTCTTTCACCCTATTTATTCTACTTCCTCCAAGTTTAAGTTCAGGGTCATTATTACTATTGTTTAGTCTTTGTCTAGATCCAACGATCATGTATTCAGTTTTTCTTTATTTACAGTGAGCCTATTAGCCAACAACCATTGATGTATATATTCCAAATCTTCGTTTAAATTTTTTTCAATATCAGCAATAGAGGGACCACTTGTTAAATTAGTGTCATCAGCGAACATACTAACTAAGGATTTGCGTAAGCAGTTTGGCAAATCACTAATGTAAATAAGGAATAACAGCGGTCCCAGATTTGAGCCTTGTGGGACACCACATCGAATGATTTTCTGTTTAGAAATTGTATGGTCGACCTTACACATTTGAGTTCTATTTGTTAAATATGATTGAAACAAGTTTAACGTGGTTCCTCGTATGCCAAGAAGTGCTAGTTTTCTAAGCAAGATTTTGTGGTCCACACAGTCAAAGGATTTCCTTAAATCTAGGAATATAATTCCACTCAAACCCCCTCTATCCATATTTGTATACCATTTGTTAGTGATGTTTAATAGTGATGTCTGAGTGGAACTCATTTTCCTGAATCCTGCTTGGTATTCAGATAGAAGTTTATTAGATTCTAGATATATTGTCAATTGGTTCGAGATTAATTTCTCGAAAGCCTTCGCTATTGTGGAGAGAACAGATAATGGTCGATAGTTACTGCTGTCTGATTTACTGCCAGATTTATGTATAGGAGACACGCACGCCATCTTAAAGTCGTCAGGGAAAATACCTGTTTCTATAGACATATTAAATATGATTGTGAGAGATTCGGCCGCAATGTCGGCACAGTCCCTCACAAATTTTGGTGATGTTCTGTCATGTCCAGTAGCTTTAGAAGGTTTTGTTCTTGAAAATATTCCATGCACTTCATTTGGCGAGATTTTCCTAAGTTCAAAACTTGTATCACGTGGTGTGATGTAAGCTTCAGGGGCTATGTGGCTCTCAGGTAGATTATCAGCCAAGTCTGATCCAATGTCGTTAAAATATGTATTCAAAGCATCAGCTATAGAATCTGAATTTGTAATGGACATCCTTTTGACATTTAATTCATTGATATTAGTAGTTCTGGAATTTTTATTAGTCAGCTTATTAATGGTTTTCCACATTTCTTTTGGATTGTTTTTGCATTGGCTCAATGCATTTTTATAGTAGCTAGCTTTTGTTTTTTTGACCAGTTTGTTAATACATTCCTTGCTTTTTTATGTGCTTCATAAGTTCTTTCAGACCCTGTTTTAATTGCTTTTTTCTTAAGGAAATCCCTATTGTATATTTTGTTTTTTATATAACTTGTAAGCCATGGTGCATATTCACTTCTAACTCTCCTGATGACCGGGGGAGCATGTGCGTCTGCTACAGCAAGAAATTTTGCTTTCCAATCGTTCCATAAAAATTAGGGTCAAACACGTTAGGTATTGTTTGGAGAACTTGAATTAGATCATACCTAAAGGCTTCTAAGTTATAATGTTTAAATTGTCGTGTATGAATTACCTTAGGTTTATTGCGAGGAATAGATATTTTCCTGTGGATATAAATGAGGAAATGATCACTGATACCAATGTGGCCAACACCAGGTTTGATTATATTTCTAGGTCGATCAGTGAAAAACAGGTCAATCAGAGCCTGTGAATTTTCACAGTTATGCGAGTCGGCACAGTAATAATTTGTTGCAACTGTACTGTCTCAGTAAGTTCAACCAATTCTTATTGTTTGAATTTTCTCATTTTGACGAAGGCAATCGCAGTTGAAATCACCTGTTGAAACGATTCTAAATCCTCTAAGTCCATGGTTTGTAAACATGTTTCATACTCGTTAAACACCTCAAGAGGGGCATCGGCAGGCCTATACCAAGAATTAATTAAGAACGACTTTGCTCTTGCTTTTAAAATTTCAACTGTAATTATCTCCAATTCTCATGGCATCAAATCTACTCGAACTTTGCAGTTAATGAAGCCACGAACATAAATAGCAACTCCACCACCATTTCGATTTCTATCTTTATGTATTAATTCATAACCGTCTATATCCACTTCATGGTCAGCAACTATCCAACCATGTTTCATTGATACTTATTGTATCGAATTGTTGGCTGTGTATATACATCCTGAGTTGGTCTATATTTTTTATTAAGCGTCTCATGTTAAAATGCGCTATATTAAATCCCCTCGCTTTATTATGTGTATAACATTTATATGATTCTTTATTGATCATTGGTGATTCATTAGTTTTATTACTTGTTTCAGGGGGGCATAAATACATATAACAGTGAGGGCTCAGAAACAAGATAGCGGCTACCTCTGTAAATGTTATCGAGAAAATTTTAAAAGTGCTAGTTCACTACTCTCTTTCAAATAATCACCAGTGTAATTATACCAAAACAATTATTCGCCTCAGGCTCAGTGAACATTATTGAATAATCCCCACGACTTCGTCTCGGGAATTATTCAACATTATTCACTTCGCCTTCGGCAAATAATTGTTGATTAACATTGGGAGAAAATCGTTGAACAAACAGGAGTCCACGAATGCTTTGGGCAAACGAAGAAACATTGTTGCAGAACCATTTGAGATTTTCCATGTTTCCTCAAATGTTTCCCCGTTTGCCCAACCGTGGAAAACTTGTAGCGGAAGCAAACTTGGCTTCTCGATGAGCAAAGAAATGCTCGTCAGCTAGTCCAGAAACATTGCTTGCTTCCCAGCCTCGACTTCTATTTCGGAAACATCGTTTCTTCGTTTGCCTGGTGTCCAGGGCTTCGCTGGGTAGCGCTTCCTTTATTGTGTTGGTTGAAGTATTTTCGGTCCGTATAGGACTTCTTTGTTTTGCTCTGGCTAATGCTATGCAGACGATTTCACTCGTCAAGGGGAGACGTCTTGGACAGGAAAGGGTTGAAAACTGTCTCCCTAACCCTGTCCGGTCGGGTTCGTACCCGACTTTTTAATCATACTCAAGCTAAAGCCCGACGATTTTACCGGTCTAAATCCTTTCCAGTCTGAGTCATTTGCTCTTGACCAGTAAACTCATCTGATGTTAGCTAGGGTAAAATAACCTGACGTTAGGCAGGATAAAATAGAAAAAAAAAATTGAATTCAGAACGAAAAGAGTTAGTTGTGATAGTTTTAACTGACGTAGTCTCAACCCCTTTCGACCCCAGACGTCTTTCGTCGACAAGTAATATTGTCTGGCGTTAGCCAAAATAAAATAATAAAAGTCCGACTCAGACCATTAAGAGTTGACTGAGATATACAAATAGGATACCACGTAGACAGTGTTAAATAAGCTAAAAAGTTCAAAGGTTGGTAACTGCCGTGACTGATTCTTTCTCCGACGAAGGGCCTTTGCTCGAAACGTACGAATTCTTTGAGATCAGTAACAGCAGTTAACTGAGATAGTTTTACTTGAAGTAATGCTAACCCTGTCCGGTCCCGGAGGTCTCCACTTGGCGAGTTAAATCGTCTGACGTGAGCCAAAGTAAAATAATAAAAGTCAGATTCGGACTAAAAAGAGTTTTAATACAGTCCTAATTCACAAAGTCTTAACCTTTTTCGGTCCAAGAGATTACCCCTTGAAGAAAAAACTCGTCGACCGTTAGCCGAAGTCAAATAATAAAAGTCGAATTGAAAACGAAAAGTGTTAATTGAGATAGTCGTAACTCTTTCTTGTCAGAGACGTCTCCCCTTGATGAGTAAAATAATCTAGCGTTAGCCAGGGTAAAACTAAAAAGTCGAGTACGAACCGGAAAGGATTAAGGAGATAGTTTTTAACTCTTTTCTATCCGAGACGTTTCTCTGTGGCATTAGCCAGGGTAAAATTTACACCTTTTGCTGTTCATTGCCAGAAAATATCCTATCACTGACGCCAAACTCAAACTCATTAACGCAAAAATACATGCATTTTATTCAATCGACATTCATTGGCGTAGATACGCAACCCTTTGCATCGAAGGTCATTCTGTAGCGCCAACAGACGACCATTAACACTATTCTACTATACATTAGGGATAATAAAATTTCAATTACGTAAGATATTTCTCTTGCGTAATTGAAATTTTATTATCCCTAATGTACAGCAGAAAAGTGTTAATGGTCTTCTATTGGCGCTATGGAATGCCTTTTGATACAAATGGTTGCGTATCCATGCTAATGAAGGTCGATTGAATAAACTGAATGTATGTTTGCGTTAATGAGTTTGAGGTTGGCGTTAATGACAGTATATTTTCTGGTTATGAACAGCAAAAGGTGTAAATTCTCTGGTAATGAACAGCAAAAAGTGTAAAAGTCGGGTATGAACCAGAAAGGGTTAAATGATATAGTCGTAGACCTTTCCGTTCCGAAATGCATTCTCTTGACGAGTAAAATCGTCCGGCGTGAGTCCGAGTAAAATAAGTCGTATTCAGAGCGAGAGGTATTCTTCTCGTTTCATAGTTCCAAATAACCACGAATTTTTGGAACTTACTTGTAAATAGCATTTCTGAACTCTGGAGTCATAAACAAGGTTTGCAGAAGGCTGTTAAGATAGCAAGTCATTGCCTGGTTTACCAAACCTACGAAACCTGACAAATAAAACATGAAGATCATTCAGTTATTCAGGTAACTTGATACTTATCAAACCTCGGGCAGTTTGCAGATCACGATCTATGCTCTCAATCGAGAGCAGGTGCTTTAACTACTGTAATTTATAAAAAACTAGAGCAGGAGGGCTTTATATCAAAACGAAATTAAAACTGGTCGTCCTGGTGCGTCTGTAATGTTGTCTACGGGTCACGGTTCCTGCGTACGATTCGCACGCCAACGTAGCAGTATGTCCTGAAGACGCAAGAGACTTAATACACCTTTTGCTGTTCATTACCAGAAAATATGCTATTGTTAACGCCAACCTCAAACTCATTAACGCAAAACTACATTCATTTTATTCAATCGACATTCACTAGCGTAGATACGCCACCATTTGCATCGAAGGGCATTTTATAGCACCAACAGACGACCATCAACACTCTTCTACGGTACATTAGGGATAAAATTTCAATTAGGCAAGATATTTCCCTAGCGTAAAAGAAATTTTATTATCTCTAACGTATAGTAGAATGGTGTTAATGGTCGTCTTTTGGCGCTATAGAATGACTTTTGATACAAATGGTTGCGTATCTACGCTGATGAAAGTCGACTGAATAAAATGGACATACTTTTGCGTTAATGAGTTTGAGGTTGGCGTTAATGATAGTATATTTTCTGGTAATGAGCAGCAAAAGGTGTAGTATACAAAAGGGCAGTGGAAGCGAGGGGAGTGGCGTCATTCGCCCCCTCAAACCTACACAGTGGCAGTCCCCACAAATGATGAGAATGTCCCTAACCACAACCCCACGAAGCAAAGCCTTTATTGTTGTCACTGTAAGCGATTGAACTCTAAAAAGACTGGAATGATAGCTAGTCATACCAGACCTCCCGACTGAATGAAGCCGACATGGGGGCAACCATGTAGATCAAAAACACATGTAGGAAAAAATTGTATTGAACTTTTATTTTTCATGGAAAGTTAATTCTAACAAATATGCAGTCCTACCGACATTGTTCACCACTTACTAAGGACAAAAAGAAAACTGGCAAAAAATCCGAAATTTGGGTGAAGTTTTTCACAATAGGTTGCGTGTTTTATTGCGTAGGGGACTGAGATGACCTGCAAATTGACCTACACGTCAGCGTCTATGTTGGTTTCAAAATACAGTTTGCAGGTATCGTTCCAGTCTTTTTAGAGTTTGATGTCGTAAGCCGTGTAATACATTCCAATGCGAATGGAACTATTTTGACCAGCGGTAAAGTTGCCGAAAGCCTGAAATACATTTAAATAATAAAATGAAACTGAAATGCTGTCAATTTTTACAGCTGTTTCGCACAAGACTCTCGTCGTGGTATAGACAAAAAAAACTAACTTTGTGCTTGTAAAGCTCTGTTTACACGGGAGATTCTTCTTGCGATTTTTCTCATCCTGAAGCATACGATTGAGTAAACAACTCACCAAAGTGTTGTACGGTATAACTTTGGACAAATGATCCGCAAGTCAACCCACTCGATCGCATTTGTCAGGATGCTAAAAATCGCAGCAAAAATCGCGCGTGTAAACAGCCCATAATAAAAGACTGAATATTAACAAAAATTTAGAAATATAAAAATTTGATAAGGATTACAGCAACAGCACTGCTCAGAATTTGGTGCTTTTTAGACAATGATCCCAGAGTCCCCTATCAATTCTTGGGCATTTGGATCTTGCCCACACGAAACTCAAACTGTTCTGCCGCCATTAAGTATACATCACAACGATCAATCACATTTGATAATTGTATCGTGTCAACAGGACCTAACATGAACAGTGTCTTTGGCTTGATATAGTACATAAGTTACCTGTCTCAGACTTCCTAAGCGTTTCTCCATAACTACTGGAGGCATTGTAAGGTCCATAATATGAATAGGATAAGCCTGCGCCTGACGCTGTGTCACTCGATGCTGAATCAAACATGTTGCCAACACTGCCATCTGCCAACGCATCGTCGGCGTTCTCAACGGAAATTTGTTCCTAAATTTGAGAACAGAGATACAAGCTAACTGACCAATTCCTGTTTATGATAAGGGAAGGGCTAAAAGTTCGAGAAGAAAACTAAAATCAGAAGATCTCAACGTTTCCAGTGAATACCGTTCGCCAATTTTAGCTATAAAAATTATTTCAACAAGGTAAATGTAAAGACCTTTATTTATACTGGATAACCCTGTCAGCTACCTAAGCTGTTATCCCTAGATGTCCAGTGAGGGCCACCCCTCAAGAGTCCAGTGTTACTGCAGGAGGAAACCGGAGTAGCCGGAGAAAACCTGAGATGCTTGGTAGAGAAAAACTGGTCAACACTCTTCTCATATGTGACCAAAGTAACTTTAATGAGATAACTGCACGGAGCCGGAATCGGACCCAAGTTACAGTGGTGAGAGACACGTGCATTACCACTGGGCCACCAACCCCACCATTGGCCTTTAGAAATTTTGATCTGTCCGTGGCAAAATATGTACAGTGAACTCCCTCTAAGTCGGACACCTCCGGGACCGCTCTTACAGTTCGCCTTAAGGCCCGTTCACACGCGCGATTTTGTACGTTGCGATTGGCCTCCTGGTGTATGCAATAAACCCAATACAGTCTACGCAGCAAGATATCCACTTATGATTCGCTGCAGATGAAGCCTCGGTCACTTTGCGCCAGTCTTTCTGTCTCGAGAGAAAGGTACGTACGTTTTGGGCGAAAGCCCTTCAGTGTATGCGGCATACTTATATATATATATACGACAAAGAATACGACAAAGAATTTGATAGTTTTTGGAACAGAAGTCGTCTTTATATTCAAATTTTGTTAACCGAATCTATTGATCATGCCTTTATTTGTCCATTCTGGGAGGTATTTTGAACCTTTCTCCACTTGAATAGCGACCGCTGAGAGTATTAGAGAGAGTTTAGCTATAATAAAATAATAGATAAATGGCCGGGACCAAACGTAGTGTCCGTTTCCATCTTAGGGAGAAATTCGTGCTAAAGAGGAGTTCGTCTTATAAAGGATTCCGTCTTAGAGAGGAGTCCGTTAGGAGGAAGTCAACTGTGTTACAAACTTACTAAGGCAAAATAAAAGAAGTTGTTGTCGTTGAAATGTGAATGTAAAGTTATAAAGGCAGAAACTCCATCAAGAAAATGAGAGAACAACATACTTAAGTTTCGAGTGAAAGCCCTTCATTAGTTGCATCTGACTCCGACGAAGGACTTCCGTTGGGAATTTCAGTACCTTGTTCTCTCATTTTCTGAACTTTCTCGTCGTTTGCAGAACTGCCTACGCAGCATTCCATTTTTGAAACTGTATTATAAAAAAAAAACACGCCTACGCACCCTCTGAATGGACAAGCCTAATTGTCTCTCAGAGTACAGAGGAACGGCTGACGTCATTTCCATTTTGTATTAGAGTACAGAGACGTGGATGAGGTCACTAAAACTCGAAAAATCCTTAGTCATTTTATAATTTCGTATCTCTGTACTGCGATAGGAACATAACTGACACCATTTCAACCGCAAAAATATCAGAAAACACTAGGCTACGCATTGGGTTTTCATTAGGCATTTTTCCAGTTGAAATGACGTCATTCATGTTTCTATCACAGCACAGAGACACCCAAAGAATTTTCTATTTGTTAATTAAATGTGAAGATAGGCTCTTCCTGTTTTACTCTGGGTTACGTCACACAGTTTATTTAGCAGCGGGAAGGTGCAGGATCGACCTCTTTAGGCTGGTTTCCATTACTATCGCGCGAATCGACGTTTCTTTCATGTAAATTGAACAGGTTTCTAATTAGCTCAAGTAGAGAGACTGAGATAAAAAGAAAAAGTTGCTTCCCGCAGTAAAATTCACCTAACGGAAAATAGCTTTTTAACCAGAAACGTTACAATGGATCGCTTGTTGGTTTTGCTATCCGAAAGTTTCAACGCGTGGAGTTGAAGCTGGGTAAAGCGAAACTTGACCTCTCCTTTATACAAAGTTGCAAGAAGTTGGCAATCCCTCCTTTCCTAAATTTTAAAGTCGTAAACCGACGTCTTCAGTGCTCTGATGCTTATCGGCATTGTCAGCGAAAGCTCCTTCAAGAAGAAACATTTTCGTTCAATCTCTGACGATGCTGCGCGACTCAACCAAACGTTAGAATTAATAAACGCTTTTATAAGTATTTCTGTAATTCGTATTTTTTTTACTGGGCTCTGCTGTTCATCCTACGCTCAGGATCTTTGCTCGACACTTCCCGTTTCGCAAGCTCGCGAACACAGAGTAAAGATCCTGGGTGCGAGTTTGGGTCGAGGGCGGCCATATTGGTACAAATGGGTCAACAAATCTTTGACATTTTAGCAAACTTTAGCATATAGCTATAACAGAGCTGGAGTTTAACGATCACCTCCGAATAACGTCATCACCGTGCTTATATTGTTACATAGTTAATTTATGTTTTATTAGCACTGTTCTCCCGTTAATACCAGCTTTTATGCTGATGGGATTTTTTTTAACAGTATAAATAAAGAATTTATTATTATTATTATTATTATTATTATTATTATTATGTTTGCGAGTCCGTGCGAACCGACTTCCATCTGTGTAACACGAAATTTACTGAAAAAAGTGCATAGTAATGCTTCCAATTACTAGAATTGAGTAAACTTTACGCTAGTGTACGAAATGTTTTCATTACAACTTTTTAACAAAGTTCTTTTCGCTTTTTTCCCGACTTCATTCTTGAACCATTTCTTTTGACTGACCATATTTCTTTCACCATTGTCATGGGAGAATGCTTAATTCTGGTTGGCCCGTCTTCAGCATAATC
Organism: Heliopora coerulea; assembly: GCA_030142905.1. NCBI lineage: Eukaryota > Metazoa > Cnidaria > Anthozoa > Scleralcyonacea > Helioporidae > Heliopora > Heliopora coerulea. Next base: position 543,320 of record JASJOG010000181.1, read on the forward strand.
AACCAATGAAAATATGTTTATAACGAAGAGCAGAATTTCCTTAAGAACTAGAATAAATTTGCAAGCAAAGCCTTGCTATTACCTGTAATAAAATGCGTTGACCAAAGAAAAATACCACAGTGCACCCTTGCCCTTTAATGGGTTAAGGTGATAACGTTTAACCCTTTGCCGCCCAAGGTGCATCCCTGTAACTCGTAAATCATCTGGAATTAGCCAGAGTAAAATACCAAAAAGTACTGTTGCCTCTTAATGGATTAAACTTTTGAACATTTATTTTTGACCATTACGTTTAGAAAGTATATCTATACAAGGCCAGCTAAAATTTGGTACGGCATTTTCTCAGTCCATTATTACCTTGGCTCATCCAACCTTTAGATGAATAAATTTAAGGCCAATTAACAATTAACACTTCAGGAGAGTGCAACAAGCCTGTACAATATCACTGCCTTTTAAGTTGACATCACGCCCTCACACACCTGAAAATATAAAGGCATGCAAATGCCTGCATGCCTTCAATTTCTATATGACAAAGCCAGGACTTGATACACTACAATAACAAGACAGTACCTAGCACAAACCCATTAAGTAACAGGTAATTTTTTTCAACAGAGCAGGATGCCTACCCCAGAATGGATTAAATGCCAACCAGGTTAACCCAGGTAGCACAGTGGTAGCTCATGAATCTGCCAACTCTGTGACTGATAGGTGTATTGGTGACAAACAGGTAGCACATGTGTCTCTCACCTCTGTGACTAGCATTCAATTATTTTAACAGCTATCTGATTAAAGTTACCATAATGATTGTCACATATGATTAGAGTGACATCTGTTTGGCTCTGTCAAGCATCACACTTTACTTTACTTTACTTTACCATACTATACTTCATCATACTTTACCATACTTTACTATACTATACTAATGCTATGCTATGCTATGCTATACTATACTATACTATACTATACTATACTATACTATACTATACTATACTATACTATACTGCACTGCACTTGACTTGACTTGACCTTACTTTACATTAAGGATAAGTAAGCATTTTTAAAATTATATTCTGACTAATGCCTGATGATTTTTATTTATTCAGCAGATTATATTGCCTCTTCCTTAATAGGTCATTATAACATGCACTCACATGGAAATTTTTGGGCAATTTCACTGGGAAATCTCAGAGATGTCTGACTTTTCAATAAGACACAATGATGCTGTGTTTATAAACTGAAATCATTAGATTATTTCATGTATACATAATGATCAAACAATTCTAAATATGTCAAGAATAATATGGAAGAGCTGTTCAAGAGACAGTCTTTGTCATTTTAAGAAATCATTCAAGTGAAGCCAATGTAATTTCTGCATATCCCCAAAGATTAAAAGAGGGCATCATACCTATGCCAAGATAAAGGAGATAAATAATCACTTCAGCCAAGTCAAGAGTGCTTGAATGACCACAAATGTACAGATAAAGTCATTGGTCATAATAATATAAAAAGTTGCATATAAGGTCAATATTTGGTGTTTCCATATTTCAACCCCTCTTTCTTGCACAGGCAGGGTTATTACATACTGTAGTTTACAGCTAGTGCAGGGCAATGAATACTGGCAAGTCAGGGGTGTTTGCATGCCATGAGAAGGCTTAGCTGCCTGCCAGGAGTTTACCATAAGCTTTTTAGGGCATAGCACAACTTAAGTTTTATCAAAGGCTGGCTACGCAGGTTGTTACTTTGAAGTTGCCCATGGGTGATGCTGAATTTTCACTCCTCTTTAGGTCAAGTTTTTTAACTTCTAGTTAAGTAGTGAAAAGCCGATTTTTCAAGAAGTCAAGGATCAATTGTGGTATCCAACACCCCAATGCATTGGAAGTCAGATGATATCAAAAACAATTGTCTTCCTATGTCCTAATGACTGACTTGTCAGCTTATACATGTAAGCATATTCTTCATGATTGCCAAAATGTTCAATTATTTGAGTGTACAAGAAAGTGATGTTTACTCATAATTTTCTCACTCTAAAAATGGAAGATCTATTTGCAAGTACCAGCTCTGCAACTTAGTACAACCATGTTGAATTTCCTTCTAGCAACATTCAGAGCACTGGTGTACGGCCAATTTTCAAATACCGGCTCTTAAGACAGGCATTTTATAGGTGAAATTAGTCAGTCTGCCAGGCCTGGATTATACAATGTCACTGAGGGAGACACTTAAATGGGACAAAATGTACTGTGCACCATAAACTTATGGTCAAGTGTTTCTCAATGGATAAAAATATTTTTCCTGCCAAAAAGCTCCAGAATTATTCTGTCTGACATTTGGATGGGGTCAATCACATGGCATAATGGGTAATAAGTAATTTCCAATCATATCATTATTGGTCAAACACTATGAGAATAGAATGTTATTTGAAATTAACTTTTATATATTTTGTGTGTTCCAAAAAGAACTGTTTTGCATTCTTGTATCAAAATTTAATATTCTAGCTTTCAGGGAAGATGATCAGTAACTGTGATGGATTGTCAGTAATGACAATCAAAGCACTCTGCCAACTTCTTCACAGAGAGCTTGCATTGGTGTTTTTTCTGTCTTTGGTATACACATGAACAGTCAAATACACATCTTCCAAACATGGACTGAAGGCTCATTGGTCAGCTTAGTTTGGCTGGCATTGACACATTGAAAGATGTGAAATCAGCTAATACATTTACAGCAGCAGACAAAGTGTGCTTTTTAGAGTACTTAACAAAACTATAAAAAAGCAGTTGACATTTCAAACACAAAAATGTTAAAAAAGAAGCAACACTACCTAGTCAAACTCATTCTGTGCCAAGCCTACTGATGTGCTATGGTCAATTTGAATTTATTATCTATGTGGATTAGACATTTTGACAACTATGGGCGAAAACACTCATAACAACAACAACAACCACAACAACAACAACAACAACAACAACAACAACAGTCATTTTACAGCCATTTTCCCTGCTTACACAGGGGTTAGCTGGTGGCTCTACACAGCAACTTCCTTCACCTTTCCTTCTCCTTCACATCTTCCTTTTTCAACCCACACTCACTCTTGTCCCTTTCCACCACCTGGCTCCATGTCATGCTTGGCCTTCCCCATCCTCTTTTACCTTCCACCTCAAATAACATCTTTTTCACCCAACCATCATCATCCTTCCACAGCACACAACCCAACCATCTTAACCTATTCTGTTTCATGGCATCAGACATTGACTTAATCCCCATTCCTTCCCTCAGCTCTGTACTCAGCACTGAAAACACTCATGGTGCTGACAATTGGTTAAAGGGGGTGGAGAATGCAATTGTTTTGACTAAACAGTAAAATTCCGATTCAAGGATAGCAGAGATGTAAATACTCAAATGGCTCAAATCACTCAGAACAAATTTTGTTCCAATTCATAACAAAAATGCTACCTGCACCCTGGCCTTCCTACATATAATACTCAACTTACTTCCAAGTCAAAGATGTGAAAAACAGCATTATGGAAAATCTTACATTTTTCACCAAAACACTTTGGCAAAATATCTTCGTTATATCAAAAAAGGACAGATCATGTTAAGAATAGTCACCCATATAAGACTTGGAAAGCTATACTGAACACTATTTCAGAATCATCCTCAGGATATTATGAAATGAAAACTTCACAATTAACCTAGAGCAGTGGATCAGTATCCCAAAGGTGCAAGTTCAAATCCTGCTGGAGTGAACATTTTTCAGTTGACTTTGGCAGTGTAGGTTAATTGTGAAGTTTTTGTACTGAACACCAGTGCCAAGAATAGACCCCCCCTCTCAAATTTATATTTAACAAATACAAAATAGCTTGAGTATCTCTGTGCTGTGACAGAAACATCAATGATATCATTTCAACTGGGAAAATGTCTGGAGGAAACACAAGGTGAAGCCTGATGTTTTCAGGAACATTTCATGTTGAAAAGGCATCATTCATGTTTCTATCACAGTACCAAGACACAAAAGCTACTTTCTATTTGTTTTATACAACAATCAAGATTTTTTTCCAAGTTTTCATGACATCATCCATGTCTCTGTACTCTAATTCAAAATGAAAATTAATTATGTCAGCACATCTGTACTCTGAGATAAAATGAGGCTCACCCAATCAGAGCATGTATAGATTGCATGTCATAATTTTGCATAAATTATGAGCTTTGACAACAGCACAACACAACATTTACAGTAACATTTGCTATGAGCTCTTTTAATATTTTGTGGTTCCTAAAGAAATAATTAGTTTTGGCTGTTAACTCTTTCCAGTCCATTTCCTCTGGCTAATGCCAGATGATTTTACTTGTCAAGGGGAGATGTCTTGGACAGATAAGGGTTAAAAGAACCATTTTATACCCGGCACTATTGAGCAGTTTCCATTATGTTTGATGTTTGAGAAACTTGAGAGCTTGGATATATTGAAGTAGATGAACGATCTTCAAGCTCGATACTCAGAAAATGATTTCTGAGTCCCAGATGGGGAACGAACCCACAACCTTCTGATAACCGGTTAGACACTCTAACCATTGAGCTACCGAGACTCAGATGGTGAGCTAAGATGCAAATTCAATATATATATATGACCTAAGTGGAAGCCACTATATATTAATAATGATTGAAGAAGTTTGATGTTTGAGAAACTTGAGAGCTTGGATATATTGAAGTAAATGAATGATCTTCAAGCTCGATACTCAGAAAATGATTTCTGAGCCCCAGACAGGGATCGAACCCACGACCTTCTGATGACCAGTTAGACACTCTAACCATTGAGCTACCGAGACTCAGATGGTGAGCTAAGGTGCAAATTTGATATATATGTGCGACCTAGAAGATTGATCTTCGAGCTTGAAGATCGTTCATCTACTTCAATATATCCAAGCTCTCAAGTTTCTCAAACACCAAACTGCCTCAATCATTATTAATATATGGTGGCTTCTGCTTAGGTCACACATATATATCAAATTTGCACCTTAGCTCACCATCACCAGAGTCTCAGTAGCTCAATGGTTAGAGTGTCTAACCGGTCATCAGAAGGTTGCGGGTTCGATCCCCATCTGGGGCTCAGAAATCATTTTCTGAGTATCGAGCTTGAAGATCGTTCATCTACTTCAGTTTCCATTATGATGGCCTGAAAATACACATTCCCTGTGTGCTCTCTTTTCTACTTTAACTTAATTCTGATACAACATGATGTTTTGCCTGCAAACTCTAGAGACTAGGTCAAAAGACTATGATAAATGCAGGTGTATGATATTTGAAATATCAGTGGCCAAATCAGGTGACTCATCCTTCACTGAAAGCAAAGAATTAAATAAAGTTGTCAACACGTAATCCATTGCAGATGTTAAAATCAAAACTAAGGTTTTAATTTAAAAGTTGAAACTGAGAAAATATTGGTGGATGATTCCAAGCATTGGAGCTTTTTTGATGTTCAGAGTAGTATCTCCAAAGAGGGGGGTGTGTGTTTCTTAAAATGACCCAAAAACGCTAAAAATATCAGTTAAATCACTCAGATTCAAGACAAAGTTTGACCAAACAACATCATAACACCTTTCAAATTATACTGAACTTCATAATGATTTTTTAAGAGCTTCTCCCCTCCATTCTCCTGCAAGCTTAAATTTTAGCTCAAAAGTGGGGAAAATGCCAACATCGAACGACTTCCTATACTGTAATAGATTAAGGCCGGATGTACGATTAAAAATACATAGAGTTTCCTTAATATGATTCAGTAAACCGTTCAACAAAAAATAAACCAACCTGGATACCCGGTTTGGTCGGAACTGGGCGACAACCGTCCTTCTGTCGCAAGTAGAATCTTTGCTTTTTCTTCTCTGGTGGAAGACCAACGTCTTCCAATGTCATGTTTTCAAGGCCATCCTTCAACTCAACTTCTTCGTTTCGGCCAGAAACAGTGCGGCTCCACACTAGAAGAAAGCTGTTCTCTTCGTATTTAAATTCCTTTCCTGTATGTAAGTACAAGTCATGAACCTTGGTTGAGCGAGGAAGGTTTATATGAAATTTAGAAGATTTCCAATCGACCACGGTGTCGTCTTGGACGATGCACACTACGTCAGGCCGGCTATCAGAAACTTTGTTACTAACTGGGACAGCTTGAAGAGTAGTACCAGGGGCCATACTGTGATCCTCAAAACTTTCCTTCGCTTGAATGTATGGCGATTACCTTCTTTTTTTCAAACATTTTGAAGACTCACAATTGACACGGCAAATCCGCCATATTTTATGATTAACGGGTAAGTAGTTGGCAGCCTGGGGTGGTGTTGTGGGCAGTCCTACCTAACTCGACCCAGGTTACTTAGGTCAGATAAAAGTCCGCGGATCAGACATGCTCCCCAGAATTTCGATATTTCGTAGAGAGGTCCACGCTATTTCAACCGGCGTAAATTTGTTGTGAGAGTATAGGATGCAGTCTACACATAGGTTGAGAAACTATTATGCCACAATACAATTAAAAATTCATCATTAAAACACAAAATCAGCCGGAACATACACCCCACATCCCCTACATAGCAGAGGCTTCGGTCTATATTGATTCTGTCTTGCCACTTCACAAAATCCTGTAACCAATCCATAGCACTCATTCTTAACCTAAACCTGTCAGTTAACCTAAATATGACACGGCAGTACAACGAGAAAATTTTCAAGGGTGTTATAAAATAACGTAATCTTTGATAATCAAAACTCTTAAACAGAAATTAATTAATCATGACAGACTAAATTTGCACACTTCGACAAAACTTATTACGACTCTCGATCTAGAATCGAACTTCAACTCGAAACTCTCGTTTTCCATGTTTTCCAGATCGCTTCTCCATGGTAACAGTCGTGCTGTCGAATCATACAATATCATCTCCCCCTGATTAATCATTCCAAAGGAGGCAAACGTTAATTGGAACAAATATTTTTACTTTCCAACAACTGCTTATGGAAGCATGATATCCATAACAAGCCCTACGGCCATACTTCGGGTAGAATCCCCACGTTAATCCTCTTTCCCATTCTTGACTTTAAAACAAACCAGAGTCCGAAGAAAATCGACATCTCGAAAAAGCTGAGATAGAGGTTAAAAGACAAGACTGACTTCAATAGGAGGAAAGCTGTCATGGGGTCGCTTGATGTGAATGGTACGTTTGAACGCACTAGACTGACACCCCGCTACGGCTTAACGAAGAATACCATTCATTTCGGAAAACAAATTCGTCACTGCCTGTGCACCAATGGCGTAACCAACAGAGGGGGGCTTGGCGGGTCAGACCTCCTGAAAATTACTGGGTCAGCCCCCGAGGCCACCCAAAATTGTACAGTAATGTAATGATCAACTTTGATAAAGTTGGATATTTCCACAATTGGAAGGGTGCAAGATGACATCTAATCGTTCGAGGAGCATTCCCCAAAACTTGTACTAGATGATGGCTACCCTAAATTTTCTGAAGACCCATCAAGTCCCCACATCCATGCACAAACATAGCATTGTTATCTTATCCTACCGGATACAAATTCCTACTTTAATGCTTTGCTTCCATTCTTGTGTCGACCGCCGGAACTTTCGAATCTCAGATAAGTATTTCTTCTTCCAACGATTACACAAATGTTCTGGCAACAGGGGTGGTGCGTGGAATTACATAACGCAAGAGCTAACGTCCCCACCAGGGGGAGCTAAACCAACAGGTGCAGGACCGCTCCCACTCAATAATTTCCTTATTTGAAGATGGAAAAAAACAATTTTTTTCTTTTCAAGAATATGATCACAAGAACTGACTACAGTTTACTTTTAGATTTGACAAGAAGATAAGAGTCTGTTATCTTTCTAGTTTAGATCAATAATAAGTACTCATAGTTTGAACAATACATAAATGTGTTATCATCAGTGAATATTCCCTGACGAATTGTTAATTTTTCCCCGATGGGGGTTGTACTGTGGCCCCCTCTGCCCCCCTCTGGCACCACTCCTTTTTGGCAACTGTTCACTGTAACGTGCTTTTCTTCGAAGTGTCCATGACGTACTCTCTTTTCGTCAGTACGTCTTGACTGCAGGGATTTTTCCAATGGTCGGCGCCTATAACAAAGCATTTATCCAACTTTTCATAGCTCTATCAGCTTGACATGCCTAGTAACTTTCTTGAGACTCTTCATCACTAGCTTCACTCAGATTTCGATAAAACCTCCTCACCAACTCGAAGTTAAGTAGTCGAACTTTCAGAACTTTATGGAAGGTCTTTTTATTATCAGTGATATAAACAGAAGGTTGTCCTCGTTTTCTAATAAATCGTTTGAGTGCTCTCAGGTATTTATGTGAAAATATATAAATCCACAATCAACATTAAGATGATTGGCCCTCGTACTTAAACATTTAAACCATGTGAAGTAACTCTTATTCATCTGTATTGAATAATAGATATTCTCCACTAACAACGGACTGACAAAGTCAATTCCTGTCCTTGCAAACGTAAGGTCTTTAGCGACTCTGATATCTAGCAAAGGAGGAGCTGACTGTTCTTCAATTTGATAAACCTTTCCTCATAATTTCCACCTTTTAACTTACCTCGCCACCTACCTGCCAACCTTTCTACCCATCTACTTTGCTACCTGTCAACATTCATGCCTTCTGCTTGTGTATCTGCTGACCTGCCTAGTTGCGCAGTAGCGATCCTGCCAACCCACACACCTGTGTACTTTCCTAACAGGGTTCCTACGTACCTGTGTACCTTCCTACTGTAACTGTTCAATGTCTGTCAATATTTCAGACAAGTGGTCTACATGAGTGTAAAATGTGTTAATTACTGTGTATCCTGTTTGTGTGATCTTTATCTTAACTTAATTACTCGGAGGAAATTAAAAATATAAAAATAGTAACATAACAAAGATAAAAACAGAGTTTGTAAAAAGAATAAAGTTAGATTTGCACTGGATCTCAGAGTGTACGCGTTTCCATTCGATCGGCACGTAACACTACCTGATTACCCGCGTACCTGCGAACCTGCCCACCTGCCTACCAGCGTACTTGACTACCAACCTTACTGCCTAATTACTCACCTGCTTACATACCTATGAATTAACTTGCGTACTGGCCAATCTACCTACCAACCTCTCTATCCACCTCTCTCTCTCCCTACCTACATACCTACCTACTTCACAACCCACCGGCCTACCTATAGTTCGATCCATCTAACCATTCAAGTATGTATCCACCTTTCTGTCCATGCATACACCAGCCCATTCTGTCCATAGGCTATTCCATCTGCTTGTATTTCTGCCGTTAATCGTGTAGCATATCTGTCACCCTATCCACTCTTTCGCCAGTCCGCACGCCCATCGACCCAATCAATTGTTTTGCCCATCTGCGGGCCCATCCATTTACTTATCCATTTAAAGGGCCTGGTTAGTATGCACGTTTTACCAAAGCCGTTGAAGTTGCTTCTCTAAATGACCTAGACGAACAAGTTTGCAGAACTTATCTAAATTGATAAACTTTTCCACGTTGGAAAAACCCCGCGGTACTACAGCTTCATATGGTCATAAATTTTTTCTCACCCAGACGTTCAGAAATTGGCATTGAGCACAAAAAGAAATACTGCAACGAGACTAAACGACCGCATACCAACAGCATTACTGAACGGAGTGACGTCCGACGTGTTTTAAAACATGAAACAGGAGAATTGAATTAAAAGAGGCTAAGAGGAAAGATTCCAAAGGATGGTATATGGTAAAAGCGGAAAATATTAAACGGCGAGAAATTTTATAGACAACTATGCACTGGTAATTCAATAAAGGTTGTCCTTTGGAGACCTAAACCCTAAATACTGAGAGAGCAAAGTTTATTGGGAAACGCTTATTTAAACACTTACAGAAATTGCTAAAATGTTGCTTTGGCTGTTTTACAAAGCAAACTACACCTTTTGCTGTTCATTACCAGAAAAAAATACTATCATTAACGCTGATCTCAAACTCATTAACGCAAGAATACATTCATTTTATTGAATCGACATTCAATAGCGTAGATACGCAACCATTCCCATCGATGGGCATTCTATAACGTTAACAGACAACCATTAACACCATTCTACTATACATTAGGAGTAATAAAATTTCAATCACGCACGATGTTTCTCTTGAGTAATTGAAATTTTATTATCCCTAATGGATAATAGAATTGTGTTAATGGTCGTCTGTTGACGCTACGGAATGCCCTTTGATGCAAATGGTTCCGTATCTACGCCAATAAATGAATGTCGATTGAATGAAATGAACGTATTTTTGCGCTAATGAGTTTGGGGTTGGCATTAATGATAGTATATTTTCTAGTAACGAACAGTAGTATTATTTTCTAGTAACTTTGCAAAAATGAGAAAAAAAAAATCTTAACAGCTCTACTCGGAGTCTCCATAGCCAAATACCGTTTATGGGTAAAAATAATTAGAGCCAGAACTACCAAATTGTGCTTCGCTCACTCTTCCTTTTATGTTTGGAATTGCACAAAGCTTCGTTTACGGCACAATTCTCCACAATCTCCCTCCAAGAACTGGTTGTCTTCTGAACATCCTTATAGTCTCGACGAGATAAATCGTATAGACAATGATATTTTCTTGGTTCTTCCGCTAATCCTTCTTCAAAACGCTCTATCGTAAATATAATGGCACAAGTATGGATTCTCTATTCTATTCTGACTTCATTCAAACGCAGTTCTGTTGCACTAGATTATTACAACTCCCCCCTAACATAATGTTCTCTCAATAGTCCGTGTTGATTGGAATAATATAAAATATTTACATAATAATAATAATAATAATAATAATAATAATAATACAATATTTACATCTTATATTTTACTGATGACAAATCTGGTATTTCATATTAGAGAATCGGTTAATCCTCCTTTTAAAAACATTTATAGTTTCAGAGTTTTTTTTATGTCGGGTTGAAAGATTATTCCAATAATTTTTTTCATAAAATTAATTTTTGGCTTTGGTAACACGAGGTTAAATTGAGATTGTCAAGTGTTCTGATCATGAATTTGGTTAAGACAAAACACTATCCGTAAAAAACACATGTCGGATCAAAAACAAGATGACTAAGTTCACTGGTGATATTTCGTTTTTGTTTCAAAGACATCGTCAGACCAATCGGGAAGTAAAGACGAAATAACACCAATAAACGGAGTCATCTCGTTTAGTAATTCAAATTTTGGATGTTACGAGATGTTTTCGGATTGTGTTTTGTTTTATATTCCTTAGAAAATTCATTAATAATTCATGAAAAAAACACAAAACATTATGGCTCCTCATTAGCATTGTGTAAATAGGTTAGAGAATACTAATTAGAATTATGAATTTTTCCCTTTCATTTTCTACTTTAAAATTTACTGAAACTTCAAAATAACCGATAAACATGGCCATTTAAATGTATGCGTAAGATACAGTATTCGCGACCGATGTTTATGCGATCTACGACGGTTCGCCTTGTAAATCGTATACAGATCTGCCGCTCATATTGTATCTATTACGTTAAATTCTCGGCTGGTCATGGTTTCTGAATTTGATTAATATTTGCGAAAATCTCTGATAAGTAACCGGGCACTAGTTTTTTGTAAACTTTATACATCATTATACAAAGTTGCTGTATTCTTTGCTTATGTAGATTTTTGAAACCTATTGATTTTAAGATTCTCAGAGTATACATTACAACCCAGCCGGGTTATAGTGCGAACATATTTGTTGTTACCACTCCTTTGGCATATATAATTAACCAATCATACCACGCGACAACTCGACACATGCAGTGTCTGCGAAGATTCAAAATTGGCGAGGTACGCGAGAGCGACTACAACGCGCACTTCCGTTTTGGCTGCGTTTACGTAATTTTCGTCGAGCACCACTTTGCGCGACAGGGGCGTCGAAAGCGTAAAGATCGGGGACTTGGCCGTCACAGTTTGGGAGGGGGGCAGAGTATGTGTGGGCCCCCACTTCTTAAGGCAATACAAGAGTTCCCACTTAAAGTTAAGAAGTCATATGTATATGTACTGAAAAGTCTGAACCGAGCATATGACTGACAAAATTTGATTCCTGAGGGAAAAAGGCAGCGAGGCTACAGATCGCTCTATTGACTGTTTCTATTGACCAGTAGGTAGCCCTGTTTTTATCTTAAACTTGGGTGATGAATTTGCCCGATCAATTGCAAACAAACGTGCGAGTAAACGAACCTTTAGGAAATCACAAATTCGACTTCGAACAACATGCAGGTTATTGATTTAGCACCTGTATAGTGACGGCAACTGGCCATTGGGGTTTTTACTCTTGGACCACCCTTTCAGACACACCCATACAGGGATTGGAACCTCACCGAGGCCCCCCACTTTTATTGTCGTTCTGACGCGTGTCGTGCGACACACTTCATTCGACGTGTAAGGCCCTGTTTACGTGGAGGAAGGGTGACCCTCCAAATGACCTGACTCTTCTAGGAGGGCCAAAAAATAGTCCCTGTTTACATGATGTAGGGAGACCCTTCTAGCTGGGGCAACTTCACTGCAAGGGTCACCCTACCTCCGCGTGGTCATTAAGGTCTCGTGCTTGTTACAGATGTTATTTCTTTGTTTCTAAATTCGTTGATTTCACAGGATGGTTTGATCTTGAGGTAGCTCTCTCTTCATTCATTACACAATTGTTTGTCCGATATCTCAGAAAGATTTCGCCAGACATATACATGTGCAAAGCCATTGAAGGCAATACAGCGGACTATATTTGCGCGTTTTTACACTGAAATATGGTCTGTCTGGGAGGGTTACACTACCGCGTCGCTCGTGTAACGAAGCACTCTCTAATTCTCTTTTTAATTTCAAATCACCTTATTTCTGAATCCTGCAGATCACAACTCACTATCTATGTATATTGCCACACCTCTAGTTCCATGCTTTTCTCATCAATTACGTCATATGTTCACATTCCCTCTTCCTAAAATAACCATCATCTTTAAATTCGACCTCGACAAAATAGAATCTTATCAAATTGACATAACAACTCTTCACCTAAAAGTCAAGCATAAACTTAAATTTAAATCTGTTATCAAAGTAAAACGATAAGTTCAGTAATTGTTCACTGAGTATCCAAAACGGTCTGGTGGTATTCTATTGCATCTCAGGTTGTGGTGCACATTTTCTTCAGGTCCATTGTTTATTTGAAGGTTTAATCTTCCAGCATTCTCTAGTTCAAACATTGATTCGCCCAAGTCGGAATCAGTACTTTCAAAATCCTCATTTGTTACTTGTCCTTCTTCAATGTCATTATTGATCTTAAATCGTTTCAAATTGTTTGAATGAACAATCTTTCTCTTCTTACTCTCGAGTGATTCTATTTCACAGTTATCTTCTTTAACATCAACCACGAGATATGGACCAAATGATGCTCAAAATTCCGTCCAACGATCAAGACGTCATCTAAATAAACGAGGCACTTGAGAGGCAGCAGACCTTTGAGGAGTCTCGACATGAGCCTTTGGAACGTGGGTACCGCATTTGTCAAGCCAAATGGCATTCGCAAAAATTCATAATGACCACCTCTGGGGATTACAAAAGCAGTTTTCTTTTGACTGGACTCTGCAACAGGGACTTGCCAATAGCCCGATGCTAAATCGAGTGTTGAAAAATATCTGCGTCCAGATACGTGTCAACCAAATCAGCAATCTGGGGCAAGAGATAAGCATTTTTGACGGTAACTTCATTCAGTTTTCGAAAATCTATGCAAAAGCGCCATTGACCATCTTTTTTACGTACTAGGACGATGGGGCTTGCCCAAGGCGAATCACTTGGTTTTATCCCCTTCTTCTCCGACCTTTCTTCCACTTGCTCTTCTACAACAGGCCGGAGTGCAATTTGGTAAGCGTAGAGGCAACTGTTTTATTGGGGGCGCGTCTCCAGTTTCAATTTTATGTTCGGCTAGTGATGCGAGGCCTAATTTTCCTGAATTAGTCGCGAAAATGTTTTGTTGATTATTTAATAAATGTACCATTTGTTTCTTTTCTTTCTGATCGAGATGTTCTAAATCGAAATCGATTTTCGTTTTCGCGCAGCTGTTATCTTTAGATTCAAGAACGGGATCCTCCATTTCAACATCAATTTGTTGCAGGCTGCCTACCTTCATTCCCTTGTAAAGTTTAATCGGCTTTACTCCCGGATTTATGATCTGAATTGGCACTTTCAGTTCTTTCGGTTTAACAATAACCCTTGCGACTAGTACGCCATTTCCAGCTAAGCTCATATTGGGTTCTAGAACGCTCTCAGAAATCACTGGATTTTTGATGCGAGCCGTCTGAAACACTTCATGTTTCCCTGGGATTTCGACGTCTCTCTCCAGTACAACAGTGGATGGATCTTTCACAGAAGAATCAAAAATAAACAATGACTCACTAGTCCCATCCGGAAATATTAACTGCATTTTAGGGGTATCAACAACAGTTTCGTTGTTCATTAACCAGTCTAGTCCCAAAATAATCTCAGAAACCATTTCGTTGGCAACGTAAAATTCCTGATTTGACTTCTGTGAGGTGCTGACTTCAATGTCTAATGTTACTTTACCCAAAATACCAATTGGGGAATTGTTCGCGGCTTCTGCAACTATATCGGATGGCGACGAGGTGTTGTTGCTGGATGTCACTGACTTCCATGCATCTTCGCTAATTAAGGATATCGAAGCACCACTGTCAATAATACAAAGTTTTGGTTTACTATTTAACTTGACCTCAAGCATAAGTGTTTTCCTTTCATTCGCCGGCAAAATAGCAGATAATCGTACTTTCGAGTCTCTTTTAGTTTGGTCGCGGTTAGCTTGATTCTGGTTCGCGGTCTCTGTCGGAGTCATTTCAAATCTTGTGCGACATAATTTCGAAATGTGTCCTTGTTTACCACAGCGATAGCAAATTTGCGACTGCCTGTTCGAAGTATTTTGACCTGGATCTTTTGAAAAATTGTCATTGCCCTGTTTACGGTTATTAGTAAAACAGTTACGGGCCAAATGTCCTGGCTTATGGCAATGAAAACATACTTTGGTTGAAGCATTATTTCGTTTAAAGCTACTTAGGGTTGGGCATTGTTTGGCAATATGTCCAAATCCGTTGCACGTATAACGTGTTTTTACTGTTGGCATTGAATTGATGGTGGCAATCTTCGTTCTACTAAATCTCTCTGTTACCGACGTTTCGGATCCTAAAGTTTGCATTGTAGCATTCGCTGCTTCGAATCTCCGCGTAACCGATAAGGCGTCATCCAAGGTAGTAGGCGGTTCTTGCAATAATTTACTCTGCGTGGCACGATCTCTTAATCCAAGAATAAACTGGTCAACTAATCTACTGGTAAACTCTTCGCTTTGAAAACCACATTTAGCTCCAGCTTCTCTGAGCGAAACAGCATAAGAGTCAACTGACTCACCTGGTTCCTGTTTACGTCGATGAAAATTGTATCTCTTTTCGGTCAAAGTTTGGTTTCTTTCCAACAACGACTTCAGCAGTTCAATGGAGTTATTGTAGGCATTGTCTCCTTCCACAAAGTCGACCGATTCTGCGAGACGAAAAGCGTCCTCGTTCAAATTGAATAACAGTGCAAGCCTTTTCTTCTTCTCATCTTTAAGCTCAACCGCTTCAAAATACAATTCAGACTTCTTAACGAACAAATCTCAATCTTCTCCAATCTTGAACTTTTCTGGTCTCCGAAAAAATGTATGTGAAACTCTGTTCAGTTGAGGATTTAAAGCCTGGGCAACAACTTCCTCTTCTGCCATAGGTATATCTCGATATACGGTGGGACCTCCAAAAATGTAACGAAGCACTCTCTAATTCTCTTTTTAATTTCAGCTCGCTTTATTTCTGAATCCTGCAGATCACAACTCACTACCTATCTATATTGCCACACCTCTAGTTCTATGCTTTTCTCATCAATTACGTCATACGTTCACACTCGCGTCGTTCGCGCCCGGTGTAGATGCGCCTTTAACTGTCAGGGTAATCCTACCAAGCTGGCAGGGTCACCTCAACCCAGAGAGTTTCCCTAGCACTCATGTAAACGAAAAGCTGGTCTTCAAGTTTTACCATTAATAGAAATGTACAATTCCCGGAACTCCTAGATATTCAACAATATCTACGTCACCGAGTGACCTTCTCAGGTTATTCGATCAAATTGTTGCCTCTTATGAGCAGATGATAATAGTTCAGAGACTTAAAAACACACAGTAAATAAAAACATGAATAGAAATGTAAGGTAAAGTTTCCAGAATCTGTAAATATTCAATGACAAATTAATCAACGGATTAAACCTAACACAATTTCCCAAGCTATGAGGAGTTGGATTTGTTTTTTCTTCAAAAATTTGTGATTGACCTGGTGGCTTGGTCGATATTTACACTTTGAAAAAATTGCTTAGTTTTCCTTTTACTTAGATAAGGAAACGCAATTGCTGCTACTCATCTGGAGAACAATGAATCATATATATTTAATAGCAAATGGAAGGAAGAAACAGATGACGATATTAAATGGTAACGGGAAAGTTGGAAACTGAAGCTTGTGTTGACTGATTTATTCAGTAAGAACAGGATAAAAGCCAAACCGAAAATTGACAAAAATGTTCATGTCTGGTGTCGAAGCTATCATGTTTTATGTAAGAGATACCATATGAGCGGCAGGAGGCATTTTTTTATTTGTGTATTTTTCATGAATTATTAAATCGAGTATTTTAAATGCTATTTAATACAAGCTGTGGCGTTGTATCGATTACACAAGTGCAAACCGAAGGCGAGTTACTACCGATGGGAACCGACCGATTTGTGCCCCACCTACTTTGAGCGACCTATGACCGATTTAGGGGGTTTTGGAAGACCTGGAAAATTTTTGACAGCTGGGGAAATATGGAAAACCATGAAGCGGAAAGCCTAATCGTGAATAAAAAAAACAGAAGTGTGAAAAACGGGAGTGGTAGTTGAAATTCGTTTCGTACTACCCCTTTGTTCCTTCTTATAAATACAAAAAACCTATTCTTTAGCCTCTTCTTCCTGATTTTTACTTTTATGCTAGTATACATGCTTTGCTGTTGTAATCCCTCCTGATAAAATCCCAAGGAATGGAACACACGGTGTTGTTTTCTCGACTAATGAGTAAACATCTCTTTTTAACAATTCATCTTTTTGTAATTCTTTTGACAATTCATCTGGTGACTCGATTGCATCGAAACCTCCCAAAGCGTTAGCAAATTTACTTATTAAATTCAGTTAAGAAATCATTCGCCTTTTCCATACGTTTTCTTTCATATTCAGTGTATAGTTTATTGATGACCTTCTGACTGGCCTTCTTTATATAAGCAATAGATTTATCCAAATCTCCATTTTCAGCCAGTTTTAAAAGTTCATCTCTCTTTTTTTCTGTGTTATCAGGTTCAGGTTCTTTTCTTTTCCGGTTTTTCAGAGGATGAATTTTTTATTTCCTCTTCGACTATTGTTTCTGCGGTTTCCATTTCTTTTAATAACTCATCGACGGTTTCAGGTTTTGTATTCTTGCTTCTAGGCATTATCTATATGTTAGCATATATTTTATTTTTGAGGTGTATTTATTTTATAGTCAAATGGATAGCGTAAATTGATCTCCAATGTTGCGTATTTACTATTTTTTAGTTTTTCAATAATTCCAGATCTTTATATTTTGGAACTATGCCCTAGGGTACCTGCAGAAAATAACATTCATATAGTCTTCGTCTGGATTGTAAGAAGAAATGGCTTTAGCAAAATCGTTTCTTTAAGGTTTAGATATACTGTTTAATTGTTGTGTGATGGCTGTTGCTGAAAGACCAAAATGTCTAGCAGAGAAAGCCAATTTGACCAACCCACTGGTTCTATTTTTGACATCCTGACTACTAGCACAATCGTCTAGAATTATTAAACTATTAGTGTCTTTGTAGATTTCCTGAATGAAGTGTAATGTTCTGTCGACTTTATCTTGATCACATTCTATAGCAATAAAATCAGGATCATTTATATATTTCCATTCTTGGCAGGTTTTATTCCACGTGAATGTTGGAGAAATTAAAATGATATAATCAAAGTGTTTCCTAAAATGTTTTTCAATCATATTTAAAAGATAGTAGGTTTCCCACAGTTTGTCATGCCACAAATAATCATGTTGAAAGGTGTATCCATCTATATAATACATTATAACGTAATTCTGAATGCCTAGTACGTCATTATTCATAAAACTGACGAGACCATCAGATACTAAGTACACATCACAATATATAGTACCCGTGTGTGCGGACTTTTTGATTTTCAAAGATACGCCGTTATTACTGTTTTCTAAATTTCTACCATGTCCTGTCTTGTTTACATCTTCACAAGTTCTAAGATCGAAAACGAGGGCAAATTTATCTTTATAGAACTTTTGAGGTGTCATATATTGGTCCAATTCATTTTTTGATCCGAAAAATCATTGTGCTTCTTCGTAAAACCGTGACTTTTTTAAGCCTTGAGAGTATATCTGATTTGGAACTGAATCAATTGTTACACTTGCTTCGGTAATGTTTTGATATATGAACTCCTCGCTATCTGCAATCGTTTGTTTAGTGAAAAAATAGAACAATAGCTTTTAAAGACACGTTTGTTACATTGATGAAAAAGTTCTGTATGGTAGATGATGCAGACCATTCTTCACCTGTATGATGAACAATATGATCATATCTAAACGATCGTCTTACGGAATATATACTTGAAATTTCATTAGCAATTGATTGGTTTTTGATAGTTTCGTATTCTAATTCTAGGTTTTCAAGGGTATATTCTCCACGTGTTTGACCACTTTGAGCTACCAATACATCTTTTGATTCAGGTAATTTGATTGAATAACGAAAACTATTTTTCATATCAAATGGTGTGTATAAACCATGGTCTCTGATGATTTCGTCTGAACCGATTTTTTGCTTTGTTCCGTATATATCGAATTTCTCTGACACTTTTGTTTCATTACCACTGGTTGCACCTGAGTCATCTTTGCTGATAAGCTTTCTGAGGTTTTCAGATCCTATGCCATACTCAACCATGTTATCTCTTTGTGAATTAGATTTATAAAGGTCTTCGTAGACACGATTTAAACTTTCATTATTATTATCATATACTGTTTTTGTTGAAATGGTGATTAGCAATTTCTTTTTCAGAAGCTTTGAGAGATTGTTTAGGAAATATGGTTTTGTGGTACTTACTTTTAAATCAAAATTTAGATGCATTGATCCTGGAATCAAACAACTATCTTTTTCTAGCTTTGGGATGTCGATTATTATTGTTTCCTCTGGTGAAGCTTTTTCACGATTGAACCTGATCACATGTCTTGTTCTATTCCCATTTATTGAGCTGGCTTGGCTTCTTTTGAAACCCGGAGTTAATTGTTCCTCTGTTCTGTTCATTGTTGATATATATTAATATATATTTTATTTCCTCTTTCTTTGTTTGTATTGATCATATATGAACCATGCTACTGCATTAGCCAAAAGCCATAGATTATTAGCCAACCATGCCAATCCTTTGGCACCCCATGACAATGCTTGTGCGATGACATTCAAAATAGGAGCTAATAATGCCCCTAGTTTCTTACCCAGGTTATAAACTGCTTTTGCAAACTTTCCTGTTGCTTGAGCGCCTTTAACCAATGCTTTTCTGGCACCATTGAAGATTGTTGTTATTATTCCAGCAACAGAGATTGCCAGTGCTGGTATACCTCCTAGATTTTCTTTAGCCCATTCTTTGAATCTTTGTAATCTGGAAATATCCTCTTCTTGTTGAAATCTGGTTTCTTTTACAAGTTTTTGTCTTGTGGTTAATTCCCTAGCCTCTTTTAATCCATAAATTCGTTCTCCAAACACTTATCTTAAATTGGGATCACTTGTCCGGTCTAGTTCTCTTTCGGTGTAACCAATGGTTTCTGAGATGTAATCTATCTGTTTTTGTAACATCCCTTCTGGTCCTATACGGATTTTTGGGTCGATTGATTCACTTGAAAACAGGACACCTCGTAATTCTGTAACTTCTTTTGGGGTTAAACCAGGAATGACTTTTGGGTTAATTTCACCATCTTCGTCTTCCAATTCTGATTTATTGTTTGTGGGGTCAAGCATCGGCGTACTATCTCTTGTCTGTTGTAAATCTTCTTCTTCTTCTTCTTTAGTGTTTATTATGGCTGTAACTGAGTCCAGTTTTGGTAGTTTTTTAACTAGATCTTTGAACTGGTCAACCGCTTTTTCACTCCTTTTATTTTCAATGTATTTTAAGCTATTATTTCATCCTGGTTTTAGAATTAGCTTAGATTTTAAGTATTCCCCGTTTTTATTTATTGGTTTGAAGAATATGCTTCCAGATTCGGAGACATATGTGCGATCGACTATTTCTTTTGATATTTTATTTTTGATGTCTAACTTTTTATTGTATAGTTTTTTATTTTTTATTTATGATTATGACTCTCTTGACGTGATTTTTTGCTATTTCTTGATTAAATTCTTTCAAACCGTTTAGTCTTCTTTCTATATCATCCGACTTATCAAAAGCGAGTTTGTAGTATTCGTCTGATACATTTTCGTAGTCATAGTGATCATCGAATTCGACAGATGGTGCTGTAGTGATAGTTATTTTAGTTCTTATTGTTACTGTTTTACCATCATCATTATCTGTGAAAGACGTCTCCTCTTGTCGTTTACTTAACAAACTACCAATATACTTCTTCCTTTTTTCGATATCATCATGATCACTTAATTGAGTAGTAGGATCTAGCAGCGTATCTAGATGTCTTTGATTAAGAAGGTTATACTGAGCATCTAACTCGTCATTTGTCATATTATCATACTCATGGTACTTTTTACCCAGATATTTCATTTCATAATCATCAAATTCTTCACCCATGTCTTGTATATATTACTCTATATTTTGTATATCACTCTCAGGAATCCAACTATTATGTTTACTATCATAACCTTACCATTTGACAAGAACCATCTTTTTGCCTTTTACTTTTTTCTTTTTAGTATTTTTTCAACTTTATAGACATCGTCCTTTTTATCAACACCTGACAACTCCTCTTCGTAGAATTTCCCAACAATTAGTTCACTTTCTAGATCCTCTATTTCATAAACAATTGGGTCACCCCTAATAACCTAAGATATTTTAAATAACTCCTCTGTGAAGTTAGCCTCGTACCCTTTCGTAAAAATGCTCTTGTACTTGGATATTCTTACCATGTCGCCATGTTTATACTTAGGGATAGGCAAGTCACCATATAAATGACCATATAGTGTTGTCCAAACTTCATCCTCATTACTCTTATTTACATCTTTTGGTTTCATTAAGATGGTGCTATGTTTGGTATTATTGTAATTATACACTAATTCATCAAAGACATCTGTCCATTTATATGTTCCTTTACTATACAGGGTGTCCCAAAAAAACCGAAAACTATTCAAATCACTTATCGTTAAAATTTGAATGCCCTACGAAAAAGCTGAACGTAATGATGCGTAAAATATTGACAAGGTGCATGTATTAAAATTTAGGTAAGAAAATCACCTTGTAGAGTGCGCGATTTTTTGCCCGTGGGAATTTAAAGCAAATTATAAAATTCTAACAGAGAAAAACTTTGTGAAAATGATAAAATTCAAATTAGTCCTGTCATCGCTTCGAAAGAAAATGGTACAACTGACCACAGAACAAAGAGTTTTTATTGTGATAAATTATACGCGGAACCAAAGTACAACGGAAGTGCGAAACGCTTTTCAGCAAAGGTTTCCAGATCGAAATCCACCAGCGCCAAGCACAATTTTGAGCAAGGTCACAAAGTATTTAAACGCAGGTACGAGTTTAAACATTAATAAAGGGCATTCTGGCAGAAGAAGAACTATTTAAACTGCGCAAAATATTGACGCTGTAAGAGA
Source organism: Heliopora coerulea (assembly GCA_030142905.1). Taxonomy (NCBI): domain Eukaryota; kingdom Metazoa; phylum Cnidaria; class Anthozoa; order Scleralcyonacea; family Helioporidae; genus Heliopora; species Heliopora coerulea. Next base: position 565,300 of record JASJOG010000181.1, read on the forward strand.
TCTGTTCCAGCAAAATCCTCACGTGAGTGCTCGTTGCAACCCCATTCAGATTTCCAGAACAAGCTTTAATCGGATAACAAAGATTGAAATTAAATGGCACCAATACCGAATGCATGTGCGGCATGAGTTGTTGGCAGGTGACTTTGCACGTCGATTGCACTTCTCCAGATGGTTCAACGAACGTTGTCGTCGGCAAAACTTTTTGGATAGCTTGGCGATTGGAGACGAAGCATCGTTTGTGATGAACGGCGAAGTCAATACTCAAAATGTACGGCAATATGCACCTAAAGGACACCCGCCTGCATTTAATTTTGAAAGGAGCGATTCTTTCGTACATTTGACGGTTTGGGCAGCACTTTGCGGTAATGGTTTAATGCTTGGTCCTTACTTTTTCGTGGGGAATGTTAATGAAATCGCCTATCTTCGAATGCTCAACGAATTTGTTTTTCCACAACTCGCTGAACATTTTAATAACCAATATTGGGAGGGAAGGTTTCGGGGTCTTTTGTAGGCTCAAGATGGCGCTCCTGCACATCACCTTATCGCAGTTAGAGATCGCCTCAACGATGTGTTTGGAAATCACCGCATCATAGGTTTAGGTCATGATGTTGAATGGCCACCGCGCTCACCTGACTTGACACCATGTGACTTTTTTGTGTGGGATATGTTAAAGATAAAGTATTTGCCACTCCACCGCAAAATATTAACGAGTTACGCCAGAGAATCGTCAGAGAGTTCGATGCCTTACGAGAGCAGACTGCCTTCATTCGACGGGCAGTGAGTGATATGCACAGGCGAACAATGCTTTGTGTTGCAAGAGAAGGGGGACATGTCGAAGGTCACGGTGCTTGATTGTATCCATAGTTGTAAATTGTAAATACTGTAAATAAAAACTGTTTTGTTTTAATGCACATATTTTTCCTTCCTAAAAGCCTGAAACAGAACAATAAGCACATGTTGATCATGAATACAATCTGATTAATACAATCTGACATAAATAAACGCTGCGTACTAACAACATTTTACTGTTTTAGACAGCTTCATTATGTATAAAATTATTTATATCAATCATTTATGCAATCGTGGGGACCAACAGAGTGCTAAGGCATTCAAATTCTAACAATTAAATTGTTATTGGTGATTTCAATAGTTTTCGGATTTTTTGGGTCACCGTGAAGAAGTATTTCCACATGGCAGTTTTAAGAGTTCTGTTAAATCTTTCTACAACAGCAGCCTTTTTATCGCTATTAGTAGAGAAATATTTGATTTCATGATTCTCCAATAATAATTTTACACCAACATTGTAAAACTCTTTTCCATCATCAAATTGAGCTAATTTAGGATAATAGCCAAATCTATCTTTAAATTGCCTCAATAGTTCTGTGACTGCATATGTCATATTATTAGTGTCTTCTGTAAACAGGAATGGCGAATGCATACTTGCTAAGAATTTCAATAGCTGTTAATATCCATTAATAACCTTTGTTTTTGTTTTTATATGAACCCATATCAACGAGATCTACAGTATTTGTATTTGCTCACCAAGATAGTTAACTTTAGTTTGCCTAAATTTACGTTCTTTAGTGATTGGTTTATATCTAGTGTATGTGTCTTGTGATCTTAACCAGTCTTTTACCTGTTTTCTGCTGACATTTAAACCATCTTCTAATGCTTTTTGATAGAATCTTTCTTCAGATTGGTAACCAGTTTTAGGATTGTAGTAAATATCTCTTAATCCTTGTTCTAATTCAATGTCCATATATAGTATATATTACATTATATATAGTTCCATCAGTGTTGAACCGAATTGTGTTTTATTATTGTTTGTGATCGCATCGAAGTGTAATTTATTGCAAAATCCTGTTTTTATTGGTATTTTGCTCTCGATGTCCATATAGTGACTGACAGATCCTTTTAATGTATCTTTTGTTGTGATTGGAAGAGTTCATATCGTTTCACTGCGTTTTCCATTGCTGTCCATATTACTTGTACGATCAACAACATTACAATTGATTTTGATATATCTCAATTTGCTGTTTATGTCGAGTGTCTTACTGGTCTTTGATGCCCCTGCGTTGATAGTGGTGTTATTGTCAAAGCCAAGAAGTTTTCCAAATCTTTTTTACTGTAGATTGGCGTCAGAAGTTATGGTGCAAGTATTCTTATGTAAGTTTGCAGTAATTTTTAAATTGTTGTCGATTGATTCAAATTTCTTTTTAATTAAGTCAAAGGTCCAAAATCCTGGTTCAAATTTGACTGTTGTAGAGCCATGAACGATTTCGTCATTATATCCAGAATAAACATTGTTGTAATTCCAAAATATGGAAAGTGTTTTTACATAAATGAATGAATCGTATTTTATGTCCAATGGCTCTTCAAGTTTGATTACCTTTTCATCATCTTCACTAAACACTGTGAGTTTATTCATATATATAATATATTATATACTATAACATGGAAACTAAAGAGTGAAGAAAGCAAGCAGAAAAGATGTTTAAAAATGAATATCCTAATGCAAAACTGGATAAATTCGAATTTGGATATAACTTAGATAATGATGGTAAATTGAAATCTATTAATATTTATTATAAAGTCACACCAAAATACTCAGATTGGATATTAATAACAGATTCAAGATTCAAAAATAATTCAGGATTTAAAGAAGATCTTTATGGAAGAAAAGTTCAACAGATAGAAAAAAAGCCAATAATGAATAATATAAGTTCACAAAGATTTCAAAAAATATGGCTATCAAATGGTACTATACAAAAAATTCCTGAATCAAATATTTAATATGTTGAAGGATATAGATTGACTGATAAATTCCCAGATCATTATATATAGGATTATGACATAAACAACTTTAAGATATACATCAACAGTGGAGATTAATTATTCTCCATCAAAGCTTCCAAAAATAAATATAACCACTGATTATGATAAAGCTGATTGAGACGATAATGAAAGTTATTATCAAGTGTGTTTTGCAGTTTATTGTGCATCTTATTGCTGTGGAGTGTCCATAGAGCATCTAACCCCATCAAAAGACGTAAATCATTTATGCGCTGCCACTTGTATTTCGCTGTGAGGAGGTTGATAAGAAGAATGCAAGGAGGAGAGATGTCAGCCATTTCAACAGAGTTTTCAGCTGAAAAGTTTTATAGAAATATTGAACATATACGACGGAACATGATTTATAGAACCAGAGGTGGTGTTGTCTATCAACTATTTCCAAGCACATTACATGATGATTATAAAAGATACGTGCCTGTAAAAAGCAATGGATTGACAAAAATAGGTATACAGTATATAAACGAGAGTGTTGAAGCGTTTATTTATTCCATATTAGCAAGTCAGGCAAGGACAAAACAATGAATATACAGCAATACAGCGAGTGCATTAGAAACACAGCAAGAGTTCAGAAAAATCGTGGAAGATAGTGTTATCAGTTATGACACAAGTGTTTGGATAAACAACAAGAATCAACCAGTGACTGATACTAATGTAGTTTTCAATAAAGCTGTTTGCCCCACTCTATGGTTGTTGCCGAGTAATATGATATTGTTAAACAAGCCCATCCCAGGGTATAATAATAAGCTGAAAGTATCTGATGCAAGCATGAAATTTGGATTAAATGCTGATATTTATTTATTTATTCATTTATTTAAACACCTTTAGACACGGTAACCTGATCATCCAACAAGGGGTTGCTTTTCATAGGGCTGTGTAGTAAAATACGTAATAATTAAGAGAATATATTTACAATTAAAATGGAATATCTACAGCTAAAACACTATGTACAAGAATAAAAATGGTAAAAGTTAGAGATCTTGACTATTAAAATAAGATGTGTAATTAATTGTTTTAAGAGAAAGAGTTCCAGATCATGGCACCTCGATACCCAAGAGTTCTTTTCATGGCATTTGTGTTCGGTTTGGGTAAATACAATTTAGTGTTATTACTTCTCAAATCATAGCAGACCCGATTTAACACATGAAATAAGTGGCTTAATTTGGAGTTTCCACTCATGCACTTATTAATTAGTGACAACAACTGTTCATCCCTTCTACATTGAAACCTATTCCACCCCAATTTCTTCAAGGTGTTAGTTGCTGATGAGTAGTAACTGTCTCCCATGATTACACGAGCTGCTTTGTTCTGAAGTTTTTGCAACCGTGTTTTTAGGTTGTTGGCACAGTTGTCCCATACGAGGGAACAATAATCCAAATGAAGTAGCACTAAAGTCTTATATAACCTTTCCAAACATTCTTTACTAATTACATCCTTTACTCTCCGTAAAACACCTATTCCTTTGGAGACTTTTTTGCAAACATGTTCAATATGCGTTTTCCATGATATATTCTCATCAATGAATACACCTAGAGTTTTGGTGTTGCCTACACGATTGAAAACGTGATTGTTAATGGAAACACGAGGGTCGGTTTCAATGTGTGATATTCTTTGCTTAGATATAATAATCATATATTCGGTCTTGCTAACATTCAATGATAATCTGTTTGCTAGCAACCAGGAATGCACGTTATTTGTTTCTCTATTTAATTTCTCTTCAATTTCTTGGGAGGAGGTGCCAGTTACAGTAAAATTAGTATCATCAGCAAATAAACTAGGGGTGGAATTGCTTAGGCAGTTAGGTAGATCATTTATATAAATTAGAAATAACAATGGACCGAGATTTGACCCTTGTGGAACTCCACCTTTTACATTCTCCATAGAAGACAGGGTTTTACTGACTATACAAACTTGACCACGATTACTCAGATACGAGATGAACCATTGTAATGCGACACCTCTAACTCGATATAACTCCAATTTTTTTATTAGTATATTGTGGTTTACGGTGTCAAATGCCTTTTTTTAAATCAAGAAACATAACACCATTTATAAGACCACGATCAATATTAACCAACCAAGTATCGCTTGTATTCAGTATTCAGTAAAGATGTGGCAGTGGAATGGCCTCTACGAAATCCAGACTGGCAACGTGTAAGAATATTATTTTGGGTTAGATATGTGTCGAGTTGCTCATACACCAGCTTCTCAAATAATTTAGAAACGACTGACAAAACAGATATCGGTCGATAGTTGCTACAATCTTCTTTATCTCCAGATTTAAAGATTGGGGAGATTCGGGCCTGTTTCCAATCATCAGGAAAGATACCCCAACATAGAGATAGATTGAAAATATTGGTTAACTAAGGAACTATTACGACTGAAGAACCTTTCAGCAATCTTGCAGGTATTTTATCGAGACCTGCAGCCTTACTTAGTTTCATTTCATTAATAACTTTTGAGACAAGATTTTCAGTGACAGTTGAAAATTTAAACTCGTTCTGGATTGGTTTCATATAGTCAGAAAATTCTCTATCAGTTTCATCTAGATTAGAAGAAAGATTCTCACCTATGTTACAAAAATATGTGCTTAAAGTTTCCGCAATTTGATCCTCCTGTGTAAATGTGGTATTGTCGATTCTGATTGAAGGTATTAAGGTAGTTTTTGAGCAGCGACCACGACGCCCAAGAATCATGTTAATGTTCTTCCACATTTCCTTTGGATTATTTCTGTTTCGGTCAATAGTTGCAAACAGAATTTCTTTTTTGCAGATCTAATTAAGTTATAGACACGATTTCTTTGTTTCTTATATGTTGTATATTAGTTGTCGCATTTAGAGGCAACAGCCCTCCTTTTTAAATAGTCACGATGGTTCATCTCCCATTTTATATTTGAAGTCATCCACGGAGCATATTCGCTTCTCACCTTGCGCATTTTTAAAGGAGCGTGCATCTCGGAGATCAAAGTAAAGACGCACTTAAAAATATCCCATGATTTATTAGGATCGTCCGATTGCCAGTCATATTTGTTCAGAGCATCAAAAAGATCTCTTCTAAACAGATCTTCTCGGTAGTTTTTAAAATTTCTGCTTTCGATCAGCTTTGGATCTGTCTTCGGGACCGCAATTTTAAAACATCCAAAGACGAGACTTTGATCAGTGATCCCAATATTTAACACTCCAGAAGTTAATAGTTTTTCTGGCCTGTTGGTTGCCAGGATATCAATTAAAGACTCCGAGTAATTTGTTACTCTTGCAGGATCACTGATCATTTGCCCAAGTTGATAGAAATTTAAAATTTCGATTAATTTGTTTGTATGAGCATGACTAGCATTTGATAATAAATCACTATTTAAATCTCCGGTGAGAATTATGTCTTCGTTTTCATTATCTAAATCATTTAGAAAACCTTCAAGGTTGTTCATAAATTCGGAGCCAGAATTCGAACAGGTTTTGATTTTGGTTTTACAATTTCAATACATAGAGCTTCAAGCTCATCCGACACCAAATGCATTTTGTTAACCACATTAAACACATTTCTTACGTAAAGGGCTACACCACTCCCATTTCTTGATCTGTCTTTCCTAAATAATTTATATCCAGGAATATTGATCTCATCTTCATCTGTTGTGTAATCTAGTCTGGTTTCATTTATGCTAAATACGTCTACTGGATTATCAGTGATAAAAAATTTAAATTCCTCGAAATGTTTAGGCAAGGAGGCGATACTAAGATGAGCAAGTTTAAATTAGGTTATTTAATGTGTTCTTAGTCACCGAGCTACTATCTGAATAATTATTAGTGGACTCCCTGTCATGATTTATAGACTGGGTGTTTATACCTGCAGGTGAGGTGCCATGAATTAATTTGAACTCTTCCGTCAGATTGCTATTTATTCTACTAATCTTACCTTTAATGTCACTATTCAAGTTACTACTAAAACTGAGTTCGCAGATAGTCTCATAAGAAGCGTTCACTACCATATCTTCTTCAGCTAATTCATCGTTGTTACATGGTGTACATACTCGAGATATCTTCTCCAGCTCTTGGCTTGCTCTCGTTGTATATCTAGAGTTTGAAGCGGGGCATGGTTTGTATGTCTCTTGATATTAACAGAGTGACTATTAAAAAGACAAAATTAGATGTGTTGGGAGATGAAAAACCAAAAAAGGAACACCAAGAGACAACAACTGTGGGAAAACCAAAGAAGGAGCATCAAGAGACAGTATTCAAAGAAAACCCAGTAAAAACAGAAGAAAAAGTAAAAAAGGCCGGTGATGAAAATGATTTAATACCATTATTCGTTGCGACTGGATTAGTGACGTACTTAGTAACAAAATATGTTTAAATATGATATAGCGTTTTTTGCTTTATACAATGATAAATTTATAGCTGAAAAAGACATTCTACTACATCATTACATACTCTGTAATTGGTTTAATATTGATACAGTTGATTTTGAAATTTAATGTAGTTATAGATATATATGAGAAAGCCTATTGATTTTAATCATTTTAGTGAAAAGTTAACGAGTGAGGAGGTTAGTAAACTGAAAAGATGGTATGAGTGTTATCATAAACTGTATACATGTTATAAGCGGAAATACAAAAAGTATAAAAAGATTAAACTGTACCTGAATATGTCTAGGGTTGGATTGACAGCATTAGGTGCAATATTAGCTCCACTTACAAATTTAGCAACATTATCTATTTCAGGTGGCGGAATGTTGATTCAAGGTTACATATCAAACAGTAATATCCAAAGAAAAATCGGAACACGTAGGTTTGCTTATACGTCTTATGAAAAAGTTCTCACGCAATTGAAATCATATTTGAGGGGTATGCCTTATGATGAAGTAGTGTTGCTGAGTGACGTAAAAGTAATAGATGATATTGTCACTGACTTATGCCCTCCCATAAATGGCAACTCTAAAAAATGCGATAAAATATAAGGTAATACATAATGTTGGACAAAGAAATTTACTTAAGAGAGTCAGAGATTTCATACGTTGTTGTAGAAAGACAACTGAAGAAATAGATAGTATACTTGAAGATATTGATGATTTGCAGTTGTATGATAAACCAATCTTTATAGATAATCGTATAGACTCTTTATAGACAATCGTACCGATGACTTGTAGATAATCGTACAGATATCTGTAAATAAAATATATGTGATTATATATATGAGTGAGGAAACACCTAAGACAACCGAGGAAACACCAAAGATAACAGCAGTGAAAAAGGAAAAAGGTCCTGAGGGTTGAGGCTGGCAAGCGATTGGCTGCTATCTCTAAAGCTGCAAAAGAGAGAAAAATGCGTGATAAAATAGAGTCAGAAAATACCGCGAATGACTTCAGCATTAACTATGGATTAGTTTTCGGTTTTATAGGAACAACTGTGGCCATCGCTTCACTTTACTACAATAGAGAAGAATTCAAAAGAAAAGAGAGTGTATAAGAGACCATAAAACCTGTGACTATCAAAGAGGAACTAAAAAAAGAGCCTAAAGATGGTGAAGATGTTAAAACAATAAATAAAAATCCAGCAAACGGTCTAATTTTTTTTGATTAACCGTTATAGAAGATTGATATAAGGGCACTTTGAATGACCCGCCAATTTGGCGGGGTATTCAAAGTCCAACAAGAAGTCAAATCCCAAAACGGGACAGTGGTCAAAACCATGGTAACTCTATTACAGAAGGAAGACTTTCAAATTGGAATGAAATTATATAAGGATATATTATATAACAGTTTATAATGTGTTACTAACAATCAAGAAATACGATAATAAGGAGCTTAACGTTTCAATCGATGCTCATATAGATGGGAAACAAAATATCTGGTTTAAAGGAAAAGATGTTGCAATGGCTTTGGGTTATAAAGATACAGATGATGCCATAAGAAAACATGCGGAAGACAAATACAAGGCAGTTTTCAAAGCCCCGGTGAATCGCCGGGGTATTCAACAAACGATCTTTATAACAGAACCAGGTCTTTACTCTCTCATTTTTGGTTCAAAACTAGAAACTACAAAATTATTCAAGGATTCGGTATTCTCTAAAGTTCTGCCATCAATAAGAAAATATGGTTACTACAGAATGTTTAATAACCCAAATTCTTTAGCATTCAAAATAGAAGATGAATATGATCTACATACAAAAGTGTTTCAATTCATTAGGCGACTTTACCCAGAAATATTAATGGCAGCTGGACTTGGAGAAAATCAAGACACGAAAGACAAACGCATCAAATCGTTCAAAAAAGGATACATGAAAGGTCAACCTCATCTAATAATCCATGATCTCCATAAGCATTATAATGGTCTATGCATAGAGTTTAAAAGTCCTCAGTGCAATGGCGTCATAACAGACCATCAGAAGTAGTTGATAGAGAGATATGAAGAAAATGGCTATAAATGTATAGTTTCTAATGACTATGACCTGATATTAAAGGAATTGAATGACTATATACACAATATGCACATCAGATGCAAATACTGTAGAAGGAAGTTCATATCCAAGAAGACACTCAACAGGCATGTTAGATTTTTCCACAGAATTTTTGAATGATTTTTTAACAGTATGTTATTAATAAAATATATACTATTATATATACAATGAGTACAGTGAATAAAAAGGAAATGTTGAACGAGCTCTATGATGCAACTCTGGTGACCGCAGGAGTTGTAGGACTATCAATGGCATCCAAAAAGCTCCTGGGTGAAAAGTTAACTGATGCAACAACTTTAAAGGATACAGCAAAGTTAGCAGTTGGAGTAGCATCCAGTACAGTGCTGGTAAAATGGGCACAGGATAATAAGTATCTTCCTGTAGATCCATTTTCCAAGAACTAGTAAATTTATGCTATTATATACAGATAATAATGGCTAGTATTATTGGAGGGATGTTACAAACAGCATTTGCTGGTCTTGCATTTGCTGGTCTTGCATTTGCTGGAAGTGGTTATCTCTTTAAGATGCTTGCTAAAAATGGTTATGAAGTTGAAATGAAAAGACATAATAAAGCACTAGAGGAATTAGCTGCATCCAAAGAGAGGTTCTATGAAAACGAAGTCAAGGAACGTGATAGAATCCAACAGTTAAGACAAGAATTAGCAGATGCAAATGATGACATTGAAAAGACAAACAAAGCACTCAACACGCTCAGACAGGTTCAAACAATGCAATGCAATGGTAAAACATACAACAGAGAACCGCAATTAAGTGATTTTTATATACCTAGCAAAGAAATGGAAGAATATCAGTATATCACTATTGGTTCTATTGGAATTGGAACAGGGTATTTGATCAGCAGATATATTTAAAATGTGATGTATATTAATATACAAAACTAATGGATGTATTAGAAGCTCTGTGTAATGGGTTTAAATTCGAAGAATTCGTTAAAAATATAGATGATCTACTGGCTTTATATAATAAGGAAGCAAAAGAAGGTAAACATGGAGAAAAATACTGCACTGGGTGTAAGTTGGAACTGAAGATAATAGATGGACTTTACATCTGTGAGGAATGTGGAGAAGAGTATGGTTCTGTGATGTTTAATGATAGGGTAGATAATATATGGATGCATAGAAAGAAATCCGTTTATATCAGAAGTCATAACATAAGAAGCAGGATTAAGAAATACGTTAATCACAGCCATCTTTGGTCTATTTCTGAAGACTCCCTTAAAGTTGTCGATATAATGACCAAACACGGATTGATGAAGAAAAACATATCTAGATACGACTACTACATAATAAGACTATCCAGTCGCATCAGTGCAATACTAATAAAGAAACCCAAAGACCTAGTGCATAGGAAAACCAGAAAAATATTCGATGACAGACTTTTCGGTAGAGTTTATCCGCTTTTAGGGTGGGATAAAAACTGCAGATGTAATTATTATTTAAAATAGAAAAGAACACTTAAAGAATGATTTTCTGTGTATATGGTATATAGAAAATTGTGTACATGTTACATGACTCCACACGCCCTAATGCACAAAGTCTGGATGAACTTTATGAAAATGTGGTGCAAGGAATGAAAACTCTTGAAATATTTTATATACTCCAAAATTTTGGATTAAGTAAAGTCTATAAATATCATATCTATGATAATTTGAATGACAATTATGAAGAATATACAAACACTTTCATTAAAACAGAAACTTCGGATTAATGAATCTATGCAAAAATCGCTTAAAAATTATTTTCCATATATAGTATATATAAAATATGGTTTACGAAAAGTTATATGATTCTTCATATCCTAGTACAGAACATCTAGGCAGGCTATATAAGGATGTTGAAGCCTGTAACGAAAATTATAAAAACGTAATTGTTGGTTATCAAAAGAGTATTGGTGTAACTCCTTCAGATATCCGTTATTATTACAAAGGATTGAATAATTATTACAAAAGGTATAAAAAAGCATTCGAAGGAACTATAGAAAACTCGGACTCAGACTCTTCAGATGAAGATGAATATGAGGAAGATTTTATTGATGATCGAGATGTTGAGGATGTTGACTATGAGATAGAAAATGACGATGATGAGGACGAAGAAGAGGATAGTTATGATGACGATTAAATAGAATATATAGGATAAAAAATATAATTAATTTTTACTTAAACATTATTTTATATAACATTATTATATATATTGTTATGACTGAAACAAATAATAAACCAAAACGTAGTCATGGAAGACTCAAGAAATATTTCACTGATGAAGAAAGAAATCAAGCAGACAAACGATATGTAAAGGAATGTATTGAAAGAAACCCATTCTATTGTGTGTTCTGACCAAGTTTATCACATGACAAGTAAAAGCAAACACTTAAAAAGCAAAAAACGTATAAGAAATCTTGAAAAAAATGTGGGTGAATTTCAACCTTAAATAATTAATGCGTTAAATTGGCTTAAATAATTTTTGTATACCATATAGTATATAGTATATATAACATTTTTATGACTATTGCAAAGAAAACTGGTTTGAAAAGAAAGAACGTACAAAGAGTCATTAAGGAACCTAAACGTTTCGTAAACCCTCTAACGGGTAACTATGTACTAAGACCTACATATTTAAAAGCATTACGTGAGAAGCAGAGAAGAGAGAAGATATGGCAGGAAACACAAAATAAAGTAGCTGAAATGTCACTCTTTATGGATCAAAAAGTAGAGAAGAAAACTAGTAATACGATCAGATTACCTGAAATGGATTTGACACTCTTTGATGCCAGAAATTATGAGATACATCTTCTAATAGAAAAGCGTAAGACAAGGTTCATTCAAGGATCCAATTTTGTCAACTTATTTAAAAATCGCATAGGACCAGTGAGAAAAAACTGGGAAAGTGTTTCAGTCAAAATAGACGCTGTAATCAGAGACGATAGTGCACTTATATCTATACAGGATAGGAAAATAACATCTGGATCATAAGAAGATAAAATGCCAATAGGATTATCAACACGTGATAAATACCAGGTTTTAATGTACATGTTGCTAAAAGACGATAGATTCAGTCCACAGTCGGGTGAACATGTCGTAAGTATTGGTGGAGTGATTACAGAACTCCGAAAGCTAAATATGGCTGACATTCGTATGGGAGACACTAGACTTATGAGTGCTCTAGTAGACAAATGCAACAATTACAAAAGAATAACTCAGAATAAGGGCACCTGTGTGCAGGACTATATTTATGAAGCTTGTAAGGGGGGAAATGGATTCAAAAGATACATTAAAGCCTCCCTTATTGAAGAAATCAATAAATATGTGTTTGATAAACATGCCAAAAGACCCTCAACTAGAGAAATATTAGATTGGAGGGATAACTGTCACACTAATGTGTCTATTTGGACCCCTTCTATAACAAGTTTGTGTCCTCTCCAGCACCTAGAAGCAATAGAAAGACCGTTCGTCTGTGTTTTATATGCAAAGATGGTCACTGTTTTCCAATATTGAATGAAAACCTAATAATTAAAATAACCAAAGGATCATCATTATTAAATCACTTGGATCTCATACAGTGGAATTCTAAACAGTCAGAAGAAAAAAAAACAGTAATATGCAAAACCATAGAAGATTACTACAAAATATTAATCCAAAAGAATCAAAACCCATACAGTTCTAAATTGTTCAGCAACATCAGTGACAAACATATAAAGGATTACAACAACTATCTAATTGTCCTTCCTGATGGACACACTGGAAAAGACACGATGATTAATACCATGCTAGGAACAAACACATACATAGAATATTCCCACTACGCCGGAAGGAACCAAATTGATGGATTCATAACACCTGATTTGAAAAATATAGTTTCCGTAAATAATGACTACGAACTGAGGAATAATATTTGTGATAATCTTTTTGAAAAATATCCAGCAGATGCTTTCAAATTCAACAACCAAGGTCTGACTTCAATAGCAGTAAATCTGTTTAAACAACTATATGGGCACTTAAAAAGTTCCAATTATAACAAACACATGATATCAATCATTGATGACTACTATCCAAAGGCACTGCAGCATACATTACATAAAAAATTTAATAAGGATGACGAAGAAGCGAAACTAACTGTTATAGATATTGCAAAAGACTACCCATCAGTTCTGCTAACTAACGATCATGATATACCATTATATAATATACACACTAAAATAAGAAAATTTGGTGGGAAACTAAAGTCAGGTGAATCCTATATCAATGAAACACTCAAAGAAGTATAGAACACTAAATAATGACCCAATAACAATGGAAGCTTGATTTTATGGAAGAAATGTGATTGACTACCTACTAAAAAAGAAATTCATAACACTCCAAGATATAAAACTGCAACTAGTAACTGATAAGTCGATAAAACATGATGTATTCAAAGGGTACATTAAATATGTTTTTGACAATTTTGACGAAGTTAATGTTAAAAAGTTGGCAAACCAATTTATTGGATACTTAGGAACGAAATATGATAAAAGTAGCAAAGGTTTTACTTTTGGACTGAGGCTCTTGAAAATAACGAAAAAGTGAGTATCCATAAGGAAGATGATTTCTTTCTAATCCGCAAAATAGATATTAAAAGAAGAATGACAGAGAACTGCTCAATTAATAGACACGTGAATTCGGGATCCATTATGAAGCTTTTGGAAGTTATAGAAGAAGCTTGTGATAAGCATAATATAATACGTGGATACAAAACTGATGCTGTCTACTGTGAAAATCCATGTAAAGATTACCCAATTAAAGATAAACAACAAAAATTTACTTCTGATATGATCGGCAAAGTTTATCAAAAGGTAGGGGAGACCCCTTCTATGATTTACAAATCTTATAGAAAGAATATCGACTTAGATGACTATATAATAGAACCTGGAAAAGAGATATGGTCAAATACCACTATCCGAAGCAATGGAATATATGAAAAACCAACAGAAATCAATCAAAAATAAATTAATTATTCAATTATATTGAAACCATCACTAGGCATCTCATCTTCATAAGAAGGAACAAAGGGGTAGTACGAAACGAATTTCAACTACCACTCCCGTTTTTTACACTTCAATTTTTTTTATTCACCATCAGGCTTTCCGCTTCATGGTTTTCCATATTTTTCCAGTTGCCAAAAATTTTCCAGGTCTTCCAAAACCCCCTAAATTGGTCATAGGTCGCTCAAAGAAGGTGGGGGAGAAATCGATCGGTTCCCATCGGTAGTTGAGTTATTTAAGTATATGTCCAATACAACTCCGAGGCGCCGTAATGTTGTAAAGTACTTATGATACAAATACATGTAAATATTCGTATTCTTCAAAAATGTTGAAGATTCAAAAGATTTAGTTAAGAAAATAGCACGGAATGTTCATGTAAATCAGTGGTTGTATCACTTGGTATAACATGTGCGGTTGTATATCATTTACAAAAGCTGAACATACTCTACACTCTTGTTTTTTCGTTATGAATTATCGAGTTTTATAAAAAACAGTTATTTACCAAAGTGGAGGAGAATTGTTGTGGATATAATTGTTTTCGCATTTACCGCGCAAAAATGTTTTCTCATATGATTGTTTTTTTTTAATTTTTCAAACAATTTTGCGGAACGTTGGCTCGTCGCTGACCCATCATGTGAAAACAAAACATTTTGATATGAAACACATCCTGAGTACATTTATCACTAAAAAGTAAAAGGAAGACATATCTTTGAATATTGCAAAATCTCGTTGCTTTTTTGGCACGACGTCTTCGATTAGTAAAAAAAAGTTCTTCTTTTGTAACTTAAACAAAACTGGATGCCATTTTGTTTTGCTCGGAGGTGAATAGTACAGGATATTCCGAGATAGAGGAACCAATCAGATTGCGCAAAAAAAACACTATCCATCTGCGAGGTATATAGTAAAAGGTGTTTTTCAGTAATGCTTTGAGATGGCAAGGCATGACAACAAACGCTAGTGCTCTACCAAGGAATAAGAGAACACGGCTGAGCACTAACATAAACTTTTTTGTATGTTAATTCAGAGCTGTCAACTCAACACTTCAATTTTGATAAGAAGTTAGAATGTTCATTACTGCCGTGACTGATCTCAAAGAACTCCAACGTTTCTAGCAAAGGCCCTTCGTCAGAGAATGAAACGAGTTCTGAAATAAATTCTTCTAAGCTCAGTCACGGCAATTACCAACCTTCAAACCTTTTACCTTATGTATCACTGTCTACGCAGTATTCTATTCTGACTTCAATTTTGGTATTACTGTTGATTAATTTTCGATTTCGGGACCTGAATATTCTGAAGGACGCACGATCAGTCAAAACCTAGACAACCATTCTCATGCTACTAACATTCCAGGGCTTAACGGATTACTCAGCCCCGTAAAAATGAACTTACACAAAGTGTTAATCCTTAGATAAAAGCCTTACACTGTTAACATTGTGGGCACGGCACAGCTAAAATTTTGGCACGAGTGCCACTATTTTTGGGCACGGCACTAGTGATTTTCACAGTGTAAATGGTGTGAACTTCTCAAATTTAGCCGTGGCGATCACCTCAGTATATGTAGGTCTCGGCAAGGATAATTTGTAGTGCCGTGCCCAAAATGTTACAGGGTAGACGGGGTTTTAGTCTTATTCATAACAAATTAGGTCTAAGCCCTAGTTACAACTTCGATTCAGCTATTATAATTCTGATAGATATCTTCCCAAAGGCGACAGTTTCTTCTCCTCGACCATAACAAAAATATACAATGTACTTGTAATGTTCACTGTCTTCAGAAATGTTTTGTTTTCTTTTGATATGTACTCAATATTAACACTCTCTGTAGGGCTTGTTTTCATGTCAGGTGATCACATGTCACACTCTTGCAGTACTAAGTAGATCATAAGATTAATAAATTTCCTCTTGATAATATAAATCCTAAATTTTTCAAATAATTAGTTATTATTGATCTTTCAATTCTGTTCTAGCTTCGCTGCTCAAATATGGCTAGCTACGCATTTCCTGTTCAAGTAGGTAAACATTACTTAAAACAGGTTGGCCGATCACACGAGGCCCAAAATTTGTTTAGACTGCTGAAATGTTTTGCAAAACTGCTCTATTATTAACCCTTTTAATAACAACGCACCCTAGTGCACTGTTTAACGTTCATCCGATTTTGTTTTGAAACTCTATATCCCTCTGATAGCCGACCCGTGACATTAACTACTTCATTAATTGGTGTAACATCATCATTCGTGTTCATTGTCGTCGCATATTCCTCTCTGCTAATGAGGAATGTAAATCATTTATTTGTATAAGTTGGTAGTTGAGATATTCATCACTTAAAAGGCCACTTTTGTTCAGAGATTAGCTGTCATTTACACTAATATTTCACGTTTTTGGCTGCAAATTCTCAAGAAGGGCAAGAAAGAATGTCTATCACCCTGACTACTTAATAATACAATTATTCATTCCCACACAAAGGAATTTCTCTTATATTTACATTAGCTGTTTGAAAGTAATTATGGGAAACTTCATTTAAAAATGAAACTTAAGGATAATAGGCTTTGAAAGGCAAGAAAAAGAGGGAGCTGAGATAAAATAAACAAACTTCTGATTCGTTTACAACAGGAAATTAATAGGCGCGCTCTTCAAGTGTATAAGCTGATGACAAGAAATCATTTCAGCACTTTTACACAGTAAATCATCTCGCCTATATACCACCTGGCTGGCTATAAGTGATTTTGCTAACTGCTACGAGATAAAATTTCAATTAAGAAGGTGCCATAGATAAACGAACTTGGATTTAAAGATGTAAAAGTTACCTGCAGGGTTAGTGAGCAGACAAAGCAAGCAATGATTGTCGAAAAATGATTTGGCGCCCTTATAGCGTGGGTAACAGTCAGACTCATATAAGTATGAATAAAGACACCATCTGCAATTTTCACTGTTCATTTTATTATCAATAAACGATTCATGGATTCAAATTAAGGTAATTTTTTGTGCGCACGACAAAATGAGGGGAATATGATACACCTTTTGCTGTTTATTACCAGAAAATATACGATCATTAACGCCAACCTAAAGGTAAAAGTAAAGATAAAGTACCTTTATTTATAGTGGATAACCTTATCAGCTACCTAAGCTGTTCTCCCTAGAGGTCCAGTTAGGGCCGCCCCTTATGGGTCCAGTGTTACTACAGGAGGAAACCGGGGTACCCGGAGAAAACTTGTGATGCTTGGTAGAGACAAGCTGGACAACACTCTTCTTACATGTGATCAAGGTAACTTGTGACCTCAAACTCATTAACGCAAAAATGCATTCATTTTATTAAATTGACAGCCACTAGCGTAGATACCCAACCAAGATACGCAAGAGAAATAGCTTGCCTAATTGATATTTCATTATCCTTAGTGTATAGTAGAATGGTGCTAATGGTCGTCTGTTGGCGCTATAGAATGCCCTCTGATGCAAATGCTGCGTATCTACACTAGTGAATGTCAGACTGAATAAAATGAATGTATTTTTGCGTTATTGAGTTTGAGTTTGGCGTTAATAATAGTATATTTTCTGGTAATTAAAAGAGCAAAAGGTGTAGTATAATGGCTAGCTGTAGTATTTTTGTGCTATGCGTTTCAGTGATAGTTTACCTCATTCATTGCTTGGTTACCAAAAGCCTGCTTCGTAGAGTCAGATTGACTTTCTGTGTTTGTTGACTGTTCATAGTTTTAAGTTCTCCGTGTTATATGTGGCGGAGTTCAGAATTTTTCAACGAAAATCACCTGTTCTCTTTCATTTCCATTCAAATCATTTTAAAAGTTTTCCCGCCAAAACATGCCAGTGCGAAAATAGGAGTATTTCCCGGAAGACCAATATCGAAGCATTGGAGACCGTTTGGGAACCAAGCAATTTGAGACAGTTTTCGCACGGACCGAGTGGGGACCAGTGAATTCGATTTCCATAGTGAATTCGATTTCCATTTTGTGTGGAAAGCGAAGAAAGCATCCAAAGATTGTCATGGCCTAGACAACTCTTCTGGACGAAGAGTGTGCTGTCCCACTTCTCAAGCAAGTGAACATGAACGCTGTCCGGTTAAATACTGCAAAATGTTCAAAAATAATCGTCGTACAGAGATGAATGAACCACAATCTTCATTCTACTTTACCAATAAACACCAGCAAAATCCAGGTGGTAATATTTCGTACAAGAAATCTCCCTTAGGGAGGAATGATCGGGAAGCTACTTTTCTAAGCTGTTCAAAACAATTCCGTTCGCAGAACTTGTACTTAAAAGCTACTCGATTCAGACGTACCCGTGATTGTGCAGCTCAGGTAAGTCGTTACCAGAGCGTGAAAAGTCCCAAGATTTATACTAATCGACATCTTATTCAACTTCAGCGAAGAATGTCGTTTTAGTTTTAATACAGTTAGTCGATTAGCAAATGTCCTGACAGCAAGCGAGTTCCCTTACGTCTTTTGTTCATATAAATCAGAAAGAACCAAGACAAAGCGTTGCTGCAAAAAGTGAACAGTTGGCAAATGCATATTCCAAGGAGCTAACTTTGAGGACTGCTCTGTCAAGTCATAAATTGTCCAATTACTGAGGTGGTGAAACCAGCCGCAGGCACCAAGAAAGCCATTTCCTTTGCCGGTCTTAAATCATTTACTGGCTTCAGTGTTCAAATAATGTAATCAACTTGCAAGAGATCCATACAAGGGGAAAAAGAACGAGACCAAATGGATTTGCTTCAATACGGTACCTAAGTACAGTTTGTTCAACAACATACTAGTCCCCGAGCTTGCACACGGCATTTTTGAGTGACCGGAATCCATGGATATATATATGCATATATATATATATATATATATATATATATATAAAGAAAGATACATACACGAAGCTAAAATTTTTCTCCCTGTAAAGGGACTCCATGCACGTCGAGATTAGTACTCCATGCACGTCGAGATTAGTAAATTTTTAATTTTTGTGTGTATATGGAAAAAATTTCAAACGATTTCTCTAGTAGAAAGCTAAATGTTTAGTTAAAACGTCGAGACTTACCGATTTTCTTTTAAACCAGAGTAACGTTCTCTTATTGAAAACACGTAGAGCATCTTTTGGCTGCTAAACAATGCATCACGACACTTTATTCACTCCGTAATTGACAATCATTAATACCCCCAAAACGTGCGCGTTTTGAAATTACGGTAAAAGACCAAGAATTCATTATTCTCCACATCTTGTAAACTACATTCCTTGGTGAAGGCGACTATGCATGACAAACCATCCCTTAGTTTCAAGAGGAGCTATTGCACGAAACTACTAGAGCTGCACTTTCACAATGAATACTTCATAGGTTTTCTTTTACTGCGTTTAATACTCATTTCACCTGCTGCTTCATTTTCAATTTCATTTTCATTTCAATTCCATATCGCATCCATATCATTTCCATTTCATTTCTTTCCTCTTAATTTTAATTTAATTTCTTTTTTCGTAGATTTTCCATTTCAGTTCCATTTCATTTTTATTTCCTTTCTGTTTCAGTTCCGTTTCATCGTAATTTAGTTTCCATTCCATTTCCTAGTTTTTCCATTTCATCTCGATTTAATTTTTATTTGATTTCAACTACATTGCCATTTAATTTCTCTTCAATTTTTCATTTTAATTTCACCTCCATTTCATCCCAATGCCGTTTCAACTTCATCACCGTTTTTCTGCCAGTTACTCTCATTTTCATTTCCTTTTTGAACATTTTTACGTCTATTCATTTTTGCATCATTCCAGTTTCATTTCATTTTCACATCAATTGCATCTTTATTTTCATTTCAATTTTCACTTCCAGCGCCCTTGAAAGTTTCAATTCTTTTTTATTGTATTTGCATTTCCATTAACTTATCATTTCATTCCAATTTCGGTCTTTTTGTTTTCCTTTATTTCAAATTTCATTTTTATCATGTTTCATGTTATTTCATCTCCATTTCTTATTCATTTCATTCCATTACAATTTCATTTTCTTTCCAATTTCATCTCATGTCTTTCTTATTTCCGTGTCAGTTTCATTTACGCTTCATTTTGATTTTAATTATATCATTTTGATTTCAAATTCAATTTATTTTAGATTAACTTTAATTTCACTGTAATTTGATTTTCGTGCCGTTTCCACTTCATTCTCATTTTTCTTCTGTTTAGGTAAATTTCCGTTACTGGATGACCTTATTCTGATTTCATTTTCATTTCCATTTGATTTCATTTTCATCTTATTTTCCTTTACTGTCATTTTATTTCTCATTTCGATTTTTGTTTTGGTTTGATATCGTTTTGATTTTATTTCCGTTCATTGCATTTCACTTGGGTATGATTTTCAATTTATTTTTATCTCACATTCATCTTATTTTGATATCATGTCATTCATCTCATTTTCTTTTCATTTCCATTTAATTGCACTCCTTTCATAGTTCATTTTTGGTTCATTTATTCCTTCTGTTCTCATTCTATTTTATTCATTTTTATTTCATTATAACTAGAATGACCAAGGGGTACTGCTGTGATCTGCCGTAACTTATATCAGTTAATAGAAGCTTCGCAAGGAGTGTCATTGATTTATTCCTACCCTTATGATTTAATTTTTTTTAAATATTTAGAAAATAGTTTCTTTTTTAGCCATTGAGAAGTTGGAAATACAAAGTACTTGATGTAACAGTAGCTTCAGTTTCAATAGTAGTTGAGCACAGACGGAAGAAAAATGCTATAGTTTTATAGAACGGGAATTACCGATCAGATAATGTAAACAAACAAACGAACAAACAAAAAGCAAAAGAATAAAAGAAAGAAGCAAGCTGAGTAACTGCGAGAGGCATCAAGTTCTTCTCACCTGAACGTGTAACAAACCCATTAAAATAATCAAGAAAACGTCTATCGAACTGTACGGTCAAACAGTAAATACCTAGAAAGAACTTCAACACCTCAATAGAACCCGACTGTAAAGGGTAGTCGGAAATTAATCACCTTAGTAACAAAATGTAGATCCAAAGTTACTAAATAATGACAAACTTGCAACCACTGATCTCAATATAAACCGATTGCCCATTGGGCCAAAATGATAACGCAACCATTCTTTGTTATTGCTAAACCGTGAAAGAGTTCGTTGTTTTTTTCTTTATGTAGCTCTCTTAAAAGTAGCTTATGATTTTAGTGCAAATCTGCTTTAGTACCATTGATAGTAAGTTATATCTCTTAATGAAGACTTGAAGAGTATGCTTGCCATCTTTTCAGCTTTTCCATATGACATGTGAGATGTGAGATTGGGAATAAGCCTAAAACTAGCGAAGGACTTTTTGACAGGGCGTAGTAAAATGGTGGAAGTCATCGCCGGCTCCATAATATTGACGCTAAGCAGCTGACGTATAAATAACTGAACTATAGAAGGACCTCAGAGAAAATTTTCCAAAACTGGCGGGGTCAACCACTGGCTGACATCGCTGGCTCGAGTTTTTATCATCCAAGAATGAAATGTCGCTTATTATTCTCCGAGGCGGACCGTTTTACGAAACATGGAAATTTTACGATAATCCCTTAAAAACTAGACAAGTGGGTGACATTTGAAAAGTTTTTGAGCTAGGAATATTTAATAAACATTTAATTTGTTGATAAATTAAAAAAACAAGTTTGTTGGACACTCAAAAGCATTCTTCTGAGAACAATTAGGGAATTTATGTCGATTGGTTACTGTTAAGATGGTTTTGCTGTTTATGGTGCCGAATTGGAAATGGAGGAAGCAATAAAGAGCAAACTAAGAAATATGGTAAATCAATCAATAGATAAATAAGTAAATAAATAAATAAATAAGTAAATAAATAAAATCGAAAGAACTCAAATTGCTAATTATGGTGCCGAACTGGAAATGGAGGAAGCAATAAAGAGTAAACTCAGAAATGTGGTAAATCAATCAATAGATAAATATATAAATAAATAAATAAATAAATAAATAAAATCAAAAGAACCCAACTTGCTAACAATTCTGTTAAAAACAGTCATTAGTTGCCACTGCCATAAGAAGTGCCTCAATTTCATTACGGATACCATCCTTTTGGTGGCACTTCGAAACCCAAACAAAATTGCCCGAGCCACACGGTGGAGTTATAAATAAGCTAGTGCTTCTGGCTATAGGGTATATGTAAATCAGTTACATTGAGATCAGTGCGCACAACAAGTTGCTCAATATCACGACCTCAGTACTATGAGCAAGTTGTTCTGAAATTTAATCATGGAACAGACGTTGAAGCACCATAGAGATGTTCAGGTGCATTTCAGCAGTAGAACTGATAGATAGAAATGTTTGCTCTGAGGAATACTATTCATTCACAAGAGTTTTAGTCTGACCTTTACTGGGCTTTTTTGCCCCAAATATAGCGGGTGAACGAGATTAGACCTCTCCTTTTCATGCAAAGTCTGCACTGGTTGCTGGATTTTACTGAAGCTGTTACCCTGTGAAACAAATAAACAAAGGATCAAATAGACTATAAAACAAATAAATAAGCAAGTTAACAAGCAAACAAACAAGCTATACATATACAAACAAACAAACAAATAAGTACATCAATCAATCAACAGATCATTTACCCAATCAATCAATCAACCAACCTATTTATCAATCAATTCTTGAAGTAAATTAATAAATTAAAAAATAAGAAAATAGATGAATCGTTAAAGTAACAAATAAGCTGGCAAACATCTAAATAAATAAGTGAATAGATATATAGCATAAGGCATACTGAAAGATAAACAGATAAACGGTAAAACCAGACTGAGAGTTGGAAATACAGAAAAACAGATAGAAAGATGAACGAAATGATGGAAGAAAAGGACGGATGGACGGATAGATGCATGCATGCATTCATGCATGGACGATCGGATGAACAGATTGGTTGGCCGTTAGTTTGGCTCAATTCTAGGGACACTTTATTGTGACACAATTATTAATCCACATAAAAATATTAAAATAATTAGTTGTGTTATCTCAATAATTTCCTTGTCACCTCATTAAAGGGTTATCTTTATGCAAGTTAATAAATATCTTTGACACAATTTTCTGAATGAAATCGCCCAAATTTTATTTTGTTTACAATAAAACCCACCTGTTCTGGTTAGTTGAGAAACTGTTGCACAAACCTTAAGTACATGTGCAGCAAAAGTACAGACCATTTCTTTTATTTTTCAACTTATTTAATTTGCTTTGATTCATTTCCATTTAATTTTCATATCATCTCTTGTACATCTATATGCCATTGCAATTTCCATTTCTTGTCCTTGTCACTTTTGTTTCTACTTTATTTCCCTTTCATATCCATTTCATGTCTATTTCTTTTGCAGTCGATTTACGTTTCTTTTAAATTTCTTTTCTATTAACTTTTCATTTCTATTTTCTCTACATCAATTTAGTTCCCATTTCATTGCTTTGCTGTTTCCATTTTAGTTTCATTTCGACTTCAGTTCACTTTTGTTAACTTAATATATTAATTTTCTTTTCATTTTACTCATCATTCAAGTTTAATTCTATTCCATTTAATCTCCAAATTATTTTCATTTGATTTTCATCTGATCGTTATTTCATTTTGATTTCATGCTCATTTCATTTCATTTTCACACGATTTTGAATTCGCTTTCATTTCTTTTCCATTTAGTTTAAATTTCATTTCAATTTCACTTACATTTTATTTGCATCTCAATTTCATTTTAATTCTATTTCATTCTCTTTTCATGTTTATTTCCTTTTCAGTTTGTTCCCTCTTTGCTTTTATTTTGTTCAAATTTCATTTTCAATTTATTCTTGTTTTATGATGATTTCACTAATATTCGTTTGAACTTCGTTTTATTTTCAATTAATTTTCATTCCGTTTACATTTCCCTTGCATTTCATCCTTTCCTTTTCTAATTTAATCTTTGATTTATTTCATTTTTTTAATTTATTTTTCCCATCAATCTCATTTTATCTCATTTACATTCAATTTCTCTTTCATATCCACTTTATTTCTATTTTTATTTCTGGTCTTAATTCTGTTGATGTTTTCGCTTTCATTTTGTTTCATTTTCATTGGACGATGATTTTATTCATATTTGCTTGAATTTTGCTTTATGTTACTTCCTTTAATATTTCATTTTCATTTCCCTTTTGTTTCTTGTAATTTTTGTCTCATCCCATTTTCATTTCTTCATTTTCATAACATTTGGATCTCCGTGTTCTCTTGTATGTCTCCTTCAGTTGCATTTTCATCTTCATTTTAATTTTCCATTTCATCTTCATTTCATTTAAGTTGAATTTTTGATTCATTTTGCAGCCATTTCGTTTTCATTTTCGTTTCATCTTGAATTAAATTCTTTTTCATTATATCTATATTTTCAGTTCATTTTCATTTCGTTTTCCTTTTAGTTTTGTTTTATATTTTTGCATCCATATTCCAATTTTCATTTCTTTGATATTTCATTTTATTTTTATTTTCATTTTGTTTCCTTTTATTTTAACTTCATCTCATTTTCATTCATTTTCATTTCTTGTCAAATCCAGCCCAGTTCCATTTCAATTTCAATTTCCATATATATTTCCATTTTCACTTTGATTGTTGCCTTTGCTTAGTTTAGATTTTTGTTTCATTTTGCTTCTGTTCATTTTCATAGTTACTTTGTTTTGATCTAATTCTATTTTCATCCTACGTATATTTTCATTTCCTTTTCATTTCATTTTATTGAATTCATTTTATCATATTTCATCATATTCGCTTGAATTTCTTTTCCATTTCATTTCTTCTATGTTTCATTTTCATTTTATTTTCATCTCATCTACATTTCAGTTTTGTTTCTCATAATGTTTATCGCATCTTCATCTTCACTTTGCGTCTTTCACCCTCACTTCATTTTCTTTCCATTTTATGCCCATTTTATTACTATTTTTTTTCATTTTGTTTACATTTCTCTATAGCTCTTTTTCCATTTTATTTTCATTTCCATTTTGTTATAATTTTACTCCTGTTTCACCTCCATGTGGTTTATATTTTCACCTCCATGTGTTCACTCCATGTCATTTTTATTTGATTTTCATCAGACTTTTATTTCAATTTTATTTCAGTTTGATTTCATGTCCATTTTTATTTGATGTTGCAGTTCATCTTCATTTTATTCTCACTTTTTCATTTCATTTTCATATCACATTGATTTTATTTATACTCATTTAAATTTTTCGTTTTGTTTTCATTCCATTTTTGTTTCATTTGCATTTCTTTTTCATTTCATATTCATGTAATTTTTGTCCACCTTGATCTTCATTTCATCTCATTTTCATATATTTCGATTTTCACATCATTTTAATTTCATATCGATAACAGTTTATTCCAACTTCATATCAGTTCCATTTCCTGTACATCTCCATATTCTTTTCCATTTTTGTTTCATCCTCTATTCAAATCTGTTCCCATTTCATTTTTGTTTCATTTTATTTCATTTCATTATTATTCATTCTTATTTTCATTTGATTCTATTTTCATTCTCCTTCATTTTTGTTACAATTTTATCTTATTTCAGTTGCCATATCGTTTCTGTAATACTTCATATGCATCTCATTTCATTTTCGTTTCTTTTCAATTTTGTTTCATCTTAGTTTGCTTTCTTTCATATCACATTTATTTAATTTTATTTCTATTTCCAATTTTCTGTCACACCTCTTTCATCTGCCATTTCATTTCCATTTTTCTTTTCTACTTTAATTCGTTTTTTACTTTTCTTTTCAATTCTTTTCATTTGATCTTCGTTTTGCATTTTTAATATTTATATTTCCATTAATTTCATGCTATTTTCATTATTTCACATTTCATTCTTCATTTTCTTTTTATTTTTTTCTAGTTTCATCTCATCTTAATTTTACTTTGTTTTCATTTTAATTTCATTCCATCTTCAATTTATATTTATTTCATATTCATTTTCACTTTATTTTCATTTCAATCTCATCTAACTTTCATTTTATTTTCATTTTCTTTTTCAATTTCGTTCCATTTTTATTCCATTTATATCCATTTTTATTCGATTTATATCCATTTTCATTCGATTTATATTCATTTTCATTCAATTTTCGTTCCATTTAGGTTCCATTTTCATTCCATGTTTATTCCATTTTCATTTCATTTTCGCTCAATTTTCATTTCATTTTCCGTTAATACCTAAAGAACGAAGCAAGGAATCGGAAAGTTATAATGGCCAACTTCTGCAATATAATAAGTTATTTTTAACAAGGGAGTTTCTGACAAATTTAATTTTTCCTTTCATAGACACCTTAAGCACGGTAACTTTAAACCTTACCTGTCAGATGACCTCTCTGACAAGTTAAGTCGTCTGGACTTATCCAGAGTAAAATACCAAATGATGCTCGACAGAACAGTTATTAGCAAGTGGAGTTAGAGTTACACGGCAACTCTCGATTTCCCAAACAAAATGGCCGGTTCCCCTTGCACATCTGCTGAATAAAACTACCAGAATGCCATTCAAAATCTTGCTTGTAATGTTAATCGAAGAAATTGTCTTTCCATTCGCTTTGGGAATTCAATGTTCGCATAAAAATGTAAAAGCTGCAAAGTGTTCTGGTAATTGTATTCAGCTCACGTAACAAGGAAGACTGGCTATTAGTTACTGGCAGTGACATTAATGGAGTGCTGTTTCTAAGAATGGTTAGGAAAAACTTCATAACAACCTTGTAGTTGTTAAGAATTCACAAGAACTGTGTGGCGAATAGCAATGTCAGGTGAGGACGTAAAATGACTGTAAAAAGGTAAAATGAATGCGGAAATCTTAGTATTGATTTAAGAAGAATTATAATTTGGAATCTTAGAGAATACTGACTTTTTGGGTTTTTTTGTTAGTGGAAAAAACATGTCGAAAGACCTTATTTAAGTGCACTTACTATACAGTTACATTTGTATTCTTTTGGTCAGTATTGAATAGTATGGCCTAGGGCAACAAAACATTTCGTAGTTTTAACATATAGTTTCTTTTTTTTCACTTTTGCCTTCATCTTATTAAGATAATAAATAGTAAGTCTGTTTAAAATGAGTGGCTAAGCTTGAAATGAAATGTTGGAGCAACGCGTGGTGACGATTCATTGTCATCTTTAACTATACTTAGTAGCTCATTCATGATTATGTAGTCAGTAAATGAAGATGCAAATTTATTATCACAATCGAGGTGGCATGCAGGTGAAGATAACGTTACCAAAAGAGTATAACTTAACTACAAATACGTGCACGCAACAACCCCTCGCCCACCCTTCCAATATATCTCTCCAGAATCCAAGTAACAATGATAATTTTTCAAAATTCTCAAAGAGACAAATCCTCCTGACTATAACTGGAAGAGGACATGCAATAAAAAAAAAAAAAAAAAAATCCACACAGAATTTGGCCGCAAATAAACAGCAATCCAAACAGGAAATTATTTATATTTAAACTCCTTATAGTCATATTCATGTTTAAAATTTCAACTCTGCTTTATTAAAACAAAAAGTTAGGTGAGAATAACGTTCAACGGCTTAACAACTGGTAAGATGTCCATCCTTAGAAATAAATTTATAAATAACGAATGATAGGCTCAATACCCTGAATTATTTGCGGGTTTATGGTAATTCGTGTCATTTTCCAATTAGACTTGTCACTCATTTTGCCTTAGAGAAAGATTGTTCCCTCGCCCACCGCGCAAAGCGCGGTGCGAGGGCCGAAGGGCCCGAGCGGGCGAGGGTACCAATCTTGACGTACGTGGAGTCCTGTTACACGAGTGGTGACTCAAAAATGCCGTGTGCAAGCTCGGAGACTGGTATGTTGTTGAACAAACCGTACTTAGGTACCGTATTGAAGCAAATTGATTTGGTCTCGTTATTTTTTTTCTTGTATGGATCTCTCGCAAGTTGTTTACATTATTTGAACACTAAAGCCAGTAAAAGATTTAAGACCAGCAAAGGAAATGACTTTCTTGTTGCCTGCGGCTGGTTTCGCCGCCTCAGTAACTGGACAATTTATGACAGAGCAGTTCTCAAAGTTAGTTCCTTGGAATATGCATTTGCCAACTGTTCACTTTTTGCAACAACCTTTTGTCTTGGCTCTTTCTGCTTTATATGAACAAAAGACGTAAGGGAACTCGCTTGCTGTCAGGACATTTGCTAAGCGACTAACTGTATTAAAACTAAAACGATATTCTTCGCTGAAGTTGAATAAGATGTCGATTAGTATAAATCTTGGGACTTTTCACATTCAGTTAACGACTTACCTGAGCTGCACAATCACGGGTACGTCTGAATCGAGTAGCTTTGAAGTACAAGTTCTGCGAACGGAATTGTTTTGAACAGCTTTGAAAAGTAACTTCCCGACTTCATTCTTCCCTAAGGAAGACTTCTTGTACGAAATATTACCACCTGGATTTTGCTGGTGTTTATTGGTAAAGTAGAATGAAGATTGTGGTTCATTCATCTCTGTACGACGATTATTTTTGAACATTTTGCAGTATTTAACCGGACAGCGTTCATGGTCAATTGTTTGAGAAGTGGGATAGAACACTCGTCATCCAGAAGAGTTGTCCAGGCCATGACAGTCTTTGGATGCTTTCTCCGCTTTCCACACAAAGATTTCATTGCCTAAATCAGAATTTTTTCCGCTATGAAATGTCACCCCATTGAAGACGTTAGGATGTACTTTTGGCTCGAAACAAAAATGCAAGGTAAACAGCCACCAGGTAACTCGCTGCAAAGCTACTTGTTTTTGGTCACCAAATTATCCTTCGGCAAAACAGTTGTCCGCTTCAGTCTTTCTCACTTCAAGAGTGATTTGTGCATGATGACCTTTACCGTATTCGATCGATAATGCTTTCATCAGGATTTTAAAACCTCTCAAGAAAGTTTAAAGTCGTCTGTGTGTAAATTTACCGTTGAACCCTTTGTGTTGATGTGCCACTGAATGCTTAGTTGAAAATACGCAAGAGTTGCAGGTTTATACCCCAATTTTCTTTTTTATTGATGTTTTGCCATGGAAAAAGTACTTCTTTTACTTCCCTGTTCTCGTTGTTGCACAAGGTTTGCTTGTCGTATTTTGTTTTATGTTTTGTATTTTCCGATTTTTGGTCAGTGATAAAACTGCAGAATTCGTTCATGTTTTCTTTGTTTACTTCGTCGATTTCGTAATTCGTTTGATCTTCGTCACCAAAGTCTTGTACTTCCGGATGAATACATAGCATAAACCCTTATCATAGCAGATCTTAAAGACATTTGTAACCAACTTTGAGGTAACATAAAATTTATCAAATTTTTAAGTCAAAAAAATGTCAGAAAAATATTCAATCATGAGTTGTCCGTAATGCCGGTATTCGTTTGATAACCGATGAGAATGGTCCACTTATAAGACGGAAAGTCTGGTCATCTAATAAAACTATAAATACGTGCGTGCAACAACCCCTCATCCGCCCTTCCAATATATCTCTCTAGAATCCAAGTAACAATGATAATTTTTCAAAATTCACAAAAAGACAAATGCTCCTGACTATAACTGGAAGAGGACATGCAATAAAAAAAAAAAAATCCACACAGAATTTGGCAGCAAATAAACAGCAATCCAAACTGGAAATTATTTTATATTTAAACTCCTTATAGTCATATTTACGTTTAAAATTTCAATTCTGCTTTATTAAAACAAAAAGTTAGGTGAGAATAACGTTCAACGGCTTAACAACTGGTAAGATGTCCATCCCTACAATTAAATTATTAAACAACGAATGATAGGATCAATACCCTGAATTATTTGCGGGTTTATGGTAATTCGTGTCATTTTCCAATTAGACTTGTCACTCATTTTGTCTTAAAGAAAGATTGTTTTATTAGATGACCAGACTTTCCGTCTTATAAGTGGACCATTCTCATCGGTTATCAAACGAATACCGGCATTACGGACAACTCATGATTGAATATTTTTCTGACATTTTTTTGACTTAAAAATTTGATAAATTTTATGTTACCTCAAAGTTGGTTACAAATGTCTTTAAGATCTGCTATGATAAGGGTTTATGCTATGTATTCATCCGGAAGTACAAGACTTTGGTGACGAAGATCAAACGAATTACGAAATCGACGAAGTAAACAAAGAAAACATGAACGAATTCTGCAGTTTTATCACTGACCAAAAATCGGAAAATACAAAACATAAAACAAAATACGACAAGCAAACCTTGTGCAACAACGAGAACAGGGAAGTAAAAGAAGTACTTTTTCCATGGCAAAACATCAATAAAAAAGAAAATTGGGGTATAAACCTGCAACTCTTGCGTATTTTCAACTAAGCATTCAGTGGCACATCAACACAAAGGGTTCAACGGTAAATTTACACACAGACGACTTTAAACTTTCTTGAGAGGTTTTAAAATCCTGATGAAAGCATTATCGATCGAATACGGTAAAGGTCATCATGCACAAATCACTCTTGAAGTGAGAAAGACTGAAGCGGACAACTGTTTTGCCGAAGGATAATTTGGTGACCAAAAACAAGTAGCTTTGCAGCGAGTTACCTGGTGGCTGTTTACCTTGCATTTTTGTTTCGAGCCAAAAGTACATCCTAACGTCTTCAATGGGGTGACATTTCATAGCGGAAAAAATTCTGATTTAGGCAATGAAATCTTTGTGTGGAAAGCGGAGAAAGCATCCAAAGACTGTCATGGCCTGGACAACTCTTCTGGATGACGAGTGTTCTATCCCACTTCTCAAACAATTGACCATGAACGCTGTCCGGTTAAATACTGCAAAATGTTCAAAAATAATCGTCGTACAGAGATGAATGAACCACAATCTTCATTCTACTTTACCAATAAACACCAGCAAAATCCAGGTGGTAATATTTCGTACAAGAAGTCTTCCTTAGGGAAGAATGAAGTCGGGAAGTTACTTTTCAAAACTGTTCAAAACAATTCCGTTCGCAGAACTTGTACTTCAAAGCTACTCGATTCAGACGTACCCGTGATTGTGCAGCTCAGGTAAGTCGTTAACTGAATGTGAAAAGTCCCAAGATTTATACTAATCGACATCTATTCAATCTTGGCTATTGATTTTCCGGGCGGAAAGCGTAATCGTAATAAAAAGATCAGAGCACAGCTCAGAATTCTTAAGTGTATCGCCATAGTGAAATAGGCAAGTGCAACATCTTCAGAGTGTAGATTTACATATATAGTTTTTTCTCATCCCTGTAAGCTTACACTCTGAAGATGTTGCACGCCGCAACGAAACGTCAGTAAACATGTTTTAAAACTTTTTGATTTGCCTATTTCGCTATGGCGATACATTTAAGAATTCTGAGGTGGGCTCTGATCTTTTTATTATGACATCTATTCAACTTCAGCAAAGAATGTCGTCTTAATACAGTTAGTCGCTTAGCAAATGTCCTGACAGCAAGCGAGTTCCCTTACATCTTTTGTTCATATAAAGCAGAAAGAACCAAGACGAAGCGTTGCTGCAAAAAGTGAACAGTTGGCAAATGCACATTCCAAAGAGCTAACTTTGAGAACTGCTCTGTCAAGTCATAAATTGTCTAGTTACTGAGGTGGCGAAACCAGCCGCAGGCAACAAGAAAGTCATTTCCTTTGCTGGTCTTAAATCTTTTACTGGCTTTAGTGTTCAAATAATGTAAACAACTTGCGAGAGATCCATACAAGGGAAAAAAGAACGAGACCAAATCGATTTGCTTTAATACGGTACCTAAGTACGGTTTCTTCAAAAACATACCAGTCCCCGAGCTTGGACACGGCATTTTTGAGTGACCGTAATGTAAAATTTTTTTTTGAAATGGAAAAGGAAGGATTTGGAAATGAAATTACGAGAGATAATTTAGATAGGTTTAAAGAAACTTCTAAGTGGGTACCTACAAAAGTAAACCCAGCATTAGAATTATTTTTAAGGAATTAGGAAGAGCACGGGTTTTCGATCAGTGCTAATGGAAGGTGTTATAGTAATTTGAGTAGGGGTGTATTGCTTGCACTTAAGGAGTTGAAAAATTGTCAAGATATAGTTATTAAAGAGGCGGATAAAGGTTCGGCTGTAGTAGTTTGGGATAGGGAAGATTATTTGAAAGAAGCACAAAGTCAGTTAGGCGATAGGGATATTTATGAAATAATAGATATTGATCCAGTTAAAGAAGTTGCGGTCAACATTGATCGAAGACTCGAGTTTCTGCAGATAGAAGGAAAATTTTCGGAAATGAATAGGAAATATCTTCTCGGGAAACATCATAAATATAAGTTAAAACAGCGGCGTTCTAGAGGTTATACACTATCTAAAATATAGAAAATAAGCTTATTTTCTATATTTTAGATAGTGTATAACCTCTAGAACGCCGCTGTTTTATCGAAGCTATCTACACTGGACCTCCGCGCCTTTAAATATAAGTTAGACCGTTTTTATCTTTTGCCCAAGATTCATAAAAGATTAGTTAATGTGCCAGGTAGGCCGATTATTTCCAACTGCGGTACTGTTACGGAAAAGATTTCGGAGTTTGTTGACTTTCATCCACAACCAATAGTGGTGCATTTACCTCATGTTATAAAAGATACGAATGATTTTTTGCGGAGATTAAGAGATTTAGGTGATATTCCCCGGGGGGGCAATTCTCTGTACTATGGATGTTGTTGGTTTGTACCCTCATATACCTCATGAGGAAGGATTGGAGAGTATGAAGGAAGTTATGGACGAATTTTTTATGAAAGGTAGCAGTTTGCAATCAGAGCTAGATAAAGAAGATTTTGTTAGATTGGCTAATGATATTTGGCAAAATAATTATTTTGAGTTTAATGTCAACATCAATAGACAGAGAATGGGTACGGCAATAGGAACAAGATTTCCACTAGCATTTGCGAATATTTTTATGTCAAGATTGGAAAGGTTGTTGTTAAAGGAATCATTATTGAAACCGTGGGTTTGGTGGAGGTTTTTGGACGATGTGTTTTTGAACTGGGTGTACGGTGGAGATGCTTTAATCGAGTTTTTGTACTATGTTAAATCCTACCACGGACAGATCAAATACACATGGGAATATTCGGATAAGCAAATTACTTACTTGGATGTGAAAGTTAAAATTGTGGATAATAAGATTATTACTAATGTGCACTCTAAGGAAACGGATACGCATCAATATCTTGACCATAGGTCGTGTCACCCGAAGCATGTTAAGATGGGTATTCCATATGGACAAGCTCTTAGGCTAAGACGAATTTGCGAATTGGATGATGTTTTTGAAACTAGGTTAGAGGAATTGCGGGGATACTTATTAAAGAGAGGGTTCAATAATAATCTTATCGATAAGCAATTTCAGAAGGTTAGAAGGGTTAATAGCTCTGAGGTACTTGATCAAGCTACAAAGGTAAGAAAAAATTTGAATGGTCAAGTCCCTTTAGTCTTGGATTTTCATCCAACACTATCTGGAACAGGTAAAAAGGTTCGTGAATTGCTTCCCAATTTGAAGGATGAATTGGTTAGAAGTAAGATTGGCGGTAGAGATATTCGGGGTAAAGGGATGTGAAAATGTTCTATAGTTCGTTGTCAGATTTGTAAATATGTTAGAGAAGGAAGAAGTTTTAAGGATAGTTCTGGAAATTGGCAATATTATGTCAATTACGAGTTTGATTGTGACTCCAAGGGAGTAGTTCACTTGATTGAATGTAAAAAGTGTATAAAACTGTATGTTGGAAGCACAATCACATGGTTTAGAACGAGGTTTAATAATCACAAGAGCTCGTTAGTAAGATATGGAAAGGGTCAGAGGGGAATAGCTGTGGAGCATTTATACACTCATTTTTTTCAGCAGGGTCATCAGGGATTACAGGATATTAGAATAATGATTATTGATAAAATGGATGTAAGTAAGACTGAGGAGAGGGAGGGGTTTTGGGTGTATAAATTGAATACGTTCATTCCAGATGGACTCAATCTTAGGGATTTTGCTTAATTATGAATTTTACTTAATTGTTTAATCTATATTTAAGTGGATTACTGACTTCTGTATTACGACCTTGGAAAAGGGGCTTGCCCCGAAACGTTGGAGATGAAATAAAATTTTAAATGAGTTTTTTATGATTATTTTTTATATATACAGTCGCCGCCGCTTAAATGCAAGTCGCTTATATGCAAAAATCGCTTATATGCAAAAGATTTTGGAAATCCAAAACCTATTCGTATTAAAATAGGTCTTTTTGCTCTGCTTATATGCAAAACGTTTATATGCAAAAATCCGTTATATGCAAAGGAAAATTTGGTAATTTTGCATAGAAAGTTGGTTATATGCAAAAAAATTTTGCAAAAGCACTAGTTTTTCCACCAATGTTTCAAAGTTTTGCATTTTTTTTACCATGATTCATCATTCTATAAACAGCACTTAAACAAATCCCTATGATTAGCATCTTTTCTTCTACTGTTTTGATTATTTGGGTCTTTGTTTTTATGAAAACAAAGCCTCGCTGTTAATGGCGTTTCTAAACAATATACAACAGCTAATTAGCGTCATTATTTTGACACCTACTCTTCTCAGTAAGTTAAAAACAAATACCGCAAATGCTCGGTCTCTGAATCATTCGCCAATTCAGTCAACTTGTCCATTACGTCATACCTTACGGGTTCATTAATTAAACTCTGCCTTAAATTTTACATTCACGTTTCAAAATGCCAACTCGAAAGACGCTAACGCTCGCTGAAAAACTTGAAGTTATCAAAGCATTTGAAAAAAATCCTTCACAGTCTCAGAAAGAAACTGCTGAGAAGTATTGAGTCAGTATCGCGACCATTAGCCGAATTCTAAAAAGCAAAATGTCACTTCAGTCAACAAGCGAAAAAGTGGAAAATCTTAGCCGAAAAAGACAACGTACAAGCGCAGACCCTGATGTTGATGAAGCCTTATTTACCTGGTTTCGACGAGCAAGTACTATACAGGGAATACCAATCTTTGGTGACTTTCTTAAGGAAAAAGCGCTTTTCTTTGCTAGAAGTTTGAATGTCGAAAACTTCAACGCTTCTGATGGCTGGCTTGAGCGATGGAAAACTCGATATAATGTGGTTTTTAAGAAAGCTCAAGGTGAAAAAAGAGATGCAGACACCCCCACTTCCGAGACATCGCTGAAAGAAACATTACTAAATATTCTAAGCCGTTACAGCGAAAACGATATCTTTAATGCGGGCGAAACTGGACTGTATTACAGACTTCTTCCGGACAGATCTCACGTTTTAAAAGAAGAAAATCTCGCTGGTGGTAAGAAGAACAAAGCCCGAGTGACCATTCTAGTTTGTGCAAATATGAATGGTACGGAGAAGCTGCCACTCCTAATGATCGAAAGAGTAAAAAACCAAGATCTTTTCGTGGCTGCAAAACTTTACCGTGCACGTATGATTCAAATGCCAATGCATGGATGACGGGGAAGATATTCGAGGGCTGGTTGAAGAAATGGGGCAACGAATTACGCAAAGCAAAACGGACAATCGCCTTAATAGTTGACAACTGCACGGCGCATCCACCAGATATAACACTCACAAACATTAAACTTGTTTTCCTTCCACCAAATGTCACAAGTCTTATCCAACCGTGTGACCAAGGAATCATCAAGGCGCTGAAAGCCCACTATCGTAAAGCCATGATTAAGAGATTGGTTGCTGCCATTGATGCCGGATTGTGTGAAGATGTTAGCGCATTTTCTAAGAAATTTGATTTGCTTGATGCTATGAATGCAATTGTCGCCTCCTGGTCTGAAATCACTGCGAAAACCATTGCAAACTGCTTCCATCATGCAGGTTTTGTATCAAGAGATGGTGGTGGTGATGAAGATTTGTTTGACGAATGACATGAAATTCCGTTGGCTCAGCATATAAAGGCAAACATCAATAGACATTTATCTTAGAAAGTAAGAGCATTTGTTTTGTATATTCATGTAACTTAAGTGTGCTACAGTAATAAATAAGTTTTTGGAATTCTTATTATTAATTTTGTTTCGTGTCATTAAGTTGAAACGGGATTTGATTATACTGACTTCTCATGTTTCGCATACAAATCACCGGTCATTTACATTATGTAAATATGAATTTTGCTCGATGCGCGTCCTAGGAACGAATCCGCTTATATGCAAAATCCGCTTACATGCAAAAATGTAGTTGGCAAAAACATTTTGCATATAAGCGGCGGCGACTGTATATATATATATATATATAGAAAGATATACACAAAGCGAAATTTTTTCTCCCTGGTCACCACGCGTGTAACAGGACTCTACGCACGTCAAGATTAGTACCCTTGCCCGCTCGGGCCCTTCGGCCCTCGCACCGCGCTTCGCGGGGTGGGCGAGGGAATTAGATGCAGAGCCGGCAAAAACTTGGTTCAATCAGGTTCATGAACAATATCACCATGTCTGGGGCAGATTGCAACCGATCTAAAGTACCGATCACTTGAACTGACACAACAGAAGACACAAAAAGCCATAATTTTGAATAAAAGACTGAGCCAAACAAAACAAATGGTTATCATTTTTAAGAACATAAATTCAAACGGACACAGTGTGTACAGATACAGAGTCACCACAGGGGCATATCCAGAATTTTGAGAAAGAAGGGCGCAAAATTATTTTACGAATTCATTTTCACAATGTGGCATTTTCATGGGGAATTTTTATGCTACTGCCGTTTCTCGGTGTTTTTTGAATCTGAATTTCTTGTTGGTCGACACGTAACACATGTTTAATGCTTGTGTTTTGTAACTGAGCAAAAGAAATCATACGGCAACTTATCAAAAAAGAGGGGGGGATGCGCGGCCGCCTAAATCCGCCTTTGCACCAGCAAATAACAGAAAGCATTTAACCAAAGTTCGAAAAGCAAGCTTGTGTCATCCCTAATAACGTAAAGGTGAAATTACGTAATTGTGTTTAATTAGTCACTGCACCCTTTTGTTGCTTTTTGATTATGTATCTTAAATTTGCAGTACGTTCCAAATCGTGCACATATTTTTATATAATTTTTTTTAAAGAACCTTACCTTCCAATGTCCTTGCATGGTCTTATTAATGCTTTAAGCCTATATTTACAGAATGGATGACCAATCCTTTGGCAAAGGCATCGAAAGAACTTGATTCAGGCTTGGTGCTAGAATAATGGCTAAAAGCGACTTTCATTCAATGATTTCTATTAATTTTCGGCTCTGTTTTCCAGAGGTACATATCTCAGTTGAATGGGTTAAATGCAGTTTAACGCACCCACTTATTAATTAGGCAATCGGAGGGTAAACCCTGACCCAAACTCTAATCCTAACCCATAACTTATCTCTAGGCCTAAGCCTAACGTTAACCCCAACTTAAAAGGTCAGTGGATTATTGGGATCTGCTAAACTGCACTTTAGCCAATCAAATTTGTAGACAGTAACTCCAAAAACAGTAAAAATATTTGATTCATAACGAAAAAAAAAGGATTAAAACTATTCTGAATCATGTCAAGTTAGTGTATATTAAGGATTTACTGTATTGACACTTATCCTATTGCCTCTGGCTGGCAATCCATGCGGGTTCAGGCTTCAACAATTCATAAAAAATGGGCCATCGTTGTGTGACCATAACTCATTGATGCATTTTCCTCATCCTTGCTTGGATACTAAAGCAAAAGCAACATTAAATTCAGAGCATTTAACTGTGTGGTAATTCTATATTTAAAACTAGGTGATCCAGTAGTTGGTTTATTCGATTAGTTGCTCAGATGCATACTCTTTCCCATCAGATTACTAAATTTTACTAATAGTCATTACTGTTACAATTACATAAGATAGATGAATGATCATCAAGAGTTCAAGACCTATACTCAGAAAAACGATTTCTGAGCCCCAGACGGGGATCGAACCCGCAACCTTCTGATGACCGGTGAGACGCTCTAACCATTGAGCTACCAAGACTCAGATGGTGAGCTAAGGGGCAAGTTCGATATATATGTGCGACCTAAGCGGAAGCCACTATATGATCATTCATCTATCTGAAGATATATCCAAGCTGTCATGTTTCTAAAAGATAAAACTGCATTGCAATTACAACCACTTTTACCGCATCTACTCCTACCACTACAACAACTACTACAACTTTTCCAACCGGTAACATTACTATTACTACTACAATTACTTCTACTGCAACCACGACCACTATCATCACAATTACCATAACTATTACTATTATCAGGGGCGGACTGGGCTCGGAACTTTTATCGGGAAGTGTTGTGGGAACGACCCACCATCAGTATTTTGGGAAGAGGAGGCATGTTTAGGGGGGTCCGAAGGCATGCTCCTCCGGAAAATTTTGACATTCAGAGTCTCAGAAATGCTATTTCCTGCATTTTGAGAGGTGATTTTTAAGAAATCTGAAGGATGTTAAATGTTATGAAAACGGCCCAGCGGCCCTCAGATCGACCGGCCCACTGGGCATACTCTCGGTACTCCATATGGCCAGTCAGCTACTGAATATTACTGTCTCTGTTGCTAGTACTATTACTATTACTATTACTATTATCATTACTATTATTATTACTATTACTGTTACTATTATATTACTGTGACTACTACGACTACGAGTACGATTAGAACTATGACTATGACTATGACTATTACTGCCATTACTATTATTGCTGCTACTATGGTTGCTATTACTAAAACTGTAATTTAAATTTCAACTTAGATTCCTTGTTCTGGACAGTCATGTAAAGTCTCGTCCCAAGACTTCAGATATTAAGCATTTTTCTTAAAACTGCTACTCAACTAGAAGGAGTAGATCTTTTTCAAAAGACTCATAATATATGTTTCTTGGTATTGCCCCAAATTCTCCAACAACTGCTGGTGTAATTCTTCATTCTTTTTGCACATTATTAATATTATTATTATCATTATTATTATCATTATTATTATCATTATTATTATCATTATTATTATCATCATTATTGTTATCATTGTAATTTTTATTGTTGTTATTATGATTATTAGATCACCGACGTTGTCGTCAAGTTACCTAATGGAGCCATGGTAATCTGGGTTATGTTCACATTGCCACTTGCCAGGTCGGGAAGATGAGCAAGAGACCAGATTGACCACAAACGTCTTGCTTATACCCTTTTCAAAGAAGACAGATCAGCAGAAAGTGATAATCTGTGAAACCATCACAAAGAATGTTTACTCTTGAGTTTCTGAGGTGTTGGCCCAAACCTTAATGAGGCTGATCACAACAGCTTGCGGCTCAAATTTAAAACTTTTAAACTGGAGTAAGAATACAATTGCAGAAGGATTAAATGTACAATAGCTTGAGTAATAAAAGAGCAAAAATTGGGATTGAATAGGGATACGCCAAGAACTTTGAATTGGCTGCTAAGTATAGAAAATGAAACCCGCGAGTGTAGACCTAACAGACAAGTATAGTCATTTTGACATATGCAGGAGTAGTCATTTCTGTACAAGAAACCTAATCTTAAAAATTAATGTCAAAAAATAAACTGTCAATGTTGAAAAATAAACGCAGTAAACCGAAAGGGATGAGAGCATTTGTTAAATATTTTTATGAACAGATTGTAGGATTGAGGCACTAATATGCACATCGTCTTAAATGTCACTCAGCAACTGAGGGTGTACATACTGTGTATGTTATTGACAGACTTTAATCAATCACTAATTTGCATATTCGGTAAAATTCTTTCTTTTTTTTTTGTCTAAAAATTGGTTTCTCTGAAAGGATTCAAACGACTTATAACTTTTGTTTAACGCATTAATAGTTCCAGAGATATCTTCACATTAACATGAATACTTTTAAGCATGGCCGTGAAAAACACTGATGACATCAAATCGGAAACGAATTTTACTTCCGGGCTAAATTGTGTCGTTGCTGAGGGATTCGAAAGGTGTGTTGAAACATTTGTTTTTCGGTGTTCTTTAAGATGTCTACTTGTAGTTCTAACTGAGACAAAAGGTTGATGCAATTTCATTCAAATTTTGACTTAACAGACGAATTGGAGGTGCAGTGCGAATAGTCACTAACACGTGGGCGATTTTGCGTAGAGAAGTTTCTGTCTTACAAAGATGAACCCATTCCCAACGAAGAACGGATTTGCCAAAGCGACGAAGATTTGGAACGAGAAGAAACACGTTGTAGGGCTCGTAAGAAACGATTGACCGGGGAACCTTCGTAAAGAAGCTGGCAAGTTTTGTAAAAATATGTTTTCTGTTATTGCGCTTAGACGACTCCGGTCTTACAAAACATGTTGATACCGGAGGAGAAGCATGGAGAAATAGATTAAAGGAGCATGGTGTTTTCATGGAGCTTTTATGCTATGCAATGAGTAATTGTCCAATTTCTCACGGATAATTTCATTCTTAGGAGTCGGTTTTCTTTCTGCAAATCTTTTAAGGCGTCTTGTATAAATACATGACGAACTGAGGCACACGGATCATTTGGTTCGTATTTCATCTCGCATTTATAAGAGTTGTGTGACAATGTGTTGATTTTTTGCAGGTCTGTTGTATAGTTCATTTGCTTCTCTATTTATACACATAGACGGATTGCCAGTCCTGTCGGATTATTCACATTAGTTCCGTCTATCAAGACGAACTAAGCGGATAGTTCGTCTTGACGAATAGTTCGTGCACTTGGCAGTATTTATACACACACAAAGTATCAGACTAAGTAAAAATGTTTGCCCGACTTCGCACAATTGGATTATCCGCCTCCAGTAAAAATTCAGCCAATATTATCTCTGAAGTATCAATTTACGGGGTAGCGTTATTCGTCTCCCTTCAGTGACTAGGGAAAGAGATAGCAAGGAACTGAGCCGAAGTAGACGTACATAGAACAGTTCAGAGAATGTGGATTTTATAGATAATTATTTATGCAAATAGATTGGTATTTTTACAACATTTCCCAGCTGAGCTGTATCAGTAATGCCGCTGAGATCTGTTGCTTGGTTTGTGTCAATTTCTTGCACTTCCAGCAAATCCGAAGGTCTGCCTTGTCGCTTTTTGTCTAATCAAGCAATATTTTCCCCCCAAATAAGCAACTGCTTAATCAAATTGACTTGTAAGGTATTGATTTATCGACAATAGTTTGTCCATTTTGTGTTTGCATTGAATCGGTAATACCGCTCTTTCTGAAAGTTCAACTTCGGTAGCTTCTTGATATATGGATGGGTAATCTGTCAATCCTTTGTCACCCTTCTTGAGCGGAGGTGTATACCTTTTTATTATCTTTTTTTTTTCCCCTGGCCAACAATCGCTTCACACGAAATCATTAGGATTAAACCCATCTTGAGTTCAGGCATGATGTGCTTGTCACCTCCCACTTAGCACGTTTGCATTTGGCAACGTGTACTCACTGTTAGCCTCACTTTTGCTTTAGCTTCTGGCTTCGAATCGTTTGCTAAATGCATCTACATGAACTGTTATACCGTTTGCTGGATCTGGCGCGTTTGAACACCCGAAAATAGCGCAGCGTGAAGACATTTCGTCTTCGCAGTTCACAGTTGCGGCGTCTAATATATTTCCGTTTTCGATTTGACGTCAATCGCCGAGGTAAGAACATGGACTCCAAGACTGCCAGCTATGCTTCCAAAACTCCTATTTTTGTCTGTGTTTGGAGTAAAACATCTGTAGAAGTTTTTGTCCTTTAATAGAAAGTTATATATCATTTAAATCCTTGGAACGCAGCCGATTTTTGAAATAAAAGGTAAAATTTTCTGCATATGCACGATAGAAATGGTTGGCATTCGATGTGTCAAGAGGCCCCTTCCAATATTAAGCTTTCCTTTTAATCAGGCTTTTCATTAGGAGATAGACATTATTGTAGTAAGGCTTATGAAAGCTTAGTTTAGCAAAATATTGAATTAACGATCTATCTCCAAGTACCTGTAATACACAAGACGTTAAGGAACTGCTGTAACTGAAAACAGGAAATACCATTGAGAGCAAAGGCCTTCATTAGAGTGAAATGTCAATAAAGTTTCTTTACTTAAAATGTCACTATTTTCTTCTCTTAGTTTAAGCAAGTCCTCAATCTTTCGGCTTTTTTTCTTGCCATCTTGCACTACATTACTTACGCTATATTCTGCTTTTATACCAAAACCATATTCTGATCACACCTTGAAAACAGTTTAACAGATTATATGATCAACAGACGATACAGCAAGATTCCCTTTCATTTTCTTGACTATGTTGCTGAAGTGATTTAACTATGTTCTATGTTATTTTCTTGACTATGTTATTTAAGACCTATGTAATATATCACGAACTAAACCATCTAACACTGTAATAAGTAGTATTTTCTATTATGTAATATACAATTTTATACCTGGTATTAACTATTTGCCAGCACAATATCTCTATTGATGAGTAAAATCATCTGGTTTTCGTTAAAGTGAATCAATTATAGGAGACTGATTCTGCCAAGAAAGAGTAAATGTGAATCTGTTTCAATACGATTTCAGAAAACATCTTTAAGCCATTTGGTGAGACACCTAACTCTGCAAAATGGAATGATTTCACATTGGCTAGAATAAATTCTGAAATGCTCCTTTGTCCCTCAATGGGTCAGTATCTATTATTTTGCACTATGTAAATTGTGAAAATATGACGTCCACCAACGTTGTCTGAAGTTTTCATCTTGATATTTGTAAGAAGCTCAAAGAAAGTACATCAAAATTGAAAAATACTTAAAGGGGATACGAACTGGATCACTTCTTATCAAACTCATTAATAATTCATAAAGCAAAAACAAATGAAATACATAATTAATCAGTTATTAGAAATCGGAGGCAGATTACAGCTGAATTTTCCCAACTTTCAGCTGGATTTTCGCCTAAAATACTGATTCATTTGAGAAGTAATTTCAAACACTGATTTAATGTTCTTCCTCCGACTTCTAGATACCTCGAAACTCGTTAAAAAAAAATCAGCTTCGCCTCGTTTTTCAACTCGTTTCTCGGTATCTAGAAATCGGAGGAAGAACACCAACTCGTGTTTGAAACATTACACCTAATGGGTTGTCCTCTACCAAAAACTGGGAGAAATTTATTTTGGAAAACTCTTGGATCTTACAATGACTAAATTTAGTGAAATACCTTGAGGAATTTTTCTATTCTTGCTAGGAACCACTTTTGCTATGAACCAGCAGTGTTCATTTGCCTTAATAGCAGGTATGGGGGTTGATTTTTTACTAAAAGAAAATACATACTTTGCATTAGTGGTGGAAAATTAATTTTTTTAAAGGGAATTCCTATGTAATCTTATGTAAAGAGTTACTTGTCAGTCAGAACTCATCAGCTCAAAGTCAGTCTTACATGTGACTCATCACTTGGTCCAGGCACGGTCACTTTTATGCCCAAGATTGCTAAACTTGATTAAAACATTCTTTTCACATTACACATCAGTGTAGATTATACATGTATGCAATGTTGTAACGACTCGAGTCGCAATTTTAGCAACTCAACTGGATTCGAGTCCTTTGTGAAGTATGACGTACCTCAACTCGAGCAGGTAAACCCAATAGACTTGACTCACGACTGTCGAGCTCTGCCATATTAACTCATTTCAGTCTGTACCTGATTTTCATATTTTACTCTGGCTAATGTCAGATGATGTTACTTTGGCTATCGCTAAACAATTTTACTCTTTTCTACTCTCTTACCCTGTTGGGACTAATGGGAATTTTATGGTTTGACTCGACTAGACTCAATCAAGTAATACGATTCAAATTGACTAGAGCCAAGCCATTGACTCTACTTAACTCAACTGGATTAGACACTTAAAATATTCGTCTCTAATCGCGACTCAGTGTCTTTGTGACTGGACTTGAGACTGGAACTTGTGTTGACTTGTTACAACACTGCATATTAATGAATGAAAAAATTTTGCTGCCATTAAAGTCAACTTAATATAATGTTG
This sequence comes from Heliopora coerulea, assembly GCA_030142905.1. Lineage (NCBI taxonomy): Eukaryota > Metazoa > Cnidaria > Anthozoa > Scleralcyonacea > Helioporidae > Heliopora > Heliopora coerulea. The sequence continues at coordinate 609,576 of JASJOG010000181.1, forward strand.
AAAGTGCTTGGATGGTTCTCTGCCATCTTTACTATCATTATAATATGCAACATGTCATGCAATATAAAGTTTGGGCTCTTTGCAAAATTACATATAGTCACATAAAACAACAAATAGGTAGAGCCAGGACCCAAAAAATGTGGATATTTTTTTCTTGGCCGCACAGTATAGTCGTGACATGTTACACTTAACCATAGGGACCAGAGCAGCATCAGGGTAAAGTAGGACCCAACCTTTTAAAAAGGAAAAAAGTGCGTCATAGTGGAAAATGCTCTTCTTTTAACAAACCCTTCGAAACCGCTAGGATATGGTAATACAGACAAATTGTGTCTGCTTAAGAGTACACTTTTCATATATAAATGTATCCAAGGAATTTTGTGACTGCCTCTGGCTAAAGGTTGCTTTCCTGTATCCTTGGTGAAGCTGCTTGTGCACAGTAATTACTCCAGGCAAACCAATGTAATAAAGTTGACATAGATGTAACATGGTTTCGATAACTCTTCTACTTGTGACTGATCTTCTTGACATGCGTACTCCACCAACTATATATAATACTCTGCATAGGTGTTTGTCAGTCATTTTATTTGCCCCAATATTAAATTTCAGGAGTGAAGAATGTTATTTGGGTAATAAAGGCATTGATTTGCAAATTATTATTTCCATGACTTACATGATTCATAGTCACATCACATTCCATAATTTGTTATTGCCACGGATTTATTCCCGTAATATATCAGCAAGGGCACCTAAGTATTCACCATACATAAACAGGAACTTGCTCACTACATATGCTAACTTTGGCATGACCTGACATTTAAAACAATGAATGTACATGAAAATTGTCCTCCTAGAATGACAGTATGTTAACTTATGGTGATTAGAAAATAACATGGTGTTCTCCCATAAAGTCATGCCTTATTATTATTATTATCATTACCATTATTATTGTTTTCTCACGGCCTAGTTCTTAACCGGTTGGTAACTCACTATCAGGCTACATCCCGTATCTTAAGGTAGTAAGCTTTCACCCATCTATTCAACTATTTTCTAATACTTCTCCTAATAATTCTAGCTGTTCCTAGCAAACAAGATTTTTGAAAAGGTTCAAAACTGTCCTCCATATTTATTCTTTTCAACCACTGAGAGAGTCTTTTTCCAACCGTTCCTAACGCTCCCACCACAATCGGTATGATAGTTACACTCCTGCAATTCCACAGTTTATTAACTTCTCTTCTTAAGTCCTGATATTTAGCGAGTTTCTCCTTCTCCTTCTCCTCCACCCTTATGTCGAACGGACACGCGACATCTATTATCCAACAATCTCTATTTTTCTTTTCATAAATCCCAATATCCGGCTTATTATGGTCAATATGATGATCGGCCTGTATTGGGGAATCCCACAACAGTTTCACATCATTTTTCAGCACTCTCTCTGGAGTTTGTTCATACCATTGTGCCTTGTAGGGAAGTTTATATCTTTTGCACATGCTCCAGTGCAATACAACTGCCAATCTATCATGACGCCAAACTTTATACTGAGGCTGCGCAAGTTTTTTACACTCAGCAACAACATGGCTGATTGTTTCATCCTGTTCCCTACACATTCTACACAAAGGGGTTATATCTTGTTTATCAATTTTATTCCTTATTGCATTAGTTCGCAATGCTTGATCCTGTGCTGCTATTATTGTTCCCTCTGTTTCCTTTTTCAGAGTCCCTTTACTTAGCCAAAGGCAAGTTGCTTTATCTCGCACACTATCTGTATTCCTCATGAACTGTCCATGCAATACTTTTTCCACATATTGACTCTCCCTTTTCTCCTTGACTTCCCCCCCGTTTTTACCCTTATCCAATATTCTTTTTTTAACAGCATTTAGCAGCCTCTCCTGACTTCCTTCAAGATATTCATTCAATCTATAAGATTCTATTGCAACACAGTCCTCGACACTAATCAATCCCCTTCCTCCATCATCTCTTTTGATGTATTATCATTACCATTATCATTATTATTACAACTCGCACACCACCCAACTAAGGACAGTGGAAGTGGTCTCAGCCTGCTACGGGCTCCCAGCATCCCGCCAGGTAAGGCCGCAACAGACATTATTATTATTTTTATTATTTTTATTATCATTACTATTTGAATAATTTTATGGCAGAATATACTAGTGCCAATTCATCCATCATAATTTAATGCCAAAAATTGTTATAGGTGTGCCTCAGAATGCAACCAAGTTATGACTTAATATCCAGTGTCTTGTTGTATACTCAAATTCTGAGTTCTACAGATGGCACTATTTTTTTCAATGTTTGTTTTATTTTTCAGTATGATGGAATACCAAGGTTTGATCATCCAAAGATTCTTGCTCAGGATCTATATTTCATAAGAAAAGTATTCAGAAAAGAACAATTCTTCATCGTGATCCTTAATTCTCATGTGTGGACTGAAGTTAGAGGATCTTGAATGCGATCACTGCAGCAACGAACAAACCACTCAAACATGCAACATAATTTCGTGGAAAAATTAATTTTGAAAGATTATAAGCTTTGAATTAGTATGAGAGTTCAAACAGTGAACCTAATCACTTCATAGGAGGCCTGAATTGTTGAGCATTAGTTAAATAATATATTCAACGTTCAATCGCCAAAATTCGGCCCTCTGGAAGTGCCGATAGGAGCATTTTCCCCTTTGTCTCCTCCCCTCCTTAGTTACGCCAGTGGTTAGCAGTGACAGTGTAAGTATTAATTAAACAAACACTGTAACTAAAAGCTATTGCCTTCAATGCCTTGTAGCAGAAGTATTAATTTTCGAAGAAAAGAAACAAACAGGCACAAAAAAACAAACAAAAATGCGAAGTGAGTGACCGCGAGGGACCTTGCCATATTTGGTGGTAGTTGTAACGAAGAAATTAAAATAAAAGAATAACGTGAAAGTAATTGCACGATTAGACAATAAATACCTGCTAATATCTTTAAAGCCTCTGGACCCAGTTGTATTCTCGAAATCACCAATTACTGACAAAATAATCATCTAAAGTTCATAAATAATGACAGGCATACAAAAGTTCGCCCTTTGAGGATCCAGTTACACGATACGATTGCTTGTTCTGGGATATGTAATGTTGTACCAAAGGTACAATTCCTGCTTTGGATTGGCTCATTGAAGTAGGAGTACGTCCGGACGACTACAGTGAGTAATATATGGTTAATGATGATATAATATATAAAGGGACATGCCCCGAAACGTACAAAAAATGTCAGATAAGAAATGACATAGAATTTATATTAGATGATTTGTATTAGTTTTAAGTTCTTGGTGTTGGCTGGGTTTTTTGACGTATATATATGTAATATTTAAAAACCGAGCAGGAGTGCCTTATCGGGATTTAAAACACGAGGCGATAGCCGAGTGTTTTAGACCCGATAAAGCACAAACTGCGAGTTTTTAAATGTCTTCTAAAATGAACCTCCTAATACGCTAATTCACGAAGAAAATTTGGAAATTTATCTTCCGTAAGCCGAAAAAATTGAACTTCTTCTTTACATGTAAAGGCACATGTGTCTTTATCACATATATAGATCCGATACGCTTATGATTTTCTTTTGTCTTCCTCATGAATTTTTAATGAATTATATATATATATATAATCATATAATAATGATGAGTTCATATGCGGTTAATCCGAAAAATCGTGTACGACAATCGTATCATGTAAATGGGCCTTAACACGAGTGATGTGCGAAACCCCTTCAGCAAAGGTCGTTGACTCACACATCTATCCGGCACATGACAGGTATACCTATCCCTGGTGATATTTCTCTGAACGGAGAAAATTCCAAGGGATTTCAATATCAGCAAAAACCAGAGTATGGAGAGGTTTACTTGGCAGGAAATGCTTGAAAACCATTCTTATAATTAAATTCATTTTAATTTTACACCTTGTCTTCATTGCAATCCTTTTCGTTCATTGCATGCCAAATTTTTCTGGCTATCTCATTGCATTGCTCCATGGAATTGAGTTAAAAGGAGGCTTTTTTTTTTTTGTCTTCAGTTGCTCACTATGACCAGTTTTGTAGCTACGATTTATCTAGGGTGGGGATGTGGATGAGTGCCAAACGGCTGAGATCATAGGGAGGTTCAGTTGCATAATCTTCCAGGAAATTTTGAAGTGTGTGGTCTTATTGATTACCATTTTTAAACTACACAACTATTGAATTAGTACGCAAGCACTATTGTTATGTTTTTGAGTAATCAACTTTTTTTTTCAATCGTCCGACCCCCAAAGGGTGACCTCATTGGAGGATATCAACCAACCCGTCGCATTCCTATTCCCTAAGGGGCATGATGGGTATGTCCGACCTTGTTGTACAAATCTGTGTGTATGTATTCAAGTAGCAGTCCTATTCGGACAGCATTTGGGTAAACCTCTTTTACATTGGTATTTGAAATGTACTTTGACCTTCTGAAAATATTGGTTACCGTTTATTATTTGTCTTCGTGATTGCTTATTCTTTACTTCCGATCCATCATCGCTCCTAAACAAAAATAAAAATTTAAAAATAAAAATTAACAAACAAACAAACAAATAAACAAACAAACAAATGAATGTTTTAATAAATAAAAATAAAAATTTAATAAATAGAGTACATCAAAAACTTTTTTGAAACTGTCAAGTTATGGATGAAATTCAACAAGCCCATGCCTTATTTATGAATTATTGTGTTTTATTTTTCTTAAAATGAACAGACATTGTTTGGCTGTGTACTTACAGTTTAGCTAGTCATGCAAATCTAACCGTCTTTGTCTACGAACGATTAAGAACAAAGAAGTACTAAAACTGATATTTTAGAAATGGCCAAGTGAAACAAATCGAGAAAATACAATTCGAGTTTGTAATTTTACATTTAAAAACTTTACAGATACTTTCAAAAGTGCTTATTGAGCCGATAGTTCTATATTAACTCTAATTTCAAGCGTTATTTAAACACACAAACGTTCAGATGCAATAAATGACCAGATTTATTTAAATGTTGTTCTTCTATGCCCTACTTCGGTAGAACCGTTGGATGTTTCGCTTCTTGATCGATACTTGCGCTTCTGATTCTCCCACCAACCTTAATTATTCCTCTTTCATCCAACTTTACAACTTAATTCTTGACGTTCTTCATTTCCTCAACTTTGACAAAGTGGAACTTCTTATCGAATAAGTCAGCTTCTTGGGAATTGACGATAACGACAGGAAACAGCTAGAGCTTTTTTGGCTTGATCCTAGGCTCCCAGCTCTAAAAATATTCCAATGTTGGACACTCGGGTTTTCCTTGATTTTTATTGCGAGCGCAGGCATTCTCCTTACTTCATTGTGATTTGGCAAAGGTTCGATGACGTCGCTTGGGCGACCAAATTCGCTGCAATGTCTATGACCCTCCTGAAGAAATGCCTGCCATATAATCCATCTGGAGTTCTTCGTAATTTAGCAAGTCACGAAAGGTGTCGTTTGACGGGTTGTTTGGTCGCGATTTGGGTTCAATGACTAGTATGATCCTTAACCAGGGATGGCGCCAGAGGGGGGGGGGGGCAAAAGGGGCTACAGCCCCTGCGTCGGGGAACCTTAGCCCCCCTGTTGGGGAAAAATTAACAATCCGTCGGGGGATTTTCACTGATCAACTCATTTATACAATGTACAAACTATCAGTTGTTGTTATTGATTTAGCCAAGCAAGATAATGGACTCTTCTCTTCACGTGAAATCTAAAAGTAAATTGTTTCTTGTCAGTTGTTTTGATTCCTCTTGCGAAAAATAACGTGATGTTTTCGACCTTCAAATAACGAAGTAATAAAGGAGGCGTGGTCATGGTCCCTAAGGTTTAGCCTCCTGTCGAGGACCTTAGTCCCTGCGTCGGGGAATTCCTGGCGCCACCACTGTCCTTAACATGCTCTACACGATCGGGACAAACGAGTGGAAGTAATGTGCATCGTTTTTGATAACCCGATCATGACTGCTTCAGTAACATCCTGAGATCTCGAGTTCTCCAGGGCATCCAAAAATTGTTCGAAATAGCGAGAGTTTGACATAGTGAGGATGGCACCAAATTTCAGGTTCTGATAAGATCAGTTACCTGAGAGCGCTTTTGATACAATTTATTGATTAATACCTAATTGGTTCATATAACATACTAGACACAGTACACGTGTAATGAAACGGAGTGTATTTGCTTATGTAACGAAATTGGAGCTAATGACCTACTTAGTTCAGTGTAATTGTAATATATTTAGTCGAAGAATTATCGAGTAAGCTGTTAACCTTGGGGATAGAGAGAGTGCGCACGTTCCATTATGGGCCAAGAAAAATTCATAATTACTCGGGCTATCTGCTGTAGCACGGGTCTATCGGCTCCATTATTTTTTTCGTGTCGCGATATTACAGTTCTTGCGAAATATTTCCCGTCCGGCCGTGCAAAGATGTGAAACGTTTCGAAGGGAAGATCTTGCGATTCCTTGGTTTTTATCGAGATGTTGGTAGAATTTTTCAAGTGACTTCCATAGATATAGTTTCTGATGTTAACTATGCACTTATTGCGTAGGTATTCATAAGCTCATCGATGAAGAGATTCACACAAAGTTTGAAAGCGATTTTAGTCAGGTTGTCCGACGATCATCTTACCCCATGCCAGTGTTGTTTACGAATGACTCTACTGTGGTGGTTTGATCTAAATGTTTCCTGGAGAAGATTGTTGATTGACAAATGTGTAATATATACATTAAGTTAAACGAAAGATTGATAACAATCAATGGTAGCGGATTATATTTATGTGAAGTTAGCGGACTGATAATCGCAACGTCGTACCCTTTTCAACTCCGCATGCTTGTTGCGGAAGCTCTTCGATTCTCACTCAGTAACCTGTAGATCGATGAAAACATCATCATTTGTCCTTCGTCGAAACAATCGGAGTATTCGTTAAGAAAATGGCAACGGATGACGGCCGAATAACCTTAACTCTTTCACGACTAAGGTTGTTAGATTCCGTCTGAATAATTGACCTTAGGACCTTGGTTGTTTGGTACACATCACTACTTATTCATTCGGCATGTTCCTAAAGTACAGCACTGCTCAACGGTTTCGTCCAATACGTAGCAGCTCATGGTTTTGTGGTCAAACTGTTGTTACCTGGGAAAGAATTGAGGCGAAAAGTCTCACGCGTATGTTCACTTCTACTGCATGGGGTTTTTTGTGGACGTCACATTGATCAGTGTTACCATATTTCCTTAAGTAGCGAACGAACGCAAATAGTAAATGAGGTGAAATAAGCGGAGAACTAAAGACACAAGCCTCCGTCAAATTAATTTCATTTTCAGAAAGTTACTTGTACTTTCGAAATATTCTGACAGGAGGTACAATCCTTCCTGTGGCGGAATGGAGGCATTGACAGGCCCTCACAGGGAACATTTAGTACAGATCTGAGGGAGTGCATCTCACTAATGATCTACATAGTTCAGTGTAATTGTAATATACTTAGTCGAAAAATTATCGGGAAAGCTGTTAACCTTGGGAATAGAGAGGGCGCGCAAGTTCAATACCGACCAAGAGAAATTCATAATTTATGCTGATTCATATTTTTGCTGTATCTGTACCAATCATCTCCTTGACGTTGCTGTACTCGAGTTTGTTTTGGAATGTAGTAAGTATTAGTTGCATCAGAAAAGTAGTGTAATTCCGCTGCCATCTCCAAAAATTCTCTGGCTGAAGCATGTGTCTTTACATCCTTTCGATGAAATGGATGTCGGTTCTCCATTTTTCCCATCTTATCCTTAATTGCTTCAGCAGAGAATCATTCCATTCGGTATTTTTCTTACATAACTCTTGAAGAATTCTTTTTCCAGTCAGTAGAACGGGAGTGACGCATAGCAGTGTATCGTATATGAAACTTTGTGGGAATGACACCACATCTTGTTAGAGGCCTGTACTTTAATGTGATTTAAAACTGAAACGTTCTTGGCACACCATTGTACGACAAGTACTGACTTGAACGGAAAAATGTTGTAGTCAAGGTTCAACTCTTTAATTTTTGTGGCATGGTTTTCAACAGGAATTGACCAAATGACGTCTTTCCAAAATCTGCCGCCGTTTTCTTCAAAGCCAGGTTTGAGCATTATGCACATGACGTAGCACTTAACTAGTGGACTTCCATGTCGTAATTGAGTGTAAGCAAGTGTCTCTTTGATCATCCAATACTGCATGTCATAATTTTGTTTCTTGGGTTACCCTGATGGCGTATTCATACGGGTAGAATTAAAGAATTTGTCTTCGTATCTAAGTAATCCCAGTTGTAGCAGGCCTTGGCATTTTTTCCTTTAAACTTTTTCTCCTTTAAACTCCATTGACCTTTGGCGGTGACTAGGACTCGAAATGAAGAACAGTGGCATAAAGTTTCTTGCGGATTTGCACCTCAGGTCTTCTCTGCATTGCCTAACCATGTGTCCTTGTTGTAGACATGCAAAGCAAAGTCCCTTGGTTTTAATGAGCTTCTTCCCTTCTTCTGCAGACGTCTTCAAGAATTCACTGCAGGCTTCAAACTTACGTGGTTAATGACAAACAGCACATGTATTCTGTCCGGAAGGGTCATTATGGTTTTGACTGGATTGTGATCCAGCAACAAAAAATGTTCGACGATTTTGTTTTTTCCTCAATTTCTTCTCTTCTCTTGGACGTTGAGACTTCGTGGAAGCTAGAAGACGGGGTGACTGGAATCTGTTGACCCTTCCTATATATCTATATATATTCACCTTCCTGACCTCACCATTTAAAGCAAGAATTTGAAATCCCAATGTTGTTTAATGTAATGTCCAGCAGGGGTGAATCTACACCAGTTCAACCAGGTTCTGGAACTTAATCAAATTTTTTTGACGAAACGGAGTTTTATTCTCCTCTCCTAGTTTCGTTATTATACTCTATTTGGTAACCTTCGGCTTCGTTGCACGACTCTGGTCAAAACATAAAACAGCCTCTCGACGTAATAATGCTTTTCGTTTGGTGGTACGGGTGTTCCACGTGCAAAACGTAGTTGCGAACGTGTCCATCAGTCGTCTTTCAGCGGAAACCAGACTGAGTGGAAAGTGGCCAGTATAACGTAAAACCTAGTCAAACGTGCGTAGAACCTGGTCACAACAACAAATCACTCATCAGAACCTCGGCAGAAGTAGTTTCTATTAGCAGAGACTCTGCGCTACTTACTTGAGCCTGGTCAAAGTCGCCTGCCATTGGTTAACCTTCGTAAATTGAATTTGCAGAGCCTAGTAATAACCTGGTCAGAAGGCTATAACCCCCTCGACTACCAACTGTCTCTTTTCCAAAGAGTTTATTTGCCATTTGAAAGCACGTTAATTTACTTTGCACCGAATGCTGAGAAGTTCGAATTTATTCAAAATGTGTGGAAGCCGGTGGATGTCGGATATCGTTTCCCCTGGACGATCGAAAGATTTGGTAAGAAAAAGAAAGTTCAGGCAAGAATTGCTGCATAGATTTTCATAGTTAGTGTACTCTAAGTACCTTGATGACCGTTTTGTCTGGCTTGAGATTGCTTTGGAATGAAGTGCGGGAAAAATTTCAAGCTCTACAAGTTCATGAAATCTCCGCTTACGATACGAACGACTACGCTTGACAAATTCCAGAGTCGTTCACAGAGAAAATGTGAAACTCATAAGCATTCTGTCATAGCTATGGCTAATTTCATGAGCAATATGAGAGGGTGTATTGATCACTAACTGGACCAGTTAACGCAAGCTGAGCTACGTAGATAAGAATCTCGAAATTATGAAGTCTTGATCTTCAAGATAGTTATTCTGTGCGAACAAAATCAATTTTCTCTAAGAGGTTGGAGAGACGACGAGGTAAATAACCCGAACCTTCAAGGTAACTTTCAAGTGTTATTAGCGTTTAGAAATGACAGAGGTCACCAAGGTCTACAAGAACATTTTGAAAATACGCCAAGAAATGAGCTGTACGTTTCCAAGACAACCCAAACGACATGATTACCACAGTTAGAAAATATATTTTGTCAAATATGTCGGCAGAAATTCGACCCTGCAAGTATTTCTCTTTAATGGCAGACCAAGCTGTCGACATTTCCAATAAAAACTTGTCATGGACTATTAGATTTGTTGATGTGGCTAAAAATATCCGTCAAGAACTTGTAGGTTGCCACCCCTGTGAAGAAGGAACAAATGGAGAAGCCATGGGCCGAGAATGGAAAAGACGCTTAGAAATTCATAATTTTTGCATCAGAAGTTAGTGAATGTTTTGTAGATTAAACTTTGGACGTATGTCAAATCGGAACCTTGAACATCATCTCGTAAATCCAGTAAACGTGTTGGGTATATCGCTGAAAGGTCGTAGTTTTGTGTTAACTGATCGGAAGTAAATGTGAGGTAAAAGATCTTTCGTATTTTGTGCTGTTTTTCGCTGATATTCATTCTAAGCTACGATCTACCAAAAATACTGGCATAACTTTCTAGTTACAGTTACAATTAAGTCTATTTCCAGCCAGACAACACCGAATTTCGGACTTTACTTAAAAAGCGTTTTCTAGTAAAGGTGGCCGCTGATCCTCATCCTTGGTAGTTTTAAGAAATTTTCTCACTCAAAACCATGTATAAGGACTCCAAATATCGACATTATTTTAACTTGATTGTTTCTGAGTAAAAAATAGCTTGTCTTACGTGCGAAAAAAAGGCAGAATAGACCATATCAAAAGTATTAAGTGTTATTGTCATTTATGTTTTGGTTTACGAATACTTACCAATTCAAAAATTTGGTGGCAACAGTTTCCAGTATAAAATTGATAAGTCATTCTCATTATGTAGTTTACAAGAAACAAATTCAATACAAACAGCTCGTTAAATGGCACGAGGGAGGTCAATTTTTATCATAAATATAATGAATACAATACATGAAATAATGAAATACATCATTTTACACTACGCACAGTCTTCACAAATACAGCAACTGTCTCAATGACGGCAACAGACAAATTTGCTTGTATTTTAATCCTTTAATGCTTGAAATTTTTTCTTTTATTCTGTCCTCTCATTGCTTTTGCTTGCCTTTTGATGGTGTCGAATATATTGGGCACTGAAAAGGTAAAACCTCTGGTCTTATACATTTTTCAGAAAATGTCTCATATTCTACCCTATAGTAAACACTCTCTTCAGGAAAGTCTTTGTGTGGTTTGGAAAGAGAGTGAACTGCATGTTACAACTATGATGGTGTCTTGGCTCCAGTAATCACATGTCTCTTGCTTATCCCTTCAAATGAAGTAGATAATCATGTTGTTACTTTAGGCAAGAAGCCTTATGAAGTCTATCAGCTGTATGATTTTCCACTCCTTCCAGTCGCTTCATATTTTTTTCCTCTTTACAATCAACCAAGTATTTCATTTTCCTGCACATTATGCTGACTTGTGAGAACACCAATGGACACCTCTGACCAACTCATTCTTTATTTTGAAAGGAGGTCTCTTTCTCAACCTCAACTCCAGTAGTAGGTACATTAGTTGTACTGCATGATTACAGAATAAAATGTCAGACACGGACAAAGAAAGCTTTAACCCACGTAAACAGGTAGCCCCATGTCCGGATACCTCATTCAGTGAGCATTCCTCCTGAATGGACAATTTTATGAACCATACTACAGAGTTCCTCTCCTGATCATAATATTTGAGGCACAGTGATTATTTCAGATGATGACTAGTCATCATTAGAGTGAAAAAATTAATCTTGTTGGGCAAATCTGAGTGATTTGAACAGACTTTAAGTTATCCACTGGATGAGCTATCTAAAACGCAAACACCTGACCTTAGATGACAGATTCCCAGAAATGTGACACGGTTGCAGTGGCAAAATCTAGTTATGGATGCAGTAATACAGCAAGCATGATCTATAGAATTCTTCCAACATATATTTGCAGATAGTTCAAGATTTTATCCAACAGTAATTGCGGGAACCACTGAATCGATCTGCTATCGATTTTTGGTTTTACCGTTGTTGTGTATTTTATCCAACAGTAGTCCATCTCTAAATTCAGCTGTTTTACATCATTGCACATCAAGAAAATGAGAAACAATCTTTCTCTATACTCATCAAAACCACCATTCAACAAGGTGGGTTTTTAATAACCCATGGCAAGCAGCTAATGGGTGACAAGTAAAAGTACTTATTAAGACTAAGGAAAATATCCAGACAGAGGCGGACATACTAGAGATGAATACAAATGTCCGTTGCTGGGCTTGTCCAAGGATTTCAGTTTCTCAGATCATATCAGATATCTTTGATAAACATGGCTTGCACGAAATTGTACCTGTTCTATGTCCATGAAGTCTACGAGCACCTTATTTGGTTTCTTCTTCTGCATCGACTTGCCCATTGTCTTCATGAGCAAGCATTTTGATGTAGTAAAAGCAGTTGAGAAATACAGTGTAGAACTTGCAGTAAGCTGATATACGGACAGAAATATTTTGAAAGCGAACGTCTCTAAATTGGAATCCCGCGGAGCGTCCAAATTTAAACAGAGATTCGATGTCGATTCCAGCGCAATTTTGCCCTCTTTACAACGCAATCTTTCTTCTTTTTGGTACAACTGAAACAAACTTGCACCATGATGAATATGTAAATAAGGCCAATTTCCTTTTGTCGTTATTTATGACCCCCATCAAGCAGTCAGATCTGCTTAACCGAGCTCTTTCTTTTGGTTCCATTGTTGGATAACGCTGTTGAAAATGTTGACCTCTGTTCAAGGCGTATGATTGGCTGATGGAGTTGGGGAGTTTTCTCACAGTGGCGCTGATTGGCTGGTTTAAAAAATATTGTCGATTTCCATTGACAGTTGACTAATTTATTTCAAAAAATTCATCGAATTTCATCCTTAATGTGTAAGAGCTGCGATTGACATACTCGATATATCTTACTTAAAACATCAATACGTAACGTTGGTGAAAAATTATTTGGTTCACCAATGTGCACATGGAAAAGTCACATATTTCAAAGTACCAATGTCATGGTTGGGAGTTTAATATACTTGGAATATATAACCCCCCTGGAAGGATTGGTAGTGTGTCTTCTCAGCCGAAAAGTTCACTTTCATGGACTTTTTTAATGTCAAAGTTGGTTATTTTCCCTGTTTTTGGTCTCTGACCGCGTGGCAAAAACCCTGGAATCTAGTTACCGGATGCGACGTTAATTCAGAGAGACGCTCTAACTGCTCAAAGAGATTTACATAAGAAATACCGTTGGAGAATCTCTAGTATTACTTCACGGCGTTGTTTGGATTCGATCGAGAGTACACCGATGTATAATTCACAATATCCTTTAACTTCTCCAACGCAGATGACAGCCAGAATAACTCGGATATAAACTTTATTCGTGGATACGTGATGGAGGTCGAAGACGACGGAATCACGTCTTCTGCAGACGCTTTCATAAATGAAGATGAGTAGTTTGTTATATTGTACCAAGACAAGCCAATGGCCGATGGAAATTGCGTTGTGAAGTATAATGAGCAAAAAAGACTCGAAGAAGAATAAATTACAAATGCTACAGTTTTACATAGAAGGACGCGATAAGGTAGAAAGTTTGCAAGTTCAACTACATGTGTAAATTGTTTATTCCTACTGGCGTATTTTTAAAATTTTTATACTGTTAATGGATTCATCGGTTTTAACTTGGTTCATTTGCTAACAGGTGTGTGGTAATTGCTTCACAAAACTGCGTCAGAATGAAAGAGAATGTCAGGATTGGATGGAGATTGATGCTCGTGTTCAGCCAGTCATCAACGATCAAGTTCTCCTCGAGGTTGAATCTCTCCCAAGCTGCGTCACATTAACAAACTAACCATTACTCTTTGTTTGTTTGTATTAAAGATATCAACTGGGGCATTCTTTGCTTCGCTTATTTCTTTTACAACAAGATAGTCCTCTTAAAATCCTGGCAACATCCCGGCACAGTAAATAAATTCGTTTCTCAACAGTAGCTGCTTACCTATTTCCTGAATCTTTCATTTCAGCCTTTTGTTCCCTCGATTTTACGGTATTTACATCCAGCAAGACGCCATGAACAAATTCCCAGACATACGGACGAAAAACCAGGGTACGATGTGATGCAGTTTGGGAGAGATACGACCTCGAAGAGAACTTAATCACCTTTGACTGACTGTCTGAACACAAGCATCGACCTCCAAACAACACTAACACACTATTGCATTCTGAAGTAGCCTGTGTAGCAATGACCACACTTACACCTGTTAGCAAAACACTGAGCTAAAACGTGTGAATCCATCTACATTATACAAGTTTTGAAAATACTCTTCTAACAGCCGGCAAACAGTAATAAACAAGTACATATGCTGTTAAACTTACCAACTTTCTACCTTACCGCGTCCTTCTAAGCGCAATTGCAGCATTTGTAGTTTATCTTCTTAAAGTCTTCTTCGTTCATTATACCTCGCTAACCGATCGGCATCGACAATTGACTCGTCTTGGTATCGCTTGACAACCCATTCATCCTCATTTATGAAAGCGTCTGTAGAAGAAGGATTTGCGTCGTCTTCGACCTCCATCACGTATCAACGAATAGTTTATATCTGAGCGATTCCGGCCGTCATCTAGGTTGGAGAAGTTAGAGGACATTGTGAATTATACTACTATGCACTCTCAATCGAATCCAAACAATAATGTCGTGATGAAAAGCTAGAGATTCTTCGGTTTGGCTCGTATTTTTGCACATCTCTTTGAGCAGTTGGTGCGTCCCCTAGAAACCACGTCACATCCGGCGACTAGATTCCAGGCTTTTTTGTCATGCGATCAGATGACAAAAACGGGGAAAACAGGCACATTTAACCGTTAAAAAGTCCATGGAGATAAAATTTTTGCCCGAGAAGACATATAAATTGCAATCTTCTCAGAAAGGTATAAATATCCCGAATATGTTGAATCCCCAACGATGACAGAGGCACTTTAAACTCAGCCCATGGCCTACAATGGCAATGCATCATGTTTGAGTGGTGACGTACCTCTTCGAACGGAAGTCACTGCCGTAAATCAAGCAATTTGTATGCATGTTTTGTAAGCAGATTTCCACAACGTTTGGTCATTCCATTATGGCACTTCGTAAATTATACAGGGTTAAGATGTCTTTAACTGTACTCTCACCAACGTATACGATAATCACTGTTTTTGTTTGTTCAGAGACTGGATCTTTTTCAGGATTAAACCAATTGCTATTAGGAAACGATCGTCTCTCATGAAAGGATCTTCGAAACGTTTGCAAGTGAGTAGGCTCAGTCATTGGTTCTGATAGAAAGATTTTATTATTCAGTTGTGCCTCACCGTTTCGTTTGTCATTTCCCTTCAACCATTTTCCCAGCAGTATTTTTGAAATAGTTATATCTTATGTCAAAGCCGAGTTGTTTGTTTTTCCTTCTCATAAAATACTTTGCAAAAAGTCATCTCTTCATAACTGCATATATTTCAGTGTTTGATACTGAAGTATAAGTAATAAACTTGCTTTTGATTTTTAGTTTCCCAGGTGTAAATACCTGCCATTGCAAAGTAAACGCTCCCAGTTAAATAAGTACTTTCGAATCGACTATAAAAAGGAAGAAAGGGTTTAATGACATAGTCTTGAGTCAATGACAATCCCTCTGTGGCTTTTTTGTTAACAGATATTGCTGACTGATGAAATAAAAATCAAATGAAATGCTTTATCATAAACTTAATTTAGTTTAGAACTTTTAGTTTAGAACCAACCCAATTACCAAAGCAATATACTGTGTTCCTCACAACGTCGTTGCATATCCTGGATAAATTCTGATTTTGTTTTATAATCTTTTCTTTAAGTTGCTATGATTTGAAGTAGAGCTTCAAGAAATTTGGTGCAGCTTAACCCTATCTTAAGCATAACAATTTGCTTTGGGAAGTTAAAAGAAGCCATGGTTGTGTTTGGGAAAAAAAGTTTGAAGTTACATTTATTTCATACAACTGCTGGATTTTGAGGCACCAGAATTACCATGATAAAGCCAAATTGGTGACATATTTTGCTTGGTTTTAGATATTATAATCAACAAGTTAAATTTGACAACTGTCAGAAAATAAGAACAGATCAAAATGCAATGGAGATAACAAATTTTCTAGATTGCACTAACAAAAGCTTTTGGCCCAATGAGGGTAGTTGATAGAAACATGAATAGGGTTCTACCATGATTCCCTGGAAGCCTGACCATGTTTAAATGTAAGAAGAAGTTTCTTTATGCTATCTCACAACAGAATTTCTTATTTGGCTACCACTTTTGAAACATTTAAATACCTAACTAATGAAGTAAATCTTTGTCTGTTGTGCTGTAATAATACATCATATTTAAAACATCCACTTATGACTAAATTGAATTAATTCCATAAGGATACTCTGCTTGTGGTAAAAAATTAGTTAATAATTTTCATTAATCAAAACAGAAGGCCCTAAAAATATCCCCTTTTAATTGGCATTTTCCCACAAAAAGAAAACAGTTTCTAGGGTTCTGAAAATTAAAATTTTGGTCCAGTGCTCATATGTGTTTTATTCACTAACTTAAAGTACATACTCTGGTAACTTTTTCTCAGTGAAACTGAGAAAATTGTGTACACCTATTACCAAATATAATATAGTATAAATTTTATGTATACCACTTGTGGACACACATACAGTACTATACTGTTAAATATATTTCATGATTATATTTACTGTATCACGTTTCATCACAGAAAATGAACAATATAGTACTGCATGTGTCCACGTGCGGCGAACATAAAATTTTTGTCCTAAAAATTTGGTAATACGTGTGCAACGTCCTCAGTTACACTGAAAAAAAAAATGTTTGTGAAACTAAAATATGTAAGTACTAGGCCAAAATTTTAAAGTACATATGCGGAAAAAATTCATTTTCCCTTAAAAATTGGTCTCGCTGAGAGGATTTAAACGACATATAACTCTTACAACGCGTAAATAGTTCCAGATATATCTTCACGTTAACATGAATGTTTTTAAGCATGGACGTGAAAAAAGAGTTTAAGTACTAGTAACGCTGATGACGCGTAATCGGGAACGAATTTTACTTCCGGGCTGAATTTCTCATTGTATACTTGTTGTGAAGAGATTCAAAAGCTGAGTTGAAACATTTGTTTTTCCGTGTTCCTGACGATGTCTCCTAATAGTTCTGACTCAGACAATAGATTAACGTAACTGCTTTCGAATTTTAACTTAACCGACCAACGGGAGGTAAGGAAGTTCAATGCAAAAGCTCGTTAACAGTTGGACCTTATTGCGCAGAGACGGTGTTGTCTTACGCCGATGAACTCATTGGCAATGGAGAATGGACTTGCCAAAGTCAGAAATAGTTGGAACGAGAAAACACACGTTGCAGGGCTCATAAGAAACGGTTGAATGGAGAATTTTGTTAAAGAAACTGGCAAGTTTTGTAAGAAAATGTCTGTTACTGCGCTTACACCACTTCAGTCATACAGTACACATTGATACCGGAGAAGAGTCATGGAGAAATAAATCAATGGTGATGGTTTCATGGAGCTTTCATGCTAAGCAATGAGTAATCGTGAAATTTTTCGATGTTAATTTCATTCGAATATGTTGGTTTTCTTTCTCCAAATCCTTTTAGTCGTCTTGAATAATATTGGACGAACTAAGATACGTAAACATCGTTTCGTAGGTCGTCTCGTATTTACGAGACTTCTGTAACGAGGTGTTGGTTTTTTTGCGTGTCTGCTGTATAGTTCGTCTGCTCTTGTATTTGTACACAGGTACAAATTGTCCATTCAGTCGAATTATTCACATCGGTTCGTCTATCAAGACGAACTAAGCTGATACTGACAGTAGTTGGTCAATTTGGCTGTATTCATACACAGAAGAATTATCAGAAGAACTAAAATGTTTACCCAAGTTCATCTACATGGATTATCCATCTCTAGTATAAATTCAGCCAACACCTGTTTTCTGCAGACATCAATATGCGGGATAGCGAAATTTGTCTTCCTTCAATGACTAATGACTGGAATTGAGACAAACTAAACTTAAAATAGAGTTCAAAGAATGTGGATTTTATGGGTTGCTATTTATGGAATTATATTTGTATTTTGAAATATTTACCGGCCGAACAAAGATGCCACTGAAATGTACTGTTTCGTTTGTCTCAATTTTTTGAATTTCAAGCTAGTCTGAAGGTCTATATTGTCGCTTCTTGTCCAGTCTAGCAAATTTTTTAACCCAAATTATGCAACTGCTTAATCAAATCGACGTATAAGGTACTGATTTAATGAGAAGAGTTTCTCGATTTCGTCCTTTCTGCCGGATCGTTAACACCACTCTTTCTGAAAGTTTAACTTCGGTAGCCTCTTGATCTAAGAATGTGGAATCGAACAATCCTTTGTCATCCTTGTTGAGCCTAGGCATATACGGGTTTTATTTTTGCTCCTGCAAACAATCTCTTCGCACAAAATCATCAGGTTTAAGTGGTTATAGCGGAAGGATGATGTGCTTGTCAGCTACCACTTAGCACGTTTGCGTTTGACGAAGTAGACTCATTGCTGGCCTCTTGCTTTCACTTCTTGCAATGAATCGTTTGCGAAATTTATATGAATTGATGTATGGTTTGCCGGATCTCATGTGTTTGAACACCCAAATACAATTCAGTTTGAAAGGATTTCGTCTTCGCAGCTCGTAGTTTAGGCGACAAGAGCACAGTAAATTAATAGGCGTCTGAAATACTTCCACTACTGATTTCAAGTCACAACCGCAGATGGGACTCAGACTCCAAGACTGTCAGTCATGCTTTCAAAAATCCTACGTCTCTCTGTGTTTGGAGTAAAATATCTCTGAGTTTTTATCCGTTAGTAGAAAGTAATACATCACTCAAATTCTCTTTGAGAGTCTATTTTTAGGTAAAAAAGAGCTTTCCCGCATACGTTTTTTAATATTCAAAGACTTAGAAAGTATTAGCCCTTAGTGGGGTAATGCCACTAAATAGGGTAATTTTTAGGGCCTCCTAACTTGATTAATGAACATTATTCATTTACTTTTTATGACAAGCAGACTATCCTTATGCACTTTATGAAATTTGCATAGCATGACTAGTTGTTATGCTTAGTATCGCCATTGGCTGAAGGTTTTAAATATGATGAACTTTAACAAGCACTGAAACAGACCAAAGTTTACTTCCTTTGTTTGGTATTAAATGTCTCAAAAACGGTAACCAAAATAAGACATTCTGTTGTAAATAAGATATCTGAAATAAGAAATTTTTTTCTGCATGAAAACATGGTCAGGCTTTGAAGGATCCAATGGCACAACCCTACCTAAATTTTCTCTCAACTACCACATTGGGCCTAAAGCTATGATTAGTGCAACCTAAAAACTTTGTTGTCGCAATTGCATTTAGAACTGTTTTCATTTTCTGACGCCAGTCAAATGTAACTTTCTGATTATAAAAATTTAAAAGCAAGTAAAATATCTCACAGATTTTGCTGCGTCATTTGGGATTTGTAGTGGCGTTCTGTGAAATACAGTGTATTATTTTGGTAAGTTGAGTTAGATGTTTAAGGTTCTAAACTAAATTATGTCTATCATAAAGTATTTCATTTGATTTCTATTTAATCAGTCAGAAATATCAATCAATAAAAATATACTATATATTGATCACTATTGACTCGACTATGTCATTAAACCCTTCTTCCCTTGCTATGATCGATTCAAAAGTTCCTTTTTTTTTTAACTGGAAACGTTTATCTTGAAATGACCGGTGAAGTGTGCCAGGAAAACCAAAAATTAAAAGCAATAATAATTTCGGTCAGGGAAGTCGCAGATAGATAAACAATTATGAAGAGAAGAATTTTTAGCTAGATATTTCGTGGGAAGGAAAAACAATCTACGCGGCTTTGACACAAAGTATAACTATTTTAGAACTACTGATGGCAAAATGCTTAAAAGGAACTGGCCAAGGAAAGGCTGAGGCACACCTGACCAACAAGATCACTTGCAAACGTTTCGAATATCCTTTCATTAGAGATGGTTGTGTTCCGCATAGCAATTGGTTTAGTGTCAGCATCAGGTCCAGTTTCTATATAGAAAAAAAAGCCATTGATTACCGTGCAAGCTGGTCAGAGTAAACTGTTAAAGACAAGTTAACCCTGTATAACATATGGCACTATGAAATGAGAAAACACTGTAAAAAAGCATGTACACAAAAAGCTCAATAAACTGCAGCCATTCCCTACCATGATTTCATTATAAGGAGAAAGGTCCATTAAAGGGATAATTAAGAATGCTTTATCAGAGTTTGGGTTATCCATGAGTGACTGCCGTGGCCTATCATATGATTGTGCTGGTAACATGGCTGGACGGTATGTTTATGTATCTATCCTTATTCAGCAAGAATTTAACAATGTTGTCTATGTTCGCTGCATGAATCTTGACAACTTGTGTGTTGCCGTACTTGTATATTGTCACTTGTGCAGAAAATAATGGGAACTGTTAAACAAACTTCTGACTTTTTAAATAATTCCCTCAAATGCCAAGATTACTTGGCCAATAAAGTCAAATCGTTGTTGCCCCGAGAGTAATCACAGAGTTTTAATAGACTTTTAATCGCACAAGATGGATTGATCGTATGGTTTAGACAGAATTGTCGAGCTTTTGGCACCGGTTGTATTCACACTTGAGGAAACTGAATTGAACAGAAACGCAAATGAGGAAATTGGCCACGGTAAATGGAGTCGTAACAGTAGAACTGATGCTGAGGCTTTAAATGATACAATCAAGTTTACTTTCATAGTCATTGTTATTGTTGTCAGATACTTATTAGATTTAGCTAGACCAGGTACTGTGAAACTTTCAAGGAAACAAAATTGACCTCTTTAAAGCAGAAGATGGAATTTCACATTGAAGATATGCAAAACAATATAGAACAGGAAGAATCTTTACAAATAATGCACCAAGCACATCAATAGGCGGAGTCAAGGTGTTTTCCGCCATCTTGAGGAAAATGTAAAACTACTAGGGCGAGTATGCACGCGGCCAACGCCATTCATCCTTTGCAAGACTCGTCGCGGACGTACTGTTGTTTAATGAAAATCTCTTCGTTTTTCACAAAACCTGGGTGGAGGGTTGGGACATATGAATTAAATGCTTCACATTTCGCAAAATGAGATAACGAAAAAGCATGAAGAAAGAGAATTCGCGAAGTCTTCTCATATAATATTAAGATGGATCTGAACTTCCAACTAGAAGCGTGGTAGAGTATGATAGACCATGTCGTGTGATAGAGTTTTACTTGACGCGTAAGGGTTTGTTTTAACCTGGTTTCGTTTGTAGAAGAACGTCCAATTTCTTGTACCTTGCAAATAAAGATTTAAGTACAAAACCTTGTTGGTTTTATCGTTCTGTGGTAAGTTCCATTATTTTTTCCGACGCATCTAGAGCAGGGATAAGAACTAGTCTCTTAGTCTATACAGGACTTGCTTGTGCCAAAGTCAACTACTTGTCCTCTAACCATTTATGAAAAGAATGCTTTTCGACGTGCGATCGCTTCTTATAATACAGAATGATAACGATTGTTGTTATGGCAGTATTTGAATGCACAAGCATGTAGTGTACAGTTAATTTAATCACTCGATTGTGGCCACCTAAATATGCATGATTCATTACCACGCGCTGGTTGAGAATCGTTGAATTCGAGTCTTTTTTTCGGTGAAATTGGTGATATGGTGTCTTGAACAATGACGAATGTTCACTTTGAAAAATAATCAAGTTCCACGACAAATGAAATGTTTCAATAAAAACAAATTTCCTTAAAGTAACACGAGTAAAGGTTACAAGTTTTGCAAAAGATATATAGAATTAGCCCCACACTCGGCGCAATGGTTTTGCACCCCCTGCAAGATGGTGGAGAAAATCTTGACCCACCTATTAAAGTGTGTAATGGAATCAGTCCAACTAGGAGAGTTCAGTATTATTCACTACAACAATTAAATAGATTTCATGAAGTAGCATGTTTGTTGCAGGGGATTTTCAATAATTCCTTCCATATTATTAGAAAATTTGTCCCGTTGGAAAGGAAATTTATGTCATACGTGATGAATACATGAAAGACACCCCAAATATTTTAAATTTACCAGCAGAACTTCATATATGGTAGAGAATCTCGACTGGGAGAAAACGGAAAGGGAGGGGACATCCTAGACGGGTTATCAAGCACACTACAAGCTGTGGATGAAGATGCCTTTCTCAATATGTTGAGAATGGTGAAAATTCTTGTACCAATTCATGCCTCATAGTTATGTGAAAGATCAATTTCTGCCCTTAGAAACTTAGAAAAGTCTACTTATGAAGCACAATGCATCAGGAAATTCTAGATGGTTTGGCACTGATGCATGTACACACTGATGTGATTCTTGGTCGGTAAAACATTGTCATCATTTTCAAACTGCACTCTTTTCAAATGAGAATGTCAGACATTTTGTATGGGAATGAGTGATCTCACTCTGGATACCAATCTTTGAACAGCATTTGTGAGTTATATTCCAACAAGGTTAAGCCCTTGAATTGCAAAAATTAAGTGCGGAGTACTATATGGTATTTGAAGGTTGTTCTTATAACTCCAAGTATGTATAAATGTTTGTTGTGGAATAATGGTAGCTAATTATAACCATGGTGAAGTACGATTAGCCAGTGTGGTTACTATTTTAGAATGTGCATAAGTAAAAAAGGCCCGTTTGCCAAATTGACTTTAGAGGATATAAACATTGACTTATTGAATGACTAATAACTAATAATATTTACCAATATAAGTAAGTTGTTTTTCTAATGACTTTTTTCGACATTAGTTTTTGTTTCTGTTTCAATTTTTATTATCTTTTACCAGACTATGCACAGGTCATATGGGCATAAACAGAGGTCCATTTACTTTCAGAATCACTAGAACCCTGATTTATGGAGAAATGTTGCTCGAAGTTTTGTGTCAGCACGTGTAAGGAAATTTATATGGTTTCTTTCATCTCGTGATGCAAACTTTTCACCACATTTCAATGACAAAGGAGGATTTGTATAGAGGATGCACGGGCTTTCACACGTTTTGAATTACATGTACCTCCAAGAAGGTAGTAACTACTTATTAACTAATATTTAGTATTTCTGCTGGTGTGACAGTTACCCAAAATTTATTACCATTCCACATTGCAGTAACTTCTGTAGGATGTCAGACAAAAGTTGAGGATAATTGTTTTACCTAAAAAGTGAAAAATAAAGTTTTTGAGTTCTTATACGTTACTTAAAAGAAATAAAAAAGAAGAAATAGTAATAAAATTAATTGCTTAATGGTAACTTTGTATCCATGAAGGAATTGACGCACTTGGAAATTGAAAGGATGCTCAGCAACAAATAAAATTAGTCCCGGCTATCGCCACAAGTAATTCTTGCAATTCAATTCTTTTCACAGACCATCCAAGTGCAACGCGTGCAAAGAATAAGCTGTCCTTTAATGTTCAAATATGGAACATGGGACTTCACTGGGATTTCAGAGTTGGAGTAACTCAAATTTATATACAATGTATTTGAGAATATTGTTTTCGAATTGTACTTTGGCGTACGTTCTTGAACGATAGGATGAGCAGTTAAAAATTTCCCGAATTAGTATCTTAAAATATTTCAAGGTATCGGAAGTTTTGAATTATTTTAAGTAGTTTAGTTAGCCCCACTTTTCCTTGGAAGATCTTCAAACCCATCACCTCCTTTGATGACAGTTCTTCAAATTCCAAAACCTTGATTAAACATTAATGTATTTTGTTTCTTGGTTTATGAGTTTGAAAATAATTCATCAACTATGTGTACAAGGAACCACGAGAAAAACCTTATCGGCTTTACCAAGTTATTGATACATTTCACTATATTTTATACTGAAAGAAAAATTTATCGCACAAGACTCAGGGGGATTCAGCAGTAGCACTTCAGCTCTACCGGAAATGTTTGACTGTAGTTAACCACGAGCTTTGCCAAAGATAATGCTGTAGTTTGCAGACTAATTCGTGCAAACAAGCTCTTAGAAATATCCTTTTCTGATCGAGATGCTAAATTATCTAGATTTTGACCATCTATTCAGGAAAGGAATTTACTAAACATCCCTCAAAGCACTGCTAACCCACATGTTTTGTAGTAACAGCAGTAACAACAGGCAAAAAGTTAGTGAAGTGAATTAAAGTACAGTACAACAAATCAAAGCAACGTAAATTGTGTTTATTTATACTGCATAATCCTATCAGCCAGCTAAGCTGTTCTCCCTAGAGGTCTGGTACGGGCAACCGCTCCTATAGGTCCACTGTTACTAGAGGGAGAAACCGTTGTACACGGAACAAAACTTGCGATTCTTAACAGGATCAAGCTGGACAACACTCTTGTCACATGTGGCAAAGGTAAATTTTGATCAGTCAGCTGCACGGCGCCGGAATCGAACCCTGTAACAGTGGTAAAAGTTACGTGCTCTAAATCTGACATATGCATGCATGACTGGGGCTTTCACACAAACTTGATAAGCAGTGCAGAGAAAATCACAAAAATTTTCATTATATTATAGTATAGTATACTAAAGGAATTTACGAAAAACGATTAACAAGGTGAGGTAATACAAAAAGCATTTAATTCATAATAATAAGATTATAGTCATAAAAATTTAAAATACATCAAGTCTGACGCGAATAGCATATAGTGGCAATCATATCTAATAAATTTTAGTGCTTTTTGTTTTCCCTTGCATGCCCTTTCTCTTCTTTCACTTTTTAGGGAATGACCGTGTGATGAAAGGTGCCACCGTACCTGTAAACAAGAAGAGATAGGTCAACAATATTGGTCTTTCTGTGGGGTAAAATATTTATCAAGCTACAAAAACAACTATCCTTTACATTCTAACAATCCATTTCCGAAGCACAGATCAAATTAAACTTACCAGCCTACAACTCGTTTGCATACGAGAATTTGTTTCTTTACAAAGTGACAGAGTACCAAAATATTGAAACAAGGCTCTAAAAGTTTTACAAGCAGATATTTTTACAGTTATGTATGCCAGATATGCTGGTAGATTTTTATATTCTAAAATACAATAATTTAATGCTCTTAAAATAACATAGAAAAAATAAGGAATAAATAAAATATATCTCTACTCTGAAGATGTTGCTTGTAGCGACGAAACGTCAGTCAATAAATATGTTTTAAACTCTTCTAGCCTTCTTTGTTTAAGCAATTGTTCATGTTTACATATGGCGATACTTCGCACAATCTGCTGGGCACTGTTATTTATATTAAAGTTACGATTTCCGCCTGGACAATCACTCGTAGACATACAGATATATATGCTAAAACTTAACATTAGAGTTACAGTAGGAACTCTCAAAATTTACTTTCAGCCCTTTAGTCCTTTCTATATTTAAAGTCTTATGCAAGTATTATCATAAACAAAAGGAGTACATTTTATAGAATAGACTTTTTTGAATCATTATCATTATCAATGTTCAACTTCAATTGTGTCGTGCTGAGGCCATTCTCATGATTAATCAGTATCCAAAACTGCAAAGAACTTCCACTTGGGAGGCCATTGAAGGATATAAAAACATAACATGACTCAGGACACCATCACAGGTCTTCCAAATTGAAAATCACAAATTTGACCACAAATTTAGATATTACAGTTGTAAACTACAGTATATTAAATCCGGACAAATTCTGCATGAAACACTATTCATTTGATTAGAAAGCTTGGTTCACTTTAACAAAAGTAATTTGTAAATTTTAAAATGTTATGATTTAACAGGTATGCCTTTTCTATGCCTACAATTACTCCTTTATCTACAATATACCAACATAATCATATAGTTATGCAGTATATTCATATAATCATAGAGTGATACAGTGTCACTCTATAGATCCTATGTATAGTGACACTGTGCAATGTGATGGCAATGGCTGATCAGATTCTTTCAAATTTCTCAGCATCATGTACTACCCAAAATTCTTTTTAATCCCTGTCAGTGTTGACAATTATAAAGTTCTGTGGTCCAAAAGAGCTGTGTGCAGCATTTCAGTCATTTTGAATGGATCTCAGATCTGCTAAACATCAACAATGCATTTGATGTCAACAGAGCCTACAAACTCAATGTATGGTAATGATTTATATTCAGAACAAACTGTGTGCCAAATCAAGAACTACAAACATCAATAAACTTACAATGCCATGTTCAATTAGTCTACCAAATTAATCCACTGTCTCTCAAATCTACCAGGGCTGACCATGGCTCATCTTTCTGCTGTGTAATGTGGCATTACACAAAATAAAAAAATCTCAACACCTGACTTGAATGTGAATGCATTAAAGAAACTGTTGCTGGAAGAATAAGTTTATCCCCTATCCAGCCCAAATTTAAAATATAAAAATATTGAGTAATGGATTTACTTTTTCAAAAAGGAAACAAGATAGCCCAATTTCAAACTAAAATCAGAAGCTAAACAAAGGAACAAGTGACAATTTCACCAATTCAAACAAAATTTGTAAAATTCAAAACTTACATAGAGCTCATTCTTGGCAAAAAGACTGTTGTTTCTTATGTGCTTCAGGTTTTTCAGTACATGCTGACTTTGACATTGGTATTGGCACTGTGTTATCCAATGGCAAAAAAGTATATGCTTCATTCCTCTCACTTTCATTGTCTGATGCTGGTATCTATGTTCATATGACACTTCAGGAACACATTGAACTGTAGTGTCTGGCAGCAATGTGGCCAGATTTACAGATTTAGCCTTTTCCAGACAGTGTTAAAGCTCTACTATTTCAAAGAAGAATGCAATTCTTTAACCTTGATGTATTCTCTTTGTATTCAAGTGAACCTAGTTTACCATATTTTTGAGAAGTGGAAGTTTTGGACTACTCCATTCCCTCACACATGGGGGTGTAATGATTGGGGAATTGGACACTGTTGACAAATTTTAGCTCATTTGGTAGTATGTCCATAGACACAGATTTCTGTGTTGACCAAACATTTGACAACTTAAGAAGCACAAAAATAGAGCTTTTTAGTTGTAGTGAGGTTCTATTCAAAGGAACAGATGCACAATGCATCATCTGGTATACTGGGCAGCTCTGAAAGAAAAAAAATTAAACAGGCTTTAAATAATATTAACTGCACAAATAACTATGAGCAAAATTATTGAACAATGGTCCAAAATGTTCTAGAGCAGAGCCTAGTCATAGGGGAAAGTTGTTAAATCTTATGCCACTTACAGTATTCCCCCAGGACCTAAAAAACAGTACCCACTCAACTTAAGGGTGGATTTCCACTTTGTGCAAAATGTCAAGCACATCACAGTTGCATTGTTAAAATTGAATAGATTCATACTTGGTTCCATTCAAGAGGTCCTAAGACAAAAGGAAAAAGTTATGCTCACAACATTTTGCACCAAATAATAACCCACCTTAAGCTAGATAAAAAGGGCGATTTGGCCAAGTCAAAGGGACTTTTTGCAACTCAGATGCACTTGATTTGCCACACACACATGCGTAAGTATTGCTGGTAATTTTTAACAAGCTGTAGGTGGGGCACGGTGAGCCATTACTCTGAGGTCACCAAAGGAAAGTGCTGACTAGGTGCAAATGCTAAAAATACTAATTGCAACAAGACCACAATTATTATAATTATACTATGGAAAGGACATGTGGCCAAGCTCTTGCAAGCAGTTGTTGATAGTTTATTTAAAAAACTGAATTTTGTATGTCTACAGTAGTGCCCCCCATTTCAAATTTTTGTAAAGTCTTGTAATAAAACAAATTTACAAACTCATCATTCTAAAGGTGCCGTTTTAACTTTTCACAAGTTCTATGTGGACGTGTTTGATCTAATTAAGATCCTCGCATGATGAGTGAAGAAACTCATTTCTTTCACTGTTATCATCTGTCCTTTCTGCAGCAGATCAAACCTTAAAAAATTAATCTCAAAAATAGGCCTTGTAGCCTCCCTTTGATATTTTTTTGTAAATTCTGAGTTGGCCATTTATGAGTAGAGTTCTACCTTGAGTGTTTTACTTTACCAGTAAGTTAATCCTTGGGACTAGTTGTCAAGAGTTCATAACCATTTTTAAGCTGGCTGGCATGTGCTCACTTGTGGAGTGGTTTAGCCAACCAGAAAAACAATAGTTTTTTTGGGCTTCATCAGTTTTTATAGCCAGTAGTTTTTCGGGCAGGAGTCAACGTAAACCCCTATACTTCCAATCCTGAGTCAGGATGGGAATTCTTAAAACATCCAGAAAGAAGGTAGGTGATGGGGAACTATTAGTACTTAGAAGTCTCCTGAGTAGGGGCAATGCTAGGGGAATTCTAATGAATTCCAAAGCGCGGGGTTCCAGTGTAGATAGCTTCGATTAAACAGCGGCGTTCTTGAGGTTATACACTATCTAAAAGATAGAAAAAAAGCTTCTCGACGTTTCGAGCGAAGGCCATTAGTCCGGAGATTAGTAGCCAAATCGAAAAGCCTTCGCTCGAAACGTCGAGAAGCTTTTTTTCTATCTTTTAGATAGTGTATAACCTCAAGAACGCCGCCGAATTCTAATGAACATGTTCCCACGAAGCCAGCTGTTGTTTATCTCAAGCATCAGCTCAAGGCATGCTTTGGTAAGGTCATCAAGAGGTGAGAAAACGTGCCATTTAAATTTATGAAATTGCAATGAAAATCTGTAGTTGCACAGAAGAGTAACTTGCATGTTAACTCAGTGAGAAAGCTTGGCCTTACCTTCACACTAAATTGAAATGGAAGATTCCAATCATTCCTTTTTCTCTTGTCTTCATCGCATTTTTACAGGAGTGCTTGGGTTCTCTATATCCTCATTCAAGAACACCACTTTTTACTTACGAGCCTCTTTTACAGTACCTACAGATGAAGATATAGTGTCAGTATTATTACTGTTAAGCTTATTCGAAAGAATTCTGAGATAAACACCTTGATTTTGGAAGCCAGCAATCAGCACGTGGAGTGCGGGATGAAATAAAAAACTTGCTTACCTAACATGAATAGATACTAGTGGACCGCAATTAGCGTTCTATCCATTCTTCGTAGCCATCTTGCCTCGGTCTTCATGGTAGATCATTCTTTCTTTGCTTGCATCCGTCAACATGCCAGCATCGTATCTCATCCCGAAAACTGAACGTTGAGACTGTCCGTGGTTAGAGTAAAGACCAGTGGCGTAGCTAGGGTTAAATACTTTAGTCCTGCTATTCGGAAGTGGACAAACAACTAGGGGGGTCCGGGGGGCATGCTTCCCCGGGAAATTTTTTAAATTTACGACCCCAAAATGGCCATTTCCTGCAATTTCAGAGTGAAATATCTCATAAATGGAGCATATAAAAACTGTTTGTTAAAAAGAAACTAAAAGCTTTTTTAAATGTACTGCCAAAATAATTTCAGAATTAGCTGCAAGTTTAAATATTGTGATTACATGCATATTCCATCAACCACAGTATTTCATCTTTAATTCAATATTGCAATTTTTCAAACACATGAAGGTGGTCAAGTCACTTAAGTGGCTAATTTAGCCTAATTATATTGTTCATATTTAATGGTTTCTTAGGACAAGTTGAAATCGATGACAAAATCATTAACATAAATTTTAATACAGCTGTTTCGCCCAATGTCAGGGCTCATCAGCATGCCTAGGAAACACGAATATCAGCTGCAGGTAAATCCATGATTCCGACATGGACAGCCTCCAAAAAGAAGCCTAGAATTACGAGCAGTCTGGTTTTAAGGCGCCAGATTCTCGCCTTCACATCTCTTTAAAGCCTTAAAAGAAGTTTGGTTAGAAATGGGAGACAATATGGTTGCTAGTCATTCATCCCCCATAGAGTTTCTTAGGTAAGTTTTGACTCGCTTCAAACATGAAAAAGATCTTTCAGCTGATGCACTAGAAACAGTGATGACTGCATTGAGTTTAAGTAACTTAACAAATTCTAGAATACATTGCAGAATATTAACGTGGCAAATATATTCTAAAAGTTCCATGGGGTTTTCTTTAACAAAATCATGATCTTGGTAAACAAAAACCAGTTGACTCACAAGCTTAGGGATGTCAAAAAGAGGGCCATATTTATTTTTAAGTTGTTGAATTTTATCATTAGGGACACTTTCCTTTCACTGTATAAAGACTTTAGGATTGACCAAATCAAGTAATGAAAAACTTTCTGCATCATTAAATCTTTTACAAAGCATGCCAACAAATTGGCGAAGCTGACTATAAATGACTGGTCATGCTATTGTGACTTCAGAATCAGTGCGAGCACCGAAGGTGCAAGACCCCTCTCGGGGGATTGGGAGCATGCTCCCCGGAAAATTTTGGAATTTGGAGTCTCGGAAATGCCATTTCCCGCATTTGAGGATAGTTTTTATGCATTCTGAGTATCACAAAATATTGTTTAAAGTAGGCAAAGTACAACATGTTTTGGGCTGTTTTTATGTCAGAGCCTATTGCCACGTTTATGGAGCACTGACAAAGTTGTGAGTGAATCTAACATAGATGGCCATGAGCAAGTCTTGCCCAAAATTACTGTTTAACTAAACACTGAAGTGGAGACTTACTGTAAGTGTAAAATATTTACCATGATTATGCTTCAAAAATAGGTAAACGAATTGGTCCTCAGTGCTGGTTTACACTGAGTTCAGCTCACGTCCTTCATGGGTTTGTTCTTTGCATTTAGTCTCACTGTGAATGGCTTTTCTTTCCTTTGTAAAGATTTTTCACTGAGTTCATCACATCATACAAGCAGATATACAAATGGCATTCAGCATAATCTTAACCAGCAGTAAGTCATCACAGTAATGAATAGTTTGAAAATGCCGTGGAGAAACAGAATCATTGGATAAATATTTTTGACACTTAATTTTTTTTCTTTTATTATTTTAATTTACAAGTTGTCTATTTAATCAGCAAAATGGTCATCATATAATAATGAACCACATCAAAAATAATCTGTCTAAATATATAAATGTCATAATACTCCAGATGATACAGAAAGTCCTTGACAAACTTGACAATGCCATAGGGAAACTGACACTTCATACAGCAACTTGTCTATTTAATCAGCAAAAAATTCATCATAATAATGTGCCACAGTAGGGAAAGGATTAAAAATGATCTGACTAAGTGCATAAATGTCATAATATTCCAGATAATACAGGAAGTTTATCACAAACTTGAAAATACCATGGGAAAACTGAAACTTCATACGGCGTGTTGTCTATTTAATCAGCAAAAAATCATCATATAATCCACCATACCAAAAATTATCTTTCTGAATGCATAAATGTCATAATATTCCAGATGATACAGAAAGTACTTCACAAACTTGACAATGCCATAGAGAAACTGACACTTCATACAGCAACTTGTCTATTCAATCAGCAAAAAATTCATCATAATGTACCACATTAAAAATGATCTGACTAAATGCACAAATGTTATAATATTCCAGATAATACAGGACGTTTATCACAAACTTGAAAATATCATGGGAAAACTGAAACTTCATACAGCATGTTGTCTATTTAATCAGCAAAAAATCATCATATAATGCACTATATCAAAAATTATCTTTCTGAATGCATAAATGTCATAATATTCCAGATGATACAGGATGTCCTTCACAAACTTGACAATGCCATGGTAAAACTGATAATTCATACAGCAATTTGTCTATCTAATCAGCAAACATCATCATATAATAATGAACCACATCAAAAATTAATTATCTGCCTGAATGCATACAGTAAATTTCATAACATTCCATATGATACAGAAAGTCCTTCACAAACTTGAAATGCCATGGGGAAACTGATACTTCACACAGCAAGTTGACCTTTTAATCAGTAACAAGTCATATAATTATAAACCACATCAAAAGTTAATTTACTAAATGCATGAATGTCATGATTCAGGCTGGCAATTAAGTCTTTGAGTAGTGCTAGACTTGAAAGTGGCATGGAACCATGAAGCAATGTTTCAATTTGACATTGATTTCTCATTCAGAGTTGGAGATATGATAGAATCTAAGTTGACCACATGTTTATTTATAGAGAAAATTAAGTCTCCTTGGTTTTGCAATGAACTTTTCTGTTATCAAGTTGTGAAGCTCATTTTGGTCCTCCTTTTCCTTCAATATGTCTTTATGAATAGATATTCTGCATAAAGAACCAAGGCGTTCTTCACTCATTTTACCATGAAGATAGCTTTTCACTCTTCTCAGGCAAGAAAAGGATCTTTCCACTGATGCACTTGAAACAGCAAGGACAGCATTCAGCTTCAGAAGCTTAACCACCTCAGGGACACTTGGGTGTAAATTAAAATGAAATATATACTGCAAGAGCTCCACTGGGCTTTCTTTGTGAAAATCTGGATCTTTGTAAATGAAAAGCAGTTGGCTTTCAAGTGTTGAGATATCAAAGAGTGGTCCATATTTATGAGGGACATTATTTTGCCAGTGTGAGAAAAATTGAGGATTTACCAAGTCAAGAAACTCAAAGGTGGCACAATCAGCAAACCGGTCATTCAACATAGTTATAATTGTACCAATTTATCTCAAAATATAGCTGTTTGTAGTTATGCTTCCTGTCAGATCTTGAAGATGGTTGTCCAACTATTCTCACTGTAACACTAAAGCAGTCATTGAAGGCTTCATCTGTGCAAATCTCAGAAAGAAAATTTATTAAATTTTGCACTTTTCTAACTCCAAAAGAGAAATCAGTTAATCTGTTTTGGAGAAAACTATATAATACTAATGACTGATCCAATATTTTGTTGAACAAGCACATAAAAAAGCAGAAAATGAAGCTGTTAAGGTATTGAAGTAAGCCACTTGCCTGGGTTAAGCTTGTGTCATCCCAGCTTTGAGGTGGTTCCAAAATCTCCTCTCCAGAACATCAACTATGGCCTGGTACTTATTAAAAATTACAGAAATTGTACAAGATCGATAATACCATCTTGTTTCATCAGGGGTTGGAGTATCAATGTCATGTGAACTAAAAAGTGCCTTCCTTTTGGAGCTAACACTTGTGAAATTACTGAAGGCAGTAACATTGGCAAATAAGACTTTGACGGCTGGAATTTTTGATGCAGATTGGCAGAAGACAAGCTTTAATCTGTGGGCTGCACAGTGGAAAAAAAGGCAAAAGGGTAGTCCTGACGAACAAGAATCTGCACACCAGTAATATGACCAGCCATTACAGTTGCACCATCATATGTCTGCATCACTAACTTTTCTTTTAAAGCATCACCATGCTTGCCCAGGATCTCCTTCACAATGGCACGTATTGCGGGTGCAGTCCTATCTTCACTTACGTTGAAAAACTTTAAAAATCTTTCAATAACTTCACCATTTCTATCCAAACGAATGATTACACTAAGTTGCTCTTTTGTTGACACATCTGTTGTTTCATCAACCTGGATACTACAGAATGTACAATCTTTGATTTCCTGATCAATTTGATCTTGAATTACTGAATGTATGCATTCAATCAGATCATTTTGGACGTCTGCTGAGACACTTGTAAAAACTCCTCCAGCATCTGGTCTTTCTGAACCAGCCAGCCTTTCATGCAGACGGCGCTCGAAAACGGAATCAAACTTTGCCATGCATTCTAATAATTCTATGCAGTTACCCTTATTTAAACTTGTGCTTGATTCATCATGGCCCCTGAACGCTAATTCTTGTCCAGCCAAATAGAGGACAGCTTCAGAAAGAGTTTTCAGCATCTCTCTGTTTTGCCTTACCTCTTCATTATGCCGCTCTACTGCCTCTCTTCTGGCTCTCGACAACGATATATCGACCCTCTGAGACATCAAAGGTTTTCCACATTTTGTAGGCCTCCATGTGCGACTTGGCTTTCTCATGCTTCTTGCAATCGGACAGAAAGCCTTGCATGTTGAAATAACCAGAGCATGTCCAGGTTTGCGAAACTCCAGGTCGAAAGAGCAAGCAAGGCCAGCAAAAGAGACGCTTCTTGTTTTCGCTACCAAATAGCCAGTCCTTCGTGTACCAAACCTCTTGGAACATCCTGTCCCTCGTCTTCATCGTAAGCTTCGGCATAGGTCTTTGCCCAACGATAACTTTCTGCTCGCTCACATTTCTGGCAGTAAAAGACTTCCTCAGGAGCTGAGATATAACGTCCCCGTCGGTATGAACTTCCGAAGATCCGCATGATTGACTTTGATCCATATTCGCCGTTATTCGCTATTTGTTCGCTACTAGGAGTACTACCAAATTTATAATAAGTCGTGCTATTACAAATGAGCATAACCTGAAGCCCAAAATTGGCAAGGTACGCATGCGCAAGGAATAATTGAGCCAATCCAATGACGCTCAAATTTCGGCCAGGTCCTGCTGAGATGAGCATGACTTGCCACAGATCACCAATACATGTAACTCATCGGATAATTCACTGACGCCGCATTCGATTTCTAAACAAAAAATTCGAACCAAACTTCCATTTTCAAACATGTTAAAAAAATTCTTAACTCTGGAATATCTTTTGGTCATGCTCATCATGACCAACATGACTGCTAGCTTCGCCACTGGGCAACAATACAATCAATAACCTCACAGTACAGTTGCTTGTAATTTATATCTCTCTCAGATCTTCTGGTTGGGGTACCAGCTCTATTTTCAGCTGCAGAATAACAATCACTAAAAGCAATATCATTACGAAGAATATTATCAAGAAAATCAACAAAATTTTGGATCTTTTTTATGCCATAAGAAAAATCAGTGGACCTATTCTGAAGGATACAAAGAATAGAAGACTGCTGTAAAATTTTATAATAGAGTTCCAGAATAAAACAGAAGATAAAGGATTCCAGGTAGTGGAGTAAACCATCAGTTCGAGTAACAGTTTCATCAGGTCCAATTGCGAGGATTTTCACTAATCTCTGTAAGGGTAGCTACTAAAGAGTCAAAGTTATTGAAAATAGCAGAAATGGCACGAGATTTATAATACCATCTGGTTTCACCAGGATTAGAGATATCAATACCATGCGACTTAAGATTAGCTTTTCTTTCAGGAATAGATCCGCCAAAGGTACAAAAGGCTAAAACATTAGCAAAAAAAAATCTTAACAGCTTTAATATTAAGGGCAGATTGACACAAAACTAAATTAAGTCGATGAGCAGCACAGTGAAAGAAAAATGCATAAGGGTAAACCTGTCGTAAAATAGCTTGTAGCCCATTAAGATGGCCACTCATTACAGATGCACCATCATAAGTTTGCATAACAAGTTTGGACTTTATAGATTCCCCATACTTATCAAGAATTCCCTTGACATGTTTGAGGAAGTTGATCGTCCAGGTTAGTGTAGTCTTGAGAAAGACTGTTGGTTGAAGTGACTGACGTTTCGACAGCCTTAGCGGCGGTCATCTTCAGAGTCAAAAGGAGAGTAAAGGTCAGGTTCGCCTGTATTTGTATCTGGCTCGTCCGTGATAAGTGGGCGGTCGTATTAGTCATGGAGGTGTGATATTTGGCGAGAAGCAATGGGTGTGGTTGTGTAGGCGTTAATTATCAGTTTGTCGAAGTGTAAGTCTATTGGCTGCTCGCACGTTTGACTTTGTGAATTAGTCGTTTGTAAGGTCCCGGTAATTGTTGTGATCGGTTTAATGGATTTTGTTCTAAGTTCGTATACCAGCTTTCTAGTGTGAGTCGCTGTTTGTAGTTGGTGCTGTACGTAATGCATTTTGCCGAATCCCAGTCAATGTTGTGTTTGGTTTGTCGGTGGTGTTCGGCAATGTGGTTGGTTTTGTCTCCGTTTTTTGTCGCTCGTTTGTGTTCTGTTAGTCGTATATTTAAGTTTCTGCTAGTCTCACCTATATAAGTGGCTTGGCAGTCGGAGCAATTAATTTTGTAAATTGCACCTTGTCTTTCGTGCGGTTGTTCTCTGTCCTTAACGTTAGTCAGTACATGTCGTAAAGTTGTGATGGGTTTGTGCGCTACTCGTATGTTGTATGGTCGTAAGATACGCGAGATAATCTCAGACGTACCTTTTATGTAGGGTATCGTTGCTGTAGTTGTTGTCGGACTGTTGTTTTTGTCGCGTTCATTGTCTTTGTAAGTGTTAAGTTTGATGAAGTCAGAGTTATAGTTGTTTTTGTGGAAAACGCATTGTAGGTAGTCATTTTCTTGGCGTAGAGCGTCGGGTGAGTTACAAATGAGTTGTGCGCGTCTCGTCAATGTTTTGAAATTATACCGGTATCGTGAAATTATACCGGTATCGTGAAATTATACCGGTACCGGCATGAAATTATACCGGTATCGTGTGAACAGGTTCGTACCGTGATATTTTGATACCGGTGCAGTTTCGTACCGGTATCGTGTAAACGGGGTCTCAGTCCTCGCAGTCCTACAATTGCTAATGAGCAGGACTTTTGCAGGAAATTCGGCGGGGGTGTGGTGCATTTCAAATCGTCCCGGAACTCATGCATTGCAATTATTGCAGGACTTCTGCAGGAAATGCGACATAGGTGTAGAGCTATTTAGCCAATCAAAAGCGTTCAAATTATTCTGGAATTCTTGCTCCACGCTTAAGGCAAGATATCGTAAGACCCATGATTCGTACTTATTCCAGCGCTCAGGTTAGCTGAACGTAGTCTCCTTGGGGGCTTTAAGCAGGCTGAAAAACTCGGTTTCCGTAAATTTGATGAGACGTTTGGGACAAAATAAAATTTCAATTGCATTTTTTAAAATTTTCAGATTGGAAAAATTTTAAGTCATGCTGAGCATGACAAGCATGACCGCTAACTACGCCATTGGTAAAGACAAAGTCTCATGGATAACGATTCTACCCGATGAATACAAATAAAATGTTGTCAGCGTAGTACGTCTCTACTCTCAACGTCGACGTGCCGAGATCAGTGTTGCGTGATGCCCATTGACGTGAAAGGCCAAATCGATAACATAAACAAACCAGATCGCTTAAAAAATGGCCAGATTTTTACAAGTTTCTAGATTTTGAATATCCACCAAAGGTTTGTGTGCTTTGCTGTCTCCTTAGCCTATACAAATCTAAATTTTTACAAAGGTTGTTGATCACTCTTTGTTCTTGTATATCAGTGAGACTCCTCGGGTACTAAAAGCTTAACTCGTGAGTGGTTGACTGAACTCTGTTTTCATGGAACTCAATGAGGTGGGGCGACATGTTTGATTTGTTGGACTGTTGGAGTGCTGGATCGAAGGGAGATGTTGAACGTGAAGTAATGGATTAATGCTTGATATTATATTGCATTTTCAAAAAATACACACACACTTGACATTAAAATTTTCTAAGTTTTAGCCAGTGGCGTACGTAAGGTATGACAGTTATGGCACGTGCCCTGGGCGCCACTTGAAGGGGGCGCCACTGAGCAGTTTTTATTAAAGTCAGACAAGCCATCCTCGAATAAATTTGTGGATGATTTCTTTGCCACTTTTTAAAAAACCGTCATTCCCAGTGGCGTATGGATAGAGGTAGGGGCGTGGGGGGCAGCGCTCCTGGAGACACTTACATTGGGGCGGCAATTTTGTTCTTATTAAAAAAAAAAAAAAGAAAAGAAATGACAGATCTTCTGAAATACGAACTGAAAGAGTCATGTAACTTACATAAAGTACTTCATCCGTTTAAACTTTGATAGCCAATGAGAGGCTTCAGTTTACATGTGCTCGAACGACAGCTAGGAACACGACAGTTCGCCAATGGTTGTTAGAAAAGATACAATCGACATAAGGTCCTATCAAAGAAGAACAAATAAAACAATATTGATTCTCTCATCGCAAGAGTCCTCCGTACAAACTTGGAACACGACACACGAACTGCCGTATTTAATCGAATAAGGGCCACGGCGCTTATCAAATTTTACGACCCTTTGATGCTGCGCTTATTCTAGAGTGGTGCTCATTAAAACTAATTTAAAGAAATGAAGTTCAAAAGGGCGTAGAATGTAATCTTTTGATTTTTTATCAATTGTTGTACTGAGGAAAGGGCGGCATTATTTGCTGGCGCCCTTGGCGACATTGTAGCACGGTACGCCACTGGTTTTAGCTAATAAAGGATCTGAAAAGTCACTTTAAAATCACTAAGTATTTAACAAAATTACGTGGCATGTAATATTCGTAACATAATATATTATATAACTAAACAGCAAATTTAAACCAAGACCTGATATACATTTTGATGATCAATTACCAATGTTGTACGTTACTTTACATTTATAAATTTTCCCGTAAGGTTGTGATGATTATGCATAATATATAACATAGTATACGTACTAAATATAATGTATATTACATATTCAAGATAAAAATTACCTTACTTAGTAACTACAATCAATGGAAGATAATAACTTTTGCTCAGAAGACTTCGGCTGTTCGTCTCCTTATTTATTTCGTTTGGTGGTTGAACAAGCTTCAACTTACAACTTAGAGTATGAACTTTCATTTGATCGTTAGGTTACAGATTTAACGCAGTTATGTCTGCTCAACCACAAAAGGAGACCTATTCGTGTGAGGACGTCTTTATGTGT
The DNA here is from genome assembly GCA_030142905.1 of Heliopora coerulea. Classification (NCBI taxonomy): domain Eukaryota; kingdom Metazoa; phylum Cnidaria; class Anthozoa; order Scleralcyonacea; family Helioporidae; genus Heliopora; species Heliopora coerulea. The sequence goes on from JASJOG010000181.1 coordinate 648,218, forward strand.
ATATGACGGCTTTTCATTCCAAGAAACTAAGTTGTTTCCAATATTCTTTCTGAATTACAGTAAACTTGCACTCTCAAGCTATGTGTTTTTATTCTTTTAAAGGACTTCTTCTGAGCTTATTTCTGACTTGTTCTTTTATGTATTTTGGAGGGGAGGATTACGATTGGTGAAAAACTATGGATTTCAAAGTACAATCAGCGATTTAGGTCTATAGAATAATATATATTATATGTTACTCATGGGTTTACTCTTAGGAGATTTAACCTTACTTGCTGAGAGCGTTTTTTCGTTCAACATTAAAGTGGTTATTTTTTGAAGAGCTTAATGTATCGTACTTTTTTGGGGCTTATTACTGGAAGTCCATAATATTTGAAAAAAAAAGAAAGCATGTGACCTTTGTGTATTAATACTAGTATAAAATGCAGCGAATGTTTATTCATAACATGTTCTTCATGCTTAATATTGTTGTTATCTTTTCCAATGAAATGTTATGCGTATGGAACATTGTATTGACATACTATGACCTTGAAGGGGAAGTGAGATCGTAACCGAATACCCCAAGCACTAACCACATGAGAACTAGTAAAATTCTCTCTCTAATTACAATGCTATCGCCGGAGTAGAATTGTTCGGTAAAGATTGAAAAGTGCTTCCGGCTACGCCATTTTGGACGGCTCCTTTGAGGTTTGTTTTCCTTCACGCAAGTAATGCCTGAGTTTGCTTTGACATAAAGCCGCTAAAATAAAAACTTGAATATTTCGGTGCTGGGAAGGCCAGTAAAAAATGTGATATCAGATTTCCTGGTTATCAACACAAATTTAAATGATTTTCCTGCAAAATTTAAACTATTATTTAAATTATTATTCACTTTTAGAATCACAATTCTAAAATCAAATTTCCGTCTATTCCAGCGCGAGGGAATGTGTAGCTCTCATTCAGTCATGAATAATTTTTGCACTGGATATTCTTTTATTGGCTGCTCATCCCCGAAGGGGTTGGAACATACAGTCACATTCTTCCTTGGCTTGAAATCTTTCGGTCCTTTTGACCGACTTTCCATATAAAATTCCAAAAACATTAGCTCCAGCAGAAAACTACAGGCAGTATCAATCTAAAGAATTCAAATTTCGTATTATAACCGGTGAAGATATCATGAAAATTCATATGAAACTTAAATCAGCAAAATTGACAGGACATGATAGAATAGTAGCTAAGTTAATAAAAAATTCGGCTAGGGTACCAATATTTTCAATCGATTACTGATAACTGGAGTCTTTCCAGCAGACCTTAACCCTTTCCTATCCCAGACGTCTCCCATTGACGAGTAAAATCGTCTGGAGTTAGTAAGACAATTAAAAAGTCGGTATCGGTGTGGTAATTAATGTGGTAATTATCGCCAAATCTTAGTTTTATCAATTATAGCAAACATTTTTGAAAAGATAATTTTTAATCAACTTTCTACCAACATACAAGACAACATTATACTTACACCATAACATTCTGAATTCAGAAGTCATTCTTCCCAAACATTTCTCCTATGTACAATTCATAATTTGTACGTTTATATGGACAAAAGATTATTTAATGGAGTTATATTTTTAGACCGAAAGAAAGCCTCTGATTGTGTTGATGATCAAATTTTAATTTAAAATCTTTCTATACATTGCCTTCATGGGCGGGTCAATGTTGGAATGGCTTTAATCTTACTTGAAAAAATAGAAGGCAAATATGTAAAGTTAATCAAATTATGTCAAAACAACATGTGATTAGATGCGGTCTGCCACAGGGCTCAAACTTTGCCGCTTCACTATTTGCAATTTACAATAATGACTAACGAGATTTTGCTGGAGGATGCTACGGTAAGCATTTTGCTGATAATACTAACTTAAACACTAATGGTAAAACAATCAGAGCTGAAAGCATGACTAAAGTCTAATTTAGAAAAAGTTCATTAGTCGCTTTATAGCAAAAAATTAATGCTTAGTAAAGATAAAATCAAATCAAGGCAAAGACTAGATAATATTAATGATGATCCTACCATAAGAGTCGGAAACGAGAGTATTAAGTGTCTGAAGCAAAGTAGGACTTTAGAGGTTGTCATTGATGATCAACTTTTGTGGAATGATTACATTGATAGCACAATAAGTTAAGTATCATAATACTCAGGTATGTTAAGACAAATGAAACCTTAATTTTGTCTAAAAAGATGCTCTAATTTTGACCCACATGTCTTTAGTCATTCCTTATTTTGACTACTGTGGTTCGGTTTGGGATAATTGTAGCAATTATTTGCTTGATAATTTACGGAGAATGCAAAATATTGCAGCAAGAATAATTGAAGGCAAACATTATGAATTTAGCTCAATGGGTTTATTTAAGGAACTAATTTGGAAAACTTTTAAAGAAAGAATGTACCGAAGAAGAATAAACCAAAAAATGTGTTTGTGCTGACAGTTATAAAAGAGCAAGTAAAAGAAAGCCTGGCTAATATGTTCACGGTTTCAAGTAACAGGAAATATCAACGTAACGGTAAAGGTAAAGTGCCTTTAGTTATAATGGATAACCCTATCAGCTACATAAGGTGTTCTCCCAAGAGGTCCAGTAAAGGACCCTAGAGACTATCTGGACAACACTCTTTTCTCATGTGACCAAGGTAATTTTAATCAGATAATTGCAAGAAGCCGGAATCGGTGAACCCTAGTCATAGCGATGAGAGACACGTGCACTACCAATGTGCCACCAGCAACCCCAGTAACTGTGAAAACTACATTGTGGATAAACCCAAAAGAAATTTCACGGGAAAAAAAAAATTACTCGGACGCAGCTAATTGGATCGAATAACATACCAATGCATTACAAGGCAGATGGAGTAAAGTTACAAGAGTTTAAGGTTATACTTAAAAAAACTGGCTATATTTTGAAACTCAAGATAAAGAACCTCGTTAATTTAGAATGAATATTTTATAACTTAATATTATCTAGAATGATTTAAATATTTTGTAAATATTGTTAGTAATTGTACTTATACAGTAGGTTAAATGTAATATCTTGTAAGTTTAATTAATTGTAAGTCTAGAGTAGAGTACATATATATGTAGCAAGATACCATGTAAGATACGGCCCCTTGAATGTCAGGTACCAATGTGTTCTGAAGGAATGCCATTGTGAAATATCAAAAGAACTATCATTTGAGAAATATCAGGACTTGATGACGGAGGTAGCAAATATGTGGAACATGAAAAGGATCACTGTTGTTCATGTGGTTGTTGCTGTAATAGGAGCAATCTCTACGGATTTGGAGAAATGGATTGAAAAGACTGGGATCGAAGCGAGGGAAGAGCATTTGCAAAAAACAGCATTATCAAGAACAGCCAGGATTTTGAGAATGGTGCTTACGCAATCGAGGAGACATGATTAACCCTTGAGACCTTTGGCTACTTGTTGTAGCTTGCTCTCAAGGTCATTACTGAATGGAGGACCTAAATCCGAGCGTGAAGATAATGATAATAGTAATGATAATGATAATAACAATATAGTGTTGACAAGTTATTTAGCCATAAAAAGCAAATCACATGCGATACATGTGATCGCTTAACTTCTTTGAGACTGGAGCTCTCCCTTCGACGAGTGAAATCGTCCGGTATTAGCCAGAGTAAAATAGTTTGGGTTTAGCCACAGTAAAATAATCGAAGTTTTATGCTCCAGGAAAGAGTTATTAGTGACCGAGTCTGGGTGTCTTTGATCGTTTTTACCGTCAGTGATACAATAGTAATATTTTTACCGTCGTGGAAAAACCCTCGACCGGAAAAAGAAAATACAATGACAGAACGAAAAACCATGGAAATTAACGAGGGACCACATATAATTGTGCTTTCACTCAAAGGAAATACACAGTTTCGGTCGAGCTCACCCCAAGCTTCCTCCCCTGGTATATGGTTCCATAACCTTGAACTCGTGATGTCAGGCGTGAGTCCGAAATCCTGAAATGCGAGAAGCGATTTAGTAATTTTAGGTTTAGTCAGTGCACATTATGGACGGTGATCGAGGGACATTTCGCAGAAGGCCGTATAAAAGATGGATTGTTCAGGAGGATGGAGTCTATTTGACTAAGAAAACGAGATGGCGAAGAAAGTGTAAAAATGGAGCTGTGTAGGAAGATGCTGCTTACCTCATGGCCTCGATTGAATGTGAGTATCGACCTGTGATAACAGTCGATTTCACTAACGATGTTTAATAAGTGATAATGATGACAACAGCTCAATACAGCCAAGTGAATAAAAGGATAGTGGAAGATATTGTTCGTTGGATATAGATTCGTGCACATCCGATTAAGCCCTGTCGAATTAACAACCCCCAAAACCCAACCCTAGTCCTAAACCTAACCCCCAATCCATACCCTTAACCAATCCCTAACTCTATTTTAATGAGCAATGTCATAAAAAACGATCGACTCCGTCATTGTTTAGGCATCAGAGGTCTACTAATATTAGAGATAGAATTGTCGTTTTTTTCTTTTAATCTCACCTCAAATCTGAGCTGGCAAACTTTGACTTAAATGATGACAACCTAGACTGAGAATTACGTGTAAACTGTACTAGTACGCTGCACTAAAAATGTGAATCAAACTGCTTGGAATGCTACTTAGTTTCTGGGTACCAATAGGTCAGTAATTGAAGTGTCACCCCACAACTGAAAGTTTGTAAGTTTGATTCCTGCCTGGGGCTCACACATTTTTTTGTGCACCATTGCTCATGTAATGTTTTTAGTCATAGTAATTTCAGTTGTTGTGTCTGAGCAAATTAAAATTCTGTTGTGGCTTTCTTTGTGTAAATTTACTTACTGCTCCAGCCTTTAGATGTTGTACTATAACTCCTTTGCTTTGAATGGGATTCTGTCAGTTTTACCACTGATCATGCAATTTTTAACTTTGCATTAATAGCCTTTCATTTAACTGTTAATTAAACTGAAGCCTCAGAGGTATGAGCTATAAGAGTTGGACACAAGCTTAAAGTTGGTGCCCTTTAACACCTTCATTCTCTCCTATGCCATCAACATGATGGTAAGATTTAAAATAAAGCTACATTTGTCCCCAGGATGAAGATGATTTGTGTAACATTGATCAAATGCTGTTTAAAAATGCCAAAGTCAGCCTGGGACAGACCCTGTTACACATGATCCCAGTTTTTCATTGTAAATGAACTGACATCTACTATAATATTATGTGGTTTATTAAACTTGCTATCACTAACTTTACCTGTTGGTAATTAATACTTTCATACAAAGTTCTTGTTTGACAAGTACTAGTATTTCAGCAAGAGCCCAAAGGGAACAGTGTTTTGTCTATACTACTCTAACCAGGGCATGAAAAGTGCAGTATCCTAACATCTGTGGAATACTAAATTTTAAATTTGGATACTAGGTGTCACAAACTCAGTATCCCAATGGAATACCATGAAAATTTTGAAATTAGGATAGTGGTTGACCATCTAGCATGCATCATATGATTGTACTGCTGCATGTGTCAGAAACATAAGACCGCAACACTAGATGTTAATTCAGCCTAAAGAGATTTGAACACAATTATTGTACAACGAACTAGTGTTACAATATAGTGCTTTCAATGGTGTCTGGTACTCCATGATATCTCCTCGACACTTTGACCTTGTTTGCAAATCTGTACAGAATTTAAAAAACTGTTACATTAAGACATGAATGACTGGTGATGATAAAGAAAATTTGTGTTAATTTATTCCATTTGTTTGAACACTGCAAACTTGAATGTCCAGTTTCAGTAGGTGGGATACTAAATACGAGGAAAGGACACCAGGTTCCAAAAGCATAGTATCCAATATATGTAATACTGAAAATTTAAAATCTCATGCCCTGCTAATTGCCAAGAGTGGCTTGGAGTGGCTCTGAATGCTAGTGTGAAATCAGCAATGTCAGTCTGAGAAATGATAAGAGTGGGGTGAGAAAAGATGAGAAGTGCTGGTGGCACAGTGGTAGCACATGTGTTTCTCACCACTGTAACTAGGATTTGATTCCAGCTCTGTGCAGTTATCTGATTAAAGTTACATTTTTCACACGTGAGAAGAGTGTTGTCCTGCTTCACTCTACCAATCATTGCAGATTCTCACTGGGTACTCCAGTTTCTGCCAGTCATAACACTGGACCCATGAGGGATGGCCCTTGCTGGACCTTGAGGGAGAACAGCTCTAAGGTAGCTGATAGGCTTATCCAGTTTAAATAAGGACACTTTACCTTTACATTTATAATTTGGTTTAAAATAGTTCATTCCTGATATATTTAAGTCACACAACTGCGAGACTAGTTAATTGACCTGCTTCGTAGTGTGGACAATTTAAGTGTAATAGAAGAATGATTTACAACAATCTGAGAGAATGAAAGCATCTATGAGAAGAGTTATGATTGGCAAATGTATAAACATGTCTGTGGTGGATAGAATGATCCAGGACCCAATTGCATTATGCATTTCATTAAGCTGTGATAGAGTTCCCATACTTTTAAAGTGTCCAAGCAATAGCATCTGCCCTTTAAATGTAATTCTTAATGAACAACCTACAGTACAAAGTTAAAAAGAATGAATTATTTTTCATTCTAGGACTGTGGTTTGGAAATAAGAAGGCAGTAATAACTTGACTCCTTCACCCATTAATATACAGAAGGAAATGACTAAACTAGCTTCAAATGTTATTGATTGGATTGAAATTGATTAATGTATTGTGTCTACTGTACATGCATAAGTTCAGCAGATAGCATTGCTAGATGTATTCTGCTGAATATCAGATAGTTTAATGGTCGGGGAACGTGTCCATAGTTGATGCTACCACCCACTGGAAGGATTGTAGATTTGGGTATTGTGGAGTGTATCCACATTTAGATGAAGGGGACATAATGGATGTTCAATCCCTGGAACAATGTGTTGCAGACAGCCATGTCTTGTTGAGAGAGATTACAGGTTGATGCAATAATTAGAGTGTAACTTTCTTAAAGGCTGGCTCTAATGCTAATTCAGGATTAGGGATACTACTTGTACATGCAATATTTTGTTTTCATTTACTTGTCTTCAGGCTTTCTTAAGTGATAAAAACAACTGTCTTACAAGCTTTGAAATACGTGGAAGTAAAAACCTTTCATGTTTGTATGAGAACTCTCTTAACATAAAATTTTGGAAAAGATCAATTGACATTTTCAGATTACAGTAAATCACCCTCAAAATAACTTCTTAGATAAGTTTTAACTTACAGTGTAGTTGTTTACTGTTCTTTAAACTTCATAAAACGCATCAGTTTAAGATATATTTTTTCATTAATATGGTTAGTTCCTTTTGTAACATTTCAAAGAATAATGTTGTAGATGTAATTAAAGATTGATAGGCAAGAGCACTGTAGTCATGAGGTGAACGTTTTATCCATATGACAGTTTACATTAATAGCTAAATAACTGAATATTTTTGGGATATTTTTTGCTATCTTAAAATAATTAAACCGCGTTTATCAATAAAGTGTTTTATATTTTAGCGCTTTACGTTATTCACGTGAATTGTGATTTCTATTTCAGATTTATTTCATATACATTTATGAAATAATATATATTTATATTAAGGTACATCTGGAAAATTTACATATGTAAAATACCATTTCACGTACTTGAAGTAATGAAGAGTTCGATTTGACAGAAATGGAATAAAGCTCATGTCAAATACTGATTCTTATTTAAAAATTCATTGTACCTCAAAAGTCGTGTTCATTTCCCATATTTTCAATCATGTCTGAAGTATTCACATATAAAATTTTCAAATCAAGCAATATTCACAACTTCATATATAGAATTAGCACATCATATGTCTTGTTAAGTTAACAATTTCATGCATGACGGTCATTTCAAACTAAATTAATATGCATGTTTGATTAACACATGATATTACCATTTTTGTATATAAAAATTCATTTTACTCTGAAATTCATGATTGATTGCAATATTTGAAAAAATTTTCATATAAGAAAAATAACCGTATACGAAATCATCGAATCCTACATGAAATTAATAATTTCACATATGAATTTCATGTAAATATATGAAATTTTTTATTTCTTAGATGGAATTGTCATTTCACACTTCTAGTAAGAAATTTCATAAATTAAATTCTTAATTTCATGCATGAAATCGATGTTTCATGTATGAAATCTTATGTGAAATTTCCCGAACCCAAAATCACTTGGCAATAAAAAGATGGCTGTATACATGATTTCACTAATTTCGTCCCGAAACCGCTTGGTATCAAACTGATGGCTGTATGACACATTATTTTCACTACTTATCCTATGCGTTACACATCAATCGATAGCTGTGGAATTGCATGTTCAGATTCGGTAATTTTTAACTTGGTTAACCGTTACTAAGGAATATTAAGAATATTTAAATCATTAAATTTTCTGTAACGAAAGTGAGAATGTGGAAATCATTACTTTTTCAAAAGATAAGATACTGAGAAATTTATTACCTACCTAGAAGAAAGTACAATAGCTACCTTAAAATTAAAAATGAGGAAAATCTACAAAGTAATGACAAAGTTATGACAATTTATATGTTTGCAATATGCAAGTGTAAAGAAAGTAAAATGCTTCGAACGTCCTAGTTGCAAGTAGACACATTGTGCTGATCTATATTCCGTACAGTGATTAGATGAAAAACTACCAAGGTTAGTAAACTTAAATTGATCGGTTTTGAAGGAAAGGACTGTTGTTTGCACATCAGAACAGACTTACACAAAACAGTAAACTGAATCAACTCAAGAGTTAGTCCGCTATCGATAATCTGTGCTTCCACTGAGGATTTGTAACTGTATCTGAACTGCTAGGTACTTCGGAATCACCATTCGTAACATCGGTTTACAAATTATTAATTGAAGCATACGTGTTTGCTTGCTTCAATGGCATATTGACAAGAAGATAGCTACAACTGCTAACAACATCCTCGAAATATTTCAGGAATACGATATGGTGACTATGCGCCCCAACAGCGCAGCCCGTACAAAGACTGAAAAGTTATCCATGTTTTATCTCATGAAAACTCGGAGTTATTTCAAGAAACAAAAGCATAAATATATTAAAGAAGACGTATCAATCACTTTGGTGTTATACGCAGCAGGGAGAATCACGTGCACGTTACTTAAAAACTCGCTCAATCAAACATTGCAGAATGATGGCTGAGCAGATGGGTGTCAGCAATTGGTGCTTTGGGGGGACTTGTTGCCACCACATCTAATGTCTACATCTGCTCATAGAAATGCTAGTCGAGATGATGTATGTTTGTCTGACTTACTGCCGATTAAGAATGATAAAGAATGACAAGAACAGTAAGTAAGATAATGTCAGCGCTGCAGTGGTCGATTATAAGTAGCTACGAGCGTAGTGACCGCTTCGTCGGAGAAATTGCTCGCACGGTACGGCAGAGAGCCAAGATCTCGCAACTGGCAGACAGTGAAAGCCTATTTCTTATCAAACTTTTTTTTATCCAAACGCTTGGCAGTAGTCACAGAGAGGCGAAAACAAGACTTTCTTATATGCGCAACATATTTTGGATACCGCGTCATTCAACTGCGCGTGGTGTGTCTGTTTTTAGACTTAAGTTTGTATCACAGAAGTAACCAAAAAAAAGACGCGAACGTTAACGTCGTATTCGACCTCTCATTCGCAGGACTTGGATGAAACCCGTACTGCATTCCAGGGAAATATGACACCTTGACAAGCTGACAAGCACGCTGCGTGCAGCGTCAGTTCGGTTTTCATAACATCAGTGTTATGGCTACGTCCTGGTTTCTGATTTCAGGCCCCGCAACCATTATTAGAACGTCGACAGCTGGATTAGGTATCGGTTCGAATTAAATGATTTAATTGATCACCGCAACTTTGTTTCGACAAAGTAAATATCAGTTTTGAAAGAATTATTTTAGGTCACTTTCTTCGCTAATGACTGAACGCTTGAAAGATTGTTTGTTTGAGGTTTACGTTTTCTGTGGTTGTTGGTATGCAGAAAGAGTCTCGATAATCTGTAGCATGATATAGCTTTTTTTCCCAATAAAGTGGCTTATATGCCGCTATCCTTACAACTCACAAACCGATCTTGGCAGTAGCGATAAACTCGAATTTCTTCGCTCTAACTTCTGTTTACAACACTTAATGCCCAAAACGTGAGTAAACATTTATTTATATTTATATATCTCTACAACAAAGGCAGAGGCCTTGTAACGTTCTTCTGGATCATCTTTTAGAGGCAACAATGACTAGAAGACTCGTATTGCAATGTTTGTCTGAGTTTTCTATTTAACAAACCTGTGGAACCCCCGTGGCGTTTGACGCGAAGGTCATGGATTGAGTGGTTGTTCAGCGCATGAATAATGAAACTGAAAAATAACAGGGAGTCAAGTCATTGATTACTGGTGATCGATGAAATATAATGCGTGCAATGAAAGAACACTACCCTCCATAATGATATTTTGTGGAAACAAACCAGAATAATTAAATGCTTGTTAGCTTATACTGCATGGAGAAAATTTGAAAACTGATTGAAGTCCTACAGCGTTTATACTTTCCTAACGATCCTCTAGGGAGTCTTACCAGGTAGCTTTTGACAAAGACAAGCGATTATCAAAAACGCACTTTGGCTTTAGAACAGCTAACATTAATAAAATGTTCTTCACTCTAAATATTCATGACTATTAGATATGTTATTTCCCTGATCGGACTTTAGTGTTGTATCGTGTTCACGAGAAGCTCATCTACCACAACTACATAGAAAAAAACTTTAATATTGGTTTTAGTTACGAATCACAAGTGCAAGCCTAGTACAATTTAACGAAGACCACCTTACAAAATCTCAATTTAATTAACGGATTATCAGTGAAGGAAAATTCACGTGTGGATTACACTGTTTGGCTCTCCTTTAAGACCATCTAGCTTACGAACTTGCTCGATGAAAATTTACCGTATTTTGCATACCCAGGAATGCATGAGGTAATATTTACATTGTATAATTGAATTATTTTTATACATCTTAAAGCTTGGGGAGCCACACCATCGGGTAAAAATTCGATATGCCGAAACCCTGTGTCTAGATTTTGAAATCTGTTTTCTATTTTACTTTGTACAAATGTACTAAGTATAAGACATGAGGTTTGGACTGGCATCGTGGAGTTGCCACATAAATTCGTACCGCGAAGAACCTAACTCCGTAATTCTGCAATAAAAGATAGAACCAGTACTTGAAAGTGCACAAGTGCGAAATCTTATCTAGGGTTTTCCGTAAGTTCCCAGCAATGATTCTTTTTGGAATCGAGGAGTATGCTACCTTGGATATCAATCTGTTGTTCGATAGAAAATGGGTGTGATTACTGATTACCGTAGAAAACCTGTTTTAATTGCACTTTGCACGCGAAGCATACCTGACTGTCTATGACCTTAAGCTATGATCGTTTGATATTTAAATTTTTAACCATAGTTCTCACCTTAAGCTGAGGACAGCAAAGTTCTGTTTATGACCATAAGAACACGTAGAATGGAAAAGGTAGAGCAAGTACATTTTAAAGTTGAATAACGAGAATTTGCAAGCGAACTGCCTTTTAAACTATTTACGTTCAAAGAATTGGCCACAGCTTTATCGCAAATTACCATATTCGTTCTCGATTTCTTTTGCCTTCCTTTCGTACCAAATTTGTTAACATAATGAAGTGGTAAGTGCGCATGATCTGAGTTATACATAATCTAATGCGCTGACTTATGGCTTCCATTCGTCCACTCAGCAACGAAGTGCAAATGACAACATTCCTGTTTTCAAACTTCGTTGCCACTTCAGTAGAGTCTTTTTCTCTGCTTTCGGACAAAACGTTGCTCATTAGTTATTTTCATACGTAAATTCCTGTGTGAAATATTTCCATCAAAAATAAATAAGGAAGATGAAATGTCTTTTAGTTTTGCTCGGTATTTAATTTAATGGATTAGATATTCTGAATTCAATGGTTTTTTTGGAAATAACGTTTTTAGTTGTGGTTGTGTATGTTCTTTTACTTAAAATTAATTTCTCCTTTCTTTTTACTATGCTTTAGCATAGCTTTCAATAACTAACTAATTACTAATAACATCTTTCAATAACTTTCTGTTTGAGGTTGGTCTGGCGTTATCAGTTTGTTTACTGAACTATATACATGTTTTAAACAATCTAACTCTACCTGAACTTCTTATTGAAGTTCTTTACTTTATTTTAGTTTACTTTGTTTTACTTTACTTTCCTTAAAAATACACGGTTAAAAGCGCTTTAGAGCTTAAATCTGTTTAGATCTTAAATAATTTATAATATTACATTTGTTGACTCGCCTTTCTTTGTTTAATGTCAATTTACTTATCTAAAATGATGTTGCAATTCTTCTTATATGTCCTTGAGTTGCGTTCGCTCTACTTCAGGTTGCATGGCTATGATGAAAACCTCCAGTAAAAACGTCATTTTGCTTTTGGTTCCTTGAACTAGATTTCAATGAATGAAACTATTGCATGCGTTTGTTTGCGATTTCTCGCACGCATTCATTTTGTTCAGTTTGCTTGCTTACTTTAAACTATTTATTATGCATTGCGTTAGTTCAAACCCAGTCTCAACGTGTTTAAACGTCTTGGACTTACATGTACTCTTACGCCGCGTAATGCTTGTTATATTCTTCAAAGCAGTGGAATGGCTATTACTGATGTTTTACATGGTGCTTGCCTGCAGGAACTCGTTTGCGCGCCGATGGGCTCGTGACGTTTTTGGGCGAAAACCTGGTTTGCCTGACCGCTCTCGATGTGTTTTTCTCGGTTCTGATTGAAACACTCTCACTGCCGTTAAAGAATCTTAGATATAGAGAAATCTGTCACTAAATTTGGTGATTTGGGATCATGCAAGTAAACGTCTTTTAAAATGCATGTTGTAAAATTGAAGAGATATGAAACTAGGGTGGGTATAGGGGAACAAACACAAGCTTACAAAATGTCAATTTAAAAAAGGATTATATGCTCAGGAAAATTCATGTGACGATTGTATAGTTTGGCTTTCTGTTAACGCCTTGAAGCAGAATAGCTTGCTCAACGAAATATGGCCTTATTTATGCAGATCCATGAATCCCACATGAAATATTCACATCGTATCACTGAACTACTTTTAATCATCCCGAAGCAAAGGGAGATACACGGTTGTGTCATAATTTTGTTTGCCCAAATCCATGGAGTGTCTAGATTTTAAAATCTATGTTCTGCTTTACTTTCAGCCAATTTAGCTAGTTTAAGACATAACGTTTGTTCTGGCACGAACGAGTTGCCCGATCAGATTCATACCACGACGAAATTACCTACTTAATTTTAGAACAGAAGAAAGTTCTAGTTCTTAAAGTGCATCAGTACGAAATCGCAACAAGAGTTTAGCGAAGAAGTTCACATAAACCATTCTTCTTGTAACTTAGGACTATACGACTTTGGATATCAGTCCATAGTTCGATTGAAGGTAGATGTGACAGCCTTAATTGGAAAACCATTCTAAGACTCATTTGCATGAGGAGAAAACCCAAGTGCCGCTATGGCCTTACACAGTCTAACTATGATATTTACTTAAACATGTTTCTCACCTTACGTTGAGGAGAGCAAAATTCTTTTTATCAAAATACGAACGCGTAGAAGGGAAATGGTAAAGCAATTCTATTGTTGTTGGAGATTTGTAATCGATGAGCGTCGTTAAGGTACGGAAACTGTGTAGTCCAGGCCATATACTTTCGAACGATCACCTCCAGGTTTATTTCAAACCACCATATTCCTTCGCGATTTCTTTCGCGTGCCTTTCGTGTCATGAGTGTTAACATAATAAACTGTAAAATACGCATGATCTGAGTTAAACGTAATCACGCACTGACTCGTGGCTTCCTTTCGTCGACTCGGCTACGAAGTGCAAATAACAACATTCTTGGTGTCAAATATCATTGCGCGTTGAATAAAGCATTTCCCTTCACTTTCTGATCAATCGTAACTCAATGGTCATTTTTCCTATTGCAAACTCTTTCTCAAGAATGTCTTTCAAAAGTAATTAGGTAAGATGAAATGTCTTTTGGTTTTGCTGCGTAATTTATTCAATAAATTTGATATTTTGAATACAATATTTTTCTTCCTAATAGCGCTTTTATTTGTGGTTTTGTGTATTCTTCAACTTAACTTTATTTTGTTTTTGCGTTTTACTATGCTTTGGCATAGCTTCATTTCTTTCAGTAACTGTCTAGTGGAGCTTGGCCAAACGCTATCACTTCGTTTACTCAACCTGATATACTTTAATGAATCTAACTCTACTTGAACTTCCCATTAAGTCTTACTGATTCTTTTACTTGAACATACACGGTAAAAAGCGCTTTAGTGCTTAAATCTTGATAACATTCGAAAATATTGCATTTGTTAACTAACCTTGTTTAATACCAATTCACACATCTAAAATCGTGTTGTATAGTTCCTCTCACCTGCTGTTGAGTTGGGTTCGCTTTCCCATGACCTACATGCCTTAGATAAAATCCTCTAGAAGAAGCGTCACTTTGCTTTTGGTTTCGTCAGCAAGGTTTCACAGGCTGAAACTGTTTTGTGCCTTTGTATGTGATTGGTTTAACGCAGTCCGTTGCTTCAGTTTGCTTGCTCACTTCAAAATGTTTATTTTGTGTTGCGGCAGGTTCAGCATAGCCTCCAACGTATTTAGACGTGAACGTATATGCTCTGCGGTATAGCTGTTGCCACGATATCCTTGATGCAAAGCGGTGCAATGGGTCTTGCTTATGTTATGCGCGATGTTCGTTTAAAATAACTTGTTTGTGTGCCGATACGGCCTTACTGTTTGCGGGCCCAGCTTTAGTTGACGTGTATTTTGGTTTTGACCATAACTCATCTACTTAATTCTGACTGCTTTCTTCGTTTGTTACTCTGTAGATCGGGGCAACGGACCTCGCCTACCAGCAGAGCTTGATCTTTTCTGGTTTACAACGTCTAAATGGCGTCAAGAGTCCTGAAGATCAGGACGTCTGTCACTAAATTAGTTAATTCGCATTTCTGGTGGTAAACATCCTTAAAACGTATCATGTAAGATCGAAAGATTATAGAATCTCGGACCAAATATAATCCCATCTCTTACAAGTTGAAGTTTAAAATTTGGATTTGACAAATCTGAAATTTAATCCATATGAAATGTTGATTCTTGTTTAAAAAGGCATTTTACCCTAAAATTTGTGTTTAATTCCAAAATTTCACACTGTGTGAAACATTCACTTGTGAAATTCTTAATTCACATAATATTCTTTAACATCATACATAAACTGAGTATTTCTCCTTTCTTGTTAAGCCAACAATTCATACGTGAAAGTCATTCCACAATAATATACATATTTGATTCAAATATTGAACGCCAATTTTTGTTGACAAAAATATTATCGTGTACGAAATTAAGAATTTTATGTATGATTTGTAGGTAAACCATGCCAATTTCTAATGTGAAATTCTCAATTTCGTATATGAAATTGACTTTTTACTTATTAAGTAGCTTCTTATATAAAATATCAAGTTAATAATTTAATATAAGAAAAGTCATTTTACACTGAAATTCATATTTGATTCTAGTATTAAATGTGAAATTTTCATCTGTAAAAAACAATCACTTATCACGTCTTCAAATCTCATTAGAAATTAAAAATTTCACATATGATTTGAAGGGATATGATGCCAATCCCGTGAATGAATTCATAAATTTAAACATAAAATTGTCATTTCAAATGTTAAAGCAATTTCATAAATGAAATTGCTCATTCCGTAATACGAAATTGACGTCTCATATAATGTGAAATCTCATGTGAATTTTTTTAAGGGTTGACTACCCTTCATAATGATGTTTTGCTGAAAGCAACCACGATAATATGTAAGTCCTTGTTAGGTTATACTGCATAGAGAGGATTTGGAAACGAATTTGAATGTCTGAAGGATATACATATCCCTGACATACCATTTGGGAGTAATTAAACTCGTTAGTTATAGAGTCAATTCCAAGGTAGCTTTTGATAAGGAAAAAATTGTAATACTGCGTGGTTTAAGCAACGTCAGACTAACTTATAAAATGTAAATTTAACAAACACGTTATTGGTGCAAGAAAATTCATGTGACGATTACACAATTTGGCTTATCGAGAAGACCTTGTAGCATAAGAACTTGATCAACGAAGTATTACTATATTTAAGCATACCAACGAACGCCGTATCAAATGTCCACATTTTGTATCGGCGAATTGTTTTTATGCATCCTAGTGCGAAGGGAGCAACATATTTGGTTCAGAATTTCATATGGACAGCAATGAATGCCACATGGAAATATTTACATTGTATCATTGAACTACTTTTATGCGTCCCAAAGGAAAGGGAGCGGTACAGTCGGTTCAGAATTTCATATGCTAAAATCTGTGCCCAAAGTCTAGATTTTGAAATCTATTATTCTATTTTACTTTCTACCAATGTTGCTAGTTTAAGACACAACGTTTGTTGTGGGATCAAGGAGTTACCATATCAAATTCATAACGAGATGGAACTGCCTCCTGAATCGTAGAATAGAAAACAGAACTAGAATTTAAAAGTGGCCTATTGCGAAATTGCCAAAAACAATCCTCCATAAAAGTTCACATGAATGATTCTTTGTGTAATCTAGGACTATGCTACCTTGGATATGAATCTGTAGTTCGATTCTATATAGATATGACTACGTGAGAAATATCATGTAGCATAAATTTTACATTCACAGCCCACCAGAGTGCCTATATGGGATTAAGCTATGCACGTATGATATTTACATTTTTAATAGTTCTCACCTTATGTCGAGGAGAGAAGTGTTCTGTTTATAACAGTAAGAACGCGTAGAAAGGAAAAGATAGAGCAATTGTCCTTTGAAATTGGTGCAGTGATTTATGAGCGATGAGTATCATCAAGATAAGGAAACTGCAGTTCAAGCCATATACTTTCGAACGATCAGCCATGGTTGATGACGAATCACCATATTCCTTCGCGATTTCCTCCGCCTTTCTTTCGTACCAAGTTTGTTAACATAGACTGTTAACTGCGCATGATTTGAGTGCAACATAATCGAAGACGGACTTACTGTTTTCTTCAGTCATCACTGCAACGAAGTGCCATTAACCCAGTCCTGGTGTCAAACTTTATTGCCACATGATTAGAGTATTTCCCTTCGCTTTCGGATCAACCATTTGCTCAATGGTCATTTTCGTATGTGAACCCTATGCCCAGGACTTCTTCCAAAACTAATAAGGTAGGTTGAAATGTCTTTTAGTTTTGAATTTTTTAATGATCTGATATCTTGAATGCAATGATTTTCGTCCTAATAGCGCTGTTGTTTGTGATTTTGTATGTTCTTTAACTTAACTTTAACTTGCACTTGCGTTTTACTATATTTTAGCATAGCTCTATCTTGTTCAGTAACTTTCTGGTTGAGATTGGTCTAGTGATCCCACTTTGTTTAATCAACCTGATGTGCTTTAAACAATCTAGCTATGCCCGAACTTCCTGTTAAGTATTTTTTAATCCTTCGCTTTGACACAGATTAGAAGCGCTTTAGAGCTTAAATCTACGTAACATAATATAATTTAGAATATTGCATTCGATGACTCGCCTTTGCTTATTTAATGTGAATTCACTTATCTAAAATCGTGTTGTAGTTGTTTTTTTCATGCCCTTGAGTTTCGTTCGCCTTACTTTGAGTTACATGGCTATGGTGAAAACCTTCGGAGAAACCGTCATCCTGCTTTCGATTTCTTCAACTCAGTTTC